>CP139506.1:100122023-100841902 GCA_021014915.2 Artemisia tridentata subsp. tridentata | reverse complement strand
TGTGGGTAAGATTAATAAAGTTGTAGACTTTTGTGTTAATTTGTGCTTATTAGATCGGGTGATTTTATTCCTCTCGTTTCTTCATCCGGGTTCTACTTTCTTTGCTCTTTAAATCTTTAGTAGTTATTAATTTTAGTATAATAATTATGTTCATGGAAAAATTTGCTATGTGTTTGTTTGATTTGCTTAACAAGTATATATTTTTATCATATATTTCTTATTTGCTTGCTTAGTATAATCTAGTTTATTATTTTTAGTTGTTATCGTTAACTTTAGATTATTTACCTACTACTAGTTTTATTATTAATTTTGCTTAGCATAATTTAGTTGTTATCATATATTTCTAGGATTAGTTTTCTTCGTTTTGACTTTTTAGGCTCGGGATTTCCCGGTTTAAGCGCATTTTTAGTTTCCATTTACGTTTTTAAGATAGTTGATCTTTGCCTATTTGCTCTAATTGCTTTATTACTTGTCTTTATTTTATATTTTCATATTTGTAGTTTAAAAATTCAAAATCTCACTTTATTCACTATTCACAACACAAATCTCGACTCAAAATCACTAAATTCCATTCAATCCTTCGTTGGGGAAAACGACTCGGGTTACACATATTTCCTTTGTGTTTCCTTTGAAGAAATATATACTATAATTGTTGAATCAGTATGGTCCTAAAAGAGTTGGTTACTATGGTCGGTATGGTGGTTGTGAAGACTGTGGCAGTTACCGTGGTGAATCTTTAGTGGTAGTTGCAACAAAATCAAGAAGTTTGGCTTCAAAATTATCCAATGCATTGGCTTTAGCTGCTACAATGTATAATGCATATTCATAGTTTCTATGGCCATGAAACATAGCCACATGCACCTGAGAAATAGATATCCAAACACCCCCTTAATAACCACCGCATATAACAAATTTAATAAATCAAAAGGCCTTAAAATCAAACTAACCAAAAAATAGTTGTCGAAACTTCACAGGCAAAATAATAGCTTCCTGCAATGCTTGTCAAACGGCCTTAAAAAAAACTATAAAAACGACAAAAAAAAAAAAACACATAAAAGCTGGAAAATATGATTTAAATCTGCAATAACGGTCCAAACAACCATGTTTCCATGTTTCTATTGTCCAACATATTCTAATGCCTTAGTCTTTCACAAAAAGTCAATAGCTGATCATGTTTATTTGTATGAGTATAAATGCTAGACATTTTATTTCCCAAGAGCTAATCGTCATAGTACAATCATTTATATTATCCCAAAAAGCCCTAACAGTAATTCAACTTATAAGCTCAACAGCCGTTATGTAGTTTATACCAATGCAAATCAACTATCAATACAATATCAACCGTTCACTTTCAGCGAGGTATGAAGGTGCAGCCACGTTTTCAGTATTTTTAGTGTAACCTGATGCGACAAACAGGTTCATGTCAGTATGCATGTCTAAACTCCACTGCTCTGTGATAAGGATCTTTGTGAATCCAAAGATGTTTGGTGTCAAAATTCTGACTTTCGCCCATTGACCCATTAGATATACAACATAATCTGTATGAACTGAGGCAAAAAAAAAATGTTAGCGTCACTGTGTGAAGAGCCTTCCATGTGTATTTCAAATGCAAAAAGGAAAAAGTCAAAACTTGTAAAGATGCAACACAATCCACAAAATTCGGATTGCTATAAACTGGTTACTGGTTTCAAACCATTTAGGTCCCTAGCTAGCTGGAATGCTGAAATACAACTGCTAGTGATTCTTGGTTAGTTCCAAAAATGATGGTCTTGTGTTGTTGAATCTATATGAGGAATATGGAGATACTTACATCAGAAAGTATAAACTCTCACCCGCCCTACCATATGTACATCTTCTCTTAGCCGATTCTCAACTACATTGCGCCCACTTAAGATCTCTATCAACACCCCCCATAACTATAGTCATCGCTCTTTTCTGTTATGTTCATCATGTGACCATATTCTGCAGAAAATAAACGTAATTGTATTAAAAGATGCAGATAAGTAATTAAAAGAAACTGGCTAGTGAAAACAGTTTTATGAGCGAAAGCTAAATCAATGTTAACAATAATAATATCCTGTCATCTAGCAACAATGAGGGAAATAATACTTGCCTGGAGCAATGTATCCATACGTTCCAACTACATTCGACATGGCATGCTGATAATTTGAAAACCTGAATAAAAAGAATTGATTACATACTTGGACTGGTCTAGGACTGCCCGGGACAGGCTTAGCCTGATTTCCCTCTCTATACTTCACCAAGAACATACTTATCCTACCTGTTGAAAATCTCTATTATACCATAACCGTATTTGTTTTTTCAAATTTTGAGACTTGCTTAAACCTTAAGAACCATCTTTTTGCAAGTTTCTTTATAGGTAACGACACTCTCTTATATGAAAGTAATTACACTCTCTTAGTTCGGCCCCTACTGTTCGCAAAAGGAGACATCGTCAACTGAAAATATAATCAATATGTAAATTATAAATCTAAACATAAAAAATGAGTTTGTTTTCTGTAATCAATCACCTGCCTCTATATTTTTATGAAGCTTATACCTCATCTGAAAAGATAATCAACATGAAGTTGATATATTTCTGTGAACAAATTAGAGGCAGGTGATTAATAAATTTCCTGCAACTCATATTTGTTCCCATTAAATATAACACTTTATATGTATAAACGAACCATTTTTATGATGTAAAACACTGCAACTTCACAAATTGCCACTTACCTCAATTATGGATATGGTGCTCCATTATATAAGTCCACTGCACCAGAAATCTGCCAACTGGTATCTATTTACATCCCAATTTCACAATTCGTCTTTTTTGAACGAATATCTTTCTTCCTGTATCTTCTGACTGGTGGCCATCCCGGAACTTGTGATCTGCCATTATATAATCAACACACACATTAATAAAAAAGTTTTGTTGCTTCACATCTTTTTGTTGCTGAAAGTAGCAACAAAACTACTAATTTAGTTGTTCCTACTTCTAATGAATACGGTATGTTTACTTTCATATGATTCACGAAATACAAACGTTAGAGAAACCTGGTGAAAAGACAATAAAGTAAGAAACTTTGATAAGCTAAAATAATGATTTTAGAAATATTACAACCAAAGCGAGTAAGTAATTACACGTTCTTTATTCATGGAAACTAAAAGTGTAGACTTACTTGTTTCTCAAGTGCAGTGACTTTATCTTGAAAATTTATCAATGGAATGCCTCTTGGTATACTCATAGAAGTATAGTCAACTTCCTGTGACGAAAAAATGGCAAAATTGGTCCATAACTTAAGCAAATATTGGCAACGTGTCAAGTTTATAACATACATTGTTTAAATAATTAAAATGAGATCAATTTCAACAACCTGGTGAATAGGTATTTCTAGTAATGAGTGCATGTAACACTACGAAATGTATTCCCGCTGCATTTTTTAATTGTGATGTAAGATTGCGTACTTTTAACATCAGTGCCACTTTTAATCGAATTGTATAAAACTTTTGAACTGCAAGAACGCGACATAACGCAATGAAAAGATAGAGCATCAGATGTAAATAGCATAAAACAACCTGCAAAAAATATGTACCATGAACGTTGCGGTTCCACTTCCTCCTAACACTCTTGGTCCATGCCAATGTATGACTTTGTCGTCCTGCTCTTTGATTCTCAGTGGTTCAGCTTCTCTATCAGGCTATAAAAGCAACAGCAAAGCAGATGTCACGTACCACATACTAAGTCAAAATCTAAAAGTTTTTTATTCACATAAACATAAAACACAGATCCACATCATTCACCACATTAACATCAAACAAATACCTCTTGGTTTGACCCGCTGAACCGGTTTTTATAACAGAGGGAAAATTTTAGCATTACGAACAGATCATGATAACCGACCTGTTTGAACATTTTTAAACCTCTAAGCATTCTATACATGAATAAAAGTATAGCAATAGAAACACCCAAATCCTCATAATAAGACACCCAAAAACCCCATAAAATATTGTGAAATAACACGTCACCTGCTATTATACCTCCAAATGTGTTTTTGTCTTCGCGGACCTTGATAAATTTTTGAACTTCTGTCCAAAAATATAACCAACTATATCAGATACCTATATACTGGTGCTAATTTACATATATTTGTAGCATCAAGGAAATAAGACTTTCATACATGGTCAAGAAAACTCTATTACAATATCACATCAAGCTTGTGTAGCAAGAAGGTTGAGAGTTTATTTAAAGGAATAATAATCAAACCTGCTATAGAACCCAGAACCTCAGCAACTTCATGTCTAATCGACGCAGATTTGTTTGCAAATAGGCACCCTGAAATCAAAGATAAATAAATCAACGTACTGAAAAAAGAACCGTGATTAACCAAAAAAAAATATTTCTTGTCATGCTCCTTGGTTACACAATCTAAAAAGAGCACCATATCTCTCGTACATGCCGTTGTGTTCATTTAAAATCAAGGTTGCAAAAATCGTGAATCGATAGTCGGGCGGTTGACCACCTTGTAGCTTGTAATCGGTCTAGGCGGGATTAATCGATGATTAATCGGATTGGCATTACTGACAAATTTTAGTTATTTCCGGCAAGTTTTGTGTATTTCCGGTGAGTTTTAGGTATTTCCGGCATGTTATTTTCTAAAAAACAACTTTTAATAGACTTAAACAGTTACTATAAGTGATCAAAATAAGTTTACAGTGAGTTTTGGGTACTTCCGACAAGATTTATAGGTTTCTGGCAAGTTTGACCACCATTGACCGTCGTTGATCGCAGTTGACCTATTTGTTTGACCCAGTTACATAAATCGACAAGGTCGATGGCCTTGTAGCACATAATCGGCGATTAATCAGCCTTGTAGACCTTTTTTTGCAACACTGTTTAAAATGAATTCCTTGTATAAAATCAAATTCCGCCACATGCATAAGTGATCAAACCCTGTTCCGTAATGATTAGAGGTGAGTAGGTCGGATTGGATAATCTGTGTAACCAAACTAAAAAAAATCAAACTAAACATACTAATCATGATCAAAACTTTTTCACTATCCTAAAGAAGTCCTAATTACCCCTCATATAATGAACCAAATACCTTGTAGTTGCAGCCACACACCAAAACCAAAAGCACCTTTATCACCAACTACATTTTTCATCATCACTGAAGAATTAAAAGATTCAGTGATATCTCTTTTTCTCAGGTCAAAGTTGCTCTTTTCTGGAGGTGTGTCAGGACTAACGTTCCACCCATGCTTCAATATAGTTGGTTTGGGCAATTTACTTTCAAATTACGCATGTTGGATACCAACGCCGCCCCAAGTCTTAAGACACCAGCCTCTCATTGGTGAACTATGTTCCCTATTTTTTTCCTTCTTTTGGACCCATCTTGACTTGTGTGACTGATTTGACTTGCTTACCTTCAGTATTGTATTTTTGTTCAATATCAGTTAGTAATCACAACCACATGCTAATAAGCCACAAGCCCACAAGCTTTTCTAAATTTACAAAATCTCTTAAGCCCGCTGTATAAGCTCATACACACACACCCTTAGTAATTACATCCAGCCATTTTCTAATAACATACTTAACAATCAACAATCACAAGCCTATATATAAAGTTCGAATATAACAGTAAAAAGGTTAAATGGGTATACCTGAGGGAGTACAGACAAAGCTTCGTGTCGAAACATTGACGGCGTTTTAAGAAAAAGTATTATCTAATATGTATCAATCAAATATGAGTGTAATCACACAAACAAATAAATACATATGTTCAACACACAAATGTTTATGGGAAAATACTAATAATATAGATTAGACGTACGACAACAGCAACTTCATTCTTGCGCTCACGTTACAAAACTCTGGGCGTTTCATAACTAACTGATGATCCTTCTTCATTAGTAAGAAATTGGGTAGAAATTGGCACCTATGCATAAGTGGAATAGATATAACACAATGATAGTTGAAAGCAGAATTAATATGTACCTATGCCTGAAAAAGTTTTAGCTTTCTTGGCCATAACCAATAAACTATAGGTCTTCTAATTAGCTTTGATAGGAAAAAGCACGATGATGCACCAGCAGCTGGATTAAAGATAATTAAGAAGTTAAGCAATGACATAAAAATGGTCCTAGGGATCATAAATGTCTGCATGAATGTGCAGCACATAACTGTCAATCATTCCTTGCTTTTCACTCTTGAAATGTGATCGTGGGAGCAAACGGGTCCATATAACCTGTTTCATAAAATATTTAACATGTTTACTGAAAAAATCCAAGCGACTCCTAAAAGTAGTTATTCTAATAAACAATCCAAAACAACCCCTACATGCAGTGCAATAAAAAATCCTAAACATCCCCCTAAAATTAGTTAATCTAATACACAATTCCAACAACCCATATAAGCACTAATTTTGTGGTTAACCTGTAAATCAGTAGATTGTTATATGACGATATTGCTATCACTTACATGATGTTAAATCTAATTTACTCTACCGAAATAAGGAGTTAATGCCTAAACATAATGATCCATTCACTTTCTGAAGCATCATACTTCGAGAATTTAGTAAAACATTAACTACCATTGTTGCATATATGTTGACATGTAATTCAATCAGTCTATTATAAATCTGCATTGGACATAGTCCATACTGCATGTTGACTTTTAACGCGTTTAACCCGCTCGACCCATATGCATTGTTGGATATAAAACATTACCCAATTCGATCCATTTATATCTAAAATGGGTCAAAATTGAAACCTTTAGTCTTGCTTATACAGTTTCATATATAATCAGTTGTTTTTCGAAAAATGAAATTAAATTAAACCGGTTTTGATAAAGTAATTTGATTGACTTACAAAAGATGCAAATGAGAAGCTGATCAAACCTTGTCTTTGGTTGATCTAACCTTGGGTTCAAAGTACATAAAAAAGAAATAAGAATGGAGGTCCGATCCAAATGAGAACTGAAAGATGCAAAATCAAACCTTGTCGGTGTCCACATCATGAATGATTGCCGAAATTACACTTGAAACCAAGCCGTACATGTCTGGAATGACTCCACTGTTTAACTGAGTTCTTAGATACTCTTCTTGGTTGTTGACTGGATTTCAAAATACCTTCACCCTGCACATGTAAAAATTGGTATTGCATTTTATGTCATTTTTCATTTTCAAAAGAACTTTGTTAAAAAACTTCAAAACATGCAAAGAACACAAATTAATTTCAGAGAAAAGCAAAGTCAAAACATGCAAACAGCAAGTAAATTTGAATGAGGGGATTGGTTAGCCCTTACGTGAATAATTGAACAGAACAACAGTCAACTGTCACTTGGTGATCTCTGAATATAAATGACGACAATTCAAACCCATAACAAAAATATTCTTACATGATCTGCAACTTCTTGGTGATCTCCGAAGATAAAAGGCCTTGTTGAATACGTGAACTATCTCTAACTGACATCTGACCATATAGCCTTCGCTGCCTGCTCCTCATCTTCATCTTCCATAGTTGGAAATTGCTCAACAAATTATAGTCGAACATCTTGTCCTAAAAATAGGTCTTTGTAAATTAGCAAAAGGTGGATTTTATAATTTGACAATATTCAAATTGAACACGAACGCACATGTTTTTATATGAAAATTAGTTAGCATGACCACATGTAGATCTGGTGCATCGAGTCCAAATGTAAGTAACATATGTAAAGATCTATGAGATTAACATGAAGGGATATACCTTGGCTTAAAGCAGCCCCAGATTTTGGTCCAAAAGACCAAAACTGTTGTCACGTAAGTCGAGCATCTATAAAAGGGTGCACGTAACAAGTGTTTCAGATATAGCAATTTCGCCTCCTAACCAATTAATTAAAAAGTTATACCAGCTCGCCATGTCAAATGAAATACAGATGCTCAACTGCGTTGCCTTGTTCCATAAAAGATATAAAAACGCAATAATTGTTTCACACTATCTTGTCAAGCCTTTATTTTAAAATTCAGTTGTAACACTCTACAATAGACTGTCAAACCCGATGCAAGTTTACCTCTAGGGAACATATTGTGAACGCTGGCAAAACCAAATCAGTTAACTCCTTTTCAATTGGCAAAACCTACAAAATAAGAACTTAATGTCAATAAGATGCTAACCTACAAAATAAGGAGGAATGCTAGAGCCACAAACAAACTTCCACAAAAAAATCCACAAAATGATGTGTTAATGGTAGATTGGTTTTTTTTGTGAGAGTTTCTCTCTCCTTTCTTTAATTAAACCAATCAATCACTGACACGTCATTTTGTGGATGGACTAGTCATGCTTATCCTGTTATATATATATATATATATATATATATATATATATATATATATATATATATATATATATATATATATATATATATATATATATATTTGGTGGCGTTATTGTGGTGTACACCTTTAAAGTAGAAAATAATAGGTATACTTGTGGACCGTTGGATCAATTATATAGATGAGATTTGCATTTATATAGAACAATTAATTGATAATGGCAATCTTGTAATTAAATGGGTTAAGAATGGGCAGAGTGTATCCCACTTTTTTAAACACTTAAATTCACATACACGTAGTTTTAGTGACACATAGTTTTATTATACATTTTTAGTGACACATAGTTTCTTATACATTTTTAGTGACACATTGTTTTTTAATACATTTTTAGTGACACATTTTTAATGACACACATGAAGTTTCTTGAAACACAATAAAATTTTTATTACATTTGTGGTGACACACTAATATTTTTGATACATTTATAGTGACACACTATGTTTATCACACAAATTTCCTTGACACATATGTAGTGACACACAATTTTTTTTTAATACGTTTGTAGTGACGCACTAATTATTATGACACATTTTTAGTGACAAATTAAGTCTTTTAACATATTTAGTTTCATAATTAAACGACACAATAAAAAAGTAGCCAAATACACAATCAAACTGGTTAAAAAAACTGATCTACACCCAAATTCGTTTGATACATGTCGGGATAAATAAAACATGTTGCCTATGATTCCGATAAGAAAACAAGATTCCGATATGACAATGGCGTTAGAACCAAACCGATAAAAACCGTTTGAATTACGGCAAGTCACATACATGATTTACCATATTTTCAATTCTCATTTTTGGTCAAGTGAAAACGTAATAAATTGATTATACTAACTGATGAAATATACAAACTGAAACAAAAGTATGTAGTTAATACATAATATATAATATATATGCCAAGAAAAAGGTGGGAGAATGGAGGTGTTCTTGTGTGTGTTGGATATTTTAATATTTGGTGATGTAGTTAATACATAATATATTGATGATAAAGGACGATCAGATCGGTTGGGAGAAAAATATTAGATTTGATTTTTCAATTAAGGTTTATGTGTTTTTGGAAGATAATATGAGAAAGAAATTGGTATGAAGGTTTTAGATGAGATGAAAGAAATGGACCAGTAAAATGTAACGATGAGAGAGAATGGACCAGTTAAATATTCCGATGAGTGCTTGCTCCGTCGGGAGGTTTTTTAAATCTAACCGTTAGTCGTTAAGCATGTGTAAGAAATTAGGGGAAATTAATTTATCATGTTGTTAGACAAAAAATTTAGATCTAAGAATGGGGAGGATTGAGAGAATTTTTAGATCTTGAATGGTGGGATTAAAAAGAGGTACGATTTATTTGCGATGTAGAAGAAAGAGAGTTTGTAGGGTTAACATAGCTAATAATGAGGAGGACCTAAATACCCATTATACCCTCAAACACATTAAAATTAATTTATATTTTTCTTTAAATGAAAAGACACTTGTCAATTTCTTATTGGTGCCTATTGTTCATCATTTTAAAGTGTTCACCACTTGAATGCAAATCTATGTATATCCGTAAACTACGTAAAAAGTTTTTTTTTTTTTTTTTTTTTTTTTTTTTTTTTTTTTTTTTTTTTTTTTTTCTTATTTCACGAAAAAATGGAACAAAATTCCACAAGATCGGATATGTTGGTACATGAAAAAGTTGTGAAGAAAGTTTTTCTAAAAGTGGATACTTTTTCCGAAATAAATTATGTAAGAATATGTTTGCGAATTAAATCGTTTTTTTGTGCATTAAAAATTCGTTTTTCTACCCAACTTCTTTTGACGTTTTTCATCAAAATAACATTACGCATCTAAGTAAAACAAGTTGAAAATTTTGTGCATCAAAATTTTTTTTAACTTTTTTTAGTTAGATGCGCAATGTTATTTTGATGAGAAAAGTCAAAAGATGTTGGGTGCAAAAACGAATTTTTGATGGACAAAAAAGTGATTTAATGCACAAACGTATTTTTTCATAATTTTTTTGGGAAAAAGTATCCACTTTTATAAAAACTTACTTCACAACTTTTTCATGAACCAACATACTCGATCTTGTGGAATTTTCTGGGATTTTTTCGCAAACTTAAAAAAAAATAAAAAAATCTTTTTACGTAGTGTACGGATATATATATATATATATATATATATATATAGGGAAGGGATCCGGTGCGGATAAGATTTTAAGTAGTGATAGTGCGGATAATATCACAGTAACATTCAAAAAAAAAAATCATAAAAATCTGAAAAAATTAAAAAAAGAAAGAGGGCAACAATTTATTTAGAATCGCTGAAAAAAAATTCAGAAAAAAATCATTTTCATGGTTAAAAGGTATAATGATATTATGGATTTTGTTAATATCATCGTAATTATCATGCTTTCTTAATATCAAAGTTAATTTTTTTTAATATCACCGTAACTTTCTCTTAACATCGTAATAAAAAAAGCTTAAGTTTTTAACTAATATCAAAGTTAAATTGTTTAATATCAACGTAACTTTTCTTAATATCGTAATAAAAAAAGCAGTGATATTAAGTTTTTTACTAATATCAAAGTAACTTTTTAAGTAAAATCGTTAATATCACGGTAGGACTCATAATAAAAAAAAAGTGCTCAAAAAAAAAAAAAAAAAAAAAAAAAAAAAGTGCTTAGAAAAATCTAAAAAAATAAAAAAATTAAAGAAGACAACAACAGTAAGGATCGCAAGGAAAAAAAATTAAAAAATCGTTTTAATGGTCAATTGGTACCGTGAAGTTAGCGTTAGATCTTGACTTTTTTACAAAAGTCAAGATGGGCGGTCCAGATTCATCCGCACATCCGCACGAAAAAAAGAAATCCACACCTGATCCTCGGTCTATATATATATATATATATATATATATATTATATATATATATATATATATATATATATATATATATATATATATATACTAGACTTCAAAGCCCGCCCGATGGGCGGGCATGACTTGTAAATATAATTTGGATGGTTTTAGTTATTGTAAAATTATTTTTAAGGACGTTTGTTTTATTTTATTTTTTAATATCATAATTATAAGATGTTAGATGGTGTCAGTTAGTGAGAAATTACTTTTAAGGACGGGTATTTCATTTTTTTTTCTTATGGTATTAGTTTCTTGTGAATTTTTTTTACAAAGTTATTTATAATTAATTTTGATGGTCTTTACAAAGAAAAGGTATGTTCGATTTTAAATTTTACTAATGGTTAATTAATTAAATTCCATTATAAGTAACATCAAATCCACTTGGTTATATGGTTTGACATTTTAAGAGTACAGCTACAAAGTACAAACTACAGAAGATATTGGTAGACAAAGTCATCCCACGGCAGCCATGTCATATGCATAAAACTAACCACTTAGCTCTTTTTCCGTCTTCTCAATTGCTTCAGTATTTGAACCGTAGTACCGTCCATACAATGGAAATTCTTTCCTCCAGTAATAATGAATGCAATTAAATCCACTTGCTTTTATTATCTTGTTCCTGTCACCCTCAACCTCGAGAACCAAAAAAAACCCCTAATATTATGAACTGATGGAGACGGATAGAGGTGGTACCTTTCCAATCCTGGGTGTGTGGAATTTAAATATTGCTTGCTCAATAGAATTGGCACTTATTACATGTGCACCGAATTTATATTCAGCCCGCACTACACAGAGATAAACGCACATTATTGACTAAATAAGTTAAAAGAAAAGCTTTAATTCAACTTATATATCCTACAAAGGAATAATGACACATCCCACGTTGATACTGACAGAGAAGTAAACGTATACAACAACTGACCTCTACATAGTGAAAAAAAATACGCGTTGTTCACTTGGCACGCGGAGAAACTGAGTCATTGGTGTATTGTACATTCACATCTACACAGTGAACAAAAATACACAGACTGTAAGTCCATTTAGATGAGCTCGACACAATCAGCAAAGGTAAGCTATAGGCATGGATGCATACAACTATTAAAAAAGCAAGAATTTGTATGGAATAGCTACAAAATGAAAAGAATTTTGTTACAATGATAGTTATATAGTAATTTGGTTTAATCAGTAGCACACCTGCAGCTGCTACACGTGGACCGCCATTGTGTGAATCCAGCTCACTATATACACCCCCTGTGCAGGTTGTACATATGTTTTACACCTATCAGATTATGGAACCAACGTATGTCAAATAGTTAAAGACACCAAAATACATTTTAACAACATAAGAATATGTGAATTCTAAAATACTAACAGACACAACCTCCGGTTAAATGATATTCAGGTATGTAACAATTATCAGTGATAGCCAAAATTTGATCCAGAAGTGAAAATCAATTATAAGTGCATTACAATATAAATGTAACGCACCTGAAATGTATTCAGGTATGTAGCGATTATCAGTGATAGCAAAATTTGATCCATAAGTGAAAATCAATTATAAGTGCATTACAACTGAGTCACAGACATCAGCTGTCCTGTATCTTCTACATGCTCACACTTTGATCAAAGATAACAAATTCCTAGCACACCCTCTAATTCATACCACAATCTTGATCACTGTTATGAAACCATCTCAGCCATTGCACTTGGTAACTCAGGAGGCCATATGTATTTATATCAAGATAAATCAACTTCGTAGATTACCCAGACTTCTTTTTTTCTTCTATGTTTTGATATTTCAAAAGTGTCGTTGTTCAAACTAATATACCTAATTGACCTTATATTCAACCCAAAATAGATATTCAACCCAAAATACCCGTTTGAGCTGATATTTAACCCGCTCATGTTGCAACATGTACCAATACTGCAACGACAATTAAGTAACACTCACCGCCTTGTAATCAATAGATATGGCCACCCCCTTGCAATAACTGAATGTGGCAAATGGGCAGGTTGGGTAACGGTCCAGAATGGACCCTGGTCGATATATAGTAAAATATTCAAATCAGATGTATAGAAAAACTAACCATTTTACCTGAGGTATAAGCTTATGCATCTTTCTTAGCAATAAAAGCAACCGAATTTGCATCATCTTCTTGAATTATTTCATCAAGTAACCCACATGGTGGAAGATCCACATTCTCTGTATGAAATACATCTTCATCAGGTCTTGGTTCATCTTGTATAAACCTAGTTGACCGCCTTCTAGTTTTGAGCCTGTAGGAGATTACAAATATAGCTTATTTACGACAACTAATATTCTTAATGTAATACAATTAGATCATACGTAAAACAAACCTTCCATAGTCACCCACGCCCGTATCCTGACGCTTATCAACACAAGGGCCTAAACCTAAAACCAAAAGTAATGCTAATTAGCAACCTAATCATCATTAAGGATAAATTCTATATCATAATTCTAAATCTCTAACCTTATGAATTCCTTTTTGAAGTCCAAATTATGAGATCAATGGAAATTCTTTGATCCAGTAATAATGAATGCACTTAAATCCACCTGCTTTTAATATCTTGTTCCTGTCAACCTCAACCTCGAGAACCAAAAAAAAAACCTTATATCATGAACTGATGGAGACGGATCGAGGTGGTACTTTTCCAATCCTGGGTGTGTCGAATTTAAATATTGCTTGCTCAATAGAATTTGCACTTATTACATGTGCACCGATTTTATATTCAGCCCGCACTACACAGAGATAAACGCACATTATTGACTAAATAAGTTAAAAGAAAAGCTTTAATTCAACTTATATATCCAACAAAGGAATAATGACACATCCCACGTTGATACTGACAGAGAAGAAAACGTATACAACAACTGACCTCTGCATATCATCAAGAGTGATGTCTTTTGCATATAACTGAGCTAAACAGTCACGGATCCTGGAAAGGACGTTAAACATAACAAAATGGTCAATTTTAAACTTGAGTATTTGGTCAAAACTGAATAAATTCAAAGGGTTAAAGGATGATTTAGGGGACTTTGTAACATATGGTCGTCCATTAGCCTTTCTAGCCAAATTGTATTTACCCATTAGCATTAGCAATAAAACGCAATCCAAATTGAACCATCTTTATATATATTTGAGTAGAGATATAAAATTTACCCGATTGTCGTATGTGGAGCTTGGAACAGATGGGGAGCTTGGAACAGGCGGGGCAGTGCTCTGGGAACTCGTTTGATCATAATAAGGAGTTGCACGAACATGACTACTTTGGCCATAATAAGATTCTGAACCCTTCTGGAAGCTACTCGAATATGACGGCTTTGAGTATGATGGTTTTGACTTTTGAGTAGCCAACATGAACAGGAGGAGGAAGAGCAAAACTGTTTGGAGAAACTCCTTTGCGACTACTGTAAAGTCCTCTACCTGACCTCATATCTAGATATTAGATGCAGTTGGAGAAGAGATTGTGTCGTTGTAGGTACTGTTATAGGCCGACGTATAATCGTCTTGACTTCTTGTCTCCATATCATTTGCAGAAAACACAAAAATGCTTATAGGCTCCAGAACGATGCAATGCTTCACACAAACATTACCGAGAATTCGTAAGGTTAAGATTCGATATTCAAATCTACATGATACTTTTGTCCTATGTGACAGATTATTGATGCTTTAGCAACTTACGATAGAAAGAATGGTAATGAATAATAAAATCCTGCTTGAGGCAGAGTAGATCCATTTTACTTGGCCACCTACAAATTAGAATGCAGAAGTTAAGTTCAAACACAATCAAAACTTGTTTATTGTCATCAGTTTTATGAAAGATATGTACTATGTTTTATTTTAAGAATATCTTTAATAACATTAAACCTTAAATTAATAACTATAATATAACAAACGATAATCTTAGGTTCCATGACTTCCAACCATTTCAGCTACTACAAACAAAAGTATACCTTGTTGTGAACTATTGATTCGTCAAAAGCACAACCAAGAGGATGTGTGTCACCCACAACAGCCCATTGTGGAAGCTCGCCAAATCTTGGAAGGAGCAGAACTTTCCCAAGGTCTAAAACAAATTGAAAATAGTATTATAAGATTGGCATGCATATAATACTATTAAATATGCTTGTATATAGATGAATAGATGTATATGAAATTGACATGTATATATTGTACCATGAATAAGGGCAGTCAAGTGCAACCAATCTTCATTTGGATATTCTTTCACCAACATGCACCAAAAGCACAGGTAAATTGCCAAAACTAAATGATGGAGGTAAAGCAACCATTGGAGCAGGAGCAGTCATCTGAAGCCGAGCTAGCACATTTCTACCACCTCCTTCAAAAGGGGAAGGCACGCCCTGATCTCGCATCATCCACATTGCAACTTCAGGAGGAGCAAGGATAAAGGGCCCCAATGGACTACAAATAACAATTGTAAGACGTTAAAACACAACCTCATTAAAAGGGAAACATTGAATAAATTGCTCGTTTTGACCCATTTACTTGAGTAAAATGTGTCAAATTAAACATTGGCTAGCTAGAGCGCTAGTATATTCATCAATCCGAAAAGCTCGACCGATGTCATTCCAGAGGGTGAATCTCACAGGTATTACCACTGTAGAAATAAGTATTTTTATTATTATCTATTAATTGACTGTATAAAAGTTTTGGGAATGGAAAGTGAATCTTAGTCTATATTTTGAAGTCTAAACAACAATGTCTCTCTGTATATATAAGGCTAGTCTACTTAGAATCAGACTCCACATGGCTGAAGTTGTAACGACAATTGCATATTAGGTTGCATATCAGGTGATCAAGGTAAATATCTGAAATACATCTAAATTACTACTGATTATTAGGTACATTAGTTGCATATCAGGAGTTAAAAGCAAATATCTGAGTTTTCTTACAACTTTTTTCCTGAAGAGAAAATCACAACTGAATAACTCCTATCAATCAAATTCTTTTGATATTTTGGATTGGATCAAATCATAATCAAACTAAATATCGATGGTTCGGTTTGTATCAAAATCACACTTGTCGTTTCTATTGAAGTTACAGGTTTTGTTAGAACGTGTGGCTGCAAAAGAGCATGCAGTAGTGTCTGCGTTTGTGCAGTTCCCTAATTAATGTTGTAGTATATTTAGCTTTTGGTGCCAGGTAACTGTAAGAATGTGGTTAAAAGCTATAAATTAGTGATGAATGTTGCAGGCTACAAAAATATCCAAACACCCCTCGTCACAATAATCAACAACAAAAAGAGACCAGATTCACAACTTATAGCTTACCTGGTTTAGTCTAAAGAGCCGATACAACATTTGTGACATTTAAAATCCCAAAGACCTTTCGGCATTCAAAGGGTATATCGATAAAAATCTGAAAAGCTCGACCGATGTCATTCCAGAGGGTGAATCTCACAGGTATTACCACTGCAGAAATAAGTATTTTTATTTTTATCACTGCATAAAAGTTTTGGGAATGGAAAGTGAATCTTACTCTATATTCTGTAGGTAAACATAGCTCACTTGCTTCCTTAAGGTGTGAGAAGCCATACACACCTACAATCTTTCACAGATTTGCAATTAGTAACGGTGTGACACTCGCTACTCTTGACATATGTATTTTGCCACAGTATTAACGCTTCTAACACATTGATGGATTACGAAAATTATTTTATTAACATTGAATTCATATCATATCATAAAATATTAAAACAAAATATTACTAAAATTATTAAAATATTAACATTGAATTCAAAACAAAATTATTTTATTAACACATTGATGGATTACGAAAAATTTTCTGCAATGAATTCATATCATATCATAAAATATTAAAGCTTTGTTTTAAAATACTTCATTGTTTGTTTCTTTAATTCCGTATGTATAATGGTTATTCCATTCGTAAAAATTATACTCAACATCTGTGGCTCGTTATCCATTTTCCTTATCGCAATTTGCTGGTGTGAAAAATTAAGTTAGCAATTTGTATAATATTTTTTTATATGTTGGATCTAAAACCCAACCAACCAAGTAGTAAATTCCACCTTCTTGATCCTTTAGCACGGCGTCAGCACTCACCATAGGTGTCTAGGCTTATTTTAATCCAACTGCTTTGAACTAAAACACCATGACAGACGATGAAACCGTCTGAAAGGCAAAAAGTTGGACACTAATACTTGGTGAGTTGGTTTTCATCCCCAACATATGAGAACATCATGTAAATCCCGAACCTGAAGCTTCGCAACATGTTTGTAATGTGCAATAAGGTTATTCACTTATTTGAAGAGATAGGATATCTACCGGTTTGGTTTTTGTCACTTACAATTGTAATTTACATGAATCAGCAACCATCCTTCAAATGAATTTAGCTTTTAAAATAATAGAATCTTGAACCTCTTTATTTGAACTGACCAAGTAGCTCCTAAGTATATAAGAAACATTTAGGGTGATAAAAGGAAGTACAATAGTACATGCTAAAAAGATATTGAATACCTTAAAAGGCGATAAAATGATTAAGAATAAAACCACACATCCTGTTCAAACTACCAGTTTGTGCTGAATAATTTTCAAGTTCCAATCAAGTAGTTTGGGTAAACTTAAGGCTTTTGATTCCTATGGTGAAAGGAAAACTAAAGACAATCCTAAAACGGGTGGAAGGACAATAATTTAAGAACTGAGGGGTAGTTTGTTTAAGCTTATAATTTGGGCTTAGGCTTATTTCATAAGCAGGTATGGCTTAGGCTACATGTAATGGGAGGATTTAAAACAAATTAAGCTTCTATATATGACTTCAGGTCAAGATAAGTCACTAACTTTTGACAGGAAAAATAGATAGACGCTCCTCAAAGTTTTCTATTATATAAAGAGATAGCTTCTTGGATGCATTATGTCACTTCCATGAACTATAATAAGCATTTGATAGCAATGGAAAAGACAAAAGTTAAATAATACTTGGAAAGTGATGAGCCACTTTTTACTAAAACATAGCATGAACAGCCATTCTCAACTCTTAACGGTCTCGATATGTGATCTAGTAGGGTTCCACTGGCTTGCGAAAGTTTGTTCCAGCATACACTGCTTCAGCACCGAGCTCTTCTTCAATTCGCAAAAGCTGATTCCAGAACATAACAGGATATAGTTAACATCTTAACAATGCTCATAAGAACATACCAAACAAATAGCATACATTGTTCTGGGACAGGATAACTACATCTAAGAGAAACCGAAACACTTTTTACCAAAAATTTGTGAAAGAAACTACAAATAGTCCCGAATTATTTTTGGTTAAGAACCTCTTTCACCCGTTTTACCCATTATAAATTGAACAATGAACATAGCACAAGCCAACCCATTGATATGTAGATATGCCACGCTACTGGCAACAAATGGAAGAAGAGAAGAATACCAACCTGGTTGTACTTGGTAAGACGTTCTGACGTTCAGACCTGCATGGAGCTCCAGTCTTAATTTGACCCTGTAAGTTCCATAGTATAGTCAACATCAGTATCAGAATGTACATAACAATATTCTGAATTTCATGTATATAAATTTCTAATCAAAGCTAGCAATTACCGTTGCCAAACCAACATCAACAATGAAGGTGTCCTCAGTTTATCCACTGCAGTGACTGGCCATCACTCGCCAACCAGCATGTTTGGTCAAGTACATCATACTTTGATAAGTTACTACCGGATTTCCACAAATAGCTATGCACATACCTATAAAACAGTGTCGTGTGATTTGTGGATTGTCCTGAGTAGAAGTTGTCAATTAAACCCTGATCATTTTACATCATTGAAACTGAAAGCAAAATGTATAAATTGAACTGCTATGCACATACCTATAAAACATTGCCGTGTGATTTGTGGATCGACACGTTGCTTTATTAAATGCGACATGAAATGTTCACCACCCCACTGTACGCAATATCCGTCATTGCAAACTTGCACCATTGTGTCTGTTACCTTCAACCATGATGTTGTTGCGTTGCCTCGCACTACCATACTATCCTGGACTGTTAACATATCTTTCTCGTCCTGTCTAATCGACCAAGAACATATTACATGAAGTACTATTTTTCAGTTACAGTAATTGTAATTTACCTTTAACAGTAACTTGTTCATTGTTGGACCATCATAATTAATGAAGTCAACCACCTCTTCAGGAATTCCACAAGCATGAAGCAACTGCAGCATTTGTCCGGTAACAATGGGTACCTGTAAAGATGTTATAGTTACTAACTAAACATTAAATATACTGCAATGATGCATGGACCTTAAGTTAGCAATCTGATTTTAAGTGCCTATTAAACTCACTTTGCAATCAACTTTAAGGACATGCTTGTTTCCCATGTAAAAAGCCTAAGCACCATAGACCAATATAATTAGAGAAATAATTAACATATCAAAACCCTAAACAATAACTGAAACTTGAAGTGAACTTACGATCAAAGAAGAAAAGAAGGATCTTCTTGATTATCTCGGGACTATCTGTTGTTCGGTACGTAATTAGTCGATGTATGGGTCCATGTTTGATGATGTCCAACGTTACACATGGTTGATTCAGTGGCATCTGAAAGTTACAGTATTGGTAGCTCATTATGGTTTATAATATGTGAGACTATCTCATGACGGACTTTGAACTTGTGAAACTTTTTTAAGTTACTTTAGGTGACGTAACTGATGGTGAACTGGGTGTAAAAAGAGTAGAACTTACAAAGTGGCCAGCCTCAATGCATAACGTTTAACTGAAATTGACTTCGAGTCCCACTAATTTCAGGTTTATTGGTTCATCACTGCAAATTATTATGTATGGATTAGTCTATAAAAGACCAAAAATAGATAAGGGATATTGCATAAACTAATATTAAGCTTGAGATTCATTTAGACCTTGTTGTTATCCCCTCCAATTCATACTCCTCATGATTAAAGTAGCAGCAGTAAAGAAAAAATATTTTAGAACAACTTAACAAATATTCATAATTGATATTTTGTGCCTTTTTACAAATAAAGCTAAAGAATATAATATCCGTATATGATTACAAAAAGACCATTGGCTCTTACCTCTTGTTCAAGCTTACAAAGATGCCGAATGAATTGTTGTTGCAGCCTCTCATTAGCGATATTTTGTGCCTTTTTACAAATAAAGCTAAAGAATATAATATCCGTATATGATTACAAAAAGACCATTGGCTCTTACCTCTTGTTCAAGCTTACAAAGATGCCGAATGAATTGTTGTTGCAGCCTCTCATTAGCATAGTTAATTAGCAGAAAATTAACCGTCCGGATGAAGCTCCAACCGCCTATCTAAAAGCTTAGTCGCAAGCTGGTGCCCAATAGCAAAAAACCAACCCAAACACCATTTGTCACTTTCCGCCTGCAGGTGAAAAAAAATTTGAAGCGGAGACTTACTGGGACAGATCATGAGTTAACAATCAAATGTTAACTTTATAAACTACCTGCCGAAAGTAACCTAACATTAGTTGGAGTTGGGACAGTAAATAGTTCAAAAGAGGATCCTTATCCATATCTTGATCATATTTGCAACTGAAGTGTTACCATCTGTTGGTACCTATTAATAATATTATGTTAATAAAAACATGATAGTGCAAAATTGATAACGTAACCGAGATAAACTGTATCAAACATAAATCGTATGAATAATGAAAAAACTATTGAAGATGAATAACAATAAAACTGTTACTTGTTAAGACCAGTGATCGAATGAGTATGTGATTTGTGATGTTTTATCAAATGTGGGGCACTGATATATAGCTGCAAATTAGGTCTACCTGCAAAATTATAACATAGACAAAATAGCTTGATCATATTTGCAACTGAAGTGTTACCATCTGTTGGTACCTACTAATAATATTCTGTTAATAAAAACATGATAGTGCAAAATTGATAACGTAACCGAGATAAACTGTATCAAACATAAATCGTATGAATAATGAAAAAACTATTGAAGATGAATAACAATAAAACTGTTACTTGTTAAGACTTGTGATCGAATTTGATATTAGGGTTTAGTCTGATATTAGCCAGTGATGAATAAATAAAAGCCGTAAATTTTGTTAGATATATGTGGATTAGGAGTAATAATTAATTGCACAAGTTTATAAATTTGGTGTTGCAAAATAAATTCCAAGAACTGTGTTGGTGGAGTGGTTAATATGTATGGCAGTCTTACTCACAACCCAGGTTCGAATCCAACATTTTTTAAATCCTGATTTTATTAATGGAAAAGGCTTGCTTGCGTGGCATTAAATTAATTATGTGGCATTGAGGTGGCATTAAATTGATTATGTGGCATTGAAGTGGCGTTTATGTGGCATTATCTACGTGTAACGCCTCCTGTTATATATAATGTAGAGATATATATATATATATATAGGTTGAATGTGTCGACGATTATCCTTCAAATGCTTAAAAAGTTGTTATGTGTTCTTCATATATTAATTAGGTTGTGATGTATATAACTGTAGAAACCTTGAAACAACAAGATCAATAAAAAAATATATAATCTTGTCAAACTGTATTTCCCTCCAAAAATAACAAATTCCGCCATTAATAACCTATAAAAACCTCATATTACCCTCCCTGGTATTAAACCAAATTGAAATTCTAAACAGACCAATCGACTCATAATCACCTCGTATATCTTTCTATCGTTTTTGTTTTTGTTTTTAGGGTTTTTAGATCATTACCCTGGTACAGATATGAGATTTCGTCACACCAAAAATGTGTGACGATATGCATATTGTCACACACGTTTTTTTTTGTGTGTGTCACCAAAGGTCGCACCACCGTAGGTGGCATATGATGACGTTGTTTAGTTTGTGGCTGTTTTCATTGAAAAAGAGTGACCAAAACCCGAATATGTGTGACAAATTAGGCACAAGTTTTGTTGGATTAATCAGTATGAGTGACCGTAAATACTTTATAGTCACACAAATGTTTTTTTAGAGTAACTATTGTTCGTCCTTTGGCCACATAAATATATAATATATGTGACATTTGAGATGATTTATTCAAGTAAATGTGTATTTTGTGTGACTATTTCCTGTCCTATGGCCACATGAATATATAATAAATGTGACGTTTGTGATGATTTAGTCACACAACGTGTGTTGTTTTTTTGGAGTTAGTCACATACAATTTAAAAAACAGTGGCCAAAAGTGTTAATAAGTGTGACCATATGCTGTTTAAAGTGAAGAAATGTGTATTTTGTGTGACTATTGTTCATCCAATGGCCACTTGAATTTTATGTTTGTGTGGCCTTTTGTAATATTTAGTCACAGAAAACATGTTTGTTTTGGATATTTAGTCACATACAATTAAGCAAAAAGTGGCCAAAAGTGTTAATAAGTGTGACCATATGCTGTTTAAAGTGAAGAAATGTGTATTTTGTGTGACTATTGATCATCCAATGACCACATGAATGTTATGTTTGTGTTGCCTTTTGTAATATTTAGTCACACAAAGCATGTTTGTTTTGGGTATTTAGTCACATACAAAAAAACAGAAAGTGGCCAAAAGTGTTAACAAGTGTGACCATATGCTGTTTAAAGTGAAGAAATGTGTATTTTGTGTGGCTATTGTTCATCCAATGGCCACTTGAAATTTATGTTTGTGTGGCCTTTTGTAATATTTAGTCACACAAAACATGTTTGTTTTGGGTATTTAGTCACATATAATTAAGCAAAAAGTGGCCAAAATTGTTAATAAGTGTGACCATATGCTGTTTAAAGTGAAGAAATGTGTATTTTGTGTGACTATAGATCATCCAATGGCCACTTGAATTTTATGTTTGTGTGGCCTTTTGTAATATTTAGTCACACAAAGCATGTTTGTTTTGGGTATTTAGTCACATACAATTAAGCATAAAGTGGCCAAAAGTGTTAATAAGTGTGACCATATGCTGTTTAAAGTGAAGAAATGTGTATTTTGCGTGACTATTGTTCATCCAATGGTCACATGAATTTTTAGTTTGTGTGGCATTTTGTAATATTTAGTCACACATCGAATTAAACAAAGAGTGACCAATAATGTTGATAAGTGTGACCATATTATGTGAGTGCATCTTTTAGTCACAGGGTTACTACTGCTATTACTAAGTTAGTACTGTTAGAGCAGAGTTTCTACTGCTAGTACTAAGTTAGTCCTGCTGAAGCAGAGTTACTACTGCTAGTACTATGCTAGTGCTGCTGGAATGAGTGTATATATATATAAAACAGAATTAAAAACAAAAAGAAATTTCAAATTGAATTAAACTCGAATGTATATAACTAAACAGAATATACAATTGTAATGTCGTACATAATCAAATTCTCAAGTACCATAATTTAAAGACTTTTGACTCTTCGCCGGCTTAGCTTGCAGTTGCTTTATGTCTTTAATAGATACATATTTGCGCTTCGATGGTACTGTTGGTCCACATTTAGTCACAGGGTTTGTTGGTGTAACCTATAGTGAACAAAAGACGCTTGTATCAAACATTGAATTAAATATGAAGAATTATATATATGTAGGTTGAAAAAACACATGTATGTACCTCCTCTTCAACAATAACTTGATCCTTTAGCCATGCAATGAAATCACATACGCCTTCCTTAACTGTTTTAAACCCATTATTTGCTACGTCCGGTATGCATGCTGCATCCACTAACGATGAATCAATTGACACTCTGTAGCAATCATTTGGGAGTGGTTGGTTATGCAGCATTTTCTTTCCATAAGACTTGTATACGGTACCCAAAACAACGATATTTGATTTCTTTTAGTGCCACAGTTTGCACTTAAATGTCTAAAAAAAAGAATTTTTGCATGTATATATCAGAAATTATTTAAACAAAAGAATAACAAGAAACATGTTGAAATACATACTGTTGGCAGTGCTTGTGTTGGAGACACATTTTGTTGCGATTGGAAATCTGGAGACCCGTTTTGTCGTGACTTAGGCGTTTTCTTAGGTCTGACAGTTTTAGTAGGTTCCTATATGTATATATAAAACACGTTACATTATTTAAACAAAAGAATAACAAGAAACATGTTGAAATACATACTGTTGGTACTCCTTGTGTTGGAGACACATTTCCTTGCGATTGGGAATCTGTAGACCCGTTTCGTCGTGACTTAGGCGTTTTGTTAGGTCTGACAGTTTTAGCAGGTTCCTATACATATATATAAAACACGGTACATTAGTCATGATGTAAAATTCAAAAATCAAAGGGGGATGTTTTATTACTTACCATTGTTTCCGTTACCTTTTCCGAAGTTACAAGGCCATTAGACTTCTCCTGAATTCTCGCATCTTTAGCACTTACAACAACACTTGGCTGAGTGCCGTCCACCTCATTAGCACTGCTATCTATATTGTCAATGGCCATTGGAGTCACCTGCAATATAAATTAAGAAATACATTGACTCATCAGTTTATGTTCAATGCCTGCTATCATTAGCATCAGTGGTGTTAGCATTAGAAAATGAAATTGTTAACAACATAAAAAATGGCTTACATCTGAGGCTACTGGCAATTGAGATGCCAAATTTAACTGCACCCCTTGTTGACTCAACTGTGCCATCAGTAGAGTAAGTATTCCATTTGTTTCTTTCATCTCATTGGACAATTTCTTGACCAACACATCTTTTTCGGTCATCTCGGTGGACAATTTCTTGACCAATAAATCTTTTTCTTGACTCTCGCGTCTCTCATTATCAAGTTGAGTTTGAAGTAACTCAAGTCTTTCATCGGTTTCTTGTTTTCTTCGAGGAAGACCAAAATACTTCTTGTATGTAACTCCACTTCCCACTCCTCTTGCATAACCGCCCTTTTCCTTACCAAACTCAACTGTCATGGCATCAGTGCCATTATCAAGACTCAAGGTTCCTTCATTGATCTGGTCATCAGCTTCTTTCTGCACAAAAAATATAGGAAATGTTGGGATTAAAAGTCTTCTTGATGCTGTTAGAGTAACTGCTGCTCATATTTGTGTCAATGCTGCTCAGCTGGAGTTAGTGCTGCTCATGAACTTCAATGAAAAATATGCCAAGTGTTTACTACTGCTAGTACACAGTTACTGTTGTTAGTACGCAGTTAATACTGCTGGTATACAAGTTACTACTGCTAGTACACAGTTAATGTTGCTGGTATATAAGCATAATAATAGAATTTGCAGTCAAACTTACAAGTTTATCTCCCACTGATCTAATCTCATCATCTGGATATTCGTCATCTTTGTTTACCCTTCCTTTCAACCACATTACATCACGCGGGGGTTCTTCATCTGCTGCAATCTCTTTATTTTTGATCTAATAAACATCAAATGCATACACATGTAAAGTTAAACCAAGATAAACGAAAATATGAGGATGCATACACATGTATAGTTAAACCAAGATAATCGAAAATATGAGGGTATTAAATGCAAATGTGCAAATTGTGCAATGTAAATAGATTCATTTCTCATACTGATCGTCTCTCAATTTGTAAAACAAACATTATGTAATCTTACCATTTTCTCTTTGACATAAACATATCCACCTCGTCCCATTTTATGCTGATAAATATTTTTGGAACGCGCCATCTTAGCTTTATCAGATTTCTCCTAAAAACACAAAATCATAAGGCGTTTAGATGCGGTAATGCTGCAAACTAAAAATTATGAAATGACATATAGACTTAAATAAAGATGACTAATTAAAACCTTATATGCATCAGTGGTCGTGTAGTTTACAAACTCGACCCAGTCTTCTGATGTCACAAATGCACTATACTTGGCCGGGACCTCATTCAGTTTCGAAGGTGTATTTAGGTTGGCCAAAATGTATTTTTCTCTGAGCTTCATTATGAAATTCCTTAGCAGTTGACCAAGACGAGTCATTATCAATTTTCTGAATGTCACGTCAACATCAAAATATCGCTGCAAAGATTAACACAATGTTGTTAATTAGTTGCACATAATGTAACTGCATAGATAAACTTATGTAGTACTGTGTTACAAAATAGTATATATGTACCGTGATTTCAGCCCATAGTTTATCTCTTGATTCTTTATTCACCTTCTTCCAGGAAATAATCTTCAAACCTATGTGCTCACGAACCAGATCTCCTAAAAAACTTGAAAACAGTGCTCTGTGTTCCCCTGATACCCTATTCAATGCATCGAAGGTTACATTGAGCTTTATTCCACCAGGTTGGCCATATCGCAGGCGAAACATTTTTAGCCTGGTTATGCCCCTCTTAGCTAGTATCCTATCTGGTTGGTTGGTTCCAGGCGCATCTAGATCTTCATCATCAGAATACTTTTTGGATTCATATTCTAAGTTGTTATCATCATGTTCAATATCAGCAGGAAGCAAAAGATGATTATCAACAATGGGTTGAATTTCCATGACTCTTGAGCAACAATGGGTAAAAGAAAATGATTCTGGCTTGGAGAGTATTGGTGATAGAAGGTTTATTTTTGTGTTTTCTTTGCAGTCTTTTTTTTAGGAGAGAAAAGAGGGTATATTAAGAATATGAATCGTTATTCTTGGTAACTGCTTGTAATTAGGTGATTTAAAAAATTTTGGATCAAAATTTTGGCTCCAAGTTCTAATTTGAAATTAACAATTGAATTATTCAAATTTTTTGCCTTTGAACCTGTTAATTAAAGCATAAACTTGAATAAATCAAAATTTTGGCTCCAAATGTTATATATCATTATCTTAATCGCAAATGTACCATCTAACTGTGCAACCATCACATCAAGAACACAAATTGATACCATTTAATAAACCAAAATACTTACATAATTACTAGTTATTGTACCCTTAATAATTACATTTACAAAACATAAATTGCTACGTTTTTTTTTTGAACATTGAAGACTTTTTATTCATATATTGAAAACCAAAACCAGCAAGTTGCTGGGGAATACAGAAAGGAGAATATTCGAAACACAATACAGTACATACATAAGGGAAAATCAGTATCTAAATTAAATGTCAGAATTGAACCAAATACCATTTACAAAACACAAAAGCTGTTAATGTATATCCTAAACCCCTAAACCATCTTCCTCTTGCCTTTCCCATGGCTGCTAGAAGGTGCACCAAAACCTATAGGATTCTTCTTACACGGAATTTCCAAGACAATATCCTGAGTAAATTTCTTTTTGTGTGCCTTTTCAACTGGTATTTGAACTTGCACAGGGAGAGCTAGGATAGGAGCTTGAGATGGGAGTTCTTCTGGAGGTTCAATGGCTTGGATAGGTTTTGTGAGGAATCGCATACACTGTTAAGGTGGTTAAACCTTTGTGACTTTGTGTATATGATATATTGAGTTAATATGATTAAGTATGCGGAATCTACTTAATCACACTTAGAAGGTTATTTGTATTATGGAAATGGAAAGTAATGCTTTAGTAACAAACAATGAACATGCAATGTTAACACCAAACGATTCAATATTATTAAGAAAATAATACGAGTGATCTTTTCTTATCACTAGGGTTACAACCTTGAATCTTATGTTTCTATATCTTGTGATATTGTTTGTGTTTGTTCTTGAGAGATATTAATTAAGCACTATCTTTTTAACACTATTTTAATCAAGGCTAAGATCTTTCTTTTATAGTTCAAGAAAGATCTTTACAATAATGTTAAGTCTTGTCGAACAACTTGCTAGCTTATCTTATGTGTGTCAGTAACTAAGATACAACATGTATCTATGTTTACAACTTGTTCTGTGAATATAAGATAAAGACTGAGCACATGGGGTAAGATATTATCTACCGTGTATAATTGACTTTAGTACACTTATCCATCCAGTCAACCAGACTTAACGATAGAAGAGCAGACTTAATTCTATTACTCACCAGAATTAATCGCTAGACTTAACCACCAGACTTAACTTCAATGACCAGACTTAACCAGCAGACAACCAGCAGACTTAACTAGGTACTCACCAGACTTAACTCTACTGCTACCAGATTTAATCACTTGAGAGTATTTCCCGATACTTAAACTTCAGAATATTTAATTCCCAACAATCCTCCCCTAAACATGTGAACCCTTTTCAAACATGTTTTCTGAATTAAATGAGGAATTGTGAAGATCTTTCAAACACTTCATAGTCAGACCCTTGGACTGAACTTTCTTCAATTCTAACAGACTAATATCTATCTCAGTAACTCATCTGCTTTCTGATCTTTGACTTCAACAATATCAGTACACATCTTCAGGCTTCAAACATTGTCCTAAAAGATGGTGCAATTTCCTTGGATGGAGGAATTATAAGAGGCAATGGTGTTATGTATCTTGGATGCTTGTTTCAACAAGTGAAATCATCTATCAGCATGCCTTTGCAAGTGATGAACAAACGTAGTGAACTGAAATTGAAACTGAAAGCTCTCTTCCTTTGACCTAGATAGAACTTTCTCCTTTGGAATGCTTCATCCCTTCTGAATATATATAATACTCCAGAATCAGCTCTATTCTTGTCATTTTCAACTTCCATGTCATCATCTTGTATGCTCTTGTCTTTTCCTCCCTTTCATTGGTTAATCTTCCTTGGGCTTTATTTCCTCCCCTGAGATGTTTCCTCCCTTGGATTGCAAATAATATTTCCTCCCCTGTTTGGAAGATCTCTCACAATGTACCAAAATATTTCTCCCCATCATCTGAGCTATCAATTAGAACTTGTTATCAGACAATGTTGTACATGTAGCCATCAATTCCTTAAGAGTTTAATTTGCTGCCCTCATCACTTCTAGGTGTGTTAACTCCTATGAGAGGTGATTCATGGGGCATTGACTCATTATCCATCAATGGATGGTTTTACTGAGTCCTTTTGAAAATCCTTTTTAAGAAACTTTTGACTGAGCAGTATGTTCATGATTTTTTATTATTAAAACTCATACTGCTTTCAACCATTTTGAAGGGATTAAGTGTGTAACAGACACTTAATCAAGATTTCGGTTTAAAGCAACCTCTGGTTGTGTGAGAACCAATGTTTTCAGTTATAAATAACTGCCTGTGTAAAGATAAACCTATTCAAAAGGCGTTCTTGACAGGGTTTCCAGCTCATAGCAATTATTACCTCTAACACAAGTGTTAGATTCACTTTTACTAGCTGTTCTTTCTATCAGATATCCTGAGATTAACACATTATACTTGAAAGTATAAAATGATAGAAAATGAGTTGTATCAGTTACTTTCTGATCAACTAAGTCATCAATTCAATGTGAAATATGATAACCAGGTTTCAAGAAAGATGTTTTAAAGAATTAATTAACTTAGGTGTGAACCTTTGTTAAGAATTCCCAAACTCAGTCCATCATAAACCTGTTATGGCAGCAACTAGAACACACTCTGCTGCTTCCATTTCACTTGAAATTTCCTTTGTGTTCACATGATCATACCTGAAATTGTTAGTCTAAAACCAAAAAAACAATGTACAAAGTACTTGTCTTGCATTAGAATAAGCATAGAACTAACTGTATGAATAACACAATTTAAATTTGTACAAACAGCACAAACTATTGTAATAGCAGTATTAAATGACAAAGCTAGCAGTACTAACAAAAATTTATATACAAAAACACATTAGATTGAAAAATTCAAATATTAAGCATTCCAATACTTGCTACCAAGTACTGAAATCTTCCAATATCAAAAGCTTTTGTTAGCAGATCTACAAAGTTGTATTCTGAAGCAATTTTAAGAACTTGAATTAATCTTTTCTCATTGCAGTCTCTTATAAAGTGATGTCTAATTTCAATGTGTTTTGTTTTAGAATGTTGCACTGGGTTTTTAATAATACAAATAGTACTACTATTATCAATATGAATGACAGTGTTCATAAAATTGTACCCACAGTCAAGAAGTTGGTTTTGAAGCCATAGGACTTGAGCACAACAACTTGCAGTAGCTACATATTCAGCTTCAGTTGTTGAGGTAGCCACAATTGTTTGCTTCTTACACTGCCATGAGATAAGTCTACACCCAAGGAATTGACATCCTCCAGTTGTTGACTTTCTGTCCAAGCTAGCACCAGCATAATCACTATCTGAAAATGCTACCAAGTCAAAAGGAGATTCCCTTGAATACCATAGACCCAACCTAGGTTGACCCTTGAGATATCTAAAAATCCTCTTGACTGCTGTTAAATGAGAAACCTTTGGAGTTACTTGAAATCTTGCACAAGCACAAACAGAGAGCATGATGTCAGGTCTTGATGATGTAAGATACATCCAAGATCCTATCATAGATCTGTATGTGTGTACATCCACATTTTCTCCATCCAAGTCTTTAGGAAGTGGCTTCTCAGAGTCCATTGGTGTGCTTTCCATTTTTGAATCAGCAAAGTTGAACTTCCTTAGTATTTCAGCAACATATTTATCTTGACTAATAAATATGCCTTCATATGACTGTTTAACTTGCAAACCCAAAAAGAATGTAAGTTCCCCCATGGAACTCATCTGAAACTTATCATGCATAAGCTTCTCAAACTCCAAACACATCTCCTTCCTTGTAGATCCAAAGATAATGTCATCCACATACACCTGCACTAACAGAAGATCCTTCTTGTGCTGTTTGATAAAAAGTGTCTGATCAATCTTTCCTCTTTGAAATCCATTCTCTATTAAGTAGGAAGCCAGTGTTTCATACCAAGCTCTAGGTGCCTGATGCAGGCCATATAGAGCTTTTACAACTCTGTACACTTTGTCTGGATGGTCAGGATCAATGAACCCTGGAGGTTGTGAGACATACACCTCTTCTTCAATTGTGCCATATAAAAATGCACTCTTTACATCCATTTGGTAAACTGTGAAGCCTAAAAATGAAGCATAAGCTAAGAAAAGCCTAATTGCCTCAAGTCTTGCTACTAGAGCAAAAACTTCATCATAGTCTATACCTTCTTATTGTGTGTACCCTTGGGCTACTAATCTAGCCTTATTACTAATCACTATTCCCCTTTCAACCCTTTTATTCTTGAAAACCCATCTAGTGCCAATTACCTTTGCATCCTTAGGTAAACCAACTAGCACCCATACTTTCTGAATCTTGAACTGAAGAAGCTCCTCTTGCATAGCTTCTACCCAGCTAGAATCATCTAAGGCTTTCAGAATGTTCTTTGGTTCATCTTGTGAGAGAAAACATACAAACAAGCAAGAGTTTGAAAACCCATGCTGTTTTAAAGCATAAAGGGCATCAAACAGCCCTTGTTGGTCTGAAGACATTAGTTGTTGTCTTGTCTTCACACTGGATTGTACATCTCCAATCACATTTTCTAGGGAGTGAACTTTGTGAATCCTGGTGTGGTGTAAGTGGAACATGATAGTTTGGTGGGAGATTGCTCAAATCCACCTCATCGTCTGTTAATTCTGCTTCCTTTGTTAATTCTGCTTCTTCAATTAAGTCTGTTTCTTCAGTTAAGTCTGTTTCAGCAGCATTATCAATAGCAGAACTATTTTCTTGTTCCTTTGCTCCATCTTCTTTGCTTTCATCTTCAACATCTTCTTTAGTTTTACCAGAAGAAGATTCACCAATTGTTGAAGTTGATTCCACACTTGTACCTGACCATATTGGCATCCACACATAATCTTGATTTGTCTCTTTTTCTAACCTTGCCTCATCTGTTGCTTGTGAACCTGAAAAATCATTAGTTTCTGCAACAACAGGCACATAATTCATTGAATGGGTTAGAGTTTCAAGATCAAATAGCCATTGTGGTCCTTGACCTTCTACATTGGATTTATTCTCCAAAAACTCCACATGTAGGTTTTCCTCTATAATCCTAGTTCTTGTGTTGTATACTCTAAATGCTTTGCTATTAAGAGAATATCCAACAAAGAATCCTTCATCTGCTTTACCATCGAATTTTCCTAAATGGTCTAAGGTATTCAGAATTGTCACATGACATCCAAAAGGTCTAAGAAATCCTATTACAGGAGTTCTTCCTCTAAAAAGTTCATATGATGTCTTATTGTGAGGCTGTACAACTAAAACTCTATTCTGGACATAGCAAGCAGTGTTGACTGCTTCAGCCCAAAAAGTTATAGGTAGCTTAGAGTCAGCTAACATAGTTCTAGCAGCTTCTATTAGTGTTCTATTCTTTCTCTCAACAACACCATTATGTTGTGGAGTTCTAGCAACACTAAATTCTCTCCTAATACCTTTTTCTTTGCAGAAATCATCCATAACTCTATTCTTAAACTCTGTCCCATTATCACATCTAATGACTTTCACTTTCTTGTCTACTTGGTTTTCTATCTGAGTAATGAAAGTCTTAAGAATGCTAGAAGTTTCATCCTTAGAACCTAAAAAGAAAACCCATGTAAATCTGCTATAGTCATCAGTTATAACAAGATAATATCTCTTATGCATTATACTAGTTACTGAAACAGGTCCAAATAAGTCCATATGCATCATAAACAATGATTGATTGATAGAGTTAAAAATCTTGGGCTTACAAGTGGCTTTGTGTTGTTTGCCTTTAAGACAAGCAATGCATGTTTGATCATTTTCAAATCTTTTGTGAGGTAAACCTCTTACCAAACCCTTCTTAACAATTTTATTTATGGTTTTGAAATTAATATGACCAAGCCTTCTATGCCATTTCATTGATTCATCCAATGTGGCCTTTGCAACAAGACAAGTTAAATCCTTTTTTGGAACAATGTTCTTCATGTCAACACGGTACATATTGCCCTTTTTAGGAATTTTAAGAAGTACTTGACTTTCATCAGGCATCTTAAAATCAGGAGAAAGCACAAGACATTCAGTGTCACAGAAAAGAACTTTGTTCTTTTTGTCACACATTTGTGAGACACTAAAAAGATTATAATTTAGCTCTTGTACATAGTACACATCTTCAAAATCTAAATTTCCAGTTTTAATGGTACCTTTACCGGAAATTCTGCCACCAACACCTCCTCCAAAGGTAACATAGCCACCATCTAATGTTTGAAAATCAGAAAGATAGGACTTGTTGCCTGTCATGTGCCTTGAACATCCACTATCTGAGTATCCTTGATCCTCTTGTTTATCAATTGAATGTTCCTGCACAGTAATAAGGAGTATTAGTTTCTTTTGGGGACCCAAGCCATTACTGACTTAGATTTGCCTCTTGCATTAATGTAATTTAATCTTTTAAGAACAGTTGATGCAACATTGGATTTAGTTGAATTCCAAACCCAACATGCTGAGGCCTTAACAGCATTTTCCCTATTTCCCTTAGCAGCAGAATTAACTACTTGCCTAGTAGAATTAACTGCTTGCCTAGCAGAATTAACTGCTTGTTTTGTAGTTGAACCCTTAATTTTCCAAACTTGTTTTTGGACTACTGCCTTTGAATGAATGGGCCTTTGAACAACTTTTGGTGCTTGTTTGTGAAATGTTTTTGCACCTATAGCTGTTAATTTTGGGTAAACAGTCAGAAATGGTCTAGCAGAATTAACTTGTTTTAAGCCAGACTTAACTGAAACTGTTTTGGATTTAGTTCTGTTAACATTAGAACTAGAGTGAAAGTGAGTTTGAGGAGTTTTCCTTTTGAAATTCACCCTATTATTTTCATACCCAGATACCCATTTGTTACAGAAAGCAGCAAGATGGTCAAAACTACCACATGTATAACAAGCTTTATTATAAAAAGAAAAGTCATCACCTAGTTGGTTAGACTTGAGGTTATTCCAACTCCTTTGGTTACCTCTGGGCTTGTTAGTAGTTCTATATTGTTCACAATATTTAACTGGTTGCCTAACATGTTTAATGTTTGATTTAGGCCTAACAGTATCCTTTTTGACCACTTTAGGAACCTTTGTTCCTGCTTTCTTAACTTTTTCAGGTTTAGACATAACCTGATCATCTTCATCACTATCAGTTGTACAATCCTCAACAACTATAGCATCTGATTTCCTAACAAAGGACACCTTGTCCTTAGAAAGTGAAGTTTTACATAAACTCTCACTTACTTTCTCTATCTTAGGACTTTCAGTGGACTTAGAACCATATTCCATTTATGGTTCTTGAAACTCAGCAAAACCTGTGTGTGCTAGGTCAATACCTGGAGGTGAAGGAACACCTCTGTGTGGTAGAGGAACAGATTTGTATCCTAAACCAGACTTAGCTTTATTGATTACTTGAGCTTCCCAAATCTTATTAATTCCCTCTGAGGCATGAGCTAAAGCATCTACTGTTATCTTAACATTTTTAGTTTTATTTTTAGCTTTAGCTAATGATTCATTTTGCCTAGAAATTATTTCATCTCTGAACTCTATGCCTCTTTTTAGAGCATTCATGTCATCAGTAAACTTAGATTCATTTCCTTGAAAATGTGAAAGTTGTTTTTCAAGAACAGCTATACCTCTTTTATGATTGCCTAAATTAGCTAATGCATCATATAACTGTTCTAGTTGATCATCAAATCTCTTTTTAAGATCTTCATAAGCTTTAAGAGCAGAGCATGATTCAGTACATTTAATTATGGAATTTACCTCTGAATCAGAAAAGGCCATTAGAGCAGTCTCAGTGGCCACCAGTGCAGCATTTGTTGGTGCTTCCTCTTCATCAGCCATGAAGCTCCAATCATAGTTAACCCCATCTATGGCTAGCATAGCCCTTGGCTCTTCCACTATGACTTCCTTCTTCTTCTCTTGCCTATACCATGTGCTTCTATTATCCTGCTTCCTTGGGTTTCTACATTCTTTAGCAAAGTGTCCTAACATGTGACAGTTGAAACACTCTACTTTCTTCTTATCAAACCCAAAAGTTTCATTACCATCAATGGTAATCTGCTTACCAGTTCTCTGCCAGAACTTCTTAGCCCTCATGCTAAGTAAAGCAACCTGCCATTTGATGTCCATCTCTTCCAAATCATTATCATCCAACTGATCAAGATCTTCATGAGTTAGAGGAGAACCACTAGTTTGACTAGACATAAATACATAGAATGCTGGATCTCCAAGTCCAGCAGCATTCTTTTGTGAACTAGTAGAAGGACCACCATAGATAGTATTAGAAACACCTTCATCTTCATCTACCTCTTCTGACTTGCTAATACTAGGAGATGACAAGAGTGCCACATTCCCAGAACTAGTACTATAGATTCCAGACTTCTTTAGACTTTGTTCAACAATTTTGAAGTTGTTGTACAAATCATTGAGTTTCATGGTTTCAATGTCTGGCTTGTTCATCCAGACAACCACATGAGTATGGAACTCATCAAGTAGGCTTCTCAAAAACTTCATGTTGAGATCTTCCTTAGCTATCTCAACACTCAACACAGCTAACTGACTGACAAGCTTATGTAATCTAGAGAACAGCTTATCAAGTGATTCATTGCTATTTGAACTGAAGTTTTCAAATTGTTGTTTCAGCAATGTCTTCTGTGTTTTCTTGGTAGTTTCATTACCACCAAACCATGCACAAATCTCTTCAAAAAGAGTTTTTGCATCAGGATACTTGCTAAAGGATAGCATTTGTTCACCAGGAATGGTCATAAGCAACAAATTTCTTGCTTTTTGATCATTTCTCTTCTGTATCCTTTCATCACTGGTAGTTGGTCCAGTATTTCTTCTCCTTTCAGTTTTGCCTTCAACAATAACATCTGTATAACCTAGTGTAAAAGAATCACCATACAAAATGATATCCCAAAGAGCATAATCTTGAACCATAAAATATTGCTCAATTCTCAACCTCCACAACTCAAACTCATTCTGTTTGATCATGGGCAACTTTGCAGCAATATTTGTAGCAGTATCTTGAACATCCATTTCTTAAGCTTCTTCTTCTAAATCAACTATATCAACCTTGCTCTGATACTAATTGTGAGGAATCGCATACACTGTTAAGGTGGTTAAACCTTTGTGACTTTGTGTATATGATATATTGAGTTAATATGATTAAGTATGCGGAATCTACTTAATCACACTTAGAAGGCTATTTGTATTATGGAAATGGAAAGTAATGCTTTAGTAACAAACAATGAACATGCAATGTTAACACCAAACGATTCAATATTATTAAGATAATAATACGAGTGATCTTTTCTTATCACTAGGGTTACAACCTTGAATCTTATGTTTCTATATCTTGTGATATTGTTTGTGTTTGTTCTTGAGAGATATTAATTAAGCACTATCTTTTTAACACTATTTTAATCAAGACTAAGATCTTTCTTTTATAGTTCAAGAAAGATCTTTACAATAATGTTAAGTCTTGTCGAACAACTTGCTAGCTTATCCTATGTGTGTCAGTAACTAAGATACAACATGTATCTATGTTTACAACTTGTTCAGTGAATATAAGATAAAGATTGAGCACATGGGGTAAGATATTATCTACCGTGTATAATTGACTTTAGTACACTTATCCATCCAGTCAACCAGACTTAACGATAGAAGAGCAGACTTAATTCTGTTACTCACCAGAATCAATCGCTAGACTTAACCACCAGACATAACTTCAATGACCAGACTTAACCAACAGACAACCAGCAGACTTAACTAGGTACTCACCAGACTTAACTCTACTGCTACCAGATTTAATCACCAGACTTAACTCTGTTCTCATTATTTAATATACACATTTTAATGAATTGATATGGGTTCAGGTTATTCAAATAACTTAAAAGGAAAAGTTGATCATTGGATATATCATGGTACAAATCAGATTTATACATACATGGTCCATATTTCCAAATGACCCGTTTAACAGTAGTGTGTGGGCTGAAGTCAGTTACAAAAAGGAGCGTTTGAAAAGCATATGATGCGAATCATTCAATCATTTTCAAAACGCAATGCCAAACACCCCTTAAAGTGAAATCTGAAAATTACCTTGCGTCTTTAAAGCCTGGAGCCGTGTGGACGTATTGTGTTTCCAGAGCTGATACCTCTCCATGCCTCCTGCAACTCTCTCTCCGTTGATGCTCGCCTAACTAACACTGTATTATTTGTTCTGCTATCAGGGACGTTCATATCCGCAGTAGCCACCTTCTCCCTGGTAAAAAAATTGTGTTAATATTATCAGAACTGTAATGAAAATGACTATGGTCGATGAATGATGAGTTAACATTTATATACTTAAGGTGGAGAGCAGTGAGTGATTCATTTAGATGCAAATATGTCGCTTCAGGAAACTATTAACAGAAACATCATTATTTACTTCAAAAAATTTACAAAGGAAGGCCTACGGATACCCAAAATACAGTAGGAATCTAGTATACGAAAAGGGAAATTTTGTTAGCTTGATTACCTAGGGTCTTTTTCACCTCATGTGTGGTTGCTACTATCAATAAAAAATTTGTCGGACTGACAATAAGTAATAAGTACTAAGTACGTACCACTGTCAAAGAAGCAACAAAGTTGTGTCCGAGTATCCCACAACTAACCTACAGCAAATAGTCAATTCTGAATCATGAAAGACTACTTATAAACTTTTTTTTTTTTTTTTTTTTTGCTTCAAGATCAGCAAATTGATCATTACAATTTCAAGTACTTAAAGCACACTCTAATACTATATCTTGAGGCATATGTTTCTAAGCACATTATGTAATCCCGATTATGAATTTCGCAAAATCACTTTCAGTACTGGATTCCAAACACCACTTTAACCTATGATAATCTACTATAATCCATGACCCAAAGCAAATATCCATGTCATAAACACCACCTTAACCTATGATAATTTACTATAATCCATGACCCAAAGCAAATACGCATGTTATGCAATCAGACGTTTACTTTTCAAAAGGCACTATAAGCATGTCATGCAATCAATTGAATACATAAATGTGTATATCTATTTTTAAGCTCAAACTTATTGCTTTGTGGATCCAAACAGGGACTATAACCAAAATATATAATATTTGGATCACTAACAGATGACGAAAGTGTAAAGTAGTTATGAAATACTCACTTGTTACAAAGTCGAGATGTTCGCTTACGGAGATCAGGACCATTTCAGTGCCGAAACCCACGCAAACATACCCATTTCAGCCCCTATTTTAGCCTCCGTCAGCCCCCCAAACGCACCCATTCAGTTTTTCAGTTAATTCATTTTTTAACCGTTTATATTTATAAACCATTCGTTTTTTTACGTTGTTACTCGAATCGGCCCACACGTGACTGAATGAGTCCATAGCAGGACCTTTCATTCAAACGACTAATACACTGGTCCTTTTTCTCACGTAGATGTAAGAAGAAAATTCATTAAAAGGCGAATACTTACAGCATTAATGACTTACGCATAGAATTTCTAAATCAGCGACCAGATTATGATAGTTGAACCGGGTGAAAATAATAAGTTTCTGTTTGGTTTTGCTGGTTTATTCTGTTTTGGTCGGAGTACCATGCCCTTTTCTTCATGGATGAGTTCCTTCTGACTCTTTAAAAAATAGCCGTTTGATATGCTCCTTGGGCTTGTGAGGATTAGACATGTCTTTTGCAATACTGGGAGTTGTTGTTTCCATCTCAATTGCAGAACCATGGCAACTGCCATCTCTGGCAACGTGGAATTAAGTAAAGTCAGTGCAAAATACACGTGTTTTTTATGCATTTACGGTAACAATAAAGAACAATGTCAATGACCATCAAGACTTAAGCATATAATAGATAATAGAACTCATGTCAATAAACATTTTGAATTACCAACAACTCATTCATTACCTTTGAGCGGCTCTAATAGCACAATAAAAGTCAAAGGATTCTCCCGTTCATCAACAGTTCTTCAACCCATAATGTGTTCATCCAAGAAAGTTCTTCCGAGTTCAATTCATCAAAATCCGAGTCAGGTACTTTACACGCTTCAGGTAGTTTACACACTGCTTGTATGTGTGGTTGACAAACTATTCATAGGAATCGCTTGCCAGTTTCTGTTGCCGTGCTCAGCCATTTGTGTAGAAGGACCATAGTCAGGGGCTAAAGTTTGTGTCATTGTATGAGTATTGATTGCGTGGTTTTGTAACCTTACAACAGGTTTTACCTCTCGAGGGATCTCAAGAGGCTTACAACCCCACCAGGCAGTGTACCTGACCGATGTAGTATAGTTTAGTGGTAAGTACGGGGGATTGATCGTTCTCCACAGGGAATAGTGTTCGTTAGGTATGAAAGGCTACTCTAATTAGGTCTAAGGGTTGAGGAAGATTCTTTTTTATGTTTTTATAGTTTTTATGAAAGCAAGTAAAATCTCGGTTTTGATAGAGTGGGCGGAATTAGTTGCTAGTCAACTAACCCAAATTACTACGAATGCAAATAAAATAAAATAACAAAAATAAAATGTGGTGAGAAACTTATGTGTAGAGAAATGTGTTTTACTTAGATTTCCTTACTCCCTAACTATCTTTTACCGGTTAATTAGTGTGTATTAGTCGCGTGGATGACGGGTGTATTCCTTAATACCATTCGTGGGGTGGCGTACTTACTTCCCCAACTCTACAAGCTCCTACTTCACTCCTATGTCGAGCCGGCTAGGAAGCTCCTAACATGGGATCACTAGAATTCGCTTGTGCATTAAATACAACCATAAAAACCTTTAGTACGCATTTGGTTCATGTTTCTTAAGACGTTCAAGCAAGTTACCGAATAGGAAGTTAGCCAGTTTTCTTAAGCCTAACATAGATAAACAATCATCCAATACAACTAACAACACACTAACAACCAATAATCAATAGCTAAGTTTCATTAGATCTAAGCAAACACAAGATAAAATTAGCCTAACATGTTAAACAAAAGACAAGAATAAGATAGAATCAAACAACACATAGACATATTGAATGATTAATTGATAACTTATCTTTCAATGAAACATGGAAGATCTCAAGGCAAAAAGCCCTGAAAAGTAGCTGAATTCGTCCTAGGGTTTTATCCCAAAATTCCACACACTAAGCTCTCTTTAATGACAAAAAATTAGAAAACTATATATAGATTTTTGGATCTGACGGCGTCACCTTATGGAGTGTGACGCCGTCACCTCGCCGCTTTTAGGGTTCCCGGATGACCATCTTGACGCCGTCCCTCTTTAGCTCTTCAAAAATCCATTCTGGCTTATCAAGGCTTGACGCCGTCTAACAATGAACGTGACGCCGTCCCCTTATGATTTAAGCCGTGACGCCCTCGATCAAGTTAAAGCGTGACGCCGTCAGAATTCACATGCTATTTTCACTGGCTTATCATGAGTAAATTTCACGTCCAACTTTTCTTGCCAAAGCATGACGCCGTCCAGAGTAAATTGTGACGCCGTCAAGAGTAACTTTTAGCCGATTTTTGAGACTTTGCCGTTTTCTTCACTTTAATGCTCCAAAAACGTCCAAAATGCCTCCTTTTCCAGATTTCTCCTCAAAAGTACCTAAAATGACAAAAGGAACGATTTAGGGCAATATTTGATCAAATAAATACGATTTAGGGCTTAAATGACCCCTTAAAAGCGGTACACTTTTCGCCTCATCAAATACCCTTACACTTGAGATTTGCTTGTCCTCAAGCAAATGCGCTTTTATTCTAATCAAAATATAAGTTAGGGGTCATTTAATGCTAATATAAAAGTAATTACAACAAATAATCGTTCCACTTCAATCATAATAAGCACGGAGATTACATACTAGCACCTCACAAGTAGTGTTTAGATACTCACATCTCTCAAGTGTCATCAAAATAAATCTCATAAATGAAAACGGAAAATATCTCTCACTACCTGTCATAGCAAATAGATTACCATAGGCTTGGGAAAGGATCGAAAACCTCCTCCACTAGGCGTAAGCACCTAAGATAAACTATCAAAGAGGGCTTTTAAATGGGTTATAACGTTAGGTGTAGGGAAAAGGAAAACACGGTTTTGTTGGATAAAGGATATTTTACTGGTGGCTAGTTAAAGATCTTGATCAATTACATGTACTATACAATGTTGCTAAGCCAAGACTAGACTCGATCTTAAGCTAGAAACAAAATAACAAAATAACAAAAATATAAAACAAACATAAAATAAAACGGGATGGTAGTCCGTATGTTTTTTCTATTTTTCATTTTCTCATTTTTTTGTATTTTTCTTGATTTTTTCGATTTTTTTTTTTTTTTTTTTTTTTTTTTTTTGCATACACTTTTGCCCTACCATCCAAAATAATACATCATAGGGGCATTGCATTCCCCTTACACTTGAATTTTTACATAACTTTACAAATACTAATCTAATGACTCGAATTAAGATAATCGAAAAACTTGGAGTACTTTTAAAATATTTAGCACATATGGGGGTAATAAATGATGTTCTTCCCCATTACTCCATTATACTAGTACTTTACCCATGAGTCCCAATCGTCCCAAAACAATATGTACAAGGATATGACTCGACTTAGCAACCATGTAATCAACTAGATAATTAACTTGGGTTTAAACAAATGTTGTAACAATAATGCACTAAAAATGAGTGCATACAAGGTAGGCTAAGGCGATTTGGGTGTACATTTTAGTGGGGTGTAACAAATTCTTCCTTTAAGTAAAATGCTTAAAGGTCGAAGCGAAAAGATAGGCTCTGAGGGGTGTACTAGGGGTATCGTGTACTAAAAATGAGTACAACGCAAAGGGTGTGGGAGAATTACTTGACCAATGTAGCCAATGTAATTATAACAAAAACACAGGTGTAAAACAATGGGTTAATCCTAATGCCTCTTATCATGTAGTAAATCTAACTACACGAATGTAGTCTCACTTGTGGCCTCGGAATGGTCCTAACGCAAGTTCTAGAATCTAAGTGCTACCGGTACACACATCATAGCATAAATGCTTTTCCTACCAATTCTAGGGGCGAACCTCACATATTTGGGGGTGGAAAATTTTTTAGTGGTACGGTTTTTGTGCTAGTCATATAACTCCTATCCGTGAGACGCTCATTAAAACTAAAGTTTCACTCCTAAATGTTGTAAAAAATTTTAAATTTGGCACTAAAATTACCTTAACAAGTATTTCTCTCAGTTTTATTACACATCTATTATTAAACAAACAAAAATCAAGCGTAATTGTATTCTCTAAAATCGTACTTTTACCCTCCCCTTACACTTAAGATGAACATTGTCCCCAATGTTCAAATAACAAGATGTAAAAGCAAAAAAGTAAAAGAATGAAATCAAATACTCCCCTGATTCGCTCGGTGGATAATGAAATTACACGGTTAAATCTTCCTCCAAAGAGAATGTTGAAGCTCCATGACTAATGCATCGCCACAAGCTTGATTCCAAAAACATCTCCTTGTCCAAAATAACCTGTTAAACCTGAGAAAACAAACACGAAAACCTGCATAACATCGGCGGGAAAAATCTATATATAAGGATATAATGCTTGTGGAATGAAAATTTTGCAGATTCCTGGAGATTATAAGTTGGAGATTTTAATAAAAACTTTTTATGAAAACAAAACTTTCAAAAATTTCTGGAAATTAAATCTGACGCCGTCAGGTTATAACCCCTGACGCCGTCAGAAATGACCTGACAAAAATTTTCGTTTTAAGTTTCCGGAAAATTTCTGGAAAAACCTTTACCTTACTTCCTGGAAATCCTGCAAAACATCATTATGACTCGATACAAGCATTTGACTCAAACAAACACGAATATGTATGCTAATTTATTATTATTACGATTCATGTTAATTTGTGTTCTAATAAACCGATTTAGATTTCCCTTACACTTATCTTTTGCAAAATACCTTTATATGTAGTTAAGACGAAGTTAAAAACAACATAAAGCATTTTCACAAATTAGTTTTTAACATGAATCAATAATAATAAAAATTAAACACACATACGAAACAAATAAAACAAACAAACAAATAAATGAACACACAAAGCAAATAAAACAAATAAAGCTTGGGTTGCCTCCCAAGAAGCGCTTTTCTTTATTAACGAGTCTTGTAGCTAGACTCAAAGTCACGCTACCCTATGTAAGTAAGCTCGTCATCAAGGACGTCTTTAGGGTTAAGCTTGGATTGAAGTTTCCTATTGGTTCGCTTAGTACGATATATCTTTTCAAACTTCTCTCCATCCGGGTCATACAACGTCATCTTAATATGCCATGACCCATCTCCATCTTTGGGTGGTTTATCCCAATTCCACTTATGATCATCTTCCTCACAAATCCACTTATTCATTCCTAGGTTAATTGGCAGAACTCCTAGGAAATCAATCATCTTTCTAAAAACTAGAGGGTCTTCAAATGGATCCAATTCGGTGTCCCTAGCCAAGAGTTGCTCCACCGAATGCGTTCGGTTAACAAAGTCCTCTTCTAGGTAAAATGGGTGTTGGGGTCCTATGAAGTCTCTATCAATCCAAGGTCCATATCTAGATGGTCTCCTATTTGATTCTAGCCAATGTGGTGTTGGTTCCTCACTAGTATCATAGGCATGTTTCTTAACATCATAGACTGACCAAGTATCTCCTTCTCCTACCGCTATCTTGGATTCCTTACAATCAATCATAGCACTAGCGGTCGCCAAAAATCCTCTACCTATCAACAAGGGGCATGTAGGGTCGCTAACCATATCAAGGACGTGGAAATCGGCTAAAATGGTTAGTTTTCCAATGTGCACTAACACGTCCTTAACTACTCCAACCGGGTAAGCAACACTTCCATCCGCTAAGCCTATTATCACCTCGGTTTCTTCAAGTTTTCCTAGTTTTAGAGAGGTGTAGAGAGGTAACGGAAGTAGGTTAAGGCTTGAACCAAGATCGGCTAATGTGTCATAAGCCTCCGAATTACCGATCTTGCAAGGTAGAACAAATAAGCCCGGATCATCTAACTTCTTAGGTAGTTTGTTTTGAACGAAGGCGGTCCCTTTTTCGCCTAATTTGAGCTTCTTCTCATCCAACACATCAACAACCGGACTTTCAAGGTGGAGCTCCTTGAATTCTTCGTCAAGGTTTTGAGTGGGAGGTGTTTCAACTATGTTGTTGACCAATTTGGATGTCATAACTTCTTGGTCATTTGGAACGACTTGGGTTTGTTTGAAACACGTGCTCATGGAATTGACCGAATAATATTGTGGACAAGAACTAGGGGACGAAACCGATGAAATAGCGTTGACGTTCAGTTTCGGGTTCTTGACCGTGTTGCTAGGGAGTGCTCCCATTTCTCGGTCATTGAGGGCTTTCAACAAGGTGTCAATCTTATCGGTCATCTCGCTTTGTTTTTGTTTGAAATCGGCTTCAAACTTGGCTAAACGAGCTTCTTGAGATGCCATAAATTGAGACATCAATCCTTCAAAGTTATTGGTACTACCATTGCCGGAAGGATTGTTGTTGAAAGTACGGTTCGAGTTGGAACCGCTTGATTGGAAACGATTAGGTGGGTTGGAAGAATTGGTTTGTTGAGAGTTTTGGTTTTGTTTCCACCTAAGGTTCGGGTGATTTTTCCATGAGGGGTTGTATGAATCACCATAATGGTTTGGCTCGGATTTGAAAGTGTACCACTTGTCTCCCGCTCCGTCGGTACGCGAGGATGCGTAGTCCACAAAAGCTTGTTCGGGGAGTTCCATGCAATCACGAGTGTCGTGGGGACCACTACATAATTCACATGAAGAAGTGATTTTGTTCACTTGGCTTGAAGGTTTAGGAGCCTCGTAGGATTTCATGAGAAACTTGACTTGGTCTTCAAGTTCTATGATCCTACGGTCAGAAGTGCTTGAATTGTTCGAAGGCAAAGATATTGCCTTGACCGTTTTATTCAAATCACGGGGATCACTCCAACTTTCGTTGTCATAAAGAGCAAGATCCTCTAGGAGAGCCCATGATTGTTCCGCACTTAGATCACGTAGCTTGCCACCGGCCGCTTGGTCAATGGTTTGCCTCGTGGAGAGATTGATATGGTCATAGAAGATTTGGACTTGGAGCCAAAGTTCTATGCCATGGTGAGGGACTTTTTGGAGTAAGTCCTTGAATCGAGTCCATGCCTCGTAGAGAGTTTCGCCTTGACGTTGTTGGAACATCAAGATATCATTCCTTAGCTTGGTAGTTCTTCCCGGTGGGAAAAACTGAGCAAGGAAACGAGTGGTGAGATCATCCCAAGAGGTAATGGATCCTGCGGGTTGACGTTCTAGCCACTGACTAGCTTGGTCCCGCAAAGAGAATTGGAAGAGACGCAATCGGGTCGTCTCTCGAGTGGCAACATCAAGGTCTATAGAATCAACGATTTTAAGAAAGTCCTTGAGATGTTGATTAGGATCTTCAGAACGAAGTCCATGGAATGCGCATCCACTTTGCACCAACCGGATGGTGTCGGATCGCAAGGGTGTGATATTGGCTCCTTGAGTGAGCTCAATGGTGTTTCGATAGCCATGGTGGCTAGGACGGGAATACTCTCCTAAAGTACGGGCTCTAGGAGGTGGTTGTGGTTGTTGTGGTGGTGGGTTGTTGTGGTTAAGGATATTACCATCTTCCATGATGTCGGATGGTATGGTTACGAACAAAGACACGAAGAAAATAGATAGACTAAAGAAAATCTAGAAAAATAAAATAAAAATCTCACTAGAAGGGAATCTAGTGAGTAGACCTAATAGAAATAAAAATTCAACCTAAACAATAACTATTCCCCGGCAGCGGCGCCAAAAACTTGATTGCGTGGTTTTGTAACCTTACAACAGGTTTTACCTCTCGAGGGATCTCAAGAGGCTTACAACCCCACCAGGCAGTGTACCTGACCGATGTAGTATAGTGTAGTGGTAAGTACGGGGGATTGATCGTTCTCCACAGGGAATAGTGTTCGTTAGGTATGAAAGGCTACTCTAATTAGGTCTAAGGGTTGAGGAAGATTCTTTTTTATGTTTTTATAGTTTTTATGAAAGCAAGTAAAATCTCGGTTTTGATAGAGTGGGCGGAATTAGTTGCTAGTCAACTAACCCAAATTACTACGAATGCAAATAAAATAAAATAACAAAAATGAAATGTGGTGAGAAACTTATGTGTAGAGAAATGTGTTTACTTAGATTTCCTTACTCCCTAACTATCTTTTACCGGTTAATTAGTGTGTATTAGTCGCGTGGATGACGGGTGTATTCCTTAATACCATTCGTGGGGTGGCGTACTTACTTCCCCAACTCTACAAGCTCCTACTTCACTCCTATGTCGAGCCGGCTAGGAAGCTCCTAACATGGGATCACTAGAATTCGCTTGTGCATTAAATACAACCATAAAAACCTTTAGTACGCATTTGGTTCATGTTTCTTAAGACGTTCAAGCAAGTTACCGAATAGGAAGTTAGCCAGTTTTCTTAAGCCTAACATAGATAAACAATCATCCAATACAACTAACAACACACTAACAACCAATAATCAATAGCTAAGTTTCATTAGATCTAAGCAAACACAAGATAAAATTAGCCTAACATGTTAAACAAAAGACAAGAATAAGATAGAATCAAACAACACATAGACATATTGAATGATTAATTGATAACTTATCTTTCAATGAAACATGGAAGATCTCAAGGCAAAAAGCCCTGAAAAAGTAGTTGAATTCGTCCTAGGGTTTTATCCCAAAATTCCACACACTAAGCTCTCTTTAATGACAAAAAATTAGAAAACTATATATAGATTTTTGGATCTGACGGCGTCACCTTATGGAGTGTGACGCCGTCACCTCGCCGCTTTTAGGGTTCCCGGATGACCATCTTGACGCCGTCCCTCTTTAGCTCTTCAAAAATCCATTCTGGCTTATCAAGGCTTGACGCCGTCTAACAATGAACGTGACGCCGTCCCCTTATGATTTAAGCCGTGACGCCCTCGATCAAGTTAAAGCGTGACGCCGTCAGAATTCACATGCTATTTTCACTGGCTTATCATGAGTAAATTTCACATCCAACTTTTCTTGCCAAAGCATGACGCCGTCCAGAGTAAATTGTGACGCCGTCAAGAGTAACTTTTAGCCGATTTTTGAGACTTTGCCGTTTTCTTCACTTTAATGCTCCAAAAACGTCCAAAAATGCCTCCTTTTCCAGATTTCTCCTCAAAAGTACCTAAAATGACAAAAGGAACGATTTAGGGCAATATTTGATCAAATAAATACGATTTAGGGCTTAAATGACCCCTTAAAAGCGGTAAAGTTTGTGCCTCATCAATGAGTATCGGCTGCAACACACATAAGATAGCAAGAATTAGAATCGTCGAACTGCTATTCAAAATCAACACACCGAAGGAGTACTGCATTTACGTATACTCGTATAGGGGCAATTTCAAACAATTATGACATTTAGAGTGTGTTTGAGAATGCACATCTTTTCTACTTACAATATCTATTTATTTCTAGTTAGCAACCATGTAAACAAAATGAAATCAATTGTGACATTAAGTATACTTATATTTAGTTACCTCGTCCCTTAAGCAACATTTATGGTTATCGTCAATGGTAATTAAACTATCCCAGAAAGCAACCTGAACACATTGACAACTTCTTTCTTAATAAAGGTAGCAAGTTCTTGTTATACAATAGCATATGCTGATATCCAGTTTTGCCCTCCTTTGTCTTCAACCAAATCATATCCATTGAATCAATTCATAACAAAGGTAGCAAGTTCCTGTTATAATACGAACAAAAGGACATAAAATACAACTAACTTTGAACTCGAATGCAAGCTATGTATCCGCCATACCCGCAACAACAATACATCGGGACGCCAAAGTGCGGAGAATCTCAGCTCTAATCGATGGCATCAAAACTCATCACATCAAAATCCTACAATCAATACGCAAACAAAACATATCAACAATAGCTTCAAATCATCAAACCCCCAAAGATATTTATAATAAAAACGCCAAACCTAAAAACCCAATGAATAGCAACATCTTCAAATCCTTTAACTGCAAAAGGTATTTATAAAAAAACACAACCTCAAAATCATAAGTAAACCCTTACGTTCATCTATTCTTTTTTTTTTTTTTTTTTTTCACAAATCATTAAAAACCCACAAATGATATCAATAATCAAACACGAAAAAAAAATCTAAGAGCTTCAACAATAATCAGAGGACACACCTTTTGGGTTTGTGATGAACTCAAATAAGTACATTTTATTACTATCATTTATCCTATTAATTTGACTTGTTTTACTATATTATGTATGAGGATTGATACTTAATCGTTTACTTTTGTAATTCTCAGGTAAAAACAAGCATTTGGTGAAACTTGGCGATTTTGGACTAATAATGGAGCAAAACGTGCATAAAGTGAAGAGTCCACTGAAATGAAGAAGATCAAGACTAATCTGCTCCAGATGCGCCGCATCTCACTATCAACATGCGCCGCATCTCTATCAAGATATCACCAGATACGATCCAAGATACAAGAGGACATGCGCCGCATCTAATCATGGAGTTACGCCGCATCTTCTGGCGGTGTACGAATATTCCTGAATATTATAATCTTGGACCCCACGCGAAGTTAAGTACATGCGCCGCATCTACTTAAGTAGATGCGCCGCATCTTCCCTCAGACACAAACTATAAATACCCCGTAGACCAGACGCATTAAAAAGATTCGGAAGTTCGAAAACCTAAAGACCGAACAGAAGAGAAGGACGAATTCAGTCAAGAAGGCAGCACAAGACACACCCAAATCGAAGATACAAGAGCTGTAAGAAGGTGCTGCATGTATTTAATTCATTAAGTAGTTTTGTTTTATTGTTTTAGCAAACTTTAATTCATCAGGATTGGTGGCTTGTGTAATGTGACAACGGAAAGATTGCACTCCCTTTAATACTTGCTTTCCCATCAATTAAAGTTTATATGTTGATGTCTTTGGTTACTACTTATTAGTGCATTGACCACCTCTGTGTTTATTAGTGGCTTGCGGGCACCCGACTGCGGGACAAGGTGTGGCTCCCACGGTTGTTTCTAAATTGATCACTTAGGAATAACTTTTAGACATAAGTCGTCATTAAGGGTTTACTCGCCGATAAGAATAGGACCAACGAGAAAGGGTTAATTACATACACTTCATATAAAGCTATCAATAAAACAAGTGACAATCTACTTAATCATAAGGACAGCCCTCTTATTGTCTCTAGTATCTATCTGTGTACGTGTGTGCTACTTGCTGATTCGTGCCTATTTGTTTATTTTATTATTTAATTGCAAACAAAACTGTGCCAGTCTCTCAGGCTGAAACCCCCTTGCGTTAGGATATTAAAATACTGATTAGATTAACGAGATTATACGTTCCACTCTTAGTGATCGACACTCTACTTACCATTATCTTCATACTGACCGGGTACACTGCTCGTTAAGTGTGTGTGTTATTGATAAGTCGGCTAAATATAAATTTAAAACTTGAGTAGGCATTAAAACTGCTAAACCGCAACGACACATCACGCGCATCAAGTTTTTGGCGCCGTTGCCGGGGAGTGAATTGTTATTTTCTGTTAATTTGATTAGTATTTTAATTAGGTTTTTCTTTTTATTAGATTAATTGCATCATTGTACTATTTTGCATATTTGTTGTATTGTGTGTTATTTGTTTGCTTTTGTTTTTATTTTTTTGTGTTTTATTTTGTTTCGTGTGTTTAATTTTTATTTTTATTTTTCGTATTTTTCTGTTCTGCTATCGTTGTACTGTGCTAAATCAAACGATACGGCGCATCTGATCTCTCAGATACGGCGTATTGCGTTTAATTTTTATATACAACGCGTTTAATTAATTCGATACGACGCATCTTTTCCCCAAGATACGGCGTATCTGTTTTTAACAAGAAAATTTTTCTAAGCGATAAAGTAATACGACGCATCTGCTTTTGTAGATACGGCGTATCTGTTTTGATAAAAAAATTTTTTCTAAACGTTAACGCCATACGACGCATCTGCTTTCGCAGATACGGCGTATCTATTATTTTAATTAAAAACAGTTTGCGAATTATTAAACAAATACGGCGTATCGATTTCCGTCGATACGGCGCATCTTACTGAATCAAAAATCTTTTATTTTTAAACGTAAGGAAAATACGGCGCATTAACTTTTGTTAATACGACGAATATAATTTGATAAATATAGTTGATTTTTGATATTTACCTTGATCGGTCAGCTACTCTCGTGTGCAAGTTGTTTATTTTTAGGATAAATGATGACTCGAGCATCACCAAGAAAGATTACATTCTGAACCAAACCAAGAGAGGTTAGCTGGAGTTACCGAACATAAGACGACACGAGTGGAGGATAACTCAGTACTGGTAACATTGAACTTCTTAAATTCTTGAAATAGAATCCCAGGTAAACTCTACGATAATTCAACTGCCCAAAGGAAAGTTCTCTACACTATGATCTCAGTTTTATTATCCTTATTATACGTCTGATTCAATTCGTAATCTTAATTTTGTATGCTCAAAAACGATATTTGTTCCTAACCTCGGAATAAATCCTTATCCACTAAACAATAAGATTACGATTATTAATGAAACGTTTATGCCTATTACTCTTATTTTGAATTCATCTATATGGTGTGCCGTTTTTACCCAAATTTGATGTATAAGGAACTGTGTTGCGGAGGCCAAGGTACGTTCTTTATTTAAATTTCGTTAACTAACATAGAGATACGGCGGATCTTAATATCCAAAGCGCCGTATCCCTGACCAACAAGGACTTATTGACTAGTCAACGGAATTAAATAGATACGGCGCATCCCAATTTTCTAATACGGCGCATCGTGTCGCCTTATAAATACGACGGGAATACGCCGCATAAATACACACAGTTAAGAACACGCACTAAAATTATACTCAAAATCCGATCATCTTTCTTCAATCCGCCTTTAATCCGAGCATTAAAACGTTCTCCTAATCACAAATACTAAGGTAATTGTTACATTTCGATTTAATTTTGATTAATACGAAAATTAGGGTTTATAGGATTGAATCGATTCGCGCTTAAACGATATAGGGATATGATTAGAACTTGGAATTAATTATTTCCCCTAAGTTAATTTTAGATTTGGACATCGAATTTGGCACTAATTGAATAGACCGAAAATTTAGGTTTTGGGTTTGATTTTGAATATTTAGCGGGAAGGTAAATTAGCTGTGGTTGATTGAGATATTTGAACTGATATAAGGAGAATATTATACTGTGATATTTAGTGGAAGTTTACGTCACGAATACGGATTCTTGAAAAACGTGCCTAACCCTTTATTTTATGCTGATATGCTTTTAGATGCGGCGCATCTAGGTTGATTAATGCGGCGTAACGACCTATTTCAAAATTGCTAAAATTTTAGATACGCCGTATTGATTAATCTAGATACGACGCATCTCAATACGCCGTATCTGTTGTCTTGCACCGCATCTCTTATACTTTATACAGATACGCCGCATTGATTTAATCAAATGCGCCGTATCTACCTTACTTGCAGACTGTTTGCTGACTTTGAATGTTTATTTCAGATGACACTACCAGATATCGCACAAAGGCACCAATGGTTACGATTCGAGAACATGGGACTTACTGATGGCACTCTAGAGGATTATTTGCATAGGCTTGACTCAGTTTACTTCAAGAAAATATTCAGAGTCCAGGTTCTGAATTTTGACGACGTGGGATTGATCGGTGGTGGACATGCAGCTGCGAGCTTACAGCGTCGTATGGAGATGGTTGTTGTTGGAGGTGATGATGAGGTGGAGTTCAGGTCTAGTGCTTGGGAGCGACTGTTTAGGGTTGACGAGCCTCTGATTAGGGAGCTCATGCTGGAGTTCTTTAGCACTATTCATTACAGAGAGACGGATGTGGAGATTGATACAGCTGACACTCTGGTGTTCAGGTTAGGAGGTGTGCACAGGCAGATGTCGATGAGGCAGTTTATTTTAGCCTTGGGTCTACACACTGAGGAGGAGCTTGGATCTGCTGGGTTTGCCAGGTACTGGGCTGAGAGTTTACGGGTTGTCCCTGACAGAGGGGTATTCAGTGATTACTGGTTCAGGATTTCTTCGGGGGGCGACATCACTACTTCCACCCCCTCATATACTTTGATCAGGGAGCCGATGAGGAGGCTGTGTCACAGGCTGATTGCACTTACTATTGCTGGGAGGGGTCAGTCACCTGAAAAGGTGACCACTCTGGACCTCTTCCTACTTAGGAGCATGGATGAGGGGATGCCGGTGAACATCCCCCACTTTTTGGCACACTACCTCCACCGATCAGCTGCTGGGAGAGATCGGAGGAGCCACATGACTGGCGGGCATTTTGTTTCGAGGCTGGCCCGCCATTTTGGAGTTATTGGAGCAGAGATTCCAGCGGGGCTGGAGGTTGTGGTGGCTCGTCTCCCAGTTATTGATAGGGACTATTTGGTTAGACTGGCGATCTGCCAGGTGGCTGCTGGGGGCCACTTTTGGGCAGCATTAGGGCCCGCCAGAGCTGCAGGGGCGGAGGCGGAGCAGGGAGGACCTCAGGATCCTCCGGCTGCTGCTCCTGCCGACGAGGAGGTGCCACAGGCACCAGTACCCCCACGCACCGTGATTCAGAGACTCGACGCAGTCGAGGGAGAGGTGATGATACTGAGGAGAGACTTAGAGTGGGTGGTCAGGAGTGTGAGCAGACTATTAGAGCATCAGGGTATCACCCACACCCGTCCTGATGGTACTGAGGTTACGGGAGTAGCACGTACGTACGAGCGCAGAGTCCGCCAGAGGACTGATGGAGCCAGCACTTCTGGGACCCATCCGGACGACACCGCTCACCCATGATCTTACCCTTTTGTTTTAATGATATTGTTCCACACATTATTATTATTTTTTTTTTTGGATTGTACTTATCGTTATTCTTATGCTTATGTTTAATGTTTCAGTTTATATTTCTTGTTATGTTTGACGAAGACTGGCATTAAGTTCAGCACGAGAGTACGAGAGGACGTATGAGATTAGACCGTGGAACAAGTCATTTTTGCAACAGACTGCTAACAGTCTGTTTGGTTACCACATGCGCCGTATCTGTTTAAACAGATGCGACGCATCCTATCCTTTATTTTGTTTTATTTTCAGTCCAGGCCGCACGAAGATACGGCGCATCTCAGTCCTGAGATGCGACGCATCCTCTGCAATGGTCATATCTTATTTTATTTTTCTGCATTTTTTATTTTTCGACTTTAAAACTATTTATCAGTTTATTTTAATGCGGCGCATCCCTGGTTAAGGATGCGGCGCATCTTTATTCTGATCCGTATTTATTCCAGGCTCGATACGGCGCATCTTCTTCAATAAGATACGGCGCATCGACTGACCTGATGATTTTCAGTTTTAATTTTTAAGTTTTATTTTTCCTAACTACTAATGTATTATGCAAGTTGAACCTTTCTTATCTTAGGTGTGTTTTAAAGTGTTGGTGGTATTATAGTTTTCTGGATTTCCTGTGGATAAATCAAGTATGAAGCTTTAACGTTCTAATCCACAAGAAAGATGATTTTTGCTCATATACTAATGGAGGATCATACCGAGCAAATCTCAGGGGAGTTTTTCCGTTCTAATTCTTTTTATTTCTAGTTTTTAACCTTTTATACAAACAACGAGGACGTTGTTTAACTTAAGTGGGGGGATAGGAGAATTAGAACACTTAACACTTACTTGTCCTAAACTTTTTCAAAAATTATGCTTAAAATGTGCTTAATATATCAAACTTAAATTTTTTTTTTTTTAGCATGTTTTTGTTTAAGATCTAAGTTGCATAGCTGCACACAAGACGTTATTTTCAAAAATTGTGATTTTTCCAAAATTCACAAATCTATGAGTGTGCCGGTGACTTGTAAACTTTAGAACTTGGCTTGTATACTATTCGAGACCACCATAATGAGTATTATTTATTTAATTGGAATGACTTGTCTAACTTGGTAAAATTCTAGGATTACACCCAAATAGCCTTTATATGTTATGTGTTATTAACTAGCTACACTGGTTAGTTAACCCCCGTATAAACCCTTTTGTTACTCTCATTTTTAGAGTAAGATACCCCTAGAAAAACCCTCAGAGCCATTCCTTTCGTTTCTTACACCTATGTTTAAAATGTTTCGTTACACCTTAAACCTTAGCCTACCCTGTAGATTAGAATCCGTGGTTGGTTAATTGCTATAGGCAGAGTGTGTTTCCTTACATTACCTGTGTTCGCATGCGTAATTCATTATCTATGGTTAGGTCGGGAAATTGCACAATGCAAATTGGAGTGAAAGTAAATATTGTATATCTTTGAGTTTATTTTTCGTGTGTTTACTACTTTCACTATTAGCGTTATTTCTGAAAGTATGAAAAGTATGAATAAAAATTATCCGGAAAGAAAGTTATAGTGATGTGGTGAAATTTTACACATCTATGTTTATGTTTCAAGTTAAAAAAAAAAAAAAAAAAAAAAAAAAAAAAAAAAAAAAAAAAAAAAATCGAAAAAAAAAATGAGAAAAGAAAAAGAAAGAAAAAAGAGTTGGATGTTTATTTTAAGCCAACGATGTAGAGTTATGTAAGTGGTCGATATCACCACTGTTTGTTGTATTATATCTATGGATTGAATGGGAATTGGCAGTTATGGGAATGCCAATTAAGGTTTATTCTTTGATTAAGATTTTGTTGAGTATAATTCGTGTCTACCTAAAGCGTGTGTTTCAAGTGTTAAAGCGTGAGTTATTCAATGATATGAGTCTTACTCATGGGATGGTTGGGATAGTGATTAACCACACTTAGGATTTTAATTTATTTGTTTTGTTTATTTTTATTTTTATTTTTACACCAATTTATATCCCAAATGTTATCCATACCCTATATTATTCTTTATCCAACCAAACCTTTGATTTATTGAGATTAGGGATTTGAGCAATCTTAAGTATCGTAGTCGTGGATTCGGCTATGTATTTATGATTTTGTCGCCCTTTTTGATATATTATTATTGGTGAAGTTTGGACCTATCTTTAGCCTATTCGAGTTAAGGATTTGAGCAATTGCAAGTATCGTGTTCGTGGATTCGATCATGTATTTGTGATTTTGTCGCCCTTTCTGGAATTTGAGATCGATAGTGAAAAGAGAATAATTAACCCTTAAGCCTAAAAACCCTTTTTACCGCTTTAGACTTGTTATTCCTTAGCTTTAGTGGTGGAGATGTGTATACTTGCCAAGCTTATGATAGAATATTCGTCGCGACTGGACAGTTAAACGATTAGATTTGCTTTTATCGACTTATTTTATTTTACTTCTAATTCGTTATGTGTTTAGTTGTGTGATTACGAAATAAACGAATACATGCTTAAATATAAAAATAAATCCTAACATCTTTTAGGATACATTTTCATGAGATTTAATCTAAGGTTTACTTGGGGACAAGTAAAGTTCAAGTGGGGGGATATTTGATGAACTCAAATAAGTACATTTTATTACTATCATTTATCCTATTAATTTGACTTGTTTTACTATATTATGTATGAGGATTGATACTTAATCGTTTACTTTTGTAATTCTCAGGTAAAAACAAGCATTTGGTGAAACTTGGCGATTTTGGACTAATAATGGAGCAAAACGTGCATAAAGTGAAGAGTCCACTGAAATGAAGAAGATCAAGACTAATCTGCTCCAGATGCGCCGCATCTCACTATCAACATGCGCCGCATCTCTATCAAGATATCACCAGATACGATCCAAGATACAAGAGGACATGCGCCGCATCTAATCATGGAGTTACGCCGCATCTTCTGGCGGTGTACGAATATTCCTGAATATTATAATCTTGGACCCCACGCGAAGTTAAGTACATGCGCCGCATCTACTTAAGTAGATGCGCCGCATCTTCCCTCAGACACAAACTATAAATACCCCGTAGACCAGACGCATTAAAAAGATTCGGAAGTTCGAAAACCTAAAGACCGAACAGAAGAGAAGGACGAATTCAGTCAAGAAGGCAGCACAAGACACACCCAAATCGAAGATACAAGAGCTGTAAGAAGGTGCTGCATGTATTTAATTCATTAAGTAGTTTTGTTTTATTGTTTTAGCAAACTTTAATTCATCAGGATTGGTGGCTTGTGTAATGTGACAACGGAAAGATTGCACTCCCTTTAATACTTGCTTTCCCATCAATTAAAGTTTATATGTTGATGTCTTTGGTTACTACTTATTAGTGCATTGACCACCTCTGTGTTTATTAGTGGCTTGCGGGCACCCGACTGCGGGACAAGGTGTGGCTCCCACGGTTGTTTCTAAATTGATCACTTAGGAATAACTTTTAGACATAAGTCGTCATTAAGGGTTTACTCGCCGATAAGAATAGGACCAACGAGAAAGGGTTAATTACATACACTTCATATAAAGCTATCAATAAAACAAGTGACAATCTACTTAATCATAAGGACAGCCCTCTTATTGTCTCTAGTATCTATCTGTGTACGTGTGTGCTACTTGCTGATTCGTGCCTATTTGTTTATTTTATTATTTAATTGCAAACAAAACTGTGCCAGTCTCTCAGGCTGAAACCCCCTTGCGTTAGGATATTAAAATACTGATTAGATTAACGAGATTATACGTTCCACTCTTAGTGATCGACACTCTACTTACCATTATCTTCATACTGACCGGGTACACTGCTCGTTAAGTGTGTGTGTTATTGATAAGTCGGCTAAATATAAATTTAAAACTTGAGTAGGCATTAAAACTGCTAAACCGCAACGACACATCACGCGCATCATCAGAGGACACACCTTTTGGGTTTGTTATTATCTGAATCGATTGAAGAGATTTTGATAAGCCATTTTTAGAGTTGCTGTTGTTGTTGTTTTTAGAATCCGTCTTTTATCGAATATCATTCTTCCCACTTGATCTCCTGACTTCCGACGCGAGCGTTATCCTCCACTTCACCGTCACCAACATCCTCTGCGCCACTGTGTTGTATGTCTTCTTTCTAGGTTTGATCTTCCCTGCATCTTCTTTGTGGATTTGGTAGGATTTTGTGTGTGTTGAGATTGTTCCAGAATGTCATAGATATTTCCTTATCGTGTAGCTTTGAAAAACCACACACAAAATCTGCAAGTTTAGGTAGAACCCATACCCAAAGACTAAGATAAAGCAATGGGTAATGGACAGCTGGATGTTTTTTGTATACAATTATACATTTTTCTATACACTAAATCAGGCCACAAATGGGCCACAATCGAGAAACTGGAGAGGGAAAATGGAGAAACCGGGAAAGGGAAAGTGGGCCAATTTTTTGGCGGGAAAAAAGGGGATGAAACGGCACCGTTTCTTATCGGGTTTAATATATATTATAATTATTATTAATAGTATTATTAGTATTATTATTATTACGAGGCGTTGGCAAGCCCGTGCGTTGCACCAATTGTATCTAAGTGTTCATAGCTTAATGGTTGGTACTAATTAGGTTTACACTATTTAAAATAAAGGCTTTACGAACCCGTGCATTGCACAAATTGTATCTAATTGTTGATTGCGTAATGTTTGAGTAAATTGCTGAGTTGTTAACGTGATGGTGAGGCTAAAATATTCAACAATGTATAACTTGGGCTGCCTCGGTAGGATTTTGTTAATTTTTAAGTATATTTACCATTTTTTTTAGTTTATTGCGTTGCATACAGTTGGATTTGTTTGTTCGTCAGCTGATTTTTTTGGATATATTTAAGTGAAGAACACGCACAAACATTACGTACGATCTTTATATTTAAGTATTGAGTCTAATAATGCTATAGCTTGGCCAAAGAGGGAAGAGGAGAGTTATCCAACCATCAGACTAAATAATCAACACTTGCGAAATGTATGCACACTCGTACACAATCAAGCTTATGCCTACTTGATATACCATGCTAACCCTTTTAACAAACCATCTTAACTTGTGATAATCATACATGTATTCTAGTTCACTGTTACAAACAATATATAAGTTCCATGTTATTCAAATTTATATTAAGGAATGTTCAATGTTGTTTTAATAATAGCGTTAGAGAATGCAAATCATAGCCTCCGAATGTGATGAATTAGACAATATTATTTGTCACAACATATATATCGACACTCATTCACAATCTTCCAAACTTCTATGTGTGTCATGTGTCAAAAAAAATATACAGAATTGATAAGCGATTTTCCTTTATTTTTCTTGTGTAAATGATACTTTGTTGACAATAGATATGTGTTTAGCTTATAGTAGAAAATATTGATATTAATCGTTCTTACATTTGAATTAAATCATTAGTGTTCGAAGTTTTTTCAGAAAGAACCCAGTTGATATATCCTCAACAAATCCTTGTGCTATGGGTGACCCTACGTACAAATAATCTTCTTCTCTTTCGGAAGCCATATTTGTAAGATGGACTATAGCTTCGTTGTAACAAACGTTGCCCGTCTTGAACGACCTTCTTGACCATTTGTTGTAGCCCGTCTTGAACAACCTTTTTGACCAACTCGTCGTGCCCTATGTCTCTTTACCATCTTTAATGTATTATTCCTTGTAAGTATAATTTAATGTCTTTGTATACTAAGCGCTAGCTAATATACTGTAATTATTACATTGTCAACCAATAAAATGTATGTTCCACCTCTTATAAGCTTTTTTCTTATTGATGAAAATCGGAAAAAAAAAAAAAAAAAAAAAAAAAAAAAAAACACTTATTTTTCCAAGTACATATATATTAGGCAAAATTAAGAGCACCATTACACATATTTTTCCAATGCATATATTAGGCAAAATCGAATATGACAATGCATATATAGAAGTCACCATCACACATATTTTTTCCAAGTATATATATTAGGCAAAATTAAGAGCACCATTAGAAGAATTTAAGATCAAGCATTAATAAAAGACCAACTGCATGCATACTATAAGCTGTGCCTCTTTGTTCTTTGTTGCAATTCAAAATTGTACTCCCTCATATTACATTATCCTTCATGACAATTTGGAATACTTGATGACTATTGTGTAGCAAAGATATAAGAATGATACTCATGAGACAGGCACAAATCCTACAATACACGTGTATTGATCTAACAACAAATATATCAGAGAGCTTTAACAATGTCTTGCGAGGTGCTAGACAATTGCCCATTAGAGCATGTATTGATCTAACATTTATGAACTCAGTTACATTGTTCAAAAATCATTGTGTGAGTGCTTCGAACTGCAATACTTATTTTCCACCAAACATATGGAAGATATTTAGGAAAGTTGATATGTGTGCTCAAGGACATCACGTCCAAGAGTTCGACTACACAAAGGCGGTGTACCAGATTATTACAGCTAGAAAAATAAATGGTCAAGGTGGAAATGTTCAAACTGTCTATCATCATGAACAAAAGTGCACATGTGGTAAATGGCAAACCCACAGATTTCCTTGTTCTCATGCAATTGCAGTTTGTCAACATAGAAGAGACAATCCAATCACTCTTGTCAATGAGATTTACATATGATTCTGATTTCCAGCCTCTTCCTCATGTTGATTATTGGACAAATCCTAGTTGGAAGATTAAAGCTGATTACTCGATTATTAAAAGAGAATAAATATATACATAGAAACAAAGATGTTGATTAACTTAATCAAGTATAAAATCAAAGAATCCCACTTCTGACGTCTCTAACTCTATTTAAACTTCTATTTTTCTCTCTATATTAAAAACCAGACAATACACATATGATCATTTGCTGCTGATTTTTTTTTCTTCAAAGTTTCTTCCATGGGAGAGATAGCTAGTGGTGGTGTAGAAGGTGGTTCTTCTTCTCCGACTGTCGTATCAAGAAAACAAAGTTATATTTCATGCATACTTGTGAAGAATCCAGGCGTACCGATATACCTTTCAGTATTCCGAGTTACTTTATTTGTCACTGCAGCCATCTTTTCATTTACAAAATAATAAAAAATGATAGTGTAATACAATAAGATACACTTTGTGTATTTCAAAACTATTTATCTAATTAGCAAGCTTGTTAAATCACAGATCTTGAGCCATAAACAGATGGGGTACATACCAAGGTTACGATTGTTGATGCCAATGAGTTCAATGCCATCAATTGCCAGCATGCGATCCATTTCATTCTCTTCATGTACCTAGAAACAAAAAGTAGAGATCAAAAGGAAATTGGTTAGTTGGTGCTGCATTGAAATTTAGAATATAGCCATTAACGGATTACAATGGTGTATGTAATTTTTTGTACTGATATAACACTAACATCGAGGATCAAGTTCTATCATTACAATGATGTGGGCGTGGTGGTGAAAATTGGTGCCCAAAAAAATGATGTGGTGAAGAAGGTGATAGTTGTCTATTTATAACGACTTATTTGATTGCAAAAACCATACATCTTCTGCATCTAATGCAGAACCACTTCATATTCATCTTCTTGGTAACCGAACCACTTCATATTCACCTTCATTACTTCTAAAAACACAAACATAATTAAAGCCTCCTCAACTTGTTTGCATTGAATAATGTATTGGTTAATACGTATAATTCATATACTCTACATGTAGCTTAAACTACCTTGTACCTTACAACCCTTTATGCACAATCACTCTTCCACATTAAATTAAGCCATTGAATCTTTAGGTAGTATAGATTATATTTATTATTATTATTTTATTATTATTATTATGAAACATCACTATATTAGAAACTCATAGGATTTACAAGAAGTTAGTGGGAAGCCGAGATACCAATTGGGCTCCTACTCCTCTAGCTATAGAAAAGCTAATCCTACTAAAAATATGAGCAATAGCACGTGCTCCAATGTCTTAGGTCATCGAGAACTTTCGGATTCGCTTCAGTAAGGTCACTGCATCATTCTCAAGTTCCCCAAAAGAAGAGAAAGAGAAGGGGGAGAACCCATATCCAATATTCGCGCACTTAGCCTCATACTTGACACGTTTACTTTGTGCAGCCTCAATCACCGCACGATCCGGCACAAAATCAACCATACCAGTTTGCGTCAAGGGCGATGACCCAGTCAAATCAACACATACATCAAGCCCTCCGTCCCACGAGTAGAGCAACATATCAGCTGGACATAAGGGTTTGTTCCTTTCCCCTCAAAGCCCAATATCAACCTCTTTACGAGCCGAAATCCCCGATTGAGAACATATGTCAACAAGAACATCACGTACCACGTTATGCCGATGTTTAATACTAATAATACCAGCGCAGGATACAACATGGTCCCCATAAATATCCCCAGTAAAGACCCTGGAACAAGCTGAGCACGACATCTGAACAGAGAATAGGGGAACACCTAGCCGATAACATAACACACACCGGTAGGTCCTAGCATTCATAGTCTGTCCCAACCCAGATATCGGAACCAACCTAAGCCAGTCTGAAGTGTAGTCCTCCATTTGCGATTTCCATAACGCAATCTGTCGAGTAGATAAAGAAAATGTAGATTTTTCTGTTTGGGTAACACGTGTAAAATATATATCTGCCAGTTTCTTCATGAGTTTGGGGGCAGCGATCTCACATGAATTATTATTATTATTATTATTATTATGCTATTACTTTATTATTATTATTATTATTATTATTATTATTATTATTATTATTATTATTATTATTATTATTATTATTTTTAATTTTTTAAGTTTTAGTTTTTTTTTTTTTTTTTTTTTTTTTGAATTACATTACGTTGAGATCCAACCAAACACAATGACAGAATACATCAATTATAATTCAAACACATTACGATTACAACGCATTCCAACTCTTTGAATTACAATTCCTTTGACAGATTACAATTCTTTTCAAAACATACTGTGAATCAAACGCCCCCATATGGGTTTGATAAACAACCAATACCAGTGAGTCAGGCGAAAACAAAGTGAGTTTCACAAAAATCAACGCTAAATAAGAAGTATAAACTTTTTATTAGATATAGTATAAACTAACTAGGTAAAAAGCGTCATTTTTCTCATTTCTATATAACTAAGTGATTTTCAAAAAATTAAAAGAGAATGTTGGAGTAATTGAAATTAAATCAATGAGAGAGCTCGATTTTGCCACATAAGCGAGATAGAGCATTTCTATTTATCAACAATCAATGTGACTAAGGGCCCGTTTGGTTTGTTGCTAAGAATGACAATGGGTATTGGATTTAGTATGGGGTAGAATGACAATGGATATGAAAAAGTGTATGATTACGATTGTTTATGTTTGGATGAAAAAATATGGCATGAAAAAATATATAGATATTTGAGTTTTGTAGTGGAAAAAAGAGGGACCCACGTGAATGGATTTCATAGACACCAAATTGGTGTGTAATGAATCTATGACTATGATATACCCACTTTATTACTGGGCCCACAAAACAAACACCATTAATGACTTTCAAAGTCATAGTATCATTCCCATAGTATCCAACCAAACGGGCCGTAAGTTGTTTTTCTTTGAGGATCTCCTAATACCAAATTTGCATCAAATAGCCTGCCTATGAAAGTAGGCCGGGACATTATCACGTATGATTAGGAAAATGAACCATCATCTTCAATAAGTTGCTATTTTATGACATTTAAAATTGAATCACACTCAAGACCTTTCGCTTTCACAAGTTTTTAATATAGAATAGATACACATTACATACACTAAAATACATAAGCAATGCTTACTTTACTATATATTGGGTTTACAAATGAGAAAACCAGAAAATAACATGTATGCAGAGTTAGTATCTATGGCGGAAAACCAAAAACGCTTCTCTAAGCATGATCGCCTGATATGTATGGCTTTTGTTAACATGTTTGGGTGTAGGACGCTTCGAAATCTAATATGAATTGTATTAGCATAGCAGGCCATTTGGCATATGCATCGAGAAGTTCATTATCTGATAAATTAATTCACTACTCGTTCACATGTCCAAGGGTCATTGGATTAGGTTTCATTTGCTAAACTTACCTTATATAACTTGCCATTGTTATTGGCCGCTAAAGCGTGGAAACTACTTGATACTAGGAATTGTGTGGACGATTTGGCCTTCGTCCTTGCTCCGAGAGCTTTCTCATGAGGTTGAGGATGGCAGGAATAAGCTTGGTGGATATCGAGAGCATTCCTGTAAGCTGGAGACGCATAAACAAACAAAAATCAGATGGAAACAAGTGATATTAGTGACTTTCTAGCACGTAGAGGCGGAAAAATAGGCGCGTGTCTAACGGGTAAAAAATGAGTACATGTCAAAACAGGTCGGTCTGAGCCAAAACACTTTTTAAAATTAACTGGCGAGTCAGATATGATTATAAAAGCATGGAATTAGTTCAATAATAGTATAATATCGTTTCAAAAACAATGTTTTTTTTAAATAAGATGATTTAGTAAGTTTTGTGCAAAAAAAAAGTACGCTTTAGGAGATTTTTGACCCGTTTGACTCGTGCGAATAAATCCGTCAAATTGCCACCTCTACTAGCCAGTGAAAACCATTCGTTAACACTCACAAAGCCATGTTGGAATGCAGAAGCTATGTCTAGTTGAACCCACAAAGCTTTCATAAGCAAATAACTGACGAAAATCACAAGAAGATACAGTGGATTCCTGCAAATTAAGAATTAGGAGAAGTTAGTCAAGAGGCAATCAAGAATATCGATTTGATATTCTGAATCCGAAAGAACCTTAAAAGAGTCATGAATTCATCGAATCCTAGGACAAACAAGGCAACAATAGCCCATGGAGGCGGTAACCAGTTACTGCTTCGCTTGTTAGCTTCCTGAAATTCATAGCACAAAATGTACGTCAACTAAAGAATTGTAACATCAAATATGAACTTGTCGTGTAACCTAACACAACGCAGGATCAATTATTAGACCATTTAATATCAAATAATCACTTTTAAATAATTAGCTTTATAGTGCCTTATTATTTGATAAATAAAATTAACATTTTACCCTTTCTATCAACCTGTTTTGAGACACTCTTACAACCATTTCCCAGAATATCTATGGTCTTTTCATAAAAAAGTCATTTATCTACTAATTCCATTAATAATAAGAACTTGCTAAACACTCTAAACGTATAATTATCTGATTATTACAATTTCAAAAGGCAAAAACCACCCCAAAGCACTCTTACATCCCGTTTTATTATAGTTAACTTTCTAATTCTGATAGTCTATGATCACATAATTACTTCCAAAATGCGCATCGAGACACCCCATATGAGCCTAATGTAACTGTTTTTAAAATCGGAAATATAATACTAGGAAGAATGATATAAAAACATGCCTGAGCTGCTATAGCTTGAGTGACCGTGTACTCGGTCTCTCTCTGAAATTGGCACCACAAAGATTTGCACTGAACAGGAGTAATCAACGTCCTTGATGCTGGGATCTATATTTTAAAAGATAAAAATTGCCAATATATGTAGCAACAGAACCATAGGAATAAATAGTTAAAAACATAACGACTTGATGAATAACTAGTTTTACACTTTTACTGGTCCCGATTTTGTTCAGTAACTTTTTTTTTAATTGACTACTAATGTTCTAGATATGATTAACAACAGTAATTCACATAAAAAGTGGTTTACGTTTCTCTCTTCAGAAACCCTTTTAGTAATAATAACTTTTGGTACATTTGAGTAATTAGAAGATGGTTGTGTGTCTCATTTTAGTCATTCTGTTACCAAAAAATGGGATTTCAAGAAGATAATTTTTATATGAAAATGTTAAGTTTATGTACATAACCCAAACCAAATCATTTATCCACAAGAAAACACAAGATACCTTTTCCCATGTGCTTGAGGCCAATGGATCGTTTGAGGTGGAGCTCTTAACAGCAACTTTAGTGGGATCCAATAGAGTTATGACTAGTGTATCCGCAATCCTATCGGCATCTCCATCCAAACGAATTGCAGCCAACACAGATAGCAGCTTCAAAGACTGAAAGATGTGTAAGTTAGTGAATAAGAGCACATAAAATGTTACTCCTTACATTAATTAAGATATGGTGCGTAGATTCTTACAGAAGCACGAGCTGCTTTAGTAATTTCTCGGATATCTTCCTTTCCAGTCCAAACCCGAGGCATTTGATCGCTGTCATGATTAAATATGCTTGTAAACCTGGGTAGGAGTAAATGGGTTAGAGCTGCCACCTCTACAACTAACATAACAATAACATGCATCATACTAAAAACAACACATCACCTCTCTTTCATGAGATATACAACTCTACCGACTTCTTCTTTAGCCTTCTTTTCTACTACATCTCTCGCATAATTTTCCAATTTTGAAAGGAAATCCTTTGTGGCTTCTTCTTTGAGTTCAAAGCCAGAAAGTGCAGTGGAACATTCAGAGACAGTAATTTGAGTCTCGTGTTTAAATAGTTTTCTTATTGCAGGCCAAGTATCTTCATTAGTAGCTTGTAAAAGAGCTTCGACCGGTCCATGTAATGCCTCATTTAGTTTCGACTGCAGAAATATTTATGAAATTTCATTAAAAAGACATAATGATGAAACTGGATGGAAGTACTGCGAAAAAAGCTTATGGGTTAAACAGCCAAAAAGTTAAGGATTGACTGGTATTCACCATTTTAACCCTTTTTATACACATTTACTTCTCACAATAAGATTAAAAGTCAAAAAGGTCAAAATTTCATGCTACATTACCTCATAAAGTGTAGAAAGATCGGATAGCTTCAAATTTTGAACACCATCAATATGTGCGTCAAGATCACGTGAAAGCTTTTCCCTGTCTTTAGATGAGTTCCACTCAACTTGTTTGATCATGGCACCTGTAGTTAGAAAATACATATGATAATAGTACCATTGTAATAGTTATTTAGAAGTTTAACTTTACTTCTTCCTGATCTACAATAGTAAAAAGTTACAGATTAACAAATCATGAATCATGAGTAATTGGATCTAGATAGCCACTTTTATCAAACTTCATTAACAAGTTGGAAATATACCTTCACATTGTACGTCAAATAGTTTCATGATTGACGTCTTGCAATTACGAGCAGCTAAAGCAAACCCCTGTCCTTCACTCAAAGCACTTTCAAATGCTTTATTGAATTTTTCCACTGTCTCCGACCTTATGTGTTCCAGTGTTGTTTTGTAGGCTGGATGAACAAGCTAAATAAAAAACATAAAAACAAAAAGCAATGACAACATTATATTTCACGAAAATCCCAACTATATAACAGTTCCAGCTATCTAAGAAGATCTATACGAGTAAAAAATTATTGAAAATTAATACGGAGAATTTTACAAACAGTCACAGTGAAACATTACTTGCAACAGTTTTTCTTCCATTTGTTTTCGTTTTGCTGTCCTAACACCTTCTTCAAAAAATGACGTCTCATTGTCATAGCTGCAAAATAAATTAATAATAAATAGGTACGTTAAGCAAACAAATATATTGAATATGTGTTTAAGATTACGGAGATGTATAAATAAGTCATTTCCGTCCAGAATTTAGAATTTGGAAGTTTTGGCGCCAAAATTAGACCCGTCCTTTTAAAGGGGACTTTTCTTGTAACTTAGGAATTATCCATTGATAATAAGAATTTTCTCGTCTTGCTTCCGTTATGCGTTATATGTTTTGTACTTGACTTTATAATCATTTTATCAAAAAACACTAGAAATGCTTGAACATATGCTGGTATGTGTCCATTACCCTGAAAAGCAAGTTTCTAGCATTGAACTAAGCTTCTTTCCAAAATCTGGAACCAAATGAGACTTCACAGCATCCTCAAGTTCACACCATTCCTATAATTCACATAAATAATTAGTTCCAATATGCAATGAAATAATTGTGACTAATAGCCATGAAAACGACTAACCTTGTTTGTAATAAAGGCAGCACATTTCTCATTCGCGATTTCTTCACAACGCACTGTGGCTACCATCACCTGCAGAAGCATAAAAAGTAAAGGAGTTATGAAATTGGTGCTCACCGGAGACCATAATAACATGCTTGAACTATAGGATTATATCCATTAATAAGTTGTGAAGAGTTTAACCATAAATAATCTCTTGAACTATAGTACCTTGTGAGCAGGCAGGTCAAGGTCTCGGTTTTCCTTAATAACTTTCCATATCTGTTCTGCACTAAAAGAAAAACCGGAAGCAGGAACAACTCCCTGCCTATCGCCTGCAAGCCCTCCAGGTGCAATAGAATGGTAAAATCGTTGCCTCAAGTTGGCAGCCTTACATAGCAAAAACATATATAAATAAAATGTGAGTTAAATACTGCGTAAATGTCGAAGCAGAACAAAACATTCACGAGTCTTAAACTTAAAAAGTCGAGTCGGGTTGACCAAAAAAACTTTTTATGGGTGCCTCATAAGATATCATACAAAAAAGAACTTTTATTCTACCTGCTCTTTGAATTGTTCTTCCTTCTCTTCGTAACTAGAAAGAGCAACAACTTCAATCTGGTCAATTCACCAGTTTATATACTTAGACACGGTAATTAGGTTGCAAGAAATAATTGGTATTATTTAAGAGAAAAATGTTCATCGTCTTACATTGAAAAATGTACTCAATGGCGTTTCTTTGTGGGCTTCAGGCTTAGGAACAGAATCCCATATCTACGATAAAAGAGATTTGCATAATCAAGAAAAACAAGACTTATATTTTAGGCAATAGAGTATACTACGAACAGAAATGAGTTTAACAAATCTTACCTTCTGAATATCTTCTCTCAAGACAGGCTCCAAATTTTCCAATGGCGTCTTAATGGAAACAAATGAAAAACATAAGAATTAACAAATGTATATATCGAAATAGAGATGGCAAGATGGGCAGGTCCGGAGGGTTAGGTAACAAATCATAATGGGTTTGGGTCAAAGTATGTCATTTTAGTACTAGTCTTTTTTTTTTGAACGATTAGTACTAGTCTTTTTGTCCATTCTTTTTTAGAATTTGGACATATTTAATGTGTTAATTACGATTTCAGGAACAATATAAATACAGTAATAGTATAAATTTTTCAATGAAGATGATTCCAAAAGTTGTGTGCTCTGATAGTAGACTTTGGGCGACTTTCAACCCGTTCGGCCCATTTGACCCTTTTTTAGCTAAATAATATGATATGACCCATTTGAGATAAAAGATCCTCAATTATTGTCACCTCTAATATATTGATAGATATATGAGACTTACTCTTGTTTTATCACGTATAACAAAGATCAACGTTGTTTTTCGTGGACTAAATAATCTCATCATAACCTGAAAAGTAGAAATAGTAAATAAATTTATTGTAAATTACCAATCAAATATGAGAACAACGTAAAAACTAAAAATAAAGTTCATACCTGAAATACAGTTTTCAGTAGTGGCTTATTCGCAGCATGCTCACGACCAATATCATGGCACCACCTACACAACACAAATTTTTAAAGATAAAACCAATTTATTTACAGGACTGGTTAAATCCATATACAGCTGTATATTCAAGATGTTTGCAGACTTACATGTTTATAAGCACTATATCCGAAACAGCAAGCGCAAAAAGTGCACTTTGTTTTTCAAATGCTGTATCATCCTGAAACATGCAAAAGTATACTGAGCTGCAAGCGCTAATAAGCTATCTGTTTCACTTTCTACTAACACTAATTCAAATTTGTTAAATCGAAAGTATTTATATATGAACAACAAAAACAGAATAACTATTGACTTGCAAACGGAAAGTTTTCATTATAGAACCTCTCCTCGTTCTCTTCCATCAGTACCCTCAAGATCCATGACAATAGTGCAAGGTTCGATACCAGCACATCTAGCCATCCATATACCTTTGGTTGTCTGTGACCTGATACAAACCTAATGCTTCAGTTTGCTAATCTAGGGTCAGTAAACACAAAACTAAGGAGGCGTTTAGGATTGTCTATTGGTTTTTTAAAAAAACGTCATCTTGAATAAGCAGTTGCAAACTACTTATTAACAACAGTTTATTACACTCATAGGAGATAAGCATTTTGCACTCTCAAATACTCTCAGAACTGCTTATCTGCTGTATCAAAACACAATAAGCAGATTAGCAGTTTAATTAAGCAATCCAAACACCCCCTAAATGAACAAAATAGATACGTGCCTTCCCTTAAATGCATCCATTTCCTTGAAGTTGGTACGAAACAGATGATTTAGAAGTGTGCTCTTCCCTGTATGAAACATATGAGCATCGCTGATTGAACGGAAACAAATAAAACAGTATGATTTATGTAATGCATTGTGTAATGTGACTTCCATTCATGGAGATACAAATCCGTACCGCTACTTTGTGGGCCCATGATAGAGACAACGGCATAAGAAAGACCACATTCACTAAGTTTTACTTCCTTTATGAATGCATCAAGTCCCGTTGCATTGAAAGTTCCATCTCCATCTATGAGATGAGTGGAGCAACACTCGGCAGTTTCACCTATAAAGAACCAAATGTGAAAATATGATATGATTAACGGTACATTGTTAAATGCTCAACTTCTATATATATGCTTTGCTATTTAATATCTTATTCTATAACTACCAACATTCCATTGTTGATCCAAACATATAAAGGGAAACGCTCGTCCATATGGAGATTAATCATAACTCGCTAGGCTTCTAATAAGTATTAAGACTTATAAGGACAGTATGAGCTTCATTTATTTGTCACATCCCGATTTTCTGTTCTCATATTATAATCCTTGTTGCTCCCAATTACCACAAGAAAACAAAAAAAACACAAACCTCTTGGAAATATCAGTTAAACAGTTACATAATCCTCAAATGTGATCATTCTATTCGACTAAAGATCAAAATGGAAGTGAGATCCTTCGGTTTTTCATCATTCAACATTGTATTCCTGTTCTTCTTAAGATAGGGCCGAGCTAGTAGGGTGGCACGAGTGTGCTCAGCCGCTCCCAATGCTCAACAGATTGTCTATACATGATGTAAAGTTATGAAGATAATAATTCTAATTCACGGGTGATATATCTGGAGGTCACGCAACGTACTATCCAACTATTTTTATTGATGTCACCAATATATTGATCTCTGAAACATCTTTATATGGTTTCATTTATACAAAATCTGTCAAAAACATGTTAGAATGATGAAAATGCATTCAAATTTGTGGAAAGGCAACTTTTTACCCGGGTTGAGTTAGGTGATTTACAAAGTAGTTTCAATATATTGAGGCCAAAATGAATGCAGTTAAATAGCTGTTTTGTCAACCAATTTAAACGTCGAATAATATGCAATTATTTTCAACCAATTTATGGCATTGATCATATATGCAATTATTTTCAAGTGGTTTGCACCTAATATATGTTGACTGAATTTTTAACAAAAAGATGTGGTTACACCATCTAAACGTCGAATAACAAACATTACAAATCACATTTCAACCTAGCCGAAAACGAGAACATTATATTTTCTAACCATGCAACTTATTCTCAAATGAATCACATTACATGCATCATATTAGAAATGAAATGAGCTTGAGAAAATGATAGGCATTACCCATTGAAACGAATTGAAGAATCAGATATCGTTTCTTAGAATGATTGGAATAATTGATATGAATTACGGGAAATTATCTTTTGGAATATTGTGTTCGTAAAAGATTGTAGCGTTCATCGAGTAGAATGTTGATAAAATGAAAGGAGAAAACTTTTTCATAATTTTAGAGGTCGGTAAATATTGGAAATAGTTAATTGTAACTAATGTATGATCAGCCTATCATCGGTCCATGTCCATAAGATTATTCATGACGTAAATTCGATCTTAGGTGTAATTATTATAATAAAAGTTATTATATATTTTTTTTTGTAAAGGCGGCCTCTAAGTATAAATTAATCTTAATATCTCTTTTAAACACTTTTTGAAAGATACTATATGTAAGAAATAGTTGCGACACTCGGAGTAGGTGTGAGTACGGGTGAAACGTGTCACAACTCAAAAAGGGTGGCGATGCGCCTTCTAGTCCGATCCGCCACTGACCGGTCCCAAGAGACCTTAGAAGTGGGCACGTCGCTTAAATTTTGAAAAGTAACGATGATACAACACTCTCACAATTCACAAAGAGGCATGCCCTTATTTCATGAGATATTTGACAAGACTCGAAAAGGCTTCGCCTAAATTGAGAACACATCAAATTTACCATACAACTTATTCAAGTATCATCTTACAGACTTACACACATTCAACTATCAAACTATATTCATGTGCATTGTACGTGAAGCCGAAAGATCTTCACTTGACTCTCCTGTAAATGTCGCATTCATCCTCTTTTTTTTAACTATGGTTTAGGTCTTTGGCTGACTAATATACGTTGTTTAGGCCTATTGTTGGTAAAGCTTGCCAGCTTCTCTTCTAGAGATTGGTATAATCACTTTAGGTTTGTTCACCAAACAGTGCTTGGGCTTATAATCTCTCACACTTTGATTATGATAGTCACAATCCCCTTTACCAACTCGGCCACCCCTGACGATTATAGTGCATTTATCTTTACAACAAGTATTTCCTATAATATAATCTTGGACAAAAGTCAAGGATTCTCTATCTACTCTTCCATTTGATTCATTATGAACAACAAACATATTTGAGATTCATTATTCTTTATATTTTCACAAAATTGTACATGTCAGCCATGTTGACCTCATTTTGAGTTGACTTTTTTTGCCTACTCGTTTAATGTTGCTGACATGTATTTCCATTTCAACAATGTTTTAAAAAAATCAAAATAGGTAATTCCCTCTATATAGAGTTATAAACACTCAAACACACCAAAAAAAAACCCAAATTATCCATTTAGTGTACTTCACTCTACTTCTAATAAAAACCCTAATTAAAATGTGTTAGATCTTAAACTTTTGGGCTTGTTAAAATGTAAGTTGTTTTTTGTTTCTAATCTTATAGTTTCCCCTCTTTTTTAACATTAATTTTGAAAGCCCTAATCCAATATTAATTTTGCAGGTCTCAAAGAACTACTAATCCCTTTACCGTTAACCTCCACCCTGATGGTGTGTTCACCTCGGGTCCTTTAAGCTACACAAATGGTGAATTTAGGGTTATAAACGATGTCGATTTTGAAGGTATGGCTTACACAGAGATGTATCCTATCATTCGAAGGCTGATGTTACAACCACCTTCAAAAATGTTTTATTGCATTCCTGGTATGCCTCTTACTCTTCATCTTAAGGAGTTAGCAACAGATGATGATGTTAGAGAGTTTGTAAAAGCTGGTTATGACAATGGTTCTAAAATAAATTTATACATTGAACATTATGGTTTTGATGTCTTGCAACTGATTCAAGATGAACTCAATCAACAAGATAACTCACCCAAGTCAGATTCATCCAGTGATGATGAAACATATGATCAATTAGATGACATAAATGACATTGTTGATTTTCATAATGAGGGTAAAGAGTCTGCTGATATACCTAAGATTACTACTGATGGCCCATGGCTTAACAAATTGGTTGGAAATGGTAACTTTATAGGTTATACAGACAATCCAAAACTCTTAGATGGAAGGTTTATTCTAGAGGAGCATGACCCAGATGAGCATTTAGTTGACAGGAAGTATAAGGCTAAAAAAAATGTGTCATATCCATCTTTTGATCCAAATACTCCATGGGATAAATGCACACCAGTTTTAGGCATGAAGTTTGAAAGTCCAATGCAGTTAAAGCAGTGTTTAGCAAACTATGGAGTTCAAAATGTTTATCAACTATGGTACATGCAAAATGATTATAGTAAGCTTTTGGTATATTGTGGCAGAGATGTGAATGAAGGGAAATGTGCAGGAAAGAAAGGTAAAAAAACCTAAACCACCAAATTATGTGAAAGGAGAGAGTAGTAAGCAGGTTGAGGAAGGAGAGAGTAGTAAGCAAAATGGTAAGAGTAGTGAGGCAGTTAAGGAAAGATGGACAAAGAAGAAAATAGAAGATAAGAAAAGGATTGGTAGTCAAGCTAATTGTCCATTTAGATTATGGGCTTCATAGATGAGCTCTGAAAAATCATTCCAAATCAAAACTTTATACCCTGATCGTAAGTGTTGCAGAAACTATGATTTGGGTAGTTTGGTGACATATAGATGGATTGCACACCATTATGCTAGAGATATAATTGACAATCCTTGGATAATACACAAAGCTATGAGAAATCCTATTAGACAAAAGTTTATGATTGATGTTAGTTTGGGCCAATGCAAGAGGGCAAAACAATGTGCCTTACTTGACCATGAGGGTGGATTAGTTGAACATTACAGTAAGCTTTGGGAGTACAGGAAAGCAGTGTTGGAATCAAACCCAAATTCCACATATCACTTGGACCTTGATGAGAAAGAGGATGGGTATACTTACTTTAAGAGAATGTATGTATGTTTTAATGGTGTGAAACAAGGATGGCTAAATAGGTGTAGAAGGGTTATTATTGGATTAGATGGTTGCTTTTTGACTCACACTTGTAAAGGACAACTGCTCACTGCTATGGGAAGGGATGCAAACAATCAAATGTATCCCATAGCATGGGCTGTTGTAGGTGTTGAGAATAAAAACAACTGGTGTTGGTTTATTTCCTTGTTGCATGATGATTTGAGCTTGGCAAGTGGAAGTGGGTTGACAATCATATCTGATGCTCATAAGGTATTAATCTACCGTCTAATGTTGCTAAATTATTATATATATCTGAAGTTGCTGAATTATTATACATATCTGATGCATAACAATCATATCACAGGGCTTGATTGAGGCAGTTTCTAGCTGGTTACCAAATGCTGAGCATAGACAGTGCACTAGGCATATCTATGCTAATTTCAAGAGAAAGTGGAGTGGTCTCCAATATAAGAGGTTGTTCTGGACTGCTGCAGCTACTACTCTTGAACAAACATTTCTGCAAAAGATGGAAGAAATCAAGATGCTAGATGAAGTTGCATACAACTGGCTTGTGGAGAGAAACCCCAACACTTGGTCTAAGGTATTTTTTTGAAATGGACAGATGTACATCAGCATTTGAGAATGGAATCTCTGAAACCTTCAATGGAAGGATCTTAGGTGCTAGAGGGAAGCCCATAATTACCATGTTGGAAGATATAAGGATATACCTGATGCAGAGGATGTGGCATATGAATAAGTTAGCTTCTGAATTGGAGGACACAATCACACCTTCTGTTAGGAGACAGTTGGAATATTTGAAGAAGCTGCAAAGGTAAATAACAAATGTTAAACCAATTTTAATCACTATAAACATTTTATTTATATTATATAACTTATTCAATTATTTAATAGGCATTGGTTGGTTTACCCAAGTGGCTTTAGAGAGGTAGAAGTAAGAAGAGGTGATGAGGCTTATGGAGTCAACTTGCATACAAAGAAGTGTCTATGCAGAATGTGGGAACTCAGTGGAATACCATGTGTTCATGCAGTTGCGGCTTATATGCACATGAAAATGGACCCTGACTTGGGGGTAATATAAGTGAATATTACAGTCAAAACAAATGGTTTGAATCATATCAATACTCAATTAGGCCTGTTTTTGGTAGTAAATTTTGGAAACCAACTTCAAACCCAACACCATTACCCCCTATTGAAAGAAAATTGCCAGGAAGACCTAGGACTAAAAGAATTAAGCATCCAACAGAAAATGACCATGCAATATCTAGGCAAGGAAGGGTTATGCATTGTAATAAATGTTGGGAGGCTGGCCATAACAAAAGTTCATGTACTAACACACCAAAACCTAAACCACCAAGTGTTGCATCAACAACTAGGACTGCATCAACACCTATGCCACCACCACCCCCCCTCAACTGATAATCCACCAAGTCCTCCTATAATGCCACATGAAGGACCAAGAACTAGACCTCCAAAGATTCCAACTGGTAAAGGGAAATGTCCATTGACTACTGTCAAAGATGGTGAAGGTAGAAAGAGAGGTGGTGCAACCAAAAGAGGTGGACACAGTGACAGAGGTGGATGTAGCAAAAGTGGTAGTGCAACCAAGAAGAGTAATTCTATAAGGATTGGAAGTCCAATAAGAATGGGTTCTACTACTGCAACTACACTCGGTGAGCAGGTAAAACAAATACTTACAACGATGTTATCATGTTGTATTCTTTTACTAATTGTGGTTTAACTTAGCTTATTGTTCTTAAAGGAATATTAACTGCAAATGGATTATGAGGCACTAGCTCAGGTTCAAGCTGAAGAGGAAGAACAAGCTAGGATTAGAAAGCTTTGGGAGGAAAATCAGAAAATTGTTAGAGCTTGGGAGGCAATGGCTTTGGAAGAAGACATGTCTGAAGATACAAATGAGTCAAGGATGCATCAAGTAACAGTAGACTTACCAGTTGAAGAAGTACCAGTTCATGCTCCATCAATTGATAGTCAAATTCCTAATCTTCCAGAACAAGCTGAAACTCAAGAAAGCAATGTGACAAGAAGAGATAAAACAAAGAAACCTGCATCTGATGTGAAGAAAAGAGGGAAAAGTGAAAGGATAGCTAAAAGAAAGAAAGTTGCATCTAATGCCTTTTCAGTTTTTGAATAGGTTTCCTTTAAATTGATTTTGTATGTGGTTTATCTCAAAAAAACTAGAACTATGTTTTGTAGATAAGGTATCTATGGCTTTTGTAAACTCAACTTTATGGTACCTTATTTAAGACTTGTTGGTATTTGTGGCTTTTGGAACCACATGTAATGCATAATCTTTAATGTTCAACCACATGGTTTGGTTCACATATTTATTGCAGCTTTGTTTGCTACATGGCATGTTCAATATATCCTTCTTTTTATATTGCAACCTTGTTTGCCACTATCTTATTTTGATAAACACAAGTCAATAAAGCATGTCAATTGGGGACCATGAACAAAGACTATTTTTTTTCTTCAAAACTAATCAATTGCATTAAATGGTGCCATAAAAAGCTTTTGCAAAAATCTATCACTCCAATGCAACAAAGCTTTTCAAAAGCTTTTCACAAACATTTTATATAAATTACCCTTATGTATTTATATGTTTACAAAATGCTCTTAATCGGTGAATATTAATGAAGGGTTGTCAGATCATGGTGCAGTGTTGGATGAATTTAATCGTTGAATATTCACCTTTCTTTACTGCCTCTTTTGCAAATATGCAATAGCCAATATACGTTTGGTCTTCTGACACTAAACCTATGACTGTATAATTCTAAACTTCAAAACCTGAAATGCATATTTTTGTGGAAACAGAAGTTACATAAATCATGATGTTGTATACCCCATGTATTGTTGGACAGAAAGATTTTGTTTTGCACCCAAGATTCTAACCGTCAAATAAGCTATCCTAGCTTATGAAGCCGAACTGGAGAGGAACTTGAATATTTCAAATGAGAAGCTTGCAACAGCACTTGCTGCGATTAATGCTAAAGACGACATTGCAAAGAAGCAGACAAACATTGCACGAGAAGCCATTCAAGGCAAATTTAGCACTCTTGAAGTTTTGAGTGCAAATGGATAGCTGACTTTTAATTTATCTATGATGCGAATTCTTTTAAAGGGCTGTTTGGCAAACTATAACAACAACAAATTTGACTCCAACAGTAGAATAAATACACCAGCGGTAGAAAAAATTTGACTCCAGCAGTACAATAATTTAGGACTGATTTAAGATCCTAGCCTCAGTGTAGTCACTTGCCTGATTTAAGAAACCAACCTCAGAACAATATGTAAGAAATTACGTACACAATATTGATCAGATACATCTGCTGATATATACAGTAATCTGATACATTAATTACCTATTGCGTTTTTAAATGTATATACATTACATCAATAAACATTCCATCCGCAATTACATCTATTACAATTCAATGGACTACATGAACCAAACTGAGAAAAACATGCTTCTAAAATTTCTGAGACTAAGAAAATCTTGAACAATTAAACAAGATATATTGCCTACATAACTAGAAAACTATGTTCAGCACCAAGGGTCAATGATTAGTTACTTCAGCAATATATCAACATGATGAAAGTGACCCAAAGGTTCATTTTCATCTCATCTATCCAAGTGGTACGCTTAACAAGACGAAGCCCACATAAGTGAGTAGGTGTTCCATGAACACGTGATGAGGAAGAAGAAGACATGATTGATTTGAAGTGGTTTTGATGAGTATTATACTCTGATTGACTTTGGATTAAATTAATTGTGATATTGGAATGGTTTGGGGGTTTTGAGAAAATTAGGGTTCATATAGAATTTGGGGTGAAATTGGGGTAAAAAGTGAATGTTGGGAATATATTACAGTTTCAATCGGGTCTGGTAATTTGGGTTTTTTTTGGGTGTGTTTGAGTGTTTATAACTCTATATAGAGGGAATTACCTATTTTGATTTTTTTAAAACATTGGTGAAATGGAAATATATGTCAGCAGCATTAAACGAGTAGGCAAAAAAAGTCAACTCAAAATGAGGTCAACATGGTTGACATGTACCATTTTGTGAAAATATAAAGAATAATGAATCTCAAATATGTTGGTTGTTCATAATGAATCAAATGGAAGAGTAGATAGAGAATCCTTGACTTTTGTCCTATAATCTTTGCTCACAGAAAATCTCAATCATCCAGTATCTCATATCAATCACATATTAATCTTGTGCGGTGTGCACACATTCATATTAGCATGTCTTCATGTATTTGTATTGTTTTAAGAGTAAATTGCAAAAATCGTCCTTGTGGTTTGGCCAAATTGCACGTTTCGTCCTTGTGGTTCATTAAGTGCAAAGATCGTCCTTATTTTGCACTGTTACGTGCACTTTTGGTCCTCCATCATTGCAAAAATCGTCCTTATGGTTTGCCAAATTTCACTGTTGAAGGACCAAAAGTGCACGTAACAGTGCAAAATAAGGACGATCTTTGCACTTATTAAACCACAAGGACGAAACGTGCAATTTGGCCAAACCACAAGGACGATTTTTGCAATTTACTCTTGTTTTAAAGAACATGTTCACCCCCCAACATGATTCAATAAGTCAATCTCTCATGTTTTTGGGTCCAACCTCTAGGGAATCAAATAAATCCTTATCTATGTGAGTTAGTTAGTTGGCGTTCAGAAGCAAAAAAAAAAAAAAAAAAAAAAAAAAAAAAAAAAAAAAAAAAAAAAAAAAAAAAAAGCGCCAAACCCTTTCTCATGACTTGTTTCAGCGCTCACCAATCTTTGCTAGTTATGACATCGAAGCAAGTTCCTTAAGCTCTGGCATGTATCTTTTTTCAACGTCACTTGTCTTTATATGTATCATATGGTTCACGTCTACACCTTTTCAAACCTTCAAGTAACGGTTTTTGTTTAGTTTAGTTTATCGGTAAATATAAACCATACGGTACTCGAAATAATCAGTTTCCCTCGATTCATGTGATAGTTAACCGCTTAAGATATTAAATCGCGTTGAATCGAATCAACAATAACATAATCTAAAACGTAAAATGCAATTAGACAAAGATTTAACGGCATTGACAAGATTTAAAAAAAATAAAAATAAATAAAAAATTAAATTTGTTATGTCACAACAATTACATTTAAAACATCCGACACAAACAAAAAATATTTATTCGACGTTCATGGTTCACAATCACTTTAATATAGGGTGTGTTTGGTAAAAGTAGCAGTGAGCAGTGAGCAGTGTTTGGTAAAAGTAGCAGTGAGCGTTGAGCAGTAGCTGTGAGTAGTAGTCACACCTCACAGCCCACCGCTCACAGCTTCTTAAAGAAGCATTGGAAAAATGAGCATTCTTAAAAAATCGCAAAACTCACCCTCATTTGCCAAACGAACAATAAAAATAAAAAAGCTCATTGTTCACCGCTCATCGCCCCAAAAAGCTCCAAAAAGCTCCGCGCCAAAGATAGCCATAATGTCAAGTCCACAATCACTTTAATATAATGTCAAGCAATTCGATTCTGCATGAGTAAAAGAATATTGCAAGAATATAATAAATGTATTACATTAATTAATATTGCAAGAATAGTAAATGTTCACAAGTTTAATACAAAGATTTCTAAAATCATTATAAAAATAGAAGTGATGTTATTACAATTGTTTGAATACTTAGTAAAAAATGAAAATTGTCAGTGATAAACTAGATTTCTAAAATCATACATGTATTTATTCGATTTTATTCAGGTAACTACAATTATTTTAATATAAAAAATGAAAATTGTCAGTGATAAACTAGTTTTCCGATTTTGATATATTCAGGTTCGAGTTCTTCAATTATCGTTTTCTCCTGTTTCAAATCAAACATATCAGCTAAACCCTATGTTCTGTAAGAAGATATACACAATTAAGCAATTTTGTATATCTTCTTATTCGATTTTAATTACATAAATAATCCTTAATTTTCAAACTATTTAAGTTGATAAACCTATTTTGAAAAATAGAGACTATGCATGTAATAAAAATAAGGATTAACCGTGTAATAATAAATTACGAGTATAAATTATTATTATTACACCAATGATTACTACAATATTTTTTAAAATAGATACAACTAGTTTAAAAATTAGTTATCAATGGTGTAAGTAAAATTAAATAGAGACGACGAGTGTTGTCTAAATAAACCACGGCACGACACACTTTCTGTATCTCTTCCGTCGGCAAAGGTAAACAGCTTAGCCGTGGGGTCTTCTTACATCAATAGATTGATTGCTTGCTTTTGTATCTTCCAAAAAGAAAAAAAATCTAAAAGTGTGCTTCCTGAATTTGAAAGAAAGTACCGGGGCCCGGGGGTTCTCTAATATACTACTGTAGTTATTTTTTTAATAAAAAGATTCAAGTTAAAAAAATACATGGACGGTTTACCAAACTAAAAACACTTTGACAAACCTTCCTCCAGAGCCAAATCCACTAAACCCACACCACAACCGCTTCACCAACTTGTACATCCAATACAAAACATCCCTTACATCTCACGCAAAATACAAATTGTACATGTTTCTTCTTCAGTTCTTTCAACCGTTTATTATACACACATACCACTCACTTACAACGTGTCCTCTTCCCTCACTTTCACTTTCTCTCTCTAAAAACACTTTCTAACTCTACAAGTAACGGCTGCTGCTGTAAAGTTGACGGAATATTCGTTAGATCTGAATCACGTGAGAACCACGTGAGTGCGATGAATGAAGCTGAAGTGTTGCCGGTGAAGAATCAGAATGAAGTTAACGGTGGAGACGGTGATGTTGCTGTTAACGGCGTTACTGACACTTCAGGTTGTGATTCTGTTTTATATATATATATATATATATATATATATATATATATATATATATATATATATATATATATAGGTTGTGATTCTGTTATATATATATATATATATATATATATATATATATACTTGTTGCCTTAGTTTATATATTCGATATTTTGATTCTGTTAGTAAATGTTGAACTTCAGTTTAGTGTAACTCTGCGTATGTTTATCGTAAATATTAATTGAACGCTCTCAGCTGCAGTTTCGGTTTTAATTAGTTGATATATTTGATAATTTGAATTCGCTATAGATAATCGCAATTGTTTAGTCAATGTTTATATATATTTGGAGTTTATATGTATTTGGAGTTTAGACGCTCGTATATATATATTGTAAATAATTTGATATTAATTAAACCTTCTCAGCTGCAGTTTCGGTTTTAATTAGTTGATATATTTGATAATTTGAATGTTTATTAATCCGTATAGATAAATCGCAATTGTTTACCAATGTTTAAATGCAGTTTAATGTAATTTGATATATATTCGGAGTTTGGACGCTCGTATATATATATTGTAAATGAAACTGAGCTGTGAGAGCAGAAAGTAGTTGAAGCCTAAGCTGCATAGGGCGTTTATCATCGATATTCATGATTATTAATAAGCTGAACATTTGCTTAGGACTAGGAATAGCTTTTTTGTTGATCAATGAGCTGTGTGGACGGCTAATTATTAGTTGAAATGGAGATTGTAATGAGGGGTTGTTTCTGATTAACTTGATTTGTTACTTTGTATAGAAAATCGGAATAAATGTGAAATTGTTGAGTCAGTGTTCATTTGTGGTTTAATGTAATTCGCTATATTTTCGGAGTTCAGACGCTCGTATATATACCGTAAATAATGTGATTCCGATTGAAGATACTAGGTGTAGAGATACTGTAGTTTTAGTTTTAGGTTCTCAAAAAGTGAAAGATACATGTGACCGCGTATTGTTAGTTGAGGTTGATAGTGTTAGTTTTGGTCCACAAGCTGACTTAGTTAGGAATTTGATTATATATCTACACCTGCGAATGCTGTGCAATTTGACGGAGGGAGAGTAGTTTTCTTGGGAGGTGTTAGCACATGAGATGGCGGATACACAAGAATGTGGAATACGAATTAGAATAAATGAAAATGAGTTGCTAGAGCAGAAAGTAGATGACTCCTAAGCTGCATAGTGCGTTTATCACTGATATTGATCATTAGTAAGCTGGACATTTGCTTATGACTGGAAAGAGCTTTCTGTTGGTCAATGAGCTGTGCGGACGGCTAATAATGAATTGAAATGGAGATTGCAATCTTTGGACGAATAGTCGTATCACTTGTGTAGTAGTTCTTATCATTACTGTGTTTCATTGATGAAATGTATCACGACATGTTCCGATCTTTGAGATACACAGAGATTGTTATTGCAAAATTTTGGTCTGTTGATTTTGTTAGTATGAGTTGCCACGGGTTGGCATCAAATTTCTCTTTTGATTCATAATATATAATTTATTCTTTGCTTTACTAAAATCATGAATGTAAGGACGCAATATTGCAACAAGTTTTTTTCATCTCATTTTGGTTATAATCTATTGTGCAGATGGCAAGAGCTTACCTAAATTGCCTCAATTAACATCCGAAATATCAAGTTCTAATAACTTAGAGTCACCTTCCAATCCACCAAAATTGCGTAAATTAGCATCAGATATATCAACTTCTGAAAAGGTAGACTCACCTTCCAGCCCGCATAGGCTTGAGAAATCTAAAACCGAAAAGCCTAAACGTAGCAATATACTCGTGGAAGAGGCTTCTCAAATATTTGATCAAAACATATCTGTTAAACGGAAGGTACGTTGCTTTCTCTCACACAGACAGACTTTATGTGTGTAATTTATGTGGACTCATTAGAACGAATCCATATTAGATGGAAGGTTGAAACAGAACTAAACCCTAATCACGTGCTTGCTCTTTTGATGCCTTAAATGTTTGATTTCGAAACTTTGCTCAAACATGGGGTAAAAACTGGACATGAAGCAACAGCACAGACGTTGTTTTCCTTCTCAGTTTTATTTTTCTTCGTTCAACATACTGTGATAACATCCATTCCTCCACAAGCATTGGTTGAGTGTACTTATTTGCTTCTCTTTAAGGGTGGTTACATCTAGCAAAGCTCTCAATTCTCTCGGGACCCTTACCTGCTTTATGAATAACTGGTCATTTAGGGGCCTTAGTTGGTGACTCAGACCGTTCTTAATACTGTCTTTTTGTCTTTAGTTAGCATGCCACTATTAGTGTCAACGTTTAGTGTTTCTTTCCTGCCAATGCATTAAGATACAATATTTTCTCGTATAATTTGCATTTAGATGTGTGTTTTTGATATGTCATTTGTGAACCTAAACATTTATCTGTTAACATACGATAATAATTAAGCATTGGAATTGCATGGTAAATGAATCCAGGTGTTTTTAAGCATCAGATTCCAGTGCTACCATAATGGATTTAATAAATGTAGTACTGTACCTTGTTAGAGAATTTTTGGGAGTTTCACCGTGTAATTTTTTTTTTCTGTATACAGTACTTCCTATAGATTCTTACATGCGGTTCTTGATAATATTTGTTTGATGTAGCTGCTTGATCTTCTACACGGGCATGTCTGTGATTTCTATTGAACATTTAAAACATTGCAGCTCAAATTGTTGAACAGAATTGCTACTGTAAAAGATGACGGAACGGTAGAATTCGATATACCTGCAAATGTTGAGCCTCATGCTTATGGACCTGGAGCTGTAATAGCTCAAAATCCTTGCAATGAAGATCCTGTTGACCCAACCGAACCTCAATATTTTCCACCACTACAGATAGTAATGCTTATTGTCGGAACTCGTGGTGATGTGCAACCATTTGTCGCAATTGCGAAGCGTTTGCAGGTCCCTTAATTTTCGTATATTAACCATCTTCTAAGTTCTAATCAACTGTTTATGTCATCTATGAAATGAGTTTTTTAATAGTTTACTGAATGCGAGTGGTGTCTTAATACATGATTAATTTTTTTATTCAGGAATATGGTCATCGTGTTAGACTGGCTACCCATTCAAACTTTAAGGAATTTGTCCTGACTGCTGGATTGGAATTCTATCCGCTTGGTGGAGATCCCAAAGTTCTTGCAGAATGTACGTTGTTGCTACTTTTTTATAAAATATATATAAGTACAGTGTTTGGATGATACAATCAACAATTCATTTATCGATGTGCTGCATAATGAGTTAGTTAATTTTAGGGGACAATCTTATGTAGTGAGTAGTCGCAGATTTATTGACATTATTAAAGTGTGCTTTTCAATACATGGGAATGAGGTCTCCAATAGGGGTATATCCAGCTAATCACTTGTAACTCATATTCTTTTCAATTTCTATTGTGATGCAGACATGGTTAAGAACAAAGGGTTCTTGCCTTCGGGTCCTTCTGAGATTCCTGTTCAAAGAAGTCAGATGAAGGATATAATTTATTCGTTACTCCCAGCATGCAAAGAGCCTGATCTTGATACTGGTATTCCGTTCAGAGCAGAGGCAATTATAGCCAATCCCCCAGCATATGGTACGTGTTTAGTTGTTAGCTTGTTATTATCATTTAAGCTGCGCGGCTGCAATTATTTGTCATAATCATGTTACTTAATTTTTTAGCAGCGTGATTTGATAACTATTCTTTCTTCTTCCTTTTTCATTGATATGTTTCTATCCCTATGAAAGGATTCCTCGTGTTTCTCGATTTGATTTTTTCGGTGTTATTGCTTGCCTTCTCAGTCTGTCGAATAGACCTGATGGTTTAATAACTGTTTCAGGACATACACATGTTGCAGAGGCACTGAAAATACCTATTCATATATTTTTCACAATGCCTTGGACGTAAGTCTTATCTCAGTTACTCAATTAGGAGTTTCTTACATTACAAACAAGATATCATGCTGATAAGGATTATTAAATTGCATTTGTATAATGACTTCCAATTTCTTACAACCAGGCCGACTAGTGAATTTCCTCATCCTCTATCCCGTGTAAAACAATCAGCTGGATATAGAGTGCGTAATTTACTTTACTTTACATGTTAGTCAATTAACTCTGTTAATATTCCTTTTTACTCGGTCTAATTCTCAGTTTGTGTGATATGCAGCTATCATATCAAATTGTTGATTCTTTGATTTGGCTTGGAATTCGAGATATGATAAATGATGTTAGAAAGAAAAAACTGGAGCTGCGGCCAGTCACATATTTAAGTGGTTCACAAGGCTCAGAGTCTGATATTCCACATGGATATATATGGAGTCCTCATCTCGTTCCTAAACCGAAAGGTACGTGTCATAATAGTTTTTTGGTAAATGAGATCATAAAGTTTTCATACATAGTCAATGTTCATCCATGATAGTCCTTAATATCAGGTACTTGTATCATTAAATATCCGTTATAGAGTCATATAAGGTGGTTTACTTGGCTGAGTTTGAATTGTGTTAGAACTTAGAATTATTAATAGCACGTTTTATTAGGCCCGTTTAGATATTAGGTTTTCTATGTCTTCTATAAGTTCCTCTGTAATCTCTTTCATAATTATCAAGTTAATAGAATGTGTAATCGTTTAGTTCATTATCGCTTCCTCCAACTCTGTTTACATGGTATCAGAGCGAGGGTTTAGTTCCTATTAGGGTTTCCATTTTAGTTTTGAAGAAAGGTACCCGGTGAGTACCGATTAATTTTGAGAGCACCCAGAAAGAGTGCTTATTAGATCTCACCTCCTACGTAATTGTACTCGGAAGGGTTTGAATTGCAAAACCTCAGATTTTTGTAGCCAGAAACAGTCCCACGCGCCACCCCTCTGTTGGCGCACCGTCGTATTCCTTAACTCGCCGGCGCATGTGCTCACTCTCAGGCTGTTTTAGCCGGTGGAAATTTCCAGATCAGCTTTTCTTCTATTTTCGACCATATCCCCGGTGAGATTTGGTCGGATCTGTGAAGTTTTGGTTTTCAACTTCTGATTGGGTTTCTGGACTTCAGAAGTTGTAGCTTTGTGTTTGGTACTGATTTTATTACTTCAATTGGATTTAAATTTGGTTATGGTTTTGATTTGAAGGATTATTGATACCAATTCTGATCGTTGGTTTCTGATTTTGTATCTGGTGTTTATTGTGCAAAATCCAGTTTAATTCCAAGAGAGATTATGGTTCCTGGTTTATTTCTTTTTGGTAGACTTATAAGTTTATATTGGGTGTAATGGTGGAACTATTTGTTATCTTGGTGTTGATGATTTAAGAGTATGAATTTTTGAGGTGAGTTGTTTAAGTGACTTTGTTATTTGGATTCGGACATTGTTCTTGGAACAATTTTGGCCATCGTCTTAGTTATGGCGGGTTTAGTATGACCCGACTTATGTTGTTCATCTCTTGTTTGACCAAGTTATTAAGGTATTATGTGGAGGAGAAACAATGAGTATTGGAATCTCTACTGATTTAGTTTTTTAGTGAATGAGAGTTTTGAGTTCGGTCCCCGGTGAGACCATTAGATTTTGGTTATGTTCCTTTGGATATTTTGGTTAGTTGAGACCCGAACATGTCTGTTCGGGTTGCTTCGAATTTTGATTAGTTGAGAAATGTTCCGACATTGTTGTTTAGGTTGCTTCGTTTTCTGGATTTCTTAGTGAGTTGAGACCTGCCACAGGTTGGTTCGTTTTTGGGATTTTTTGGTTAGAGGAGACCTGCTGGTTGCTTTGGTTCTTTGAATTTGTGTGTTTGTTGAGACCTATCGGTTGCTTCGTATTTTAGTTCGATCCCAAGTGAGATCCATTAGTTTTGCGTTTGTTAAAAGATCTGGATTATTGCTTCAAGGATGACTTTTGCTTATCGTTTTTTGGGTTTTATATTTTTAACAAGCTGAGCATGATCAATATCTATGCTCAGCTTGAGGGGGGATGTTAGAATTAATAGTACATTTTATTAGGCCCGTATTAGATTAGTTTAGTTAGGCCCGTTTAGATATTAGGTTTTCTATATCCTCTATAAGTTCCGCTGTAATCTCTTTCATAATTATCAAGTTAATAGAATGTAATCTTTTAGTTCGCTTCCTCCAACTCTGTTTACAAATTGAAAACTAAAAAAATGCCTCACGAATTAGCATAGTATTGTAGAAAAACTTTGCTGACTGTAACATGTATCAAGGGGAATTGTGTAGAAAGGTGATGTACTTTAGGCTGATTTCTTCTTGATGCGACAGATTTTGATTTCAGCTATAAAAACGATTCGACTTTCTAATAGTTTAGATACAAGGTAAATAAAATTTCGCAAATTTTAGAGGGTGGGCTTGCGTTTTGGGGGGAGATTTTCTGCTTATTGCATTTTTATAACGCAAATCATTATAAAATAATGTTTGGCAAACCGTTTAAAAGAAGTGATTATCTGCCTGGCATTTTGAAACCAAAAACCAGTTATAACTTGCAAGTTTACCTTGAATATGAATTGTTGAAAGTTCAATGGTATTTATACATGAAATTGGAAGTTTGTGACTTGAAATGGATATTGCTTAAACTGATCATATTTTTCTTATGCAGTTCCTCTATAATAAATACTAAAGCTGCGTGATATATTTTGTCTTTGTAGACATACTGCTGAATGTATGCACTATGTATTTGTTTGTTTACACATGGGAATTCTTCGTATTGAAACTAATACAAATTAAAACTGAAATACGTTATGCATTAGTTAACTGACAGTTGTTCACGAGATAGACATAGATTCAAATGTGCATATTTGTAGGTTTTGGAACCTCTTCTATTCCTTTTGCTTGTTTCATGTTATCACTTATGGGGTGGGATGACTCCTGCAAGAAATACGTAAGTTTCGATATGGTTAATGTCGATCATCCAAGTTGAAAATGATTTTACATTTCCATTTGCAGATTGGGGACCTAAGATTGATGTGGTGGGATTTTGCTTTCTTGATCTTGCTTCAAACTATGAACCTCCTGAGGAACTTGTTAAGTGGCTTAAAGCTGGTCCGAAGCCCATTTACATTGGATTTGGTAGTCTTGTAAGTCTCTAAAAATCTGCTAATGTAGTTCTGCTCTTTTCTTGCTTTCCCTGCATTTTCAAAAGATGATTGGAAACAAAAATGTAATTCAAGACGTCATTTTGTAACACTTGTCTGAGCACATCTTGCAGGACTATTTTGTTCAAAGAAAGGGAAGCTCTAAAATAAAAATAAATCAACACTTGTACAAAAGAGAGGAAAAATAACAAAAGCCACGCATGGACACCATTTTTTACTTCCAATGTCTATATAGAAAATTAAAAGCAACTGCTATGCCAGTCTTTTTTGTACTGAAAGATGAGCAATAACAAGATACTGTATCTTGTTACATTTCCAATTTGAGTATGGTGTTTTTTTTTGTTTAATTTTCTGATATATATATATATATATATATATATATATATATATTTTTCTGTTAGCCTGTTCAAGAGCCAGAGAAAATGACACAGATAATTGTTAAAGCTCTAGAAACAACTGGACAAAGGGGAATCATCAACAAAGGATGGGGTGGTCTTGGCAACTGTAAGTTATTGTTCCCTTAATTTTTGCATTTTCTGACTATATATATATATATATCGCTACATTCTATTGCTTGTAATTTCTGTTTTGGTTCATAAGACTACGTCAAAAGCAGGTTGTCAAATAGGTGATCTCAGAACGTGTCTAACTTGGCTATAATCTTAATTTCTCCAGTGGCAGAACCCAAGGATTTTATATACTCATTGGACAACATCCCTCATGACTGGCTTTTCTTACAGTGTGCATCGGTGGTGAGATCCATTGTCTATTTTTCATAGATATTACTACATTCTCTTTTTCTTACGAGCCAAAATGGAATCAGGTAAATCGGTAACTTTAAGTACGGTCCGGTTGGTTTGACCTGACTACTCTTGTTTGTAAGCATTTAAATACCTTTAGGGAAAACTTTCAGCCTACGCCTATTTTTTTAGCTGACTTTCTTTTTTCAAGTTTGACCCATTATTGGCAATAAGCAAAACCAAAATCAACCGGTTTTTTATATATCCAGTCCCAGACTCAGTTTTTAGCAAGGGTAGGTCCTTCTCTTTCCATAGTTAATCAAGTTTTAGATGTACAAAATAGAAATTCTCCTTAATTTTAATCACAACGAAGCTAGAATTGAATTATACATCATGATGTGTTTCTCTCTCTTTTACTTGTTTTCACTAACAAAACTTGCTGGTTAACCTTTTTCTTTTTGTGACCAGGTCCATCATGGAGGTGCTGGAACGACAGCTGCTGGTCTCAAAGCTGCGGTAACGGTCTTAACAAGTTCTTTGCACTTTATTCTCTGTAATTGCCTGTTTCTAAATCTTTGTTCTTCACTTTAATTACTATTCAGTGCCCGACAACGATCGTACCATTCTTTGGTGATCAACCCTTTTGGGGAGAACGAGTTCATGCCAGAGGCGTGGGGCCTTCACCTATACCCGTTGATCAATTTTCACTTCCCAAGTTGGTAGATGCAATTAACTTTATGCTAGATCCCAAGGTAATTAACTCCAATCATATAGAGATGTCATGATTACCTGGTCCTATTATGTACCAATGTAAAGTTTTGATTTAGTACAGATTTTCAATCCGCCTTGTCTTTAAGGGGGTGTTTGTTTAGGCTTATATGTAGCTTTATGAGCTTATTTGATTTCGGATTATACTTCATAAGCCGCAATATTCTGGCTCATTTTGAGACTCATGAGCTTATTATATCATAATAAGCTTATATAAGCCCTTAAGTCTCAAAGTAAGCCGGAAAATTGTGGCTTATGAAATATAAGCCGAAATCAAATAAGCTCATAAGCCTACATAAAGCTTAAACAAACACCCCCTCTAAGACTAGTACATAAAATATCTTTTGTTATACTTTGACAACTTTAGAAAAAATGGGAATGGGTCAAAATAGGTAAAAAAAAAAAAAAAGGGGGGGGGGGGGGGGCGTTAGATCATTTTAGGACGGACTGGGCTGGATCAGATTGGCCCACAGAAACATTTTTTTTCCATCTCTTTAAATGAGTAAATAATGTTCTAATTAAGTTACAAAAACAGTTGTCCATTTTTCGGTAAATTTCAACTAGGTTGACCTGTCCTGCTAGGTAAGTTTATATGTGATCCATTTGAGATACTTCACAACCCGAATTGACTCATTTGAAGTAAATGAGTTGGAAACTAACAGATCCAAAATGTCACCAACCATCTTTAGATTTATTTTAGGCAAAGTCTTATAATCAGTTTTGCAACATATTTTTATGCGCCGAGAGTTTGACCACGTGGTTAGGCACTTTATCAGTTCTTTAAATAATAAGGCGTAGAGTACAATACCAAAATGATGAGGGAGAAATTATGCAGGTGAAGGAACGAGCCGTAGAACTTGCAAAGGCCATGGAGAATGAGGACGGGGTTGATGGAGCAGTGAAAGCATTTTTACGACATCTTCCACGAAACATGCCTGATACAGACCCCCCACCCACATCATCAGGTGTATTTTCGATACGCAAGTGTTTTGGTTGTTCCTAGATCTCCTTTTCATATTCAAATGTATATGTATCCTTTCACTAGCTTATCATATTTAACTAACATCATGTTTAGTTCAAGTTACGAAATGATGCGATTTTTGTGTGCCGGAATTTTCTTATGATCTGAATAACAAGACACTCATTTTAATATGTTAATAACCTTTTTTAAAGTTTTTTTTGTTTGTCATGGTGTAAATAGTAGTACCTCGTTTTTTATTCGTCTATGCAACATTTTTGCTTTTTAGTAATATTTTGATTTGGTTCTTATCTTGGAGTTGCCTAGGATGAGGTAATAAAATAGTAATCATCACACATTAAGCTTTCCCATATAGGCATATATTGAGGGTTCTTTGTTGCCATCCTTGTATTTACGTTTATTTATACCATTTTGGTCAAAAAATTGTTGAATGCCAAACAATTTCTGCCCATTAGTTCATGCATTCATGAAACTGGTAATACTATAAGAGTTTTAGCTCAACTTGAGTTTAGCTGGTTGTAATTGTTTTCCATCTGTTTGTTATGGTCAGAAATGGGTATAAATGAAAATTTTTACATATTTTAGCCACTTAGAAACTATTATTAGTATATGTGTGATCTTCAAGTAAGAAGTTTTATATGTGGGTGTTTGTCTCTTTTTTTTATCTATTATAACGTGCATGTGATATTGGCTTCGTATACATGCTTCAGCTTCTCTTTTGTATGTAGCATCTGCAATGGTAGTATGCAACATGCTATACGCACGTTAGTGAAAAAAAATATATATTCTTAGTTAAAAGTATAAGTTCAACATATTCCTTTGTTTCTTGTTTATGCACTTGGTTACACACAGTTTATGTGCATTGGAAGCAGATTTTGTCTTTGGATCAGTTTAATCCAGACACATAAAATTATTGTGTATGTGCATGCCTTGATATATCTTCACCCTCGCATACCTTTATCCAGTTATTTTATACCTCATCCTCAATTTTACACCAAACTATCTCCCTCAAGCCTCCCATCTCTTACTTCTAGTTCTTGACGCTTGATTCTTCTCGTGGTGAATGCTGTGTCTTGGCACCTTCCATTGGCGCACACTTCCATGTGCGATGTCAATCCTCAAAAAGATCAAAGAATATTCAGATTAGAAAAACTATTTTGATTGTATCTATGTTACACCACTAAACAATAACCACTAATATATAGGAAAAAGGTGCAAAATAAACAATTGCAGTGGCATAGAAGTGAGGAGGGTATAGGCAAGAAGCGAAAGAGAAGGAATACAGAAATAGTGAAACCCAATGAGCTTCAAATGGTGCGCGAAATGTTGTGGTATTCATATCTCTTGAAATCAATATGATATGCTGTGTTGACTAAATGGAAAATTGTTTGGATTAGAAGATGGTTTTTTCTACTGATATAATGAAAGTTGGGTTGAGGGTATTTGTCTCTTTTGGAAACAAAGATGTCAACATTAGTCTCACATTATTTGTTTGATTAGGAGTATGGATGACACGGTTTAATCAGTTGTGTAGGTTTGGATGATAATCGGCTGTGTAGGAGGGTCGACGTTTTTGGGAGGGTCGACGTTTTTTGGAGGATCGTCATGGTGTAGTTCAGAGTCTTGCTGACTCAAAGGCATCAGTTTTCTCGAGGGACTAATTTTCAGTGTTTTGCGACTACTGGTGGTGGCTGTATGGCGATGACAAAAATCACAGTCGATTAGAGTTATACCTTTAGATTTTTGTACGAATTTTGGTATATTTATCAGATTGTATGAATTTATCACTTTTTGGCATCAGATTGTATGAATGGGTTATGTTATATGGAAAAGAAGGATTAGAGGTATAATGAGATTGTATGAAAACTATGTTGACCAACCATAATGCTAAAAACTATGTTACTTTTTGACTAGCTAAAAACCATGTTTGACTTTTTGACTAGTTTAAACTGGTCAAATGGGGTATAAACCATAGGACCCTTTTTAAAATATCTGGCTATTTTGTGATTGCCCACTTAATGAACTATTGCGGTTTCTAAAAATTATCAAAGTTACCGTAACTTTTTGTCTTCACCCTTTAATGAAGGTCTTATTAGTTTGGACACCGGAGTCGCAAAAATATTATAAGTATGACATGACCATATTTATCCAAACAATACGACCGCTTGTAATACCAAAAATAATTTCTGTGCCCCGCCTAACCTGTACATAATTTATCTTGTTGGTTTCATGCATTCTTTTGAATAATTATGGGTTTGGAGCCAACCTAATATAAACAAAAAATGTGAATTCGTTCATTACAATGATGAACTTTATTTGCCTCAATGAATTATTAATACACAATTTACTTGCAGAAAAGGAAACAATAAAAAATACTAAAGAGTTTCTTGAGTGGATAAAGCTAAATTTATTTGCTACCAAAGTACCAATGTCATACGAAAAATAGTTACAACATTAAAATGTAACAACAAAATAAGGATCACTTTACAAAGAAATATATTAAAATAAAACGTCAATGTGAAATAAATTATAGTATAACATAAACACGAATGTCCAACATAAATATCATCTGGATGATGATTGGAGTATTTTACAAATAAGACTTTGTATGTGCAATTTGTCTATATAATTGTATTATGTGTAAATAAATGAGTTTGTAACTTCTATTTAAATAGTGATAATTATGACGGAAATTTTTTTACCAATTCTTCGTGGAAAAATAAAGATTTTAGCCTCCAAAAGTATTTCGATCTACTATGAAAATTTGTGTAATTGTTAAATTGAAGTTATTGATTTTACAGTTAAAAAAAATTCATATTTTAATTGTATTATTATTATTATTATTATTATTAATATTATTATTATTATTATTATTAATTTAAGGTTTTCAAGATCGGGATCCTACATAGGATCGTTTTCGTCTTTGCAAGATCGTGATCGTAAGATCGGATCGGGATCCTAAGATCCTACCATAATGCTATTTTTTAATGATCTTTGTAATATTATTCAAATCTACAAATTATTATATATTATAAACATGAAATTATATAAATATTTCATGAAAATGTTGTCATAAATTATGAATATGAAATATTTAAGAAGAATCACCTATTGTTTTTTAAATTATATAAAACCATAAACCATAAATTTGTAGTTTTTTAGTTTGCGGTTTGAGAAAAGTAAGATCGGATCGGAGTAGATCTTAAGATCCTATGGTCAAGATCGGGATCCTATAAGATCTTAAGCTTGTTAAGATCCTACGTAGGATCCGGATCGTTTTTGCTTCATAGAATCGTAAAATCGTAAGATCCTAAGATCAGGATCGGGATCTTAACAACTATTATTATTATTATTATTATTATTATTATTATTATTATTATTATTATTATTATTATTATTATTTGTAGAACAAGATTTACATTTGAATTGATTGAAAATTTGAATGTAAGGCTTGAATTGTAATTTTTCTTTTTCTTTTTTATTGAAAATTAAGAGTTTTAATCATTCATATATTATATGTAATTAATATTAAGATGATAGGTTTTTTTTTTTTTTTTTTTTTTTTTTTTTTTTTTTTTTTATTTTTTTTAACATTCATTTAAGTTAAAAAGATGGTTGTGTTTGAATTTCACTTAATTATCTTTACATGAAAAATGCTTAATTCATAATGTCTGTTTGCTACTTACACAAAAATGATAGCTTAAGATCCAAAGTGATAAAATTGAGCGATCTCATCACCACGTTGTCTCTTATTTGAACATGATTTAATAAAAATAGAAAGCACATAATTAATGCATATGTCACTTGAGTATGTCTTGTTTGACCCTTTTTTCTTTTTACTAAGTTATGTCTTATGCATAGACATGCAATATTTGTTTATAGACTAACAATTGTTATTTGTTTTGTACGTTAAATAAGTGTTTCAATGTGAATAATTATGCAACAATTTGTTTTGTATGCTAAATAAGTCTTTCAATGTGAATAGTTATGCAAATATAAGTGATCTAGTGAAAACAAACAATACTTTCAAGACTTTCTTTTATTATGGTATACATAGGGAAATTTGAAAAACCATGACTCAATATGACACTTATTTTCAACTTAACTCAACGGCATATTGCTAAAACTAGGACACCGAATTATGTTTTTCCGAGTTTCCTCATCTACACCCACTGTACATCTATTTCTCACGTATTTATCATTTTATTTAATAGTCTTCTACACCCACTGATATATCTTCCCATAAATTATGTCTTCACTGTCGTCTCATTCCGATCATGATGACACTTGTCTCGTCCATTTTCCTGCACATCGGACCAGAAAGAAATCAGAGATGTTGCGATCCAATTGCGAAGTGAGGGTCACGTGACAAACAAAGGGGACCCGTTTTCGCCCAACGGTTTCTACATTGCGACGACTTGCGAATCGATTACGAATGGTTCATCAAAACGGGTTGTTTCTTATAATGACTGCGAATACGTTGCAATTATATTGCGAATGAATGTGAGAGGGAAACCTTTCCAATAAAACTTGAGAACTCCAATTTCATCATCAATATCTAGTTGCGTTTTTCCCTATATATACACTCTACATTTTTTACTTCAGCAAGTCATACCATTCATGTCACGTCATGTACAAGTACTAAGACGACTACAAATCGTACCATTCATGCCATGTTGTAGTTTATTATGTTCAAGTTATATTTGCAAGTGTTACTTTATATATGTTTCGTTCACTCACTAAGTCGCAAGGACTTACCGTTCTCGGTTCATGTTTTATGTAGGTATAAGAAAATAGATGTTGGGGGCTTATAGATAGCAAGTAGGAGTGCATTTTGGGAGAAAAACGGTTACGCTCGGGTATAGGTTACGAGCGACTATTACTTGCACTTTGATATTAGCTTGTAAACGCCCTAAGTATGTATAATATTAGTTTAGAAACAAGTCGTGTTAATTTATGTGTCAAGCTTTGTGCCTTTCACACGCTTAGAGTTAACTAGAAAGTTAATCTATTCGTGTTTATGACTAATACAATGTTATGATTAATTCTAACAGATTAATGAAACGTAAAATTAAAAACACATAAGTATTTTTCAACGTTTAAATTCTTATTAGAAATGAATCAAAGAATCTATTACCCAAGTGTTTTGCGGAATAAACACTTGGGATTGAATAGACAAGGTATGGTGGTGTCTCCTATCTAAACTCAAGCTTTGCTTTGAGTGGTAACAATTCGACCCACTGAGCTATCTCAGGGATACGTTACTCTTTGTAGGAGAAAAGTTGCTTTGCAAAAGTCTAAGCTTTCAATGTACAAAACACACTCAACTTCTCTCCTATCTGAACCTATTTATACACAAGTATAAAGAGTAAAAGTGATTAAAAATAATACAAGTTGTTGAAGCAAGCGTGTCTGACAATTACAACAGTAATTGTCATTTCCAAGAACCAATAGGAATGGGCTAAAAGTCTTTAGGAGTGGTTGGTCTGACACTCCATGACTATTAGCCGTCTTAGGGAAGGTTTCTTCCTGACAAGATAAGATTTGATCTTATCTTAAACTCTTCCCAGATCTTCCCGCCTTTCATTCAGGCTTTAGGTTCTTCAGTACACGCCTTCATTTATTAATCACAATTGTCGTTGAGGAGACTGGGGTTCAGTGAGTTCTTGTCCAACACTCATTGAACCATCATCTTCTTCTTTGGCTTAAGTCATACTCAGGGAGTACCGCCTTCCTGAGTATTGAATCCTTCTTCTTGAATTCGCCTTAAGCATCCTGAAGATGACTCACTGAGAGACTGTTCTCTCAGTGACTTGAATTGTTCTCGGTTTAAGTTAACACTTAGTTAATTTGTGTCCAAATCTTGTTATAAGTATTCTTAGGTACTAACGGACCCAACAATCTCCCCCTATTTGGATATAAATTATTCCTAAGTGTTTTGATCAGTAATGAGTGAGCTAATGACTTCTGCTCATACTGAATGTACTAGAATATAAATAAGGACACTGAAATAATAAAACATCATCTTATTAATATCATTACAATTCCTATCAAAAAACTAAGTACAAAATACTCAGGGTTCTTGTACATAACCCATGAGTTCAAGTTTCGCCTTCTTAGACACTAACACCTCCTTGTCAGGTCTTTCATTCATCATCTTGTCCAGCAGCTTGACAAACTCCTCGTTCTCAGGACTCTTTACTCTCAGTGCCATCAGTTTGTAGGCGAGGAGAGTTGTCGTTTCCACTAGATCAATGTCACTTACTCTTTGGAAGGCTGGCTGTGCAAATTCATCAATGAAGAAGATACCATACTCAGGCTTCTTGATGACTCGGTTAGGAATGAACTTGACTCCCTCAGGGGGAATCCTGTTGCAGTGCAAAGCAGCTATATATTGTTCAGGTTCCTGATCCACTGCTTTTCTTTTCCTTCCGGACTTCTGAGTAGGTTCAGGGATTGCCAGTCCCTGAGAAGCAAGCGCCTACTCATGATCAATCCCAAGACTCTTGGCCACTCTTTCCAGTTCCTCATACTTGGCATTCAGAGACTTGATGAGAATTGGGGCATTCTTGCTTTGTGTCTTCTTCCTTAGAATGGGCATCATCATATCCCATTCCCTTAACCCAAAGTCTGAGAATTTGATTGTTGAAAGGACCTCAGACTTTCTTGGCCCCCTATGTATTGTTATGCTCAGGGGCCTGGTGTTGTGAATGGTTATATCGGTGATTGTGCCTTCATCCTTGGTTTTGGTCATGTGCCATACGTACCTCTCATACGTTCTCTGTCTCCTTTCTTCCTTCAGCTTGGCTTGCTGATTGTGTTCCTTAAGGAGTTCAGCCTGAAGCTTGAGAAACTCATCCCCTTTGATGTCCTTTTTCTCAGACTCCTTGATCACTTCTTTAGCAACTTCAACAATTACTGGTCTGTTGAGTTGCTGTTCCGTCTCTTGGGCCTTCCCGAGATCTTCTTGATGCAAGATTTCAGCTATTTCATCAGGAGTCCCAAAGACCCTTTTCCCTCCTTCCAAATCAATGTAAAAGGGTACATCAGGATCTGCACTTCTTTCATTTGTGGCCTTAACCAAGTGTGCTTCAGGAGGAGTGCTTGTTTCAGTCACCATGATTCCCTTCCCTTTGTCAATGGGAGGGGGTTGACTGGTGGAAGTTTCAGGGACAACCACGATAGCAGAAGAAGGATCAGGGATAGGTTCATCATTTTTCTCCCCCTCAGCAGGTATTGGAACTTCAGTGGATGTACCTGCTGACTGAGGAGGAGGAGCTACTTGAGAGGCCTGAAGAATGGTGAGGATTCTTTCCAGGTGCCCCTTGGTATCAGTGACTGCCTGATGAATAGAATCTTGCTGCGACCTGATAGATTTGAAATCCACCCCCTGAACAAGCTTGAGAAGCTCAATGATGGAATTGGAGGTGAACTTCTGAGTATCCATGTACTCGTGCAGTCTTTTGATCAGGATGGGATCATCTCCAAGTTGTTCCTGAACAGATTCAATACCCTTAAGAATGTTGGAGAGTTCCTTGTGCTGTTCAGTACCCATTTCATCAATGGTGTCTCTCAGGTCGCCAAGTTGTTTGTCAGTAAGTTTGGCGACCTGAAGCACTTTATCCTGAGATTCTTCAACAGAAGCCCTGAAGTCGGCATAGGAGGCTGCCACTTCAGTGTGCTGATTCCATTGTTCTTCCGTGAGTTCATTGTAAAGACCCTCGTTGGCTTTGCGAAGGAATTTAACCAGTTGTCTTGCAGTCAACGGAAGAACGTTATCATATTTCGCCAACCACTGAGGAGTGGCGGGAGAAGAAGCACCTGATGATGATGATGATGTGGGAGAGTCGGGTTGTTGATCCTCAGGGGGAGGAGAAGATGGTTGTAGTTCAAGGTGCTGAGGAGGGCTAATATCAATCTCCATTTCCTCCTCAATACCCAGAACGTCTTCTTCATCACCAAAATCCACTAATTCCTCTTCTGACTCTTCATTCAGTAAGATTTCAAGATCAGCCAGAGAAGGAACCTTCAGGGAATCCGGCTCCCCCTCAAAAGAGGGCTCACCTTTGTTGTGGCTAGGTCCTGACCCCGTCATAATAACTAAGTGGGTTTGCTCAGCCTGACTAGTCATAATAACTGGGGGGTTTGCCCAGCCTGACTTTTGGGGGCAGTTCCTGAGTGAAGGGATCCGCCTGAGGTGGTTATGGGTTCCGTATCAGCGGGTGGTTTATATCCCTCTGAGTCTTTGTCCCCCTGAGCGCCTTCAAGTCCTGACGAGTATTTTTCAGAACTATCATGAGGCACTGATTGTGATGGTTGATGGTCCCCCGTCCCATCAGGGTTGTACTGCCCTTTTGGGGATTCAGGGACCTTTACTCCCTGAGACCCTGAGTGTGATTGCTCAGGAACGTTAACGGGATGTGATTGGTGATGGGTCCCCTTCTCAGTGGAGTAGTGCTGCCCCACCGAGGATTTAGAACCCTTTTCTACCTCAGAAACTGATTGTGATTTGTCAGTTCCTTCATCGGAATGTGAATGGGTGGTTGTTCCTGATCCCTCATACTTGTGTATGTCAGTGGGAACATGTGGAAAGGGTTTGCCCGAGGACACTGAGGATGATTTCTCAGTGCCCTCCGTAGGCCTTTGTTTTGTGGTCAAGGGGGTCTCTGTAGTGGGTGTCTCAGAGGTCTGGGCCACATTCAACCCCTTTTTAAGGTTGAGTTGGTTTTCGGCATCAGTCTCAGTAGCGAGTGGTTTGGGTCTAACCACCTTACTGGACTGACCCTTCTTTGTCTTCTTCACCTTCTTTGTAGGTGAAGGTACTGGAGAAACAGCGTTCTCCCCCTGAATAACCACCAGCATGTAGTTAGTCAGGGCAATGGGTTGTACCTCAGTGATGCCACTAGTGAAATTGGTCTTATTTAAGACGTCAGGTTTCATACCTTCGACGTCAGGCCTCACATAGTCAGAATCAAGAAGGTCCTGAAGCACACAGGAAATAAACCTAGGATAAGACAAGTGTTTTTGCCTAGATTTTCCTGAGAGCTTAGCAACAAGGTCACGGAAGATAATACATCCGATATCTATTTTTCTACCCTCCAAGAGACTGAACAACATCAATTGTTGTGATGAGTTCAATTGCTCAGTGGAGGATTTATTCCCCCCAAGGACCTGAATGACGAATGTCATCAGGATCCTCCAGACTGGGTGGAACCAGGTTTTGACAATTGGAGCCTTTTCTAATAAGGCTCCAGCGGACTCCTTAGGACGTTTTGGGTCATGAGGTCCTAAGAATATCAACTCTGCTTTGACCTCTTGGTCAGTAGGATTGGGCTCAAAAGCCTCAGCAAAATCAAGACCTTTGGCCTTGATGAAGGTGTTGTAATCCAGGGAAAGGGGTCTTTTCCCATTCATTATTGTGAATGTGATGATGGATTCTTTGGTGTCTTTTGGGCAAGTAGCCACAGCAGTACACCAGAATTCCCTCAGGTAGTCATGGTAGATGACTGAGGGGGTCTTGGTAAATGCCTTTGCAAGAAAACAGTTTTGAAGATATTTCATAACGTTCTTGTAGGCATGGAACTTTTGTGGATAGGAAAAGTTTCCCACCACGTTGTTCTTTGTGAGGTCTACACCCTCCAATGTGAAATCCACATTAGGGGCGTATGTCACAGCTTTAGAAGAAGCCATATTTGTTGGTAAGTCGGGTAACAAAGATGGTTTGGGATTTCTTAAAGCTAAGAACACACACTATTAGTTTTGAGAGAAAAAATGGGCAGAATTTGCTTAAAATTTCTAATAGACGTGTGTGTGTTATTTTTGGTTGGGTTATTTATAGGGAAGTGAAGTGGAGGGTACTTTAGGCATTAAGCGGATTTAATTTATTCAAAAAGAATTTTTGGAAACTGTTTTGAATAAAATGTTTTGGGATCCGCATTTAATGCCAACACTCCACTTTTCCCTGGTTTGGCGCAACAGTCAAGGTGAACAGTTGGGCAGTTCTGCAAAAGTGTAATTTGCAGAGATGAGTCATCACATATCTGTAATATGATTGGAGAGGCATTTAATGCCAAGTGGGAATGTAGTGGCCCAGAGGTGGAAGCCAGAAAGGCAAAAAAGAACAAATATTCTTAAATTAAATATGAGTTCAGTTACCAACCTCGGACATTTACTAACTAGATACTTAGAACATTTAAGTCAGTATTTAATGTCTCTTGAGGACCCTGAATGACTTATCATTCAGTGAACCTGATTGTCAGGACTTGGGTTTAGTCACTGATGGTTCTTGTGATCAGGAATTTGGGTCTAATTCCTGAGGTTCAGGGTTCAGGAACTTGGGTTTAATTCCTGAGGATTAAGGGTTCAGGAACTTGGGTTTAGTTCCTGAAGTTCAGTGACCTTTCTCACTGAAGAACACATTGAGTCAGGGATTCAGAATTTACACATATTTGGATGGAGTCAATCAGGGACTGATTCTCAATATCCAACATTCCTAGTTCAGCTTTCAGTCTGGTGAAAGTTGGTTCATCCAATGGTTTGGTGAATATATCAGCTAGCTGATATTCAGTAGGAATGAAGTGTAATTTTATGTCACCATTCATGACATGGTCCCTGATGAAGTGATATCTTATATCAATGTGTTTTGTTCTCTGATGAAGAACAGGGTTATTTGAGATGGCAATTGCACTTGTGTTATCACAAAAGATGGGAACCATCTTGTACTAAATTCCATAGTCACTGAGTTGACTTTTCATCCAGAGTACATTTGCATAACAACTTGTTGCTGCAACATATTCAGCTTCAGCTGAGGACATGGCAACTGATTGTTGCTTCTTAGCACTCCAACAGACTAGTTTACCACCAAGAATTTGGCAAGAGCCTGAGGTGCTTTTTCTGTCCATGTTGCATCCAGCATAGTCAGAATCTGAGTATCCTTTAAGATCAAGGCCTGAACATTTTGGATAATATAATCCAAGGTTTGGAGTACCTTTCAGGTACCTGAATATCCTTTTCACAGCAGTGATATAAGTCTCTCTTGGGTCAAATTGATATCTGGCACATAGGCAGACTGAGAATTGGATATCAGGCCTTGATGCAAGTAAATACATCAGTGATCCTACCATTCCTCTAAAGAGATTTTGATTCACTGGTTTTCCAGTAAGATCAGGACCAAGGTTGTTTGGGGGTACCATGGGAGTCTTGACTGAGGCACAGTCACTGAGCTCATACTTCTTCAGTAGGCTTTTGACATACTTCTCTTGACTGATAGAGGTTCCTTTATCAGTCTGCTTGATTTGTAGACCAAGGAAGTAAGTCAGTTCTCCCATCATGCTCATTTCAAATTTCTTTGCCATTAGTTTTTCAAACTGTTTGCAAAGTTTATAATTTGTTGAGCCAAAGATGATGTCATCAACATACACTTGCAAAGTATGACATCATAATTTGTTTGCAAAGGGCATGGTATGAGACTCTTTCATCAGATTTGTTTTTAAATACCCATTTCATGCCAATGACTGAAACATCTTCAGGACATTTGACCAAGGTCATTACCTTGTTTCTGTCAAATTGTTCCAGTTCATCATTCATGGCTTGAACCCAACTTGGATGTTTTAGTGCTTCCTTAACACTTTTGGGTTCAATTGTGGAAATGAAGTCCACAAATAGGCATTCATTGGCTGAGGCTGCTCTCAGTTCAGCAGCCATGCTTCTTGTGAGCATGCCTTCAGTAGGCTCACCAATTATATTGACAAGTTCTATATCCTGAGACCTAGTCCAACTGTCCTGAGGACTTGGAAAATGATTAGAACTTGTAGAGGCCAGATGGGTAGGATCAGGATTAGACACATGATGTTCTTCAGCATCTTGAGTGTCTGAGTGGGTTGACTCATCACTGAGATTGTTTAGTACCTGAGCACTTTGTACTGACTGAATGAATTCATCAGTACTTTGTGCTTCAATAAACTCAGTGATGGTTGGGTAAGGAAGGTTGTGGGGAATGATGTAATAGGAGATGTCAGTGCTAGGAACCTGGACACACGATTAAGGTGGTTAAACCTTGTAACTTTGTGTGTATGATATGTTGTGTTAAAATGATTAAGTGCGCGGAATTCACTCAACCAAACTTAGAAGGTTGTGTATGTTATGGAAATGGAATTGTTATGTTTGTTAGTTAGCAATGAACACATAAAGATTATCACTAAACGATTCAATATTATTAAAGATAACAATACGAGTGATCTTGAAATATCACTAGGGTTACAACCTTGAATCTTAAGTTTTTCTAACTTGTGATGTTTTTGTGTTTGTTCTTATCTAACAGTTATATGTTCATACAATAACACATATGCATGGACTAACTCTTTCTATGTTCTAACACTTCTAATACACTAATATCACAACTAAGATCTCTTTTATAGTCAAAAGATCTTTACATATTGCTTAAAGTCTTAGCCGACTTACTTTGTTAACTTATCCTTTAGTGTCAGTACATAAGATACAACATGTATCTATGTATACAACTTGTTAACTAAGCACATGGGGTAAGATATTATCTACCGTATATTGTTGACCAAAATACAATAAATATCTTTTCGATCTTATCCTCTCATCAGCAGAATGTTCACTATCAGCAGCAACGAGTTATCGCTATCAGCAGAATCAATCAGCAGAATGTTAAGCCTATCAGCAGAGTCATTTATCACTATCAGCAGAATCAACATTATCAGCAGAAACCATTTGCACTAGCAGCAGAATTACACTTAGAGTATTTCTTGGATTAGAACCCGATATTAGACATCTTGAATATTTAATTCCCAACAATCCTCCCCTAAACATGTGAATCCTTTCAAACATGTTTCTGAATTAAATCTTGGATTGAAGATCTTTCAAACACTTCTGTTCTTCAAGATTGAATATCTTCTCAGTAATTCATCTACTTTGCTCTTCTTTGACTTTAACAATATCAAAACATATTGAACCAATCTTGGACTAAAAGATGGTGCAATTTCCTTGGATGGAGGAATTATAAGAGGCACTGATGCTGTGTATCTTGGATGCTTGTTTCAACAAGTGAAATCATCTAACCAGCATGTCTTTGAAGTGAAATTGAAACTTTTCTTAGTTTGATCTAGATAGAACTTTCTCCTTTGGAATGTTCTTGTCATTTTCAACCTCCTCATCTTGTATGCTCTTGTCTTCTCCTTCCTTTTATTGGATTATCTTCCTTTTCTGGGCCATTATTTCCTCCCCTGAGATTGTTACCTCCCCTGAAGCAAATAACTTTTGTTTCATCCTCCCCTTGTTTGGAAGATCTCACTATGTACCAAAATATATCTTTCCTTATCATCTGATTCATCATATAGAACTTGTTGTCAGACAATATTGTACATGAAGCCATCAATTCCTTAAGAGTTTAAGTTACTGCCCTCATCACTTCTAGGTGTGTTAACTCCTATGAGAGGTGAATCAGTGGACATTTCGATTCATGATCCATCAATGGATGGTTTTTGTGAATCCTTGAAAATCCTTTTAAGAAATCATTTGACTTAGTAGTATGTTCATGATTTTAGAATTGAAAAATCATACTACTTTCAACCATTTTTAAGGAATCAAGTGTATAACAGACACTTAATCAGCATTTCGGTTTAAAGCAACCTCTGGTTGTGTGAGAACCAATATTTTTCAGTTATAAATAACTGCCTGTGTAAAGATAAATATATTCAAAAGATTTTCTTGACAGGGTTTCCAGCTCATAGTAATTGTTACCTCTAACACAAGTGTTAGATTCACTTTCACTAGCTGTTCTTTCTATCAGATGTCCTCAGACTTGCACATTATACTTAAAAGTATAAAATGATAGAAAGTGAGTTGCATCAGTTACTATCTGATCAACTAAGTCATCAATTCAATGTGAAATATCATAACTAGATTTCAAGAAAGAAGTTTTAAGGAGTTTTGAATTCCCAAACTCAGTCCATCATAAACCTATTATGGTCAGCAGCTAATTTCTCAATTCTGCTGTTTCCATTTCACTTGAAACATCCTTTGTGTTTACATATTCATACCTGAAATTGTTAGTCTAAAATCAAAAGAACAAAGTACAAAGTACTTGTCTTGCATTAGTATAATCATAAGACCAACTATATGAATAACACAATTTAAATTTGTACTATTAGCACAAACTTTTGTAATAACAGTAGTATCATATAAATCAGTAGCAACAACAAGAATTTATTTACAAAAACACATCATATTGAAAATTTAAAGATTAAGCATTCCAATACTTGCTACCAAGTACTGAAACCTTGAAACATCAAAAGCTTTTGTTAGCAGATCTGCAAAATTATGTTCTGAAGCAATTTTAAGAACTTGAATTAATCTTTTCTCATTGCAGTCTCTTATAAAGTGATGTCTAATTTCAATGTATTTTGTTTTAGAATTTTGCACTGGATTTTTAATAATACAAATTGTACTACTATTATCAATATGAATAACAGTGTTTAAGAAATTGTACCCATAATCAAGAAGTTGGTTTTGAAGCCATAGAACTTGACTAGAGCAACTTGCAGCAGCTATGTATTCAGCTTCAGTTGTTGAATTTGCCACACTTGTTTGCTTCTTACACTGCCATGAGACAAGTCTACACCCAAGAAATTGACATCCTCCAGTTGTTGAATTTCTGTCCAAGCTAGCACCAGCATAATCACTATCCGAATATGCTACCAAGTCAAAAGGAGATTCCTTTGAATACCATAGACCCAACCTTGGTTGACCTTTGAGATATCTAAAAATTCTCTTGACTGCAGTTAAATGAGAAACCTTTGGAGTAACTTGAAATCTTGCACAAACACAAACAGGAAACATGATATTAGGTCTAGATGATGTAAGGTACATTAAAGAGCCTATCATAGATCTGTAATTGTGTACATCTACATTTTCTCCATCTTCATCTTTCAGAAGGTGCTTCTCTGAGTCCATTGGCGTGCTTGCTATTTTTGAATCATCAAATTGAAATTTTCTAAGTATCTCTACAACATATTTGTCTTGACTAATAAATATGCCTTCAGATGATTGCTTAACTTGCAAACCCAAAAAGAATGTAAGTTCTCCCATAGAACTCATCTGAAACTTATCTTTCATAAGCTTCTCAAATTCTAAACACATATCTTTCCTAGTAGATCCAAAGATAATGTCATCCACATACACCTGCACTAACAGAAGATCCTTCTTGTGCTGTTTGATGAACAGTGTCTGATTAATCTTTCCTCTTTGAAATCCATTTTCAATCTTTCCTCTTTGAAATCCATTTTCTAATAAGTAGGAAGCTAGTGTTGCATACCAAGCTCTTGGTGCCTGATGAAGGCCATATAGAGCTTTCACTACTCTGTACACTTTGTTTGGATGTAATGGGTCAATGAAGCCTGGAGGTTGTGAAACATATACCTCTGGTTCAATTTTACCATATAAAAATGCACTCTTGACATCCATTTGGTAGACTGTGAAGCCTAAAAATGAAGCATAAGCTAAAAACAGCCAAATTGCCTCAATCCTTGCTACTGGAGCATAAACCTCATCATAGTCTATCCCTTCTTCTTATGTGTACCCTTGTGCTACTAATCTAGCCTTATTCTTGATCACTATTCCTCTTTCATCCCTTTTGTTCTTAAAAACTCATCTAGTGCCAATTACCTTCACACCTATAGGTAAATCAACTAGCACCCAAACCTTTTGAATCTTGAACTGAAGAAGCTCTTCTTGCATAGCCTCTAACCAGCTTGAATCATCTAGGGATGTAAGAATTGTCTTTGGTTCAGCTTGTGAGAGAAAACATACAAACAAGCAAGAGTTTAAAAGCTCATGCTGTTTTGAAGCATAAAGGGCATCAAGAAGCCCTTGTTGGTCTGAAGACTTCAATTGTTGTCTTGTCTTCACACCTGACTGTATATCTCCAATCAAATGATCTAGGGAGTGAACTTTGTGAATTATTGTTTGTGGTGTAGTAGGAACTTGATAATTTGATGGAAGATTGTTGAAACCCACCTCATTATCTGAGAATTCTGCATCTTTTGTTTCTGAAGGGCTAGCAACAGAGTCATTTGGCCGAACAGCAGAATCAGTAAGCTTATCAGCAGAATCATCAGCAAAACAGATACACTACCAGCAGAAATACTACCAGCAGAAACACTTTGTTGTTCCTGAGTTCCATATTCTTTACTTTCATCTTCAACACCTTCTTTAGCTTTACTAGAAGAAGATTCATCAGTTGTCGAAGTTGATTCCACAATTGAACTTGACCATATTGGCATTATCACATCATTTTGATCTTTCTCTAACTCTGCCTCATTTGTTGTATAAGAACCTGCAAAATCATTAGTTTCTGCAACAAAAGGCACATAATTCATTGAATTTGTTAAATACTCTAGATCAAATAGCCATTTTGGTCCTTGACCTTCTACATTGGATTTGTTTTCTAAAAACTCCACATGTAGATTTTCTTCTATTATTTCTTTTCTTGTGTTGTAAACTCTAAATGCTTTGCTATTAAGAGAATAACCAACAAAGAAACCTTCATCTGCCTTACCATCGAATTTTCCTAAATGGTATAAGGTATTGAGAATTGTCACATGACATCCAAAAGGTCTAAGAAATCCTATTGCAGGAGTTCTACCATTAAAAAGTTCATATGATGTCTTATTGTGAGGCTGCACAACTAAAACTCTATTTTGAACATAGCAAGCAGCGTTGACTGCCTCTGCCCAAAAATTTATTAGTAGCTTAGAATCAGCTAACATTGTTCTAGCAGCTTCAATTAGTGTTCTATTCTTTCTTTCATCTACACCATTCTGTTGTGGTGTTCTAGCAACACTAAATTCTCTCTTAATACCTTTTTCTTTGCAGAAGTCATCCATAACTCTATTCTTAAACTCTGTCCCATTATCACATCTAATGACTTTCACTTTCTTGCTTACTTGGTTTTCTATCTGTGTAATGAAGTCCTTAAGGATGCTTGATGTCTCATCCTTAGTGGCTAAAAAGAAAACCCATGTAAATCTACTATAGTCATCAGTAATAACTAGACAATATCTCTTATGCATTATGCTCATTACTGAAACAGGTCCAAATAAGTCCATATGTAGCATAAACAAAGACTGATTGATAGAGTTAAAAATCTTGGGCTTACAAGTGGCTTTGTGTTGTTTGCCTTTTAGACAAGCAATGCATGTTTGATCATTTTCAAATCTTTTGTGAGGTAAACCTCTTACCAAACCATTCTTAACAATTTTATTTATGGTTTTGAAGTTAATATGACCAAGCCTTCTGTGGGAAACTAGAAGGGGGGGTTGAATAGTTTACCGGTTTAAAAACCTCTTTTAAAAAATCTTGTTTTAAAAGTATGCTATTGGAAACTTTGATTCGAACTCTATGTGTAATCAAACAACACCAATATGAACTACAAACTAAGCTACGTAAAAATAACAAATAAAAGTAAAGAGTAGAGTTGGAAAGATCAAACCGAGACAGAGGATTTATAGTGGTTCGGCTACGAAGCTCTTCTTCGCCCTACTCCACTCCCCGAGTAACACACTCGAGAGTTTCAAACACTATATCAACAACCTCCCTTCAGGCGGAGAAAACCGTACACGTCGCTTATCCTATTTCCGACACTAAGCTAGATGTCGAGTGCTAATCTTAGCTAGCACCAATCTACCAAGGTCCACGTGACCAAACACACAAGCCCAATGGCTTCAAGAGATCACCAAGATCTCAACACGATCACAATGATCAACACTCACTTCACTCTACTCAACTAACACTAACCTAATGACCCTTGATCTTCTTGATCAATCACACAAGCCCAATGGCTTCAAGAGATGTTCACTATCTCTATAGATCACACTTGATCTTCACTCTCACTCACAAAAAGAAAATAAACTTGAAGTATGCTAAGACACAACAAGATTGTAACAAGTGTTACAAAAACCTATCAACTATAACTCTAGTATCTTCTTGATTACTTGAGTTCTTCTCTTGCCAATGAAGAGGGATGACAACACCTTGTATCAACTTGGATACTTGTGTTCTTCTCTTGCTAGTGAAGAGGTATGAAGAGGATCACTTGAAGGATGATTGGATCACTCTTGAAACAAAGAAAAACTAATCTAATTGACCCTAAGAAGTGAAAGGTGTGAGAGGGTTTTACTAAGGGATTTTTCTGTGTGTGAAGGGTGCCTAAAACTGTGAAAGAGGTGGGTATTTATAGGCAAAGAAAATCTGAACGTTACAATTCAAAATGGTACGGACGGCTCCACTAAATGACCCACGGCTCCGTTAAATTTAACGGTACCGTGGAGCCGTGGTAGACTAGGACGCTCCAAATTTTGTCTTTTCTGGTGAAAACTTATTTGGGGAAGGTTGGAGCTGATTTTTGGGGGGGGGGGGGGGAAATAGCTGTTGTGATTTTCAAACTTATTTTTCCATTAAAACATTTCTTAATATTTCAAAAATAATTTGTCATGTGTATTTTTGAAAAAATGTTTTGTCCCATTTAAAATGTGAATTTTCAAAACATGAATTCACTTCTTTGATCACTAGTCCAAGTTGTAACTTTGTTCAAGAGTGATTTGCGTAGAAACGGGATCTTCCGATTAAAAAACTTGTTAACGTTAATTTTAACGTAACGTGAATTCACATTTTTTCATCCTCAAAACGTGAATTAATCGAAAGATATAAATAACGTTTTTAGAACATTATTTGCATCAACAATCTCCCCCTTTTTGATGATGACAAAATATAAACTCATTTTAGGTTAAAATTAATTTTAACAAGATTTTAATGAGTTTACTCCCATTTCTCCCCCTTTTTGTCAAATCAAAAAGGTGGTTAAGGCTCCCCCTTGATGTGTACTCCCCCTCATTTGGAGAACACAAAGGAATCGAGCAATGGATTGTGCTACAAAACAAAGTTAGACGACAAATATACAATATCTAACAAGTAGCACATTTGTGACAAATAACCAACCACAAGAAAAATTATGGCTAAGAAGCCAAAATGAAAAGCCCATTACATAAATATGAAATAAATGTCATACATAAGTATGACTACAATAGGAAAGCAAATTAAACTAACAAGAAGACACATAAACTACTAAAGTAACATGAGGCTTCTAGATTTGCTTCCAACTTCAAAAGGTTCCTAGGTATTTATTGGGAAAGACTAAACATGACTATGTTTAGTTGGATGGGCTATGTGGTGGTGGAGGTGGTAAAATGATGGGTCCTTGTGGTGGTGTGAAGAGGTGTTCAAGGTAGGAGAATTGAAGATTCAATTCATCTCTTAGGCCCATGATAAGGAGTTGGTTGTGGTGACAACAAGCACAACTCAAGGTGTGTGGTTGTAGGGGATAAAGGATGGGATAACCCATTAAATGTTGAGGTGATGGTGATAGGGAAGATGATGAGGTGTTGGTGGTAAGTTCAAAAGGTGATATGGGTGATAGGCCTAGTGTGAGGGCTAAAGGTTGTGGTGATGGTGAAGATGATGGGGTGAAGGTTAAAAGTGTGTTGGTTCTAAAGGTTGTGGAGGATGAGGATGTTGGTTTGGTTGATGTTTCCTTGGATGGAGCATGGGGTGTAGTGAAAAAAGATGATGATTTGGTTGAGGCTATGGGTGTGTGTGTATCATCATCATCATCCAAGGTGAGATCAATGAAAATTGTCTCTTTGGTGTTTGGTGAGATTTGTGATGTGTGAGTACTCTTGATCCATTGATCAATTTGAGTGGTTTCATTTGTTGGTTTGATGTAGAATTTTTGCTTCTTGAATACCCTTGATCCCATGATTGTGATATGGTGAGTATGAAGGTGTAAGGATGGGTGTAAGGATGGCAATGCATAATGTTAGCTTAAATAGCCAAAACATAAGCATGCAAGTTTGAAATGTTTGATTTGGGGATTTGGGTGCATGGGAATCAGGTTTTGGTTGCAGATTTTCTGGAAAAGATAGTCAAAAAGTGGAAGAGAATAGCAGTTTTCGTCTTCCAGAGGCACGGCACCACTAAATTTAGTGGAGCCGTGGCCTATTTAATGGAGCCGTGGGCTCTTTTGACCTTCTTTCCAGGTCTGCAGGTTTTAGGCAGCCTAAATGGGGAAATTTCTGGGGAATCCATTGGCTGCAAATCTCAAAGCCTCAAATTACTAAACACATAGAATTCCTAAAGCTAGTTTCAACTAGCAACTAACATGATCATGTGATCATCTATGTATTTAGGCAACTATTAAGCATGCATGAATTCAAGCATTTTTAACATCTAGTGCATGTAATAAAATAAACTATCATGCATGATTTAGGCAAGATAAACTAACATGAGGATTAATTACCAATAGAATTAATCATGTTCAAAGGAAACACATCAAGCAAGTTAATGTATTAGGCAACAGTGCCACAAACTATTAGTAGTATTTTAAGCATAATACTTATATAGATAGTACTACTTGAGTTATTTTCATCTAATCCTTTCTTTTCCCCAACTTCTTAATTTTGTTCCCAAGCCCTTTTATCGCCTTGCCGATGGACTTGAATCCCCCGATAGTTTGCTCATGCATCTCCATTTGTCTATTGTACATTGAGGTTTGCCTTCTCATCATGTGGGATAGATTTACCATCCCATTTTCGAGGTCGGTTGTACGTCGAAATGATGAGGTATCAAGATTACTAAAGTAGGTGTCGGGAGAAGGGATTTGAGGGCTAGAAGTTCCTTCTTCGTTCACCTCATCATCGTCCTCATCCATGGGTTCAGATGATGATTCGTGACTGAAGGAGGAGGATGAATGGGGAATATCGGAAGTGGATTTACGACCACGTTTGGACCCTTTGTCCTTACGTTGCTTTGTGCGACGTTGTGGTCCACCAAGTGTGTGCATAACCGGATTGACTAGGACATAGTCGACACTTTGAAGATGTGGGAAATGTTCCATGACCCACCTGAATAAACGAGTAAGCAACATGCCGTATGGCATGAGCTCATCGGACCGACGATGAATGTTGGCCATCCGTTTGACCATGTAGTATGCGAGGTTGAAAGGTTCCTCGATACTAAGACAATAGAGCATAAGGGCAAGACTTGCCGGTACGTGATCACGGTTGCCTGCAAGGCTTAACACATTTTCACGTAGAAGAAGTTCCCAACTTCTAAGGTCAGGACGGAGTTCCCTGAGGTAGATTTTGGATGGGTCGAGAAAGACAACGGATCCATCACGTTTTTGGTACGTGTTGGCGACTCGAGGAATTTGGATAATTTGTTTGATTACTTCAATGTCGGGAATTTGGGTACTATATGCACCTTCTATCTCAACATTGTAGTAAAGAGACTCTAGAGAATGGTCGTTGGTGTAAGCACACTGACCATATGAGGGAACACCAAGAATTTCACCAAACTGAGTGACAGACAGGGTGATATTTTGGTGTTGAATCCAAAAGTCAAGAAAAACATTACCATCATCATCAGTGAAGGTACGGACTCGACTATAAAACTCGAGAACAAAACGAGGACAGACTTGATCGTTTATTGTGTATAAACAATCGAACCGAATGGAAGGAAAACAAGCACCGACTCTATCTGATATGACATAAAGTGCATCGACTACACGCCCTTCGTGTATGTATCGTGTTAGCACTTTGGAAAAATAAGCTTTTTGTTCATCAGTGATGTTTGGGTTTTCAAGTGTTTCAATGATGTATTTTCGGGTTAATTGATAATCATTCCGAGGCATTGTTTGTCTACAAAAAAAATATTTTTGTATATGTTAGTTCGTTGCATTTTAATGATTAGATTTCTAGTGTGTGTGCCTAAATGCAAACAATGTGGAGGTGCGGCAATCTCGACTCTAAAATTATCCTAATGAGATTGCCCAAACGCTCCTAACTTCACTTTTGCTCAATCAAATGTGTCGAACAATACATATCAATTATGTACTTCGAGCCACATTTGAGAGTTCATGTATGCATGCAAAAACGTTTTTAATTTGCATCAACAATGCATGAAAAAGGTTTCATGATCCTAGATTTGTGAAGTTTTTCGAAAAATATGATCGAATTGGGGTGTTTGGCAAATGCTTCAACATGGTGCTAATCAACCTTTAAGATTGAAAAGCTTTAATGCAGAACGTTCCTAATTCAATTTTAATCATCCTAAACATGATTCCATTACAAATAAACAATCATAATCCGAATTTAGTGATTAATTTCGGATTAGGTTTTGCAACATAAGTGAGTTTTTGGAAATCCTAGGTTTAGGGAATCATGTGAATACTACATTGTCTAATCCTAGTCTTAATTTCACAAGGGTTTAACTAATTTTGAAAATCCCCAATTCGGATTTATACTTAAGAACAAACCCTAGACTCAAATTAAAAGAAAATAAGAGTGAATTACTTACAATTGATGATGTTGTGGTTAGGATTAGTTAATTCCAATGCCTCAATCTTGATTTGCAAGAGTTTAGTTGAATTATGGTGTTATGGTTCGATTTTGACAGCAAGTGGAAGAGGTTTTTGTGAGTTTGAAAAGTTTGTGCAGAAGAAAAGAGTGACTGGGCGCGTTTTTCAGATGCACGGCTCCACGGTTCCACTAAACATTAGTGGAGCCGTGGCTCTTTAGTGGAGCCGTATATCTGATTGTCCAGTTTTTCTTCTGTTTTGACTTTTGGCTGATTAATCTTACTTATTTAGTAAGACTTTTTGACACGAGGAAAAAGTTTATACCTAATAAACTTTTTGACGAAAGATGATTAAATGGGATGACCGGAAATGACCTTAGTGTTTCCGAGGAAATTGACTAAGACGTCATTGGATGAGGATTTACTTCTAGTATTTCCCGTGAAATGAATAGAAGTTATGAGTTGTGTTTAGGAGGATGACTATAATATTTCCCATGAAATATTTAATTAGTCGGAGTACGCGACACAAGGAATGACTAGATATTTCCCGTGAAATATTCATGAGTCATATGACACAAGGAATGACTTCAATGTTTCCCGCGAAACTTTCGAGAGGTCATAGAAGGGATGAAAGGTTATGAGGCATGACGTGACGGATGACTTTAATATTTCCGAATGAATATTCAAATAGTCATAAGCGGGATGAGAAAAATGACTTGAAAAGTCATATGACGAGACGTGAGAAATGACGTTAATATTTCCAGTGAAATATTACGAAGACATGGGATAAGGCTTAGGGAATGACTTGAAATTTCTAATGAAATATTCAAGAGTCATGAGTCGAGAATAGAATCGAAGTGTGAGATGACTTTAATATTTCCATAGAAATATTGAAATAGTCATGAGCGGGATATGAGGAATGACTTGAAAAGTCATATGATGAGACGTGAGAAATGACATTAATAATTCCAATGGAGTATTAATAGGTCATTTGACGAGAATGTAAAGGTTAAGGTGAGAAGAAATACTTTTCAAAGAAAAGATTTCTCATTTGACGTTATCGTGACGGAGGAGATGTCTTTCCGCGGGGAGATGACGTACTTCGACGAGCTTCGTTCATGAGCAAACTATAGGGTTCCCGGACAAGTCTAATGGCATCTTGACTGCTACTCTTCACAGGGAGTTGTCTCATCTATAGTGTTTGTTGTCATGCCTTTCCGGCGCTTGCGAACTCGGTTTCGGTCGTGGTGACAATAAGAGTAGTTTGTTTCTTGGGGAACCAAGATGTTTGTTAATCAACCTATGAAGGTACAAACATTACTCATTATGTTTCAACCCACATTAACTCTCACATTATCAGAGTTGGTATAGAAACATTTTCTACATCAATCTCCTTAAGATATCATAATCTCAAGTGTATAGTATCTTTAATGTATGGTATGATACATTAAACACATTGATGTAAGAAGTTTTGGGATACTTCTTACAAGTGGGCACAAAGCCAACACTATTCATGATAATGGACCTACTTGCCGTTAGGTAAACTTCTTTACCTATTACGCCCCTAACTTAGTTATATCCACGCACTCACTTTCTTCGTCTCTTGTGAGTTTCGCATTTGCGGATATGGGCGTTATTGTCAATAGAGACTATTACTTAAACTATGTATCTCATACATATAGTATACATAAGTTTACAGGGATACTTCATTTAGGCAAGATTAAATATGTGCAAGGAAGGGAACTTGATTTACTTATCAATGCTTAATTCAAACTTGTCACGCATGATCTTCAAGCGATCATCGAACATTTCTGGACAAGTTGAATTTGGCATGATGAGATGTGAATAGAGTATCTGTGTTATAGTGCCTACCATGTTAGATTCTAACTACACTATTTCATGCCAAACATTACTACTAACAAAGGGTGTTTTAAGAAAGCGTACCTGTGCCTGAGGTGTTTGCTCTTAAAACTAGAAAACTAAGGTACCTTTGTTGAATGTTAAGCATGAAAGACACGACTTGACAATAGCGTCACCGGGTATGCTTGATAACGCATCATACTCCTTTTGTTATACTCCAAGGTTTATTTACACTCATGTTTTCCTAGCAAAACAAATGTTCAAACATCTGGTCCTCAATATCTCATGGGTCCAAAGTTGTTAGAGTTAAACATCCTACGCATTTGTTGCGTTAGTTTAGGATGTGAGAATGGAGGACACATTTCCCATGGTAAGTAACTTTGTGATGGACGATCATTCCAAGTTACGGGAAAGTTACTTGGATGATTTTGTCTTCTAAAGTTACCTCTCGGTAGAGGAGTTCTAGACCGAGGTTTGGGAGAGTTTACCTTTCTAGGTGGAGGAGTAGTTGACCTAGTGTCACGCTTTACAAATCCATGTTCGGGAGATGACAATGGTTTGTTAAAGCCTTTGGTTTCCTCTCTACTTAGAGTAGACACTCTAGTTCTATTTACAACTACTTGACTTGGTTTAGGACTTAAGTTACTTTTCAGAATTGACCCAGTTTTGTCCTCAGCACCACACGGTACCACTAAATTTAGTGGTGCCGTATGTATCTTTAATGGTGCCGTCACCTTCAGACATGGACTTTTCAGGCATTACAAATTTTACTTGTTTAGTACTACTTGTAGAAGCCTGATTTGGGTCAAATCCTAAACCCGAACGGTCATGTTCACTATATCTAATATTTTCAAGTATATCATTAAGCTTTTTAGTTCCTTCATCAAACCTAATGATTCTTAAAGCATTTTCTTTAAGTTTTTCGTTTTCTACTTGAAGACTAATACATGACCCGCATCCTAAATCTACTTCCTTGTTTTTCTCAAGTCTCTTGACTTGATCATTTAGTTCTAAGATTTGTAGTTCTAGTTCTTTTAATTTTAATTTTAGCTTTGTGTTTCTACCTAAAATCTTAGTACTAACTACGCATAGTTTGTTGTATTCGTCATGTAATTCATTATCATCTACTGCAAGAACCTCCTACGAAGGCTCTTTGGTTGTTGGATTTAGGTGGCTTAGGACATTCTCCTATGAAGTGATTAGGATCTCCGCATCTAAAGCATCTCCTATCACTTGTCCCTTTTCTTTCATCATGATTTCTTTGAGATGACTTCTTCTCATCTCGAGATTGTCTAGGAAATCTACCTTTCCTCCTAAAGAACTTTCTAAAGTTCCTAACGGCTAGTGCGTACTCTTCATCTTCACTACCGGAACTCGAACATTCCTCATCACTAGACTCCTTCTTGGCTTTTAATGCTAGAGATCTAACTCTCTCACTTTTGCCTTTGACAATGTCGGAATCCTTCTTGATGATCATCTCGTGAACTTTCAAGTTTCCTATAAGTTCATCGAGTGACAATGCCGCCAAGTCCTTTGACTCTTCTATGGCGGTGACCTTTGCTCTCCATTTAGGATGTAGAGCTCTAAGAAACTTCCTAACATAGTTCTTACTAGAATAACCTTCATCAAGAGCTTTAAGACTAGTGATAATAGTATTAAATCTAGCAAAAGCATTATCAATTGACTCATCCTCCGAAATGGAGAATTGTTCATATTGTTGAACAAGAAGATCTATCTTGTTCTCTTTGACTTGGTTATTACCTTGGTGAGTGACTAACAAAGTTTTCCAAATGTCTTTTGCCGTATTACACATAAAAATTCTTTCAAATTCCTTTTTAGGCAAAGCATTATAAATCATCATTTTAGCCTCATTATTTTTGGCTAATTTCCTTTTTAGTTCATCACTTTGTTTATCATAAGAAACTATTTCATCCTTTTTAGTTTCCGGATTCTTTTGAATAGGTTGAAAGTCACCCTCGGTAATAACATGCCAAAGATCAATGTCTTTTGATTTCACATACGTTTCGAATCTTGTTTTCCAATAAATAAAACAATCGGTTTCGAAAAGTGGTGGTCTTTGCATAGATTGCCCTTCTAGATATTTGTCGGAATCCATTGATCGGTTCAAGCTTTAAAATACAATATACTTTAAAAACTTGACTGACGTGGCTCCTGATACCAATTGTGGGAAACTAGAAGGGGGGGTTGAATAGTTTACCGGTTTAAAAACTTCTTTTAAAAAATCTTGTTTTAAAAGTATGCTATTGGAAACTTTGATTCGAACTCTATGTGTAATCAAACAACACCAATATGAACTACAAACTAAGCTATGTAAAAATAACAAATAAAAGTAAAGAGTAGAGTTGGAAAGATCAAACCGAGACAGAGGATTTATAGTGGTTCGGCTACGAAGCTCTTCTTCGCCCTACTCCACTCCCCGAGTACCACACTCGAGAGTTTCAAACACTATATCAACAACCTCCCTTCAGGCGGAGAAAACCGTACACGTCGCTTATCCTATTTCCGACACTAAGCTAGATGTCGAGTGCTAATCTTAGCTAGCACCAATCTACCAAGGTCCACGTGACCAAACACACAAGCCCAATGGCTTCAAGAGATCACCAAGATCTCAACACGATCACAATGATCAACACTCACTTCACTCTACTCAACTAACACTAACCTAATGACCCTTGATCTTCTTGATCAATCACACAAGCCCAATGGCTTCAAGAGATGTTCACTATCTCTATAGATCACACTTGATCTTCACTCTCACTCACAAAAAGAAAATAAACTTGAAGTATGCTAAGACACAACAAGATTGTAACAAGTGTTACAAAAACCTATCAACTATAACTCTAGTATCTTCTTGATTACTTGAGTTCTTCTCTTGCCAATGAAGAGGGATGACAACACCTTGTATCAACTTGGATACTTGTGTTCTTCTCTTGCTAGTGAAGAGGTATGAAGAGGATCACTTGAAGGATGATTGGATCACTCTTGAAACAAAGAAAAACTAATCTAATTGACCCTAAGAAGTGAAAGGTGTGAGAGGGTTTTACTAAGGGATTTTTCTGTGTGTGAAGGGTGCCTAAAACTGTGAAAGAGGTGGGTATTTATAGGCAAAGAAAATCTGAACGTTACAATTCAAAATGGTACGGACGGCTCCACTAAATGACCCACGGCTCCGTTAAATTTAACGGTACCGTGGAGCCGTGGTAGACTAGGACGCTCCAAATTTTGTCTTTTCTAGTGAAAACTTATTTGGGGAAGGTTGGAGCTGATTTTGGGGGAAAAATAGCTGTTGTGATTTTCAAACTTATTTTTCCATTAAAACATTTCTTAATATTTCAAAAATAATTTGTCATGTGTATTTTTGAAAAAATGTTTTGTCCCATTTAAAATGTGAATTTTCAAAACATGAATTCACTTCTTTGATCACTAGTCCAAGTTGTAACTTTGTTCAAGAGTGATTTGCGTAGAAACGGGATCTTCCGATTAAAAAACTTGTTAACGTTAATTTTAACGTAACGTGAATTCACATTTTGTCATCCTCAAAACGTGAATTAATCGAAAGATATAAATAACGTTTTTAGAACATTATTTGCATCAACACCTTCTATGCCATTTCATTGATTCATCCAATGTGGCCTTTGTAACAAGACAAGTTAAATTCTTTTTAGGAATAATGTTCTTCATGTCTACACTGTACATGTTGCCCTTTCTAGGAATTCTAAGAAGTACTTGACTTTCATCAGGCATCTTAAAATCAGGAGAAAGTACAAGACATTCAGTCTCACAGAAAAGAACATTATTCTTTTTGTCACACATTTGTGAAAGACTAAAAAGATTATAATTTAGCTCTTTTACATAGTACACATCTTCAAAATCTAAATTTCTGGTTTTGATTGTACCTTTACCAGAAATTTTGCCACGAACACCCCCTCCAAAGGTAACATATCCTCCATTGAAAGCTTCAAAATCTGAGAGATAAGACATGTTGCCTGTCATGTGCCTTGAACATCCACTATCTGAGTATCCTTGATCCTCTTCCTGATCATTTGAATGTTCCTGCACACAAATAAGAGTGTTAGTTTCTTTTAGGGATCCAAGCCATTACTGACTTGGATCTGCCTCTTGCATCAATGTAATTGAATCTTTTGAGGATAGTTGATGCAACATTGGATTTAAGAATCCAACATGCTGAGGCCTTAACAGAATTTGCCCTATTTCCCTTAGCAGCAGTATGAACCACATGCTTATCAGCAGAATCTGCTAACTTTGTAGTTCTACCCTTTGGTTTCCAAACTTGTTTTTGGACCACTGCTTTTGTTTGAATGGGCCTTAGAACAGTTGTTGGTGCATGTTTGAAAAAAAATTTTGCACCCTTAGCTGTTGATTTTGGGTTAATAGTCATAAATGGTCGAGCAGCAGGAACAAATTTTCTAGCAGCAGGATCATTTGGTCTATCAGCAGGATCAGATTTTGAGATAGACTTGTTTTTGACTACTCTGGGGTTTGATTTCTTAGAACTAGAGTGAAAGTGAGATTTAGGTATTTGCCTTTTGAGGTTCACTCTATGGTTTTCATACCCAGTTACCCATTGGTTGCAGAAAGCTGCAAGATGGTCAAAACTACCACATTTATAACAAGCTTTATTATAAAAAGCAAAGTCATCACCTAATTGGTTAGACTTGAGGTTGTTCCAATTCCTTTGGTTACCTCTGGGCTTGTTAGTGGTTCTATATTGCTCACAATATCTAACTGGTTGCCTAACATGCTTAATGTTTGATTTAGGCCTATCAGTATTGTGTTTGACTACCTTAGGAACACTTGTTCCTACTTTCTTAACCACTTCAGGTTTAGACATAACCTGCTCATCTTCATCATCATCACTATCAGTTGTACAATCTTCAACAACTATAGTTTCTCCTTTCTTAGCAAAGGACACCTTGTCCTGATAAAGTAAAGTTTTATATAAACTTTTATTTATCTTTGCTACCTTAAGACTCTTACTAGTCTTAGTCTCTTAGAACCATATTCCATGGTTGGTTCTTGAAACTCTGCTAAACCTGTATGTGCTAGGTCAACACCTGGAGGTGAAGGAACACCTCTATATGGTGGAGGAACAGTTTTGTAACCTACACCTGAATTAGCTTTATCAATTACCTGAGCTTCCCAAATCTTATTCATTCCTTCTGAGGCATGTGCTAGAGTATCTATAGTTACCTTAACATTTTCTTTTTCTGTTTTGACTTCAGATAACTGTCTACTTTGATCATTAAGTAATTCATCTCTAAATGCTATTCCTCTTTTTAAAGCATTTAAGTCATCAGTAAACGTAGATTCATTCTTTTTATAATGTAGAATCTGTTTTTCTAAAACTCCTACACACCTCTTATGATTAGCTAAATTATGAAGGGCATCAATTAACTCTTCTCTAAAAGTATCAAATCTCTTTTTAATGTCTTCATAATTTTTAAGATTAGGACATGAATTAGTACAAGTAGGAATGGTATCTACCTCTGAATCAGAAGAAGCCATTAGAGCAAATTCAGTGGCCATAAGAGCAGCATTTGGTGGTGCATCCTCTTCAGTAGCCATAGAGCTCCAATCATATCCAATACCATCAATAGCCAGCATAGCCTTTGGCTCTTCCACCAGTACTTCCTTATTCCTCTCTTGTTTATACCATGTGTTCCTATTATCCTGCTTCCTTGGGCTTCTACATTCTTTAGCAAAATGTCCCAACCTATGACAGTTAAAACATTCCACTTTTTTCTTATCGAACCCAGCAGTATCATTACCATTTATGGTAATTTGCTTTCCAGTTTTCTGCCAAAACTTCTTAGCCCTCATGCTAAGTAAAGCAACTTGCCACTTAATATCCATCTCTTCCAAATCATCACCATCTACCTGCTCAAGGTCTTCATAATTTAGAGGAGAACCACTAGCTTGACTGGTTATAAAGGCATAAAATGTTGGATCTCCAAGTCCAGCAATATCCTTTTGTAAACTAGTAGAAGGACCACCATAAGTAACATTAGAAACACTTTCAACTTCATCTACCTCTTCTGTATGACTAACACTAGGAACTGATAAGAGTGCAGCATTCCCAGAACTAGTACCATAGTTTCCACCTCTCTTTAGACTTTGTTCAACAATTTTAAAGTTGTTGAACAAATCATTAAGCTTCATTGTTTCAATTTCTGGTTTGTTCATCCAGACAATAACATGAGTATGGAATTCATTAGGTAGACTTTTTAAGAACTTCATGTTGAGATCTTCCTTCTCAGTCTCAACACCCAACACAGCTAACTGACTTACAAGCTTGTGTAGTCTTGAAAATAGTTTATCAAGAGACTCATTACTAAAAACAGTAAAGTTTTCAAATTGGTGCTTTAGTAAAGTCTTCTGTGTCTTTTTGGTAGTTTCATTACCACCAAACCATGCACAAATCTCTTCAAAAAGAGTTTTTTCATCAAGATATTTGCTAAAAGATAGCATCTGCTCACCAGGAATGGTCATAAGCAACAAGTTTCTTGCTTTCTGATCATTTCTCTTCTGTATCTTTTCATCATTGGAAACTGGTTCAGTATTTCTTTTTCTAACTGTCTTTCCTTCAACAAGAACATCTGAATAGCCTAAAGTGAAGGAATCACCATACTGAATTATGTCCCAAAGAGCATAATCTTGAACCATAAAATATTGCTCAACTCTCATCCTCCATAACTCAAACTCATTGGGTTTGATCATGGGCAACTTTGCAGCAACATTGGTTTGAACATCTTGTACATCCATTTCTTGTTTCTTCTAAAAACAACAATATCAACCTGAGCTCTGATACCACTTGCTAGGAACCTGGACACACGATTAAGGTGGTTAAACCTTGTAACTTTGTGTGTATGATATGTTATGTTAAAATGATTAAGTGTGCGGAATTCACTCAACCAAACTTAGAAGGTTGTGTATGTTATGGAAATGGAATTGTTATGTTTGTTAGTTAGCAATGAACACATAAAGATTATCACTAAATGATTCAATATTATTAAAGATAATAATACGAGTGATCTTGAGATATCACTAGGGTTACAACCTTGAATCTTAAGTTTTTCTAACTTGTGATGTTTTTGTGTTTGTTCTTCTCTAACAGTTATATGTTCATACAATAACACATATGCATGGACTAACTCTTTCTATGTTCTAACACTTCTAACACACTAATATCACAACTAAGATCTCTTTTATAGTCAAAAGATCTTTACATATTGCTTAAAGTCTTAGCCGACTTACTTTGTTAACTTATCCTTTAGTGTCAGTACATAAGTTACAACATGTATCTGTGTATACAACTTGTTAACTAAGCACATGGGGTAAGATATTATCTACCGTATATTGTTGACCAAAATACAATAAATATCTTTTTGATCTTATCCTCTCATCAGCAGAATGTTCACTATCAGCAGCAACGAGTTATCGCTATCAGCAGAATTAATCAGCAGAATGTTAAGCCTATCAGCAGAGTCATTTATCACTATCAGCAGAATCAACATTATCAGCAGAAACCATTTGCACTAGCAGCAGAATTACACTTAGAGTAATTCTTGGATTAGAACCCGATATTAGACATCTTGAATATTTAATTCCCAACAGTCAGCATTTGCATGGTACTGAGTGGAAGGACCATTATCAGGATGATGTTCATTAGGAGGGTATCTTGATGATTCATCAATACCTATCTCTTCCACTGAGTTGTTAGAGACACTGATTGCATCAGTGCTCTCATCAAAGGTAACATGAAATGTTTCCTCAGCATGCTGTCTCCTAGTGTTGAACACCCTGAAGGCTTTTGAGACTAGGGAGTATCCTAGAAAGTATCCATCATCAGCTTTGGCATCAAATTTTCCTAAGTGATCCTTGTTATTATGAATAAACACAGGACACCCAAAGACATGAAAGTAGCTGATGTCAGGGATTCTTCCCTTGAATAACTCATAAGGAGTTTTGCTATGTCTCTTGACAATGATGGATCTGTTTTGTGTGTAACAGGCAGTCTTTACTGCTTCAGTCCAAAAGTGTTTGGAAAGGACTGATCTATTTAGCATTGTTCTAGCTGCTTCAATGAGTGTTCTATTTTTTCTTTCAGCCACCCCATTTTGTTCAGGTGTGTAGGGTGAGGAAATTTTTTGTGAAATGCCTTTCTCATCACAGAAACATTCAAGTTCATAATTTTTGAACTATGTTCCATTGTCAGTCCTAATCTGTTTGACTTTGATGTCATTCTGATTTTCAATATTCCTGACAAAGGACATAATAGTTTCAGCTGCCTGACTTTTTTTGATCAGGAAGTATACCCAAGTGTATCTTGAGTACTCATCCACAATGATCAGAGTATACTTCTCATGGTTAATAGATCTAGGACTGATTGGTCCAAATAGATCCATATGAAGAAGATGTAGGCAATTCCTGATGGAAAAGTTGGTTTTGGTTTTAAAGGATGCTCTGTGATGTTTACCTTTTTCACAAGCTGAGCATGGTTTATCTTTTGAAAACACAAGAGATGGTAAGCCAAGGACCTTGTTTTGTTTTACAAGGTTGTTTATGTTTTTGAAGTTCAGGTGGGAGAGTCTCTTATGCCAAAGCCAGTTGAGTGTATCAGTGGCCTTAGTAAAGAGACAAGTTCCATTCTGAGTCAGACTGGACATGTCTAACACATAAACATCATGTCTTCGTGAAGCAATAAGGACAACTTCCTTATTAGCATTGAAGATGATTCCTTGCTTATCATCAAACTGAACTATGTATTTTGCATCACATAGTTGACTGACACTTATCAAATTGCATTTTAGACCATTTACATAAGCTATCCTAGTAAAGACTATACCATTGCAGTTTACTGAACCATAACCTTCAGTGAGACATGATGAGTTATCAGCAAATATCACTTTGGGTCCTGATTCATCCACATACTTGTGCAGATACTCCTTCACACCAGTCATGCTCCTTGAACATCCACTATCAAGATGCCAAACAGGATCCCTGGCATGTTTCTGCACAAATAGTAAACTGGGTCAGTTCTTTCTAGGACTCCACTTCTTGGAGGGTTTAGCTTTGAGGGTCTTATTAACATTTTCAAGTGATTTATGGTCAGTGGTGGAGTGGACTGAGCTACCACATATTATGCATTTGATTGTTGATGTAGACTCAGTGAATTGAGAGGCTGACTTTGTCATACCTCTACTGGCCTGAATGGCCTTACCACGTCCTGAGGTGCTATGAGTGGAACTTTCACTATTTTCACAACAATTGTCAATTTGACAATCCTTAGGATGGTGGTCATTAAACCCACAGTAAGGGCAAGGTGCAAAAGGCTTTGCCTTTTGTTTCTGTTTCTGTTTAGAATCAGAAGGATAGTTTAAAGACTGAGCTTTAAGACTTGCCATGTTTGATGTGACTGAATGTGTTTTGTGATCAGAGGTCCTGTGATCATCCTTTTTGCAAACCATGCAATAAAGAATTCTATAGCAATCATCAGTGATATGATTGGTATAGTTACACAATTCACATCTTTTCAGGGGTTTTGTGGGTTTGGGTTTGGTTTTTGAGGAAGCTGGTTTTTGTTCCTTCTTGGATTGAGAAGGTTTCTCAGAAGATGCAATCTTCTCTCCCAGCTTCCTGACCATTTCAGCCAACTGATCAAATTTTGAATCAGGGCTTTGGGTTGTTACTTCAGAAGGGACTGAAGTTGATGAGTCATCAGTATTTACTGAGACTTCAAGGGTTGGTCTCTTCAGGATGGTTGTTCCCTTTCCTGATCTCTCCTTTGGAGAGTGTGGTGAGAAGACCATTGGTGGTAGGCCTAAGTTTGGTGCAGCACCCTGAAGGGTATTCAGTGGAGGAAGTGGTGGGTATGATTCTGATTCAGACTCATTCACAGACTCAGTATTACTGAGTTGTTCAGTGAGTTCAAGCTTACTGAGTTGTTCAGTAAGTCCAAGCATATTTTTCAAGGCCTGACTTTCAGGAAGCAAGATCTTTCCAGTCTCAAAGTTTGGTAACTTACTGACTGGGTTGTCCCTGACAATCCAGTCATTAGACTTGGAAAGCATTTCTTGCTCAAAAGATATGCCATCTGGAACAAAGGTTAGTTCACTGTGACTCACATTGGGATCAACCATAAGAGGGTCAATTCCAATGGTTTTCTGAGAGCTTAATCCCACAGTGTCAAAAACCTTGGGGTTCTTTTTGGTCCAGCTTTGGATGACAGCCTTTTCTTTGTTAAGTTCAGTTTGTAGGGCTTGGTTTTGTTTCAAAATTTCAGTGTTCTGAATTTGTAGAGTTATTGTTTCTAGTTTGGCTTGCTTTAGTACAAGTACTTCATCTCTACATTTATTCAATTCTGACACTATGTCGTTATATTTTGAACACATGTTAAGCCTTTGTTCCTCAACAAATTTAAGATCTACACAAATATAATTCATGTAAGACTGCCAATCAGAATCATCATCCATAGAAAGTAAAGTGTTTACCTTCTTCATGGTGATGTTTACCCACTCTCCATTCCTTGCATGGCTTTTTCCAACAGCCACCTGATCACCTTCAGAGAGTGCCATCAGTGCACTCACTCTAATTTCCTCATCTGAGGAGACCTCTTCATCATCCCAGTCATAAGCTTCAGCTACTAAAACCTTATTCTTTGCCTGAACAGGTTTGGGTGTTTGAGCAGCCTGAGACATTGAGGGATTAGTTTCAAGAATTGCAAGTTTAGCCTTGGCTTTCCTATATTTTGCTTCAAAGTGCTTTTGACCCTTGTTTTGAAATTGTTGGGTCGACTAAAACATTCTAGGTTGAAACTTGTTAGTTCCTGAGGAACTATTTCTTGAAAATTTGTAAGAGGGTTCTTAGGTTGTTTTAGAATAACAGTCCCTAGCAAAATGACCCTTTTTACCACAATTAAAGCATTCAGTGGTTTCATTTGCTTTTCCTTTTGAAAAATTGGACTGGTTTCTTTTGATGAAACGTTTTGAACTAGCAAGGAGAGCCCTCTCTTGGAATTCTAAGTTTAGATCTTTTAGGTACTCATCACTAGTCCTTTCATTAATTTCATCCTCAGAATCCTCTTGAAAGTCCTGCACACCATCATTAGTATAAAAAGCAGTTGATATGGGTGTGGAGGTTAAGGCCTTTTTAGACTCAAGAGCTTTTGAGTCAGGATATTTCCTTGAGATCAAGTTGTCCTCATAGAAAAATTTCTCATAGATTTCAGGGAGCTCAAGGATCTGAATGTGATTAGCATTCCTCAGGCCTTGTGAGAAGTTTAGCCACTTCTCAGGGAGACTGTTGACAAAGCCAACATTAGTCTCATGCTTAGATAATACTACACCATCATTTGATAGCTCGTTTATCAAAGTCTTGTATCTGGTATAAGTCTGAGAGAGACTTTCAAAGTCTTTTGCCCTGAAAGTATTATACTCAAGTTTCAGGTCCATGACCCTGTTTTCCTTGGTATCTGAGGGGCCCTCAAAGCTATTAACCAAGTCATCCCAAGTTTGCTTGGCTGTTAAACAGTTGATGACTGATTCCATTATATCGTCAGGAAGACAAGATATAAGAATGCTTTTAAGGCGCTGGTCTTGATTGACCACCCTCCTCTCATCAATGGTCCATTGTGCCTCAGGCTTGTTTAGCCCTGCAGCAGTCTTAGGGACAAATGGGCTATCCCTGATACAGGTGATGTAGTAAGGTTTCATACCAGTTAAATAGCAAATCATACGTTTTTTCCATTTGCTAAACTTTCCAGCTTCTAGTCTGGGTGCAACAGCAGAATAGCTGCCACCCTTTTTATCGACCAGCTGGGGTACATTAATATCAGCCATAGTAGGATCTTGGTTTTAAAAACCTTGAGCACTCTTGGTTAGTTTTGAAAGATTTTATAAACCAGAGGCTCTGATACCACTTGTTGTTCCCTTCACACGCTTAGAGTTAACTAGAAAGTTAATCTATTCGTGTTTATGACTAATACAATGTTATGATTAATTCTAATAGATTAATGAAACGTAAAAGTAAAAACACATAAGTATTTTTCAACGTTTAAATTCTTATTAGAAATTAATCAAAGAATCTATTACCCAAGTGTTTTGCGGAACAAACACTTGGGATTGAATAGACAAGGTATGGTGGTGTCTCCTATCTAAACTCAAGCTTTGCTTTGAGTGGTAACAATTCGACCCACTGAGCTATCTCAGGGATACGTTACTCTTTGTAGGAGAGAAGTTGCTTTGCGAAAGTCTAAGCTTTCAATGTACAAAACACACTCAACTTCTCTCCTATCTGAACCTATTTATACACAAGTATAAAGAGTAAAAGTGATTAAAAATAATACAAGTTGTTGAAGCAAGCGTGTCTGACAATTACAAAAGTAATTGTCATTTCCAAGAACCAATAGGAATGGGCTAAAAGTCTTTAGGAGTGGTTGGTCTGACACTCCATGACTTTTAGCCGTCTTAGGGAAGGTTTCTTCCTGACAAGATAAGATTTGATCTTATCTTAAACTCTTCCCAGATCTTCCCGCCTTTCTTTCAGGCTTTAGGTTCTTCAGTACATGCCTTCATTTATTAATCACAATTGTCGTTGTGGAGACTGGGGTTCAGTGAGTTCTTGTCCAACACTCACTGAACCATCATCTTCTTCTTTGGCTTAAGTCATACTCAGGGAGTACCGCCTTCCTGAGTATTGAATCCTTCTTCTTGAATTCGCCTTAAGCATCCTGAAGATGACTCACTGAAAGACTGTTCTCTTAGTGACTTGAATTTTTCTCGGTTTAAGTTAACACTCAGTTAATTTGTGTCCAAATCTTGTTATAAGTATTCTTGGGTACTGACGGACCCGACATGTTAATTTATGTATCAAGCTTTGTGCCTTAGTCATCTTTTGTAGTTTTAAAGGGGTGTTTGGCAAAACTCCGAAAACACGCTTCCGCTCATGTTGAAAGTTTGTAAAACTCCAGATTTGTTTAGTTATTTATTTCTAGTAGTCCTGTAAAATTTCATGTCATAACGATAAGTGCAAGTATATTTTCTAGAAGGAAATGGGTCAAAAATAAGTGTTGGGCAAGCCTAAGGCACTTGGCCGACCTCTGGGGGCCCTAGCCAGCGGCTAAGTGCATCAAAAGGTTGTCGGTTTTCGTCGTTTTTGTAAATGGTGTAGAAAATGAAACATGGCTCGTTAGAAGTCGTGCCACATATCGTTTTCAAGCTCTTTGAGTCTACTTTCACTTAAAAATACTTCCAGAACATGAATCTTATTAGTTAAAGTATAAATGAGAAGTAATGCAAGGTTACTTCGGATCATGTCATGTTTAAAAAAAAATTATATTCTAGTATGGGCGTTTCAGATTTTCCAGTCATTATAAACAAGGAAATGATATCGTAATATCTAGCAATTCGATCGCAAATTCTATCATATGTGTACGTCATACATATTGAATTCGCATTGGTTCGCAATACGATTGTAATTGATCGCACTTGACGTTGCCCTTCGAAATAATCTTATAGATGGAAAAATGTTAGATTTGGTAACTTATAGCTAGTTGTTGAAGCTATAAACGTAGCTGCAGTTAGGCTACAATCAAAACAAACGTATTTAATATTAAAGTACACAATGCTAGGGATAATCATGACATTTAGAAAGAAAAAAAAAAAAAAAAAAAATCTTACTTTTATCAATATGCCACAAAATTAAATTAAGTTGAAAATAAATGTCATCTTAGGTGTTGTAAATGCAAATTTCCCTATACATATGGATTGTAAGAAACAAGCACTTACTTAATTATCAGATTAAGTAATTTTTCGTATCAAGGAATCAAACGAAGGTTTTTTTTTTTTTTTTTTTTTTTTTTTTTTTTAATTATTTTTCATTTATAGACTCCTAAAACTTGATAAAAATAAGATCTATATGACTAATGCTAGTGTTGACCACTTTTTCACCCAAGCAACCCCGCACCTCAGTTTTCTCTCCACAACTCCACCCCAACCATAACTAGCTAGTGGTGACCACAAAAGCAACCCATAACTTTTTTTATTTTCTTTTTAAATTAAAAAATAAAACAAACTATATTTTGTAGAATATGTAAAAATTAAAAAATAAAACAACAATATTTACATAACATATTCCAAATCACCAATCTAGCATCCTAATGTTTTTTTTTAATATAAGAATCTAGCAGCCCAAATGTCACCGGCCCAAAAATTTAACATAACCAAACCTAAAAACCCTACCATAACCTTTTCCATTAACCCATTAGCATTAGTCTAATGCAATATGTGTGCTCAGAAGTTTCAAGTCATTATTGACATTTTGCTCTAATATTAAAAACCTTTTCCATTAACCTCAACCTATTTTTCCACTCGCTCATGACTCAACCAATATTTGAATAGGTCGTGCAATGCTAACCTATTGCTTAAATAAGTCATCATCAACATTTTTCACGGATGCATAAAGCCTTATTCAACCTTTTTTAACTCATTTTCAACTCCTTATCGGAGATGCTCTTTTATAGTCTAAGAATCTTCTCATGCAAAACAGACGATTTTGTCAAAGTTTAAATTGTAGAATAGTGCAAAAAATGAGCTTATTTGTCAAAAAACAATCTTTATTAACCTACCTACATACTTACTAAAAAGTTAGGGAATCTAATTATATAAAAATACCCAAGAAACTTATGTGTTAATTCAAAGAAACTCACCAGTTTTTCACACTTGCCCAAAAGTAAACATCAATATATCATTTTATCATCCCCACCTTTTTTATTGTTTAAGGGAGGTGATTCGCACACCATCATTTTTTTATTATTTCATCATTTTATACAACACTGTAATGTACAAAAAGCACATAGTATAACACTATGATGCACTGAGTGTGATGAAATTAAAAAAAAATGGTGTGCGAAACACCTCTCGTTCTTTAAAATGCATGCATTTCAAAAACATAATCAATTTTTATGAGTTGTACAAAACATGTATGCAGATAACCTATCAATTCATTTACTAAACAGCTTGTGCGGTTTAAAAACTTAATATTTTATCAAAAAGCACTAAAAAAACAAATATAAACTCATATAAAAATGACGATGAGTTAATTGGCTGGCAAAGCTCGTGCCTATGGAATATCTTCCCCTCTTTTATCAACAAAAGCACATGGACACGTGGCTTCTCTTCTTACAACTCCCCACACTATCCTATTACCATTAATTATTGCTATTCATTATATAATTTCACATTTTGACATTTTGTCTTACATTCTAACTAAACGAATACCCGTACATAACAATGGAATTTTATAGTGGTAGATAATTTTATTGATAAAAAAAAGTTTGTGGGTTATAAACTCAAAATAATAAAAGTTTAAGGACTTGAGGATTAAAGATAATGTTTGAAAACCCGTTTCGACCCGAACGATTCAACCGGTTGAAACCGTTCTTGTCGAAAAAATGGGTCAAATTAAACCGGTCAACCCGCCGGATTGGGTAAAAAAAAGGGTCAAATTGAACCAGTCAACCCACCCGGTTTGAAGCGACCCGGGTCAACCCATTTTTCGATGTGTATTAATAGTGTGTTAATAGTTTTCGGCTTTGCATATGCTTTCTGAAAATAATGTAAGTTTCCTTAGATAGATGACAGAATTTTTAAGTTTTTCTGAAAATAATGTAAGTTTCCTTAAATAGATGACTGAATTTTTAAGTTTGACCAAGATTAAATTTTTCACTTTTTCACTTTGACCGTTTTCTCTTTATGGATAGTATAGATTTGGATTAGGATAAGTTTGTCTCTCATGTTTTATAACGAGCCGGGCTGCGAACCGTCGCGTTGCGGCGGGACAGCGAGTCCTTTGTATTTACAGTCGCATGTAGAAGTTGCAAAATGACACTGCCGATACCAATTTACATAACAAAAACTTGATACATTTTGTTGTAGCAAATACTAATTTACATAACCAAAACTTGATACATGTTCTTTTACAATTACTTTTAATATTAAACCTTGGTGCATTATCAAACCTGAAGATCAGAAATTGCATCAGCTGCAGTTTGGAAACACACCTTACATATTCCCATCATGGGTGAAAGCGCAATCACAACTGTCCATCATGGGTGATACCATAATCTTGACTGCCTTGTAGATAACTGACTGTAGCAGTCTGGCCAAAGGCAAACCTGAAAACAAATGATACAATGAAATCTCAGTTTCTCAAACTTCATTGAAGAGACCAAGACGAAGGATAGCAATTACATTGGTAATTCACTCTGCATGAATATATCGTAATAAGCAGTCAAGTGTTGGTAAAACCAAAAAATGAGATAGAAAGACCAATAGGCAACAGTTGTACCTGTTTGTGCGCGTGTCCGTCTACTGATCTCGGCCAGTCTCCCTCTCCTTCCCCAGACGCCTTCTGATCTGCTCTCTGCTTCCAAAATACAGACAAACTTGCAAGGACAAATCCGAGTTGGTGGGTCCGCAAAGTTATGGGAAAGACAGGCGAAGTGAAATAATAAGTCGGCCACGTTCCGAATTTCTGCCGACAATAGCAGGCGAAGGCGAAAACCAATCTTTTGTTTGAAACTGATAACTTCAAGTACTGTATAAAACAGCAAACACTATATATCAAAAACTGTATAAACCAAGAAACAAATAAAATAGATTCCAAATTTTTTTAAAAAGGCAATTTACAATATATATGCGTATGTGTGGTACGTAGCAATACCGGAATACAGATCGGCAGCCTCAAGAACAGCACCAGCATCAAAATCTAGTATACTGGGTACATGTTTTTTGGCTGCAACAGACATTTAATTTCATAAGAATTTGACCGTATAATACATCATTAATCAGTAGCTGAAAAGGTAAACAGGCAGACGAAAAAGGAGAAGAGAAAAGAAAGCTAAGCACGTGACCAATACTAATAGCGATGTCGTGACTGGTCCATTTGTCAACAACAGCAGAGGGGTCAACTTAACATGATTCTGTTTTACCCTTACCATATTATAGCTCATTTTATTAAGCAACTGATTTTGTACAGTTAACATAAGCCTAAATTTGATATCTGATAAACATAATTTTAAATAAATTTACAAAAAAAAAAAAAAAAAAAAAAAAAAAAAAAAAAAAAAAAACCTTAAACTGATCCAATGTCGTCATCGAATTTGGTTTGAAATTTTATAGCCTTGAAAAGAAATGTATCATCAAAAAGAAAAGCTAAAATTCAGAAAAGGATTATTACCTTGATGTTCAAATGACCGTATGTCAGATTGTACATGTGAGTCTTTAAAATCTTTCATTTTTTGCCTATGGCCAGCAGGCTGGCTTTTTCTCAGCCTGTAACGTATGAATACACTTTTAAATACACTAAAAAAATAATGTATCAATACACTTTTAAATAGATATTCCTTCCATTCCATAGCATAGTAAAGAGCAAGTCATATTTTTTTACATTAATTAGTATCGATGATACCATAGCCTCGCGTTTCTGGCATAACCGTTAATACGTTCTTCATACCAAAAGAGTGCGCCACAATGCTGGCAAGAGGCACCTTGCTTGCAACCACCACTTTCCCATACATTTGACTGCACACCCAAATGATTATTAGAACGAAAACATAGAAAACACCAAATACATACATAGTCGACAACGATGAAGAGTTCAGCTACCAATAAAGGTCCATTGTTTTGGCGAGATTAGCTATTTGTTCCTTAAAAGTACAACATATATATGATATGCTGAAACTTGATATTGCTCACCCTCTGTTGCTGCTTTAAAAGTATCTTCTCTTCTCGGCACTCTCCTGTGCAAGATGTATAAAGTTCAGTATGGACGATAACAGATGTAGTTTAAGAAAGATAAAAGAAACTCAGTAATTTACGACATGTTTTGCTGGGTACCCCATTACAGTAATTAACTCTCCATTAAATTGACCAGCTTCATATCAGATTTAGTGTTAATAGCAATATGTATCTGCATCAAAATCACATAATTACCAGCCAAAATATTATGGCACAAACATTTCTTTAATAAACGTAAACAATATACTTCACCTTGTCCTGTACAACACCATTGTTCAACGTTCAGGCGGGAAGTGGCGCCACTACTGGGTGGTCTCTGATTATCTTCTACAACAACAGCAGTTAAGTAAAAATTAGTACCTACACCGATAACCACAATGCAGAAAATGGATATAACATGATACACACGGAAGCACTTACTTTCGAAGTAGACACTACCCTTGCAATACCTGAACCAACAGCCACACCAGTGGCATCTTCACAGCCTCGCTTACTTTATGCCTGTTGCACACATTGTTGGTGTTATCAGCGATTATGGAAAATCAGAAATTCACAAACAAAAAATCAATAAATGACATTCAACTATGATTTGATCGTATAATTTGGCGGAAAAAAAATCATAACAAACACATTGAAGCTAAAAGGAAATAAGATTTAACAAATATACCAAAAAACATAAGCCTAAGACTAAACGGTGTTAGGAAAACCATAAAATTGTAACATTTTTCCATCTATATATATTAGAAAGTCAAAGATTCTCACTCGCGGGAAAAAAGTTGGATTACCAGGTGCAATTGCTGTTTTTAAAGGTAGAACCCTCACTGGGTAGTACCCGAGCATAGTTCCAGCAAGACTCAATGCATTCCTTGCACCTTCTGCAAATACATAAAGACAACAAAATGTAAAACCAAGAACTAATTAGTACTGTAATTTTTATAAGAAGTATCAACTGTTATATCAACTTACCCTCATCTGTAAACTCAATAAAGGCAAACCGAAGAACAGAATTAGGGTCACCACATATATAACAATCCACAACCTAAAAAGAATGAATAGAAGCAGTCATAAACATAATACATCACCACATAAGGCATAAAAAAATTCATACACTTATTTAGTTGACATATTTACCTGTCCACAATTGATAAAGAGGGCAGCAAGCTGTTCTTCAGTAACTTAAAGCCGTGACATAACAAATAAGTAAGAAAGAATCAAACTTGGTTAAAAATATGAAAACCACGAAATGAAATTCACCTGCTGATCAATATCAGACACATGAACGGTTCTACGAATAGCATCTTCCCTTTGTTGTGTTACTTCCATCCTTCGATCATCATCATCTTCCTATCATCGTCGTTTTCCTTCCACACCGTTCGATCATCATCAGCAGCAGCAGGCAGCAGAGATGTGTGGAAATAAGTGGACTGTTCTAGGTTTGTCAGCCTCTATTATTGAGACTAAGATGGGCTAAAAACGAAAGATTGGACCAAGCCATGAAAAAAACCGGGAGCCCACAAAGCATACTGAGCCCAACACTGTTGGTACAACTGTAGCTTTTAAGTTGACGCTCCATTATATACTTAGTAATGTTCAATCAATCAAATTAAATAAAGTTAAATAGTGGGGCCATCATTTAGTAAAATATAGGACCCATTAAATTGTTTCGTCTCATTACATGTTAACATGAGAAGGGCTGGCAAATCGTGTCAGACACGACACGATAAGACACGACACGATAAGGGGCAAACACGAACACGACACGATAATTTTTCGTGTCAAATTTTTAAAACACGAACACGACACGAAACCTGTTAAGCCCAAACAGGTCGACCTGTTAACGACACGAAACACGTTAAGCCCAAACACGAACCTGTTAACAAGTCGTGTTTTCGTGTCGTGTTTTCGTGTTCGTGTCAAAATTGCACATAGAGCGTGTCAGACACGACCTGTTAAGACACGACCTGTTAAGACACAACACGATAAGGGGCAGACACGAACACGACACGATAATTTTTCGTGTCAAATTTTCAAAACACGAACACGACACGAAACCTGTTAAGCCCAAACAGGTCGACCTGTTAACGACACGAAACACGTTAAGCCCAAACACGAAACCTGTTAACAAGTCGTGTTTTCGTGTCGTGTTTTCGTGTACGTGTCAAAATTGCCAGCCTTAAATTGTTTCGTCTCATAACATGTTAACATGAGAAGAGCATGAGATACTTGAAAATGAGAGGATCTCAATCCTTTTTTGTGATACAATTAAATAGTGCTAACTGTTAAAAAAATAATAATAAATAAATAAATAGTGCTAATATCCTAATGTTCAATACAACTTTTATGCATTTATAGGTGACGTATGAGAAATTATATCATTTGAGCTTAAGAATGTATGATCTTAGGCTGAAAGTAGCAGTATCATCCCCTCACCTTTTATATGAACGTAACATCTTTCTTTTTCATCTCATTTACTTTCATCTTTCATCCGTAGTGGTCTCACCACTTCTCACATTTCGTTAAAATAACTACTTTATACAAATATACCACACTAAATACATCACACAAACTTACCAACCAAATAAAAAACATTAATACACAAATAGGGCCTACTTTTTTTCAAACGAAATGAAAGGTGACCGAGTCACCTTTCACTCTCCCGGTTTCTTCCTTTTTCTTTTCATGGTGCATGACACAAGGTGACAATTTGGGGCCTTACCGAGTGAGGTGGGGTTTTGTGATGAGTGGTCACCCACCACTCCGTCTAGCCTTAGTGGTGGAATCAAAGAATCAAAAGGATTCAAAAATTTGAATTGTTATACAAAAGCTTTGATTACTATGTATAATTTAAATTTATTTTTCACTTTCTAGTGTAGTAACTAAATACATAATATAAACACATTCTACTACGGGTGCATTTTAGAGAAATCATACTAGTTTATGAAAATTAACATTTCTAAGCAAAAATTCATCTATGTCATGTGACATCTTATTGCTAGTTCCGTCACAAAGGTTTTTTTTTTGTTTTTTTTTTTTTTTTTTTAACAGCAAAAGATATATTAAACTAGCAAGATGCTAGAGAATTACAAAGGATTACATAGCCAGTCTGTCCAACTAGCAACTTTCTTACGTTTATATTTTAACCAAGTAAAAGAAAATAAACGAATAAAATAAAAAAATATCACATTTCCTCATGTTGTGTGAGTTAAACGTGACATTATTTCGATACTTCCAAATGACCCAGAACATAGAGGCAACGATAGCATACATACGATCCTTCTTAACTTTTGTACCTTGCATATTGTCAATCCAAGATATCCAATCAGTGTACGAAGGCATCAACAAATCAAAAATGTTACAACATATACGAATCAACCTCCAAACATTTGAGGCAACTTCGCAAGAGAAGAATACGTGATCATTTGATTCGACATTTTAATTGCAAATCGGACAAAGTATAGAGTCGATTTCTAAACCACATTTGGAGAGATTTAGACGATGCGGAAGCCTATCTAAACGCATTCTTCATATAAAAATATTTACCTTTCTAGGAAGGCAAGTGCTCCATATGGTAGCTAGATTCAAGGAAGGAAGAAGTTTTTGATCAATGTATGCTCTAGTAGAACCCACTAAAAACAAACCGTCCAATCCAATGCTCCATTTCCATGTATCCGGGCAAGAAGATAACATGAGATGTTGAATCTCAGAAAGAAAAGAATTCAACATAGCCTCAGTCCAGCCCGAAGTTACGGATCTCCTCCATTGCCAAGACCAGTTACCTACAAGAAATCTATCACGAACGGAGCAATTTGCATTCAGATCCAAGCGGTAAAGCCCGGGGCTCGTCTCCAAGCCATAAGTCTTTCCAAAAACATATAGACATGCCGCAACCAATTTGGCATTTTAGCGAATCCTTTGGGATAAGGTTCCGTGAATGAAGATAGTTGGAGGAACCCATAATGTTAACCCATATACCTTGAGTATAACAGCCGTTACCATCAAAACCAGCTTCTAGATCATGAATTGCTTTTATGAGTTTAACCCATAAAAGCTCCGGATTGTTCACAACTCTCCAACGCCATTTTTGAAGCAACGCAAGATTAAAATATTTCAAACTACCAACCCCCAAGCCACCATGATCAAAGGAAGCTAGAACATTGTCCCATTTGATCCAAGCCATCTTTCTGATTCCTTCACTGCCTCCCCAAAAAAATCTAGCTCGAAGCCATTCAAGTGTGGTGATGATAGCTTCCAGGGCTTTAAATAATGACATATAAAATATGCCAATGCTACCTAAAACTGACTAAACCAACATAAACCTCCCACCAATAGGTAGAAGATTAGCTCTCCAAGTTGATAGTTTGGATTTGAATTTTTCCACCAACATATTCTGGCTCGTTTTATAGTTCATACTTTTTCCAATCGGGAGACCTAAATACAAAAAGGGGAAAGTACCTGCTTGACAACCCGTGAGTTGTGCCATAGAATGAAGCTCAACTTCTAAGACTCCAACTCCATATAAATTCGAATTTGAGATGTTTAGCTTAAGACCCGAAGCCAAGTAGAAGTGCATGAGTGATATTCTGTAAATCATTTCTGCCCAATTGCGTAAGAATCACCACATCATCGGCGAAAAAGAAGTGAGAAAAGTTTAGACCAGAATCGCGAATTTTCACCCCTCTAATTCTTTGTTAGTGAGAAAAGTTCCGTCACAATGTGATCTACTAGTATTATTGTTATGGAGAAAAGATAACATGTTATAATTGTTGTGTATGAATTTAATTCGTAAAAAAGTGATATTAGTGTGAATGATTCGAATACACATAATACTATTGCACTTTTTGTTAGAGTTTATGGATAATTATTAATAGGGATAATTACCAAAATAGACCAAACACCAAATGGTCTATACCATACCCCGGTTGCCCAAAAAATGTCCCCAGTTGCCCAAAAAATGGCGATTGTTGCCCAAAAAATACACTGAAAATCCTTCAGTTGCCCAAAAAATTGCCGGTTGCCCTGGGCAACAAAATTATTTTCGAATTTCGGGGTAGATAGGGAACCGCCCATTTGTGTTTGGTCTACTTTTAGAATTATCCCTTATTAATATTCGTATGTCCAGTTTCGAATACGAGACTTCGGGATTGCACACATTATGTATGAGTCTTAATGATGTGAATAATTAAATATAGTTTTATGATTTATTTATTCATTTCACAAACAAACACTTAACGGACGTTAGTACTTAACGGGGTTAGAGATAACGCTCGTTAAAGGACTAAATATGCAAAGAAGGAAAGAAGGATCTAGAATCCCCTTTGGATTCCTAAAGTCGGCCGAATACCCCTGGGGGTTTATGGTTGTCGATTTTTGTAGCTTGGAAGAGAAGTTTGGGTTGCCTATAAATACAAACCTATTGTGTTTGTTATTCCCTAATCCCTAATTCCCTAGCAATCCAACTTCTCTTCTTCTTGTCCTCTCCTTATGGCCGGTCGAATTCCACTTCCCTAACACCTAGGGAATTTCGATCAAAGCTATAACATAAGTGTTGGAATTGTTTTGTGAATTAGAACCTAGCTTTTCACATTGAGACGCTAGTAATACGTGTGTACAAGAACGGAGTACAAGCTTCCTTTAGCTTGTTGTTACTTAACCTATTCGATGAAATAGTAGCCGATCCCCATTAAACCCTAATTAGGGTTTATACCTTGTTCTTGGAGTGCACGATTCCTTGTTCTTGCTAGGAATAAAAAAGGTACGCATCACTTTTAATTTAATTAATTAATTACATGTTTTGTAGATCTTGTTTTTCCGCTGCGTATGCTTTGATGTTATGTTGATTATGTTTATGTGTTTATAGTTTTATGATTCACATATTCCAACAGTGGCATCAAGAGCCCGTTTAAACATTGTAACTAATTACTAAACGCATAAAATTGAACCTATGTGAATAGATACATGCTTTTAATAATTCTAGGGTTTAAGATTTATAAAAACCCTAATTTATACAAGTTGGTCGATTACCAACTATTATTTTTTTAGGGTTTATGTATTGTTAAAATCTTGTAGAAAACCCTAGGATTGCATGCAATTTTATGTGAAAATTAATGAGTACCTTTAGTGATGTCATTAATTTAGTATGCGTACATGATTGGCTTGATAATATGTGTTTACATGATTATAAGTGCAATATGGGGATTCATGACAAAAACATGCATGTTTTGTCATGATGATTGATGTCTAATTGCTACATATTTTTTAAGATAAATCTAAAATTAGGGAAGACCCTAATTAAATATATTAATTAATTGGTTATGTGCAATGTGGTATCTAATTAATTGAAACTGACGCGGCCAAGTTATTTGGCGTCTGTGGTCCATTGGGCACAATGAGCTCGAAAACTAATGGGAGTTTTATTAATTACATACATTAAAAATTCACATAGAAATTATTAATAGGATTTATCTAAAGGTTTGCATGTGGCTATATGATATTGTTAATGATCATATATGTGTTATTAAGTGTTTGTTTACTTTTTTTTAATTACTTGATATTTGTGTTTTAATTATGATGGATTGGAAACATCAAAGAGGGTAATTTTTTGAATAAAAATAAATGAACCTAATAACTATGAAACCTTTGTGGTAAAATTATTTATTGCCAAGTCTTATGTGCCGATAGTGGTTCGCTTCACACGATAATTTGCTCCCAGGCGAGACTAGCAATTTAATAATTTACTACATAAATGTTTTAAGCTTTAAATCTTAAAGTTTTTAATTGATTGATGCGACTGTACAAAAGTGGTCGAAGCGGCGGACCTAATATTGACAAACTATAAAGTGGGTATAAGGAGGCTTGACATTAAATTGTCATCCGAAAGGGGCGCGTTTTTAATTAGCTTCGGCGGACGTTTGCCCCTCCGCTCGCCTGTGCGTCAATATTAGACTTACCAAGTACACCATGATAAAGTACGAAGCATCTTAAGGCAATGTTGTAAGTTTCTCAACGCCATCAATTAAAATTTTGTTGATTTTAAGCTGCGAATTGGTAAATGGTTTTTGTAGAAAACATATGATACAAAGATGAATGCATGACATCTTTGTACATATTTTGATTACACACATCAAAATTATACCCTTAAATTTAAGTAATATGCTATCCAACAATAAAGGAAACACCTAAGGTTTCATCCTACATCACTAGCAGCCAAAGCTGAATGTGATGTTCAAAGGGTGGTTGTCTAAGGGTAAATTGAGTACTTTCATTGTTAGCAGTCAAAGCTGATGTGATGAAACGATGTCAATTTACAGTTTTCTAAGTTGGTTAACTTAATTGAGCACTTTCATTACTAGCAGCCAAAGCTGATGTAATGGAATGGCGTCAAGGCATAAAGATTTGGGGATGAAACATGCTTACATTTGCAACCGAGGTTGGCATAATATGTAAGTCCCATGATTCTAGGAATTGCAATTGGATATTGGCAATTGGGATAGACCCGTACCTTATTGAGTACTTTCATTGCTAGCAGCCAAAGCTGATGTAATGAAACGACGTCAATTTGGATCCTAACTTTCAATGAAAATTAAATGGTTAAATTTTATTTACCGTGGGTGTTTAATTTTCTTGAAAGGTTATTATCGAAAATACTAAAATTGAATTTTGAAAATTCTTTTAAATGTATTAATGCAACGTTAAAACCGTAAACGTGGAACATTCTTTTAATAGTAAATTGATCTACACCCGTAGGGGTTTTTGGATAGAGTCAATTTTTACTGAAAAGAATAAACCGAGTCTACTTTCCGTGTGAAGAGTAAGACTTAATCCTATTCTTTTTCATGAATGAGAAAGGTATAATAGAAAAATTAGAATTGTCTAAATTCTAAGAAATAACTCATGGCGAATTTTTAAGAAATTGCATGGTTAGGAGTTATTGAAATTAGAAGCTAGACTAATTACCGCATAATTGGTAAAAGGCAAACTAGAATGTTTGATCTAGTTGTTGTGCTTTAACCACTTAAAGGTGCTACATACCATGATGGGGATGGTAGACCTTATTGAGGAAGAAGTTGCATACCCAATTCTTTCAAGTTAATTGCATTGATGGATATTCCATCATTGACAAAGTAGAATACATTCTTTAAGTACCTTAGTATGTATTACGTAAGGAATTACTCAAAGGTGTAGGAAAGTAAACAACACGCCATGTGCTTTTACTGGTTATGCAACACTTACAATGTTGTCAAATCCAGTGGGAGCATAGTGTTGTAATTACTGAATAATGAGTTCATGTAGTGATCTTTAATTCAGTGGGAGCTACAAGTCTTGATATCTTGGTAGTAACCCGGATTATCTCTAGAATCTCTTGAGATAAATACTTTCCAATTATAGACACTTGTGGTATTAAGGATAGTCGTGTACGTTTTCTTACTAGACGAGGTAATTCTATATCTACTTATATCTATGACACAATCATATTGATCAAATAAGCAAACTATTGATGTGTTGTTTATCTGATACGTGATGTTGTTCCATGCATAAGTGGGAAAAATCTTTATTGTGTGCAAGCAACAACATAAAGAAATATGATTTAAAGGTTTCTCTTGACTGCAAGGTAAGAGACCAATGTTCTAATGCGTTTTAAACACATTCTAATAATAGAACACTTGGAGTTAATATCTACTTTCATTACTAGATATTAATGACAAGGTAAATTACATACTTTTATTATTAGCAGCCTCGGCTGATGTAATGAAACTATGTTAATTTACAAGTTTCTAAATTAGATAACTATTTGAACAAGTGTCAATATGATAATAAGACTACTTCTAATGTGAATATTTATGTATTGTTGTAATGACATAAATAAATGAAGTAATCTTATACTACTTCAAATTTGAATGTTTATGTATTCTTGGAATGACATAAATATATGAAGTAAATAAATTAACTTGAAATAATATTGAAACCAAGTTGTGGTGTTCATGATTACTTTAGTTATGCATATTTATACTTTAGTATAAAGATATAAATATGAAGTCTTTTATTGTTATAAGACTTATAATAAAGTAAAACGTTAACTTGTCATGTTTTTAATTAAGATATATACAAGAAGTCATTGAGTTGATCAATGATCTATAACGTACATTGGGATTATAACAATTATGTTTTTTTGGTAAGACATAGACATGAAGTGATTTGATAAGAATTACTTATGTTATAAAGCATGCAATTGGCTTGGAAAATCTATTGTACCATTAAATGACTTAGTTGGTAAATAGGTAAGCCAAAACGAAATATATTTATCTCACATATTGTAAGATTAACTTACAATATTAATCCTAATGAAATACATAGTGTTTATGGTATGTTCAGTTAGGAGAATCAAACTCTTGTTATATTGTTTGATTTAAAATAACTATATCTTTTATTCTTCCTAAAAGAAATCAAGGTTAGAAAATTGAGTATGGATTAGATATACTCAATTTGACTCCAACCTAGAAGATTAATAAGACGCCATTTAATATGGAATGTGATCAATCATATTAAGTCTTAAAATTGAAGTTCAGAATTTGTTAAACTACTTGTAAGTAGGCTATTAACAAATTGAGGTTAGGATCTGTCAATATGTATTTATAAAGTCCCAAAAGAGAACAAGTTTGTGTTGCTCTATTTGCTAAGCATTTATAGGTAATCTATAAATTACAAAAGGCAAGTGGGAGTTTTATCTTGATGAAATAAAATTACAAGATACATGATCTTCTAAATACGCTAGCAAAATCATAATGAGGATTTAACATGTTAGTGTTAAATCTCAAAGATGATGGAATTCTCATTTCATAGGTCCGAAAGGATATCTCAAATATTTGTAGAATATGTTGAGGGTTATGAGTTACAGGAACGTGGTATGCTGTTAATAAATTGCAAATGTTTATTTGGCAAATTACTCATACTATGAATAATAAGATGCAGTCCAAAAAGATAACTAGTTAGAAACGTAGTTGATCTTAAACTCTATAGTAACACTATAGAATGGAGATGAATTTCTACAAAGGAAATGAAAATCCTAGAGATTTAAATTTTTGTGTAGAAATCATAATGGACAAATTTGTGTACATATTTAATATGTGAAAAGATTATCAATCACAATTAAGCAATTAAATGTGATTGAAATTCTTTCTAAGCACATTAAATATATAAAGATTATGATTGTCATTATTAGTTTCATTTATATGAAATTAATAATGGAATATCAAAACTCTTTCTTGGGAAATTACTTGTGCGAGGACGGAAAGTAATTGAAAGGAGTATTTGAATTCAAACAATCTTTAGTAGTATACAAAATACAAATCATTTGTGAATGGATTAATGCATGCATCTAGAAGATATACTTAATTTTAGTTATTAAATCTAGTTTTGATTTATAATTAAAATAAGATATTTCTTAATATTCCTGAAAGCTAGTGGGAGTGATATTTATTTTCTTATTTCATATATGTTGTACAACATATAGGAAGTAACATTCTATTAACATTTATATGTTAAGTCTTAGTTTGGAATGAAACTTCACATGGAAATTTAGAAAATAAAACCTTGAAATATATGTTTATTGTTATAAACATAAGCGGTAAAATAACTGATTCTAATAAACATGATATTCTATTAGAAAGGCTAGATAGAAACATATCTTTGAAAAGATATGACATGAATAAATCTAAGGTTGACGAAAGGATTATTCATGTACATCATGTTGCTTGTTGTATCATGCTTGATTAAAAGATGATTGACAACATTAAATATCTAATTGTAATTATTAGATAGCTAAGTGTAATGGATATGGTTTAGAATTTACATCCTCAGCCTGGATTTGCTCCAAAATTCTAAATAAGAACCATATGGCAAAATGTTGATATAGATGACAAATCTTGTAAGATTTGAAGATGTCAAACATTACACGATGGATATTAAAGTTTACGGGAACTTTGAAAGAGCATATTATTGTTTGATACAATGATGCTAGTAAGATTGAGACGACACTCAATACTAGTCATGGTGGGAGCCCATCCTTATTAGGAGACCATGTGTACTAGTTATGCTCAATATGAGCATAGTTGCATTATACATAAAGAATTAGAATACTTTAACTACAAGGTTTGGTAGTTTAATTGTCATAAATTTGCGATTGAGGATGTGATGAGTGTGTAAATACTCATCATTTTATACCCATATTTGACACAAAAATGACCAAAAACACCTGATTTATACTACATATATCCTTGGTTTGTGTTTTTATGTGTTTCAGGTACAAAAGGTTGAAAACAGAGCAAATAAGTGCATTTTTGGAGTAACTCGACAACAGCTGTGCATTTGATCATGTGAAGACGGAGTCAAAGTCAAACCCGGGGTTTAGTATTGGATTAAGCTTGGAAAATCGAACCCGACACCAAAACCTATTTTTCACCATTTACCCTAAACCTTTTTACCCTAAACCTAAATTACCTAAACCTAACCTAATTAACTAAACCCAAAACAAATAATAAACCCAACCCGTCCCTTTTTTAGCTAAAACCACAGTCAACCCTTATCCCACCTTATAACCTTTCCCGCCAATGGTACACAGCTAATCACCCAACACTATCATCACCTCTACCTCTGCTATTATCACTGCCACACTCCACCCTTCACCCTCCTCCAAACACTCCAAGCCAAAAATACTTCACGAGATACCATGCCATGTCATCAATCCGTGTGTACATATGGGCGCCAAAATGATATTAAGGGCTGAGATCATTTCTACTTTAATCCTACGACTGGGATTTGCTCCAAGAAGCACAAATGAGAGTCTAAAGCAGTTTTGTTTCACAAAACTAGCACAAACAAGAGGAAGACCTTTACTTAGTGTTTTAGTATAAATAGCAGTCATGTAAGCCTTTGAAAGGCAGGATTAATTTAGCTTAAAAATTAGTTAAGGTACTTGTATTTTTATCTTTCCAGTATTGTAATTCCCAACTTCAGTTAATGAAATTTTAGTTTTCTTATTTGGTCAACCATAGTCAAAGTTACTGTGCTACTGCTTATTTACTGCTTATCTGCTTTCTTTTTTATGCTTATTTGTTCCTTAAGCTGTTAAGTTAAGTATAATTAGTCACATGTGAGTAGTTCATATCTGTTTTACCTAAAGTTCTCAAAAAAGCTTAAAAACAGTCAATTTAATCTCAGCTTATTAAGTGCTTATCTAAAGTTGAAAAATTGCTTATTAGGTTAAAATTGAGTTGCTGAATCATTGTCCTTTAGAAATCTAGGCTTAAATAGGCTTCATTTGGCTTTAATCTCCTTAAGCAGCCCACTAAAGGGGTGTTTGGCATAAGAAACTTTTTATGGTTTTGTTCATTTTCAGTCCATAAGTCAAGTCTAATCAGTTGTATTTGAGTCATTTAGAAAGCTTTTAAATCAGTTTAAGTGTTTTTATCAAGTTTAATGGCCTTTGAGTTGATTTCCCAAGTTTCATAGAATTCAAGCTTTTAAATCAATTTGTATTGCATTTCATAGATTAAGGGTCCTTAGTGGTTATTTCTGAGTCCTATTGAGTCAATTAAGTGTTGTTAGAAGCCCTTGGTAAGTGTCAAAAGTAATTGACTTCATTTGGTCAAATTGGGTGATCTGTGTCAAAAGGAACTTGACAACCCAAAAGCTTGTCTCAACTGCCCTCCATATCAGATCCTTTAATTTGCTTAATTCTAGTCTAAAGTTTTTAAAAATTGCTTTTATTAGTTTATTTGTTGCTTGTGAAAATCTGTTTTAGGTTTTTAAGGTCTAAGGTTTTGATTCAGTAGCTTAATTTCTAGTCCAAAAAGCCCCTCCTAGGCTGCATTTGCCCTGCACCAGTTCCTAGTTGTCCCATTAGCTCACTTTCATAAGCTTATATCTGCCCAGTCACTTAAGCTTATATCTGCCCAGTCACTTAAGCTCATGGATTGCTCTTTGGTTTTCTAAGTAGCTTATACTACTAGCTTCTTGGAGCTGAGCTTATTTGACTGTTTGGAGCTTAATTATTAGCTTATATAAGGCCTGCAAGTAGTGCCCTTAGGGTCTGTTTGGTCCTTTGGTTTATCAGGTTTTTTTTTTTTTTTTTTTTTTTTTTTTTTTTTTTTTTTTTTTTTTTTTAACCTTTGAAATTTTGTTTTCACCCTTTTTAGTTTATTAGGATTAGCTAGTTTAGTAATTCTGCTTATTCAAGATTAGGTTAAGAATAGTGATAGCTTATTTAGTCATTAGGTCTCTCCCCATAGCTTTCCTTGGTTCATCAGCTTTCATTTTAGTTTTGAAATTTTTTAGTGTTAACTGTCTGCTTAAATAAGCTGTTTCTGAGCTTATTGTTGAATTTCAAAAAGTTTCCAGTTATAATAGTGCTTATTTTCATTATTAATTCAGTGTTTATAAAAGAAAAAAAAAAGAAAAAAACAAAAAAAAAAAATGAGTTTTGCAAAAAAGGGGTGTATGGGATTCGAACCTGGGACACTAGGCTCAAACATACACACCCTTACCATATGCACCAAGTTTTGCTTGGTGCATATAGTTCCCTTTTTTATTTTTAACTAGTTTCAGCCCATTTAGCCTATAGCTGCTGAACTGCTTATTTCACAGCTTATTTCATTGGCTTTTTCAGTTTTCAAATTTTTCATAGATTAGTTTTGTGTAATCTAATTTCTGTTAATTTTTCATAATTTTTACTGTTCATTTAGTATTTTTCCGAATTTAATTTAGTTTAAATAGTTTTTAATTCGTAATAAAAAATAGAAAAATCAAAAAATTATAATTCTTTTTTTTCAAAATTTTCTTTTGTCATTTAGGATTTAGGAAAATTAATTTGGTATTCCTAGAATTAATATTTTTAGATTTCACGTTTTAGTCTCGCGTTTTCCCGTTTTTAATTTCGTTATTTGTTACATTTTGCTAATTATTTGTAGACTTGTATCTTATGCTTTTTAAGTTTCCCATAGCCTATTTATGCTTCCCGTAGTTGTAAATTTAATCAAAATCCAAAATCTCTCCGTTCTCACATTTCAAACACGATTCACAAACCCGATCTCACAAATTCCATTCATCCTTCATCGGGGATAACGAACCGGGTTACACATACTTCACTTGTGTTTCCTTGAAAAAATAACGTATTGATTTCAACCAATCAGGATGTCATGCAATTTATGAAATATTATGTGGTACTATCATGATGGATGAATGCACACATAAAAGAATTTCATTTTTGAAATAAGTATTCTCAAAATTCCGATAGATCAAAATTAGTTGATTTATGCTTTGTCAACAAGTATGTGGAACATGACTTGAGGCATAATTCATTAATGGAAATTATCATGCTTGATCTGTTTAGTATTTGGATAAGGGATATTAAAGCAATTATTATTTTAATGAAATAAAGTGTGGATAACGTTTATTCTCATTTATAATATTGTATCCTATATTTGCATGTTTAAATCCGTGAATAACTTATGTTATTCTAAATTGTCCGTTGTCGATTAATGATATGGGAATATCATTAAATAAAGACAAATGTGAGGATTGGTAGAATGTACTGTAAGGTTGAGATACCAATATCACATGATATTCAATATTGGATAAATTGAATATAGGACTTATCCCAACCACATGATTGTACTTTATGGATCGTTGTCATTAAGTAAATCATGAATATTTATCCTCAGACTTGAGATACCAGATAATTCCGAGGATGTAGCTCATTTTCTGTAAGATAGTCTAACGCTATCCGTAACAGGTGGCTATAAGGGCTATTTTCGGAGGTGATGCGAAGTTCAAGGGTTATGCTCGTAGTCAACAAAGGATTTGTTCCTTCAAATTTGTTTTGAAGTATAATACTGCTGGGCCCCTCGTAGGGTTGACAAGATGTTTGTATGGCCATACCCAAAGTCTATCTGGAATACGTTCAGATGTTTTGGTAATCTTGATCAATCAATAAATAACGAGAAACAGAATAGTTAATTATGGAATGACTTGGATCCATATCCATATTAACGCGGTATTAGAAACAAAAGGATAAGTATGATGATATAATCATCACGTGGTTTTTTCCAGGAAAACCATACTCGTGTCAATCTGGGGGCATTGGGAAGGTTAAGCTAGACTAACCCATGTCATTACGATATTAATGAATATCCAAGTGGGAGCTGTTAGAGTTTATGGATAATTATTAATATTCGTATGTCCAGTTTCGAATACGAGACTTCGGGATTGCACACATTACGTATGAGTCTCAATGATGTGAATAATTAAATATAGTTTTATGATTTATTTATTCATTTCACAAACAAACACTTAACGGACGTTAGTACTTAACGGGGTTAGAGATAACGCTCGTTAAAGGACTAAATATGCAAAGAAGGAAAGAAGGATCTAGAATCCCCTTTGGATTCCTAAAGTCGGCCGAATACCCCTAGGGGTTTATGGTTGTCGATTTTTGTAGCTTGGAGGAGAAGTTTGGGTTGCCTATAAATACAAACCTATTGTGTTTGTTATTCCCTAATCCCTAATTCCCTAGCAATCCAACTTCTCTTCTTCTTGTCCTCTCCTTATGGCCGGTCGAATTCCACTTCCCTAACACCTAGGGAATTTTGATCAAAGCTATAACATAAGTGTTGGAATTGTTTTGTGAATTAGAACCTAGCTTTTCACATTGAGACGCTAGTAATACGTGTGTACAAGAACGGAGTACAAGCTTCCTTTAGCTTGTTGTTACTTACCCTATTCGACTACATAGTAGCCGATCCCCATTAAACCCTAATTAGGGTTTATACCTTGTTCTTGGAGTGCACGATTCCTTGTTCTTGCTAGGAATAAAAAAGGTACGCATCACTTTTAATTTAGTTAATTAATTACATGTTTTGTAGATCTTGTTTTTCCGCTGCGTATGCTTTGATGTTATGTTGATTATGTTTATGTGTTTATAGTTTTATGATTCACATATTCCAACACTTTTGCCATTAATTGCATACTTTGTCGATAAACTGCTTAACTATGCCGATAAACTTTTAGATTTCTTTTGCGAAAAATGATCATCGTGTAGCTTATACGATTCCGGAGTTAGCTTTGTCGACTTAAAGTGGAGATGTCAGTGATTCGAATACACATATGTCGATCAACTACTTTTATATTTGAACGGCTATGTCGATAACTTTTAACTTTGTAGTTTACGGAAAAAGATCGTGTAGTTCTATACGAGTCAGATTCATTAGCTCTGTCGACTTAGAATGGTGTACTGTTGTGATTCCTTATAATCGGTTAACGCGTTAAAAATGTATTGTTGATTGGACTGTTGGAGTACGCTAACAAAGTATGTGTTCGAGTTCAAAGTAAAGGTTAGGAAACTGTACCATCTTTTCAATCATCGACCAGAAGGAATGTTTGTGTCACACAAACTGACGTTAAGATGTGAATATATTGTACTTGATTTGAGGATTCCGAGGCTAGAGCCTACAAGATCATCAGAAAGAAATGAACAAAACTTCAAATATAAAAGTATGTTATTCCTAAGTTTGCAATATTGTTTCCTTTTAACGGATAAGTAAAGTGCAAAATACATCCTTTTGGTTTGTCAAATTTCACACAAAACATTCATGTCAAAACTTTTAGCAATCTACATCCTTTCTTCGTTAGTAAAAGGCAAACACTTTCCATCCCTAAGAACTAACGATGTAATCTATTCTCTCTTATCTTTATTATCTAATAAAAGTCAAACACCCTCTTAACTAGATTACTCTCAAGCACCTCCGATCCAGGCCACCATGTTACTCGACGAAGTTGGAGGCGGAGGATAGTGGTGGTGGAGGTGGCATGTGGTGGTGGTAGAGGTGGCATGTGGTGGTGGTAGAGGTGGTGAGAAAAAGATGATAATTATTTACGTGGTATAAATATCTAGCTGAAAAATTAGTTATTGACATTTGCAAATAAACACTAAAGTTGGACTTCAATTATTTAAACAAATTCTTTCTAATCAAACTGTTATAAATTAGATTAGCTTTTATATTAAGAGCTCGTGAATACACGTTGTTATAACATATATAAACAGGGATGGACCTACATTCATGTCGGGTGTGACACGGGACACATCTGATTTTAGGTTACGACACGTAAAAAAAATTAAAAACTATTGATTTTTGTTATAGGCAACTTCCGATAATTTTTTTGGCAAATATTTTAAAAATGTACCATACTTGTCATAATTTGTTTTTCTAGGTAGCGAAATTTCGTTTTGCTTATATGAGTATTATTCTTTCAAATTCGGTCTTTTTGAGGTATTTTGCGACACTTTTGCCCTTCTCAGCTAATAGGATTATTTATTATTATTTTTTTTAAGGGCAAAAATGTCACAAATTACCTTAAGAATGACGAATTTGAAAGAGAAGTGCTCTTATAAGCAAAAAATTTTGCGCTACCCAAAAAAACAATGATGACAATTATTATACCTTTTAAAAACATTTGCCATTTTTTTACAACTTTCGGTTTTTTATGATGCAACTTTAGTTAATTCAGATAGCAATTGTGCAACACCCTTTAAAAAATCATGAATCCGTTCATGTATATAAACACAAATATTCATTAAATTTAACTTATATCAAAACTCTATACTTGCAAAGCTAATAATTACGGCAACAAAATACTACGAGTATTTAGAATACTTTTGGATTTTGTTTGACTATGCTTGGGGAGACGTGAACTAAACCACAAGATACGATTGTAATGATGTAATAATTCACATCATGTGAAAAATTGGTTGTCTTTCCATTAAACATGTTGGACATAATACCAAAGGGAAATGATATTAACACGGAGCAAATTTATTCGCATACTGATAGTTGACACAAATTAACGCATTTGACCCTATCATTTTTTTAACCAATTGTTTTGCCAATAACATTCAAAAGTCAAAACTCAATTATAACTCCGGCCAAAACTCCATTTTCTTTATACACATTTAACCTTGAAATCCTAAACAATATTTCATACAGTTTCTTTTCTTCTTGTTACAGTGGGCACCTACACTACTCGCCACCTCCATTTTTACGGCGATTCCATTTGCGGCCACTTCGATTTATCATAATATATAAGGGGTTCCCAATCCCTTACACCGCCGCCACCTAACCTCGACTACATATATCCAATTCGTTCATATTTAATCATTGATTTAGAATATAAAGAATATCAAGAAACAACGCCAATTGAGATTATGTTATGAATAACTTTTTTAAAAAAATATAAAAAAAGTTCACAAATGAATAACCTGTTTCATATATATATTTGTACGTGTTACACAACAATTGGCATTCTTTTTTGAAGGATGTTTGTACGTTGTTACGATGATAAATGGCTACAATATCATATACTACATATTATTATGGTAAAAATAGATCATCAACTGAGACGATCATTGGGTGCCGGAATTCGACGTTAAAAGAGCAAAATCATATATAATTAAAAATATATGATTCAGAATATTGTATACACTAAGACATGAAAATCACGAGGGTTAAATGAGCAGTCAAAATAAAGTGCCAATGAAGCGGAAGAGAAAAAGATGTAATGGAGTTTAGGAGTTGACGTAATGACAAAATGAAACAAAAAACATTAAATAATACGCAAGGGTATATTTGACCATTCACTCTAAACCTCCGTGTATGAATAAATCTTCTCCGTGTAAATATCAGTCCCTAATACGAAATTCTCATCAAAACAAAATTTCGTTTTTAACGAATATAGTATGGCTAATGATTTGCACACTCTCAAAATTTATTTGCACACTCAAAGTACAAGCAGTTGAAGTAGAATATTTAATATTGCACAAGTATTTAATGCAGAGATAGAGTGTCCCAATCAATCCTCAAAGTGTGCAAATTAATTATCATATAGTATGGGGTGAGAGACACAATACTCTGCAGTGAACTTTTTCACTTGATCAAAAACAATGTATCCTTCATCCTTGTAAAACAAAGTAACTTGTTTTGCATCATATACTTTAGTTATTTATTCGACGATACCTTACCTTGAAATTTAAAAATCTTAGTTATTTGACAAATACGAAATTCTTAGCATTAGTCGGTGTGTAAAATGCTGTCCAATAAAATGAGGATACGTGTGAACCAATGATTAACGATAATTGACATGCATGTAACCCATAAGGTTGTCCTCATGGTTATTTTATTGGTGCTCTAACATAATAGGGATAAAGAATCGTGTTTCATTTACGCTTAGATAGTTTCCTTTTTTGAAAAAGTATACTTCTGTTTTGCTAGATTTTTCTTTGTCTGTTTCATATAACTATGTATTAACATATAACAATGTTAATTTTGCAAGATGTGTGTCATTGTTTTAAAAAAATGAACTGAAAACGATAAAAAAAACCAAACCGACAAAAATCGATCAGTTTCGGTTCTGTAGAAATCGAATGTTTGGTTTCTATTTTGTTTTGGTAAAAAAACGGACCCAAACTGAACCGTGCTCACCTTGTGTGTATACATTGTCTTTTATGTAGGTTTTTTAATGGTTTTACATAAAGATGACATTTTGCATGAACATTCTATATGGATTCCTAAAATGTTTGTACCATTTTTGTGTTTGAACGGTTAAAATGTTTGTACAATTGTTGAAGATAACAGACATGCATGTAATTCCGCTTTGAAAAAATTGCTAAAAATGTCTTTTAGCTAGTAAACCACAGCTTATATCACTTAAATGTGACTCCCAAGTTTTATTCATTGTTAAAGTTAACATTCACATTTGCAACATAGCAATAAAAACTTAGGGACAAATTGTACTAAAGCAAGAGCAGCTACATTTACTAGTTCCTACTTTACCCTACGTCTCTGTAACACGCTATGCACACACAAATGCATAATGCTATCAACTGTCTTTCTAGAAGATTTGCAACGCTTTAGTATTTATTTTACTTTTATTTATAACCCATGTTTTTGTTAATGAGTGTCAAAAAAGGTATTATTGATTTTAATAAACCCCATCATCTCATATTTTTTTGGCTTAATATTCACTTCTTGGGTTTTGGCAAACTGATATAGACAAAATAGAAGATACGTAAAATCAAAATAGTGCAATATATCATTGGTTTAGCACATTTCAATTAAATTCATTAGGTTACGTGACGTTTGCAAGCTAAATAAATGCACCGGGACCAAATCTTCTAGTGAATATATAAAATGACAAAAACGTTATTGACGCTGCCGCTGTCGGGAAATTTGGCAACAAATGGTGAGCGTGGTGGGAGCTTCTCTTGCCGGTGGCCCAAACTGAAGTTGTCGTTGGAAAACGTTTGATCACACCATTAGAGGTAACGGAATACAAATTGATCGAATCAGACACACTGGATTACTTGTTACAAACTGTGGATGATCTGGAATAATTGCTAATACGTACTTTGTGATATTATTCTTGTTTATGTTAGACAAAATTACTTGTTTCGTCTATGGTTTATCCAAAATCACACTCGTCATTCCTATTCGATTTTAATTATATAAATAATTGTTATTTTTCAAACTATTTTCACTAATAGTCTCTATTCTGGAAAATAAGGACTATTCATGTAACAAAGATAGGGACTATCCGTGTAATAAAGAACTACAAATTATTACACAGATGATCCCTATTTTTAAAAATATGAACCATCGATGCAATTAGTTTGAAAAATAAGGATTATCTATGTAATTAAAATCGAATAGGGACGACGAGTGTGATTTTGGGTAAAACACAAGAACGGCAACATGTGATTTTGTCTTTATGTTAATTATGTTGTCTATTGGATATTCTCATCAAGTTTCATATGCCCTCCTTATTATCATATTTCGGAAACCAAGGGTTTCCAACCAATTCTAATGATAATTAGGTTTCGGTAAACTAATATAATATATAATTTATCTCACACAAAATTACCTATCTAACCAATAAATCCACAATATCGGTTCCAAAACCAACATACAAACGTGTCATGAACCACGAAGATGTGTCATCGGCTTGTAGCCCCGAATTTGCCATGAACCACAAAAATGGTATTCTTCAATCAATTGCACGAACTGATGTCTTTCGATCTCCAAAGCACGGAGATGTTCAGGCACGTCATCGCCAACTGTCTTGTAGTTGCGATGTTCGTTTTTCTCTAGCACCATTTGTAACAATTCACATTTTTCAAGTTACTATTCACTTTTACTATTCATCTCGTAAATATTTTACGATCCACATTTTTATTTTTCATCCTACGATTATTATTCCACGTAAATCCCGAACCTACAATTTCAGGTTTGAGCAATCAATTATACATTCTCATATACTAAGTCATGGTATATTTTTAGTATCAACATTTTTTTAGGAAGCTTATATAACTACCTAGTTCAAATTTAAGTTTGTTACTTAAATTACTTAACATTAATAAATCCTTAGATCAATTTATAACACAAACAAATCAAACACTTAAATCAATAGACAAGAAAACATTTAGTTTCTTGTTTCCACCTCACTTTCCCGGCCCCCTCCCCCCCCCCGTTCATCCTCATTTTGGGCGTGCCCCATGGATAATCACCAAGACATTATGTCTTGGTGATATTGTACAACACATGTCTTCCTAGGATCAAAGACTTAAACACTAACACTAGGAAAAATATCATACTACTACCTCATTACAAGAAGTAGTAATCAATTTGACTACACTAGGACACATGGCAATGATCATATTCAATCTTGGGTAGTCTTGCAACACTTGTATAACTTAGCTAGGAAGATAGATGACACATGCAAAGTCTTAGCAAGAAAGAAAGATGACTCATAAGTTTTAACCTCCTCAAGTGACTATAAACCCCCCCCCCCCCCCCCTTGGTACTTCCTTAAACGCCCAACTTCAATCAAACACAACACACTCTCCCTTGATCAATTTACTTCAAGAGTTATTCCAAGAAATCAAAACCTTGCAAAGCCTTCAACAAACTCTTAGCATTGTTGGTGATTTTTCTTAAGTTTAAATATACTTAAGTAGCCAAAGGGTCAAACACAATTCCTAAACATATTCACAAAAGAAGTAGAAGATTGATGTGACCGTTTAGAGTGCAAGCTTTAAATTTATAACACGATCTACCAATGATTCAAACGAGACACATACGAGCAAGTATACTCGTTCGTGTGTAGTAAGAGATGAAATGGTAAGCCGATGTCGTTCGCAAGGATTTGTTTAGTTTTATGAAACGTGAGTTGAATATAAAATCGAGCTTTATCAATGATTCTAAAAGCAAGCAAATAATGATGATGATGTAAATTCAATATATTAAAACTACACTTGCCTAGACTAGTTTGCACAATTCCCTTGATATGATTATGACAATGGTTCAAATCGATTATGATCAACAAATTAGATGGTGTTCTAATCTGATTAGTTTGTGTACTAATCCTCTTGTTTTCAACACTTTCAATCCTCGTCAAGATTTTAAGATGACAAAAACAATATTAAGTTTTGATCAATCAAGACTAACACAATTCAATCACTTGATTCGCTATCGTTTCACAAGTAATTGACAACTACACTTTTAGTTTTCTAAGTTTAACCAAGTTACCTATGAAATGGTCAATACATAAGGTAACACCTTCATAGACAAAGGTTTACAATTGATTGAATAACAATGACTCTTTCGACCTATTACACCATTAACAATCAACCAAACTTGATAACTCTTTTGTTTATGAAAACTTCAAAGTACAATTCGATCTTAGTATTAGCTTTTCATTGAATTAGAACCATAGAGTCATAATCAATCAATATTCATGTAACAAACATCATCTAGGCAAGTGCACAAACAAAGAAATAACCACAGAAAATTTATCACTTGAAAACATGATTAAGAAGTCTTACAAAAGTTGTAATGATGATTACAAGAGTTAGGAACAATTATGAGATGATCAACAATGATTCCTTTGATGATTATGATGATGAATAATGGATGTAAGCTAACTTCTTCCTGCGTTTTCTTCCCTTGTAGCCTTCTTGAGAGAGTAAATTGATGATGATTTATGTGTTGTAGATGTCAATTATGGTATATTCTTTCTTGGCCAAGCTTCCAATTAATAGAATAGCTACTCCTTGGTCACCAAGCAAGTTTCTTGGGCATAAAGTGTTATTAAAAATCTGGACTTGAAGTAATTGTGGTGTAATGACAACCCACATGAAGAGTTAGTTCATTAAAGATAGTCATTAAGTGTGCCAGGAGTTGCAGTCAACCCAAGGTTGAAGTCTCAACCTGAGGTTCAGATTCCAGCCCAAGGTTTGGAGTAAGGTTGGCATGGTAGTTTGAACCTTGGGTTGAACTTAAGCCTTAGTTGTATTTCTTGAACCTTTGGTTGAGGAAGCAAGCCATAAAACTTTGCATGTAACTTCTCATTCATTTCATCAACACTTGATCTTTTCTTGAGCTCGGAAATCTTTGCAACTTGATTCTTTATCTTTGATGATCTTCCCGAGGTCTTTATTATGGGTAGAATCTTTCCTTGTGCATAAGCTCTTGCTTTAGCGACTTTTCTCCATCTTTCTAGCTGTTCCCTTGGACTTGATTGTACCTGAACCTGAATACATCTTTTATACCTTTTAAGCGTAAAATGTTCACAAATACAACCAAATACAATGCACAAACATAGAAATAACGCGACTAAAATATATACAAAATGAGCGTTATCAAATCCCCCACACTTACACTTTGCTTGCCCTCAAGCAAATCTATCTTTTAAACATAAATCCACATGACATAAATGAGAATGATTCTAAAAAATGAGATGCAAATCCATCAAGTACAAGTACGAGATAAGATCCATCTTTTTAAGCTTTATAAGTGAAAAGTCGAGATGTTTGACAATACCTTAATGATTCTCTTGCATGATAACATGTTAAAACACCTCACAAAATGGAACGAAGTGTAATTCACTCAACACTCATCTATTTAGTGGGTGAGTACATAAGAAAATCACACTCATCGCTCAGTCATGATCTAAATATTACCATAAGCTTGTACAAAAAACAAAACTCCACTGACGTGGCATAAGCACCAAGTGTAAACATCTAAGAGGACCTTTATTCGGGTTGTAATGTTTAGGCTTCGGGTTAATAAGGGGTATGGATAAGTGTAACACCCCCGTTTTCGATATACGCAGCGGAATACAAGTTTGGGGTGCTACTTCAAGTATCACAGTCATGAGAATAGAAAACGACTCGAAAAGAGACGTTTTAAATAAAATTGTTATCATTCATTTATTTAAATCAGAGTTTACATATAGAGGTCCCAGCGGGAGGTTTCGAAATACGTTATAAAAGATACATTATTTGTTGAATGATAACAAAGTGGACACCCTTAAAAGAAAGTCCACAGCCACTCCATGCCAAGTTTAGCCTTTTAATTACCTGAGATAAAACATGCTAAAAAGTCAACACAAAGGTTGAGTGAATCCATAGTGTTTAAAGTTATAATAAGTTTTGAACACAAGCTAAATAAAAGAAATCAGTTATATCACAATTCGGAATATTGCACTAAACCTCATGACACACAATGCGTTGACAGTTTCCAGTCTCACTAACATATAAAAATGAAAGTGGTTTGCCCCCAAGATTAGATATCTTTACTACCTTATAATGCATTTAGGACATTCCCTAAATAGCAAGGCTTAAAATTCAGACTTTTTAACTTACTTATTGTAGAAATATTCCAATGTATGGTCAATATTGTTCCTGGAAATTAAATGTATAAGTTGTAACAACCAATTGTTTGTAAAAGCCCATTAAATGTCTTAAACTCCTAAAATTATAACACCCCTCCAACTTGTAACAGCCCATTTAACTTGTAACAGCCCGAGCCTAACTTTATATATAACCCTTGACACCTAACACATAAAACACGCGCTCCACCGCTCCACTCTTTTTTTCTCTATCACCTTCTCTTTAAAACAATCTCTCTCTTCCTTTGAAAAAAACAAATACGGAGTATCAGTATATCACCACCATTGTAGTCCAAGACCAACACCACCAACTTGATCGGCCACAACCACAAGCAGTTTTGGTGTGTTTTGTTTGAAAGGTGCTTTGGCTTTTTGTGTGATGTTTATAAGTTTTATTGGTTTTGGTGGTGTCTGTTGTGTTAGTTTGTGGTTAAGGTTGTTTCGGCTTTGTGTTACTCAGTGGTTAAACCGAGATCTGGTTATGGCTATTTCGGATTGACCACCTGTTTTGGTGGTTTATATGTTCGGTTTATGTTATCGATTGTTAAACCTAGATCTGGCCGCAAGTTATAGTGGTGAGCGTTTTGGGTTTTTGTTTAGAGTGGTTGAACCGGGATCTAACGGCGGAGTTGGATGGTTGTGTTTTGTGGTTGTTAACTAAAGTTTGTCTAATTTTTTTTTATTTTTTTATTTTTTTTTATTTATTTTTTTTTTGTTTTCGAGCATGTTGTGTTTTCATGACAACAGATTTTATAGTGATCTTTGCGAATTATATTTGTTAGGTTCTAAAGAATCTATGATTCTTCACATATGTGAAAATTTTGTTGAGTATTAGGATTCGAAATTTTGATTTTGATTTTGTTCGTTTCTGTAAAATTAACTGTTTAGACAGCATTTGATCAGAAAAAGATAGTCTATGATAAGTTTAAATCACAAAAAAAAAAAAAACGCAAGAAAGAAATTGCAAGAACATGATTTTAAAAGGCATCGTTAAACTTTATTTTTACTATAATATACATAATTGGATCCTAACAAAATTGCTATCTTGACAATAACCGTGTCCCATTAAGTATTTCTCTACCGTAAATAAAATATTTGATAAAGAACTTCACATACTTTTATTGTGGATCGGAGCATTGCTTAACCACATGAACGGTAACACAAAATGTCACGTCCCGCAAAAGCGGAAACACTATATGTAACTGGAAAGGGCACAAGCATTAGATAATAGAACATACCTCGACATCGATAATTAAAATATAGAGTTTAGTTCCCAAAAGGTAGTATTTTAATACATAATGACCAGTAGTGACACAAGAATACTTCACTATGCAATGGGTTGTGAACACATAGGTTACAAGTCCTGTATGGGCGGGACTTGCAACTAAATGGATTGACATCGCCTTTGCCTTGTGGACTTTCTCAAAAAGGACTTACAAGTATTAAAGCTTAATGTACAAAATACAAAGCACTATTAATTTGGTCAAGATATTTAATGTAGTCAATTAATTAATTGGTCAATAAATACAAATTATCAAGCATATTGTACAACCAACTTAAACACAATTCCTACATTAAATGTTACTAATACAAATAACAAAGCACATTATACAAATATTCAAGCACGAACGGGCAACGGGCCAAATGGGCTCTACGGGCACGGGCCAAACGGGCTAGAACCCGAACGGACACGGGTCAAACGGGCAAGGGCTAAACGGGCACGGGCTAAACGGGCACGGGCCAAACGGGCTAGAACCCGAACGGACACGGGCCAAACGGGCACGGGCTAAATGGGCACTGGCCAAACGGGCTCATGTTATACGAATGACTTTAAAAAAGACCCAAAAAGACGACATAAATTCCTTAGTTAAGGAGTTGAAATACTTCACATGAAATTCTTGATATCCGTAAATTTATTATTAAAAATAACATAATAAACTAAAATACATGATTCACCGGAAAATATTATTTCAGGGTACCCGCCGCCGCAACGCGCGGGTACCCTGCTAGTCAAATATAATGCATCTGTCTAACCGGCTACCACAAAGATATCCATCCGATTAGTACAAATGGGTCGTCAGGCCAATAGATCTATTCACATATTCGCGCTCACCCAGTAGGTGACTAATGGTGCATGATACGAGGGACTTTTAAATAATAAATATAAATAGGGAACAGTTAACTTAGTGCAATAACAATCAGGAAAATACTTGTGTTCGGTTTGGTAGCATGTATCTCCCCACAAGTTTGGAAAACATATAAAGAAAAGTGGGACTATGAACTCACCTTGACAGTCTGGATGGAAAACAAAGTTATACAGAGTTGATAAACGTCTCCGGCACGCAACCTGGTTCGTTATGTCAAGTTTCAGTAATCGTTTCTGAATATATAAGTTTTATTATTCGTTCGTAACGTTTTCGGTTGTCGATTAAATGTTAATTTGGGACAACATGAAGTCTCTTCAAAAGTTATAAGTTTTATTCTTATTTCTAATTTTTATGTTTTCGTTCCGTCTGTTCGTTAAATATATTCCTCGTTTGTTTGTTATCGTAATTCGTTTATTAATCAAATAGAATTATATAATAATAATAATAATAATAATAATAATAATAATAATAATAATAATAATAATAATAATAATAATAATAATAATAATAATAAGATGTTACGCTTGTTCCCCTATAGTTTCACATATTGACAAATTTATACCCTTGAACTTTCGTAAAATGACAATTTTTACCCTTCAACTTTTATAAAATTACAACTTTTACCCCTCAACTTTGGTCAAATGACAGTTTCTACCCTATAGTTTCAAAAGTGACAGTTTTTACCCCTGAGTTGCAAGTCGACAGCAGACTAGGTCCTTGTTATAATTCTATTTAGAGTTTTGACAGAAAATACCCTTGAGACTCCCAAATCGTTACACCCGACGTCCTTATTTATTCAAAACGCGCTTTAAAAATTCGGGAAAGACATGACTCGTTATGATCTTTTTATAAAAGTTATAATAAGTTAATAAACAGCTTATTCATAGCTTATGGGTATTTATTTCAAATTTGATTAATCTTGTAAAAATTTATTTAGTACGTAATAAATAGTTTGCGACCAACAATCTTTGGACACGAATAAAAGCGAGGCGAGGGCATGGTTTTTCATTATTCTTTTTCCTACATGAAGCTAGCTAGGTGGTCTCGTTACTGGCCAAGTTTCATAATTTTTGAAGATTGTTTGGGCATCGAAATAAATTCTCAAATTTGGGTTGCTGGAACAAAATTCTGAAAAGAATATCAGTTTTGGTTTTTGATTTAGCGATAGGGCAGGTTTTTGGATTTGAATAACTTTGTGACAACTTAATCTTTTTACGAGATTCTTCTTCCTAAAACTAGTTAGCTAGGTGGTCTATAACTTGGCAAAAATTCAGATTTTATGAAGGTCTTTTAGTGGTTGAGTTTTAGGTCCAAAGTCGGCGACTTAAGGCTGTTACTCGACAAGATTCTTAAAAAAAATAAGACTTGGATTTTTCAGCTAGCGATAGAGCAGTAATTGAGACCTAATAACTTTATGACCGTTAAATCTTTTTACAACGTTCTTCTTTCTTAAATTAGCTAGCTAGGTAATCTTTAATAGGGCAAAAGTTTGGAATTTATTGAGTTAATTTAGGGGTCGATTACTAGGTTCAAAGTTGGGCGTTTGGACTGCTTCTCGACATAAACCAGAAAAGAGAAAACAAAATGGGTTTTCGATATTTAAGGTTTCTAACTAACTTTTAACACATGATATGATGTTATTAAGTATATTAAACTTATTTCTAACATGTTTATCATTTCTCGATTTGTTTTTACAAAATTTTCATATATATAGGGCGCGTTTGGTTTCTGTTCGAACAGGAAAAAAAGAAAAGAAATGATACACTAGTTTTTGATTATAGCTTTTATTAGAGATTATGTAGGAATGTTTTTAGAGATATTTAAAGTATATAAAAGTATTGAACAAAGGCAAAGTATTCTTACTTGAGTTTCTATCCGATTATGGTTATATATGTGGCGAAATGGTATAGATTTGGATCACCAAGAGTTCTACTCCTTTTAAGCCTTCCTAGAATTCTTCGTTTAGCTTATATTAGGGCTGTTGATCAGTGATGAAAGGAGATAGGGGCTGTTTTTGGTGGTGGTCGATTTAGGGTTGGATGATTTTGGTAAGTTTAGTTTGTTATTTATAGGAAGGGATGAATTAGGGTTTTTGAAAGGGACAAATCACCTTGTTATGGTGAGGAGCGGACATGAAGGATGTGGCTTATGGATTTGAGGACAAGTGGATGGAGGGGGAAAGTGTGTCGTATGGGTTTATATGGAGGTGATGTGTTTTAGTTTTAAACCAAGCAAACTAACTACTTGGTGAAGACAAGATGATGTGGAGGAGGGGCATATGGTGTAGGTTCTTATTGAGAAATTAGTTTGGTTATATTCTAGTTAGGGATTTCGAACTAGGGATATGAGATTTGGACCGAATAAGCTTAAGGGAGTTGTACAATGGGCTTTATCATGTAGTATTTAGGGTTTAGGGATGTAACTAAGTTGGTTCAAAACTTATGTTTAAGGTTTTGTTGTGTAGGAAATATCTAGGGTTTACATAATTATATATATGGGTCGAATTTTTATGGAAATGGAAAAAAAAAATGGTTTGGGTTTATAAGAGTTGTACCATAAGTTTATTAGAGTTGTACTTAGGGTTTAGAAGTGTAGAAAATCTATTTTTAATGTTAGGTTAATCTTTATAAATAATATGTTAGTTTTTGTTAAGTTATAAAGTAGATTAATGAGATTTTTGGATGTTGTGCATTAGGCACTTGTACACTAGGTTTAGAGACTTGTACTTATATTCAGTGAGTTTAGGAAAATTTACTTTTAAGGTTTATGTATGAAAAACTTGTAAATTGTGCTTTAAAATAAATATATTTAGGGTTTTATTAGGGTTTTTATTAATATTTAGCTTTTATGCATAAAGGACTTGTACCTTGGCTTAAATGACTTGTACATTTATATTTTGTAAAAATCTCATATCAATAAATTAGATTTTGTGAATTTAGTACATAAAATCATAGTTTTATGAAATTAGGGTTTTATCGGGAGTTAAAACGGAATTAGGGTTTCTGGGCTTTAGATGCTTGTACCTTAGTTGAATGAGTTGTACTTTAGTATTTTTAGGGTTTTTGTTACTTACATTTATTATTATAATAGTTTAGGGTTTTATGGAAACTCTATTAGATAAGGAACGTTTAGTTTATACGTACGTTAACAATTTAACATAAAATAGCAAATGGGATTTCTTAAAGTTTCATATGAAAATGTTTATATAAAATAAACATTAAGTACGTTGAGGTTAGGTTGCATGCGAGCACGTCTATCGAGGATGTGATCTACGTCACATAAGATAATAGTTATAATCAGATAACAAATAAAAAAAAAATTTACACGTAGAAAAGGATAAGTATTCTGAGAGATAGTTTATTTTAATGTGGGATTTTCACAGTGGTTACAGTATCCCCCCGTTGAGGGAATCTCGTCCCGAGATTCAGTCTATGTTGGTTGAGAAGTTGGGAAAAGTGAAGTATGGAATGAGTTAGGCTTAGATTTCTAACCTATTCAAATAGGGAATATGAGAGTGGGGAAATCGTACAACGATTTGATTTACGATGGGAGTTTGATATGCTTAAAATGCCTCAAGTTTAAAAATAATATTATATATAATATTATCTTATTCTCATGTCCTATAAATCCAATAATATCGTCTCGCTATTACTCCTTGGTCATATCTTTAACCTAAAAAGGTCGTCTAGGAATTTCCATTGGATACTTAAGGGAACGCAGTTTGGTCAGTTTTATTCCTACCAGATGAACTAAATTTGAATATCTTGCCACCTAATAAATCCAAGGGCTGTGAATAGTGATATGTAACGGCCATGAACAGTAATTTATAACGGTTAGGAATAGTGATTTTGCAACGGTCCTAAATAGTGAATAACGGCTAGTTTTCTCCTATAAATACCCCATTTTTAATCCTCATTCTTTCACCACTAAATTCTCTCATAAAAACCTCAAAATGCCGCATCTTATTACAATCATAGCAATCGTTCATGTCGTTCTCGGTATGATCTATTTGATGTATGTTCCTAAGGAAGATTACGAGTTCATGGTTTATGTTGTTGCGGCTCTTATGCCATTCGGGCTCCTTGCTATCGGGGTTGACAAATTATGGGGGTAATGGTCTTTTGCTATTTCTATATAATCCTTAATAAAACTTATTTATTTCCGTGCTTAAGGTCTAGGTTTGGTCTCGTGCCTAATGTTTCCTTGGTATCTATTACACAGGGTAATCAAAATGATTCATCCAGTGATTACTCTCGCTATCGTGGTGTTGATGGAAGTCTTTGTTGCTATGGCGGGTCAACCCATTAGTGATTCTCTACCCTACCTAGGAGTCATTGTAATACTAGTACTTCCGATGCTAGTTATCTCGCTATGTATGAATTTTCATAGGTTCTAAATAAATTTGTACTATCTATGTCTTTCATAAAGTCTTTGTGTGTTCCTAGGGTTTGCTACTCGTACTTTTGTCAGTTTCTTACTATAGATGTAATTTAAAATAAATGTAGCCATTATATTAAATCAAAATGTGATGTTTTAAGAATAATTTAGTTTGCTTCAATATTTTGTTTTTGAATGAAAATTGTTATTAGAAAATCTGAAAAGATAATTGTTCTAATTATGACATGATTCTTCCTTAATTAAACATAGTTGATCAGGCTATGTATAATTGAAGACCGAATGATGTGATATTTAGTCCAGTTACTGTGGTATTTTTATATTTTTCAAAAGTTTTAGATGGTGTTCAACGTGTTATTTTTGTATAATAATAACATAATTACGTTCTCAAAAGAGTAAGAATTTTTTTTTTCCATACGATGGTGCTAGGTCAGGAATTTCTAAGGTTATAATAGGGTATCCTCGAATTAAATTTTAAGGTTCAGGGAAAATCTTACAGGGTGAAAATTTTCTATGGTTTAGTCCTAATTTTCTAATGGCATAACAATGGATGACTACATAATACCTATGAACAGAGTAAATGAAACAAAAACCGAGGTTAGACGTATATGGACATATTATAAGGTAGAGATTCATATAGCAGAAGAGTAGTTGTTACACTTAGGTTACGTTCATCGTAACTAAGGTAGAGTACAAGAGGAAATATATTTTAGGAAGTTTTAAACTACGGTTTATTCATCTACTATAGAATACCATCTTTTCCATAGATGTCATCCTGGGGTCTACTCGTATTCTTATTCCTTGGCACCAGTCTTGTCTTTCCAATTTGGGTTGAAGTTTGGGCACTGATTCTTGTAGTGTCCACTTCCACCACATCCGTGGCATACCACAACTGATGGTTGCTCCTTTTCATCTATGGCTCTGCAGTCTCTTGTCTGGTGACCTGTTTTCTGGCATTTTCCACACTTGACAAAACAATATCCATTGTGATGCAACTTGCATTTTTGACATGGAGGTAGCTTTCCAAGATAACCATTCTTGTTAGCAAGTGTGGTGATGCCTCCTTTACTAGTTTCCTGTTTGGACCCTAGTTGGTGATGGTAGTAGGTGGGGGTGAAGGTTTTTCTTTCATTGAGTTTTCGCTTTTGGTTATTTTTCTTAAATGTAACACTATGCTTAATTCCTAGGGCACGCTTGATGTTAGGTTTAATTGTTCCGTCTGGGCCTTTATGGTGAGCTGGCCTACATCCCGTGAAACTTTCAGGGATATGCTTACAAGACACAACCGCCTTCTTTTCTCCTGTGACCATATTATTACTACTCAGGTGAGCTACTGTAGTCACTTCAAGTACTGTTGCAATGAGGTTTGTTGATATAAATAATGCCTAAAAACATTATTCATACTTATTCATATCTCTATGTTTTGATAATCACAAAATGTAAACTCATTAAACATAAACTTATCAAATAAACAAGTATTTAGTTGTAAATATTCATTTCTACAACTTAATCACTTAAGGTATGAATAAACAAGTGCTTAGTGCATTATATGATCAAAGGAACATTTTCTTAATCTCTAAACTTTTTATAAAATGTCAAAAACATTTTATATATTTTTGAAAAACATTTTTGGTATTAAATAAATATGTTTAATCTATTATAAAAATATGAATTCAAATTTTCAACCAAAAATGGCAAAAATGTTTCAGAAAAACCTTCCCCACAAAAAGACAAAACTGGGCAACGGTGTGAAGGGGCGGCCCCCTTAAATATACAAGGCGGCCCCCTTAATTTTAAGGGGACCGCCCCCCTATTTAAGGGGGCCGGCACGCTCCTCCAGCTGTCCAGTTTTTGCCTATAAATACTGGCTTTCCCCTGGACATTTTCTCACCTTTTGCACCCCAAACCTTCTGTTCTAAATCTCCTCTTATCCTCTCTAAAATCTTTGATCATATAATTCTTAAGTATTGGTTTCCAAGTGATCCAAGCTTCTACCATCCAAGTGCAAAAGAAGAATACTTCTATCAATCAAGACTAGAAGTATTACAACTTAGTATCATCTTGTTACTTAAGTTGTTTGTTAAGTATACCTTGTAAATCATTCATTCTTTTGTGTAAAGTGTGTATATAAGGTGTAAACATAAGTGACTAGATATGTATAGTGTGTAAGTAGTGAAGAAGGTGTATAAGTAGTTGTGGTGTAAAGAAGTCATGTAGAAGTTGTAAAGCCAAGGTGTAGAAGTTGTGAAGTCGCGGTGTAGAAGCCGTGAAGCCGTAGCTTGGAAGTTGTGAAGTCGTCATGTAGAAGTCATGAAGCCATAGCTTAGAAGTTGTGAAGTCATCATGTAGAAGTCGTGAAGCCATAGCTTAGAAGTTGTGAAGTCGTCATGTAGAAGTCGTGAAGCCATAGCTTAGAAGTTGTGAAGTCATCATGTAGAAGTCGTGAAGCCGTAGCTTAGAAGTTGTGAAGTTGTTGTGTAGAAGTCGTGAAGCCGTAGCTTAGAAGTTGTGAAGTGGTCGTGTAGAAGTCGTGAAGCCGTTGTGTTGATGTCGTGAAGCCGTCGTGAAGAAGTCGTGAATAAGTCGTGAACAAGTTGTGATTGAAGTCGTGAGATTGGTTCTAGCTACGATTAGAACTCGACATTTAGCTTTGTGTCGTTAAACCGGTGTAAGCCAAAGTTGTGTAAGGTTTTCTCCGCCATAAGGGAGCTTGTTGAAGTAGTGAAGAAAATTCTCGAGCAAGGTGTGCTCGGGGAGTGGAGTAGGGCAAGGAAGGTGTCCTTGTAGCCGAACCACTATAAATCCCTCGTGTCTCGGTTTGATCTTTCCATCTCTTACTTATTTCTTTATATCGTCATTACTTTCATACATATAGGCATATATAACTGGTAGTATTAATTAGAAGTTGATTTCACATAAAGATCAATTTAAAACTCCATTCATTAAAAGAAAACTTTTATAACAAATCTAAAAGGATACACATATAATTAATAATATTATTTAAGTACGGAGTATCATTTTTTTATATAAACTCAAATCTAATGTTTTAAAAAGGAAACAAAGTTTTCATAATAAAATTAAAAAGACGTAAAACTATTCAACCCCCCCTTCTAGTTTTCCACAATTGGTATCAAGAGCCACGTCAAACAAGATTTTTAAAATAAACTGTATTTTAAAACTTGAATCGATCTATGGAATCCGAAAAATATTTAGAAGGGGAATTTATGCAAAAACCACCGCTATTTGAAAACTATACTTTTCTTGAATGGAAAAATAAATTTGAAATTTATGTGAAATCAATTGATCTAGATCTTTGGCATGTCATTTCAATTGGTGATTTTGAAAGTCAAACGTAAATGGATTTTGAAATTCAAAATGATTATTTGAAAACAAAGAATGACATAAATAATAAAGCTAAAATAATTATTTATAAAACCTTGCCGAAAGTTGAATATGAAAGAATATCTTTCTGTCAAACGGCAAATGATATTTGGAAAAATCTCTTAAACTTTCATCAAGAAAAATGCCAAGCCAAAGATGAGGATTTTGATCTTGTACATGAATTGGTTATCTTAAAAAATTTAATAGATAAACATTTAGATAAAATAGATACATGTGCTACTAGTTCAAATGTTGTTAATGAAGGTATTAACGACGAAGACTACATGAACTTTGTTTACTTTTATGAACTTTGTTTACTCTTCCTAAATATACCTAACGATAGTTTACTGTTATGAACTTTGCTTTTCACTAGAGCTTTTCATTCCTAGATTTATGTCATCTTGCATATATAAAATTTCTAGATGTTTACTTGCTCCTATGTGATTTGACTGCATGCCTTCTGATATGTGTCTAAATACACATATATTTAGTATTGATTAACCCCACAAAAACGACCAAAAACACACAAATGACTCACAAAATGTTACAAATATCATTGAAATGTGTTTTTATGTGATTCAGGTACAAAAGATTGAAAAACAAGTGAAAAATGATCAAGTTCACACAATTGTCATTTTCAGTCCCTGGAGTTTCACAAATTGTCAAAACTAGTCCCTGAAAGTTTAAAAAGGAAGAAAAAGTCAACTTAAGTCCTTGGGAAGTCAAACTTATTTACAAATAGTCCCTGGATGAAAGTTTTCTAAAACTTGGCAACTTTTACCCCTAAGAATCCAAAAATTACAAAAATGGTCCTTGGTGTTTAAAAATGTGAAATTATCAACCTTGGTCCTTGTAATATTGTTTATTGGCAGGTTTGGTACTTTGAAGGAAGTTTGGAAAATGACAACTCACACCCTTCAACAATTCAGAAATTACAAAAAGGGTCCTTGTACAATAAAAACCAAATCATACCCTTTTTATTAATAAATCCATAAACTAAACCCAGCCAAACCTTATGAACCCCCTGAAAACAAAATGAACCCCCTGATACCCCATTTGAACCCCCTGACCAAAACCAACCCTTATAATAAAATACCAGGTTTGACCTGGTCAAACCCACCCTTATCCCCTTCTTCCTCACATCCCCGCCAAAACCAAAACTACCCCTCCACCTTGCCTGGTTTCACCACCATCCTTCCACCTCACCCTAATAACATCACACCACCTTTCCACCTCACAATTAGCCCACAACCACAATAAATGCTTCTCCATTACTTTTACCTCAATACCACCACTGCCCATGGTTTTAACTGCCCACTCCACCAATTGACCTCTAAAGCTACCAAACATGTCCCCTCCACCTCCACAAGTAACCAAGAAGCATTAATTGGCCTCAAACCGACTCTAGCCTCAATTTGTACTTTTGGCGCCAAAAGTGAATTTAGACGGCTAGGATGATTTACAGAGAATCAATGGTCAAGATTAGGTGGGATTTGCTCAGAATCAAGTGGGAAGCTTTTTGGATGTATAAATAACAAGATGGAGCAAAGTGAGAAGGTTGCCCAGTTTTCCTGTATTTAGAAAATTGTTGCCTCAGTAGTGTAAACCATTAGATTAGCTATGGTCAGTAGTTTAAGACCATCAGTAATGTAGAAAAGTAGTTTAATGTTTATTTCAGTTCCAAGTTAATGATAATTCCAAGTTTATAAAATTTCATGTTATGTTAAATTCGTCCCACATTAGTTATCATGTAATTTAAATTCTTGTTGATGATAATTGTTAAATGGACTCTTTAAGCTCATGTAGGCTCCTTACAAAAGCTTTCAAGCTTTTAGATATATCAAAACAGCTATGATCTTTTAAAATTCATAAGTAGATATAAAATTAAGAAAACAATGAAAAAAACAAAAATAATGAAGTGATCTTGAAGAAACTACATGGAGCAAGGTTGATTGTTGATGGCCTTTGGTTTAATAGCTCATTGGAAAGCTGAAGGATGTGTTCTATGGTCCTTGGTACCTTGGTTTCTCAGCTTGATCACTTGTAAGCCATTTTCTTAGTTTTTGCAATTTACTGTTTCAGTCTTTTATATATGCTTTGATTTTCATGTTTTACTGTTCCTATGTTGTTTGTTAATGATTATCTAGTGTAATCTTAGTGTTGTATGTTTTGGATTTTAATTTTGCTTTGAATTCTCATTTAACTGTCAATAGGTGCAATCCTTGAAAATCCTAGGCTTAGGCTGTTTGACACCATGTTTAAGTTTAAAAAGGTCTAATCTGACTAATTAGATCCTCTGGATTGGAAATGATCAGCTTATACAGTGATATGTTATGAAAAGCTCAATTTGATTCTATTAAAGGGATGTTTGGATTAGATTGTTAATCTGTGTTATGGGCTTTGTTTATGGTTGTTCTTGTTTGATGTATCATTCATAAGTCTTAAGTAACTCATTTGAGCTTTGATAAAACAGTCAACATGGTAGATAGTCAAAATGACATTTGATTTTATATTATCTGTTAACTGTGAAGTCATTTGATCCCAAATCCTTGCATACTTGTTCAAATCTTGTTTATCTTTGTTTATTTTATGTTAATATTGCTTATTATAACATATTTAATCAGTAGAGTAAGTTTTAAATTCAGATTAGTCAAGCTTTTAGTGTTTTTGTTAAAAAGTCACATTTATTTTTCTGCAAATATGCTTTGTGCAGTTAGTTAACCCCATTTTTTCATGTGCCTGCACATTCTTGATTTTTTAGATTTAGCTTATGTAAATTGTTGTTTTGTGTAGCCACCCTGGCCATTAGCTTATGTGCATAATTATTTTTCAGTTAGTAGCTTGTATAAATAGCTTAATCACCTTCACTTTTTTATCCCATCTTACTCATTCACTGAAGCAAACAGTGAGGTGAGTTGATTTTCAAAAGCTCATGAAAAGCCTCCTCACTGAGCTTGTTGGTGTTAGCTTTGGCTTTTCACAAAGCCAAGCTACCCAATTCAATGTTCATGTGCTTGTTGAGCATTTATAGCTTATTAGATAAGTTAAAAGGAGCTTTTGTTTGCCCACTCACAACAGTCCACTTGTGGACTTGCACCATTTCCTCAAGCTCCTTACAAGCTCATTAGTGATCATAATCTTGTGTGGTTTGGTTTTTTATAAGCTTAGCAACCCAAGTTTGTAATCCTGCACTTAAATTCAAGCTTGTAGCTTATTCACCTAGGCTGCAAGTAGCTTGTAACTTATCACTTTCCTGAGTATGCTAGTCAAACAGCACACTCACCCTTACTTCATAAGCTTACAATAAGTTATCCAGTGGGCCCCACTTTGTGAGAATGGGCTTTTTGAAAAGCTTACCACCCTAGCTTGCTGCCTCCACTCACCATATGGCCTTTGAAGCTCATTTTGTGAGCTTAAATTGCCAAGCTAAAAGGTTGCAGGGCTGTTTGGGATTGCATATAACTGAGAAAAGCTTATGAGCTTATTTGAGCTTATGGGTTGGTCCCAGTGAACATGCGTATGTATTTATGTTTATAAACCTTGTACACATATATTTTTCATTTTCATTTCTTGTGTTAGCCTATATCAAGCTCATTTGAGCTTTCACTCAATCCAAGTCAAGCCAAAAGCTTGACTGTCTAAACCTTAGGCTTGCATATGGTGTATTTGGTCAATACAATGCATCATTCATGTTTATACTTGTCCTTTGGGCATGTTTGCATGTTTCTTTTCTTTTATTTCCTGTTTATAGCTTTTTCAAGCTTATTTTGGACTTGTGAGTTGACTGTGAGCCAAAAGCTCACTGAATTAGCCATTTTTAAGCAACAGGCTGTTTTGGTCCTCACAATTGGTTTCTTTCTAGTCCTTATAGCTCAAATAGAGTAATCCTAGTAGTTGGTTTGGTCTCACTTGGACTGCACAAACATATGCACAACACAAAACCACATCAGGCCACATTTTTAGATTTTATGGTTTTTGTAGTTTTTTGAGATTTTCTATAGCTCTCAATATTAGCTTTCATAAGCTGATTTTCTGGATTATACAAGTCCCTAGCTCATCTACCTTAGGAATTTTTTGCTTGATTTTTAGAACTCTTTTAAGCCACCAAACAAGGGCTGCAAACTGGGCATTTTTGCCCTGCTCACAAAGTACATCAGCAGTCCTTCATAAGCTTTTGCTTATTTTGGGCTTTTGAGCTTTTTCCTTTAGCTTCTCTTGATTCCTTATGCTTATTTACTTGTACCTCAGTCCATTTTACCTTTTACTTTTAACTCATAGCTTATTTTAAAGTTAATAGCTTAATTAGAAAAACTTAAGTTTAAAAAAAAAAAAAAAATCCTTTATAAAGCCTACTGTTGTGAAATAGCATTTTGAACTAGCTTATTTAGCTTAAATAAATTAAGTTCCTTTGTAAAAGTTTGTTATATTTAGTTAAAAAGTTAGTTTGTAAAAGAAAAATCAAAAAAATAAAAGTTTAGCTTATTTTAAAACCTATAGCTTAATTGATAAATCTTAGTTTTTTAACTTAAATAGCCTACTGTGTAATCAAGCTCATCATTTCTAGTTTATTTAGCTTGAACTAAAATTACTTCCTTTGTAAAAAGTACTTATAATTAGTTAAAAAGTTAATGTGTAAAATAAAAATCGAAAAAAAAAATAAAAACGCAAAAAGTGGGGTGTGGGATTCGAACTCAAGACCTCTCGCTAGTATAACATGCGCACACACACCACACCCCCTTCCATTAGCTCTGGAGCACCAGTTCTGTTATGGTTTGCACTTTAATTCTATTTAACCCTTCTTTACCGTTTCTAGCTTATTTTCTTTTTAGCTTATTATCAGCTTATCCGAATAAGCTATTTTGTCATTTTTATTTTTAATAAATCTGTAACAATGTAAAGTATTTATATAAAAAAGTTCAGATTTTTTAGATTAGTTTTAGTATTTATTTCGTATTTTAATTTGTATAATAGTAATTAAATCATAATAAAAAATATAAAAGTCAAAAAAATATAATTCTTTTTTCTAAAATTTTCTTTTGTCATATAGAACCTGTAAAAAATATATTTGCACCCGTAATGTTTATATTTCAATAATTTTACGTTTTTACTTGCGCACGTACGTTATTTTTATTAATAACGCTCGTTTTCAGTTTTCTTTATAGTTTTTGTATACGTAAGTTTTAGATAACCGTTTTTCTTACATTTTTAATCGTTTTTAATTATCTTTCACATATTTTAGCTTAGAATCCCAAAACTCTTTTATTTTCACCTTTCCGCGCGAGGTTTTTAGATTTTCTTAAACTTTTATAATAACTTTGTAAATATAGTTATTTATTTTATTTTCTTTTAATTTGCATTTAAGCCGCTAAGGCATGCAAATTCCCTCTTTGGGAATGTTTGTTTTTATTCGTTTTGTACGTTTACGTTTAATTTAAACGTACGTTTGTAAATCTTTCGCGTTTTTAGGTTTCTGATTGTACGTTTTTAACGATACAGCTGTGACAGAGCTATGATTATTCACATTCCAGTGTTAGTCAGTCAGATTCCCATGTTTTTATATTCAATAAATTTCAACATCGCATACAGTCGTTGTATTCAGAACGTCACACCTCATCAGGACATAATGACCCGAGGATATAATTCTATACTCCTTGGTAAACTTGCATTCTCTCCCAGGCTGTTTGCCTTTTATCATTTATTACGGTTGACCATTCACAAGTGGTTGGCTCGTGTGATAAAGAAATAAAAGACGACTAGTTTGGGACGAATCACCTTCGTAATTATTTGCTTAGTTGTTGAATGCATAGTTATTATAATAATTTTTATTTTTCTCTAACTATTCTGATATGATGTACTTGTGTATTTAGTCATAATACATGCCTAAATGCCATAGGATATATAGAAAAGAGTAGCATGTGACAATAGACTTAACCAATACTCTTGAGCATGAGATCTTTTATAACCACTATTTTTAAACCCATAACTAATGGGATTTGTTTTTAATTATGCAAAAACTTCACATTTTGGAAAAATGATTTTTCAAAAGATTATGACACCTTTCTATTTTACATGTTTCACCATCCTACCTTTCTTCCAAACTTGTGTCCATAATTACGAGTTTATCAAAACCAAAGATTGGAAAAATATGTTTTCTTTCCTCATAAAAACATTTTGAAATAAAACCAAAACTATTTCATTAAAATATTTTTCACATCCACATAAAAACTTACTCTCAAACATTGTTGAATAATGCAAAAAACACTTATTTAAATCATGTATGGTGATCTCATATTTGTCATCTATATTTATGTATATGACATTTATAAGTAAACTAAATCAAATCTGAAAAACCATAGTTTTCTCATTAAGATCTTGCTTGGTACAAGTCTAGAAGTCCATGCTATCACAATTCCCCATTGCTTTGCACTCATTAGGATTCATTAACTTAAACCCATCTCCCTAAAAATCATATTAGGAATTACTTGGTATCATGTTTCTTGTCCATAAATTTATATATATTACTTGCTTAATAAGTAGGTTGCATGCTAGACAGAAGTGCTTAATGTCCTTATGAAACATGCTTTGCATACATAAGTTATTAAATGATAAATTTCCTCAAAGAGTTGGACTTGCTTGAAACTAAACCCAAAAACACAACCCTTTCAACAATTTTCTGCCAAAAACCCATTTCCAGTAACCTGGAAATCAGCAGATGGGCGGCCCCCTTAATTCATTAGGCGGCCCCCTTAATATTTAAGAGGACCGGCCATCTGATGGTCGAAGGTGCTGTTCCCTTTTTCTATTCTTTAGCCCATTTTATCCTACACTTCCCAAAACTCACAAACATGTTTTGTCCTAAACCTCCCACCAAAATTTACCTTCCTCAACCACATCATTCCTACACTATAAATACCCCTTTCCATCATTAATGCTCATCCATCCAAACATGTCATCTCCCAACAACCCAAGATCCAAGCCTTCAAGAGTTGCTAAAATCTCCATAAGGCCCGTTTGGAGACGGAAGCTTGACACTTGTCATAACTCCAACTCAACAAATGATGTTGTTCAAAATCAACCAATACCTAAACCTCATACTTACCCAAATCAACCACTACCTAAACCTCATACTCACCCAAATCAAACAACACCTAAGTCTCATAATCATCCAAATGAACCCTTTCATAAACATAACCAATCATCCATCCTTACTTCCATAAATACACCTTCATCACACCCACATGAGTCATATGAAGAGCAAGATCAATCCCAAAACAACAATCCCAATCTCATTCACAACACCTCACATCTCATTCAACCTACCAATGTACCATCGAAAACACTCACCACTCTTGGAATACCCTCTTCTTTCACATTTCCATCCTCATCCACTTATGATTACCCAAGCTCACAAATGTCTCCACCACCAAGAGTGTCACCACCACCTCCATTATTGTCACCTTCCACCGAACACTTGAAGTTCATTGAAGAACTCAAGGAAACCCATGAGCTTAGTGCTCTTCTTGCTCTACACCTTGCTCAAAGCAACTTAGATAAACCTCCATCTAGTTCTCCATCATCACCCCACAACTTGGGTCAAATTGAGAAACATGTCAACAATTGTCCTTGTTGCATCTTTCTCCAAAAACAAACCATTGCTTTGAATGAGCACCTCACTTGGATTGAGTATCTTCTCACTAAATCTCATCCAACACCCTCACTTGAACAACATCAAAACCCTCAATCAACATCTTCCTCTCCAAACTCTTCACCTCCAATATCTCCACCACCAAACTCTCCAACATCCATGCACCCAAAAACATACCTCCATTAATCCATCATTTTTACCTTCACTTAACCACCTTAATTTCAAACACTCCACCATCAACCATCCAAGCATACTATATGCTTATATTTTCTCAAACAAAATAGTCCAAGTTTTTATGTTGCAAGCAAGTCCGATGGCTCTCTTTGGCAAATTAGAATTTTCTACCTATTGTATGCTCTAAGCATAATAAATATTGCATTAATAATTATGTTTTCCACATAATCATTTTGAATTAATGTATGTTTTGGTTCATGTCATTAATAGTTGTTTGCTAAGATATTATAATATGTTACATATATGCTTGTGCTTCTAATATTTTGATTGCTATGCTATTATATATGCTTGTTCTTCTAATATTTTGATTGCCATGCTATTATACTATGCTACATATATGCTTGTGCTTCTAATATCTTTCTTGCAAGTATTCCATATATCGATTCCTTGATGCCCTCAAACGAGGGGGAGCACACATCAAGGGGGAGTTCTCGTCCCGGCAAATTTAGTTTCTAAAACTTGTCGGCATAACCTTTTTGATTCTACAAAAAGGGGGAGAAGTGAATATAAACTCACTAAATACTTGTCCAAAAATAATTTTTTGGATTTAATGAGTTTTAGTTTTGTAATCATCAAAAAGGGGGAGATTGTTGATATAAATAATGCCAAAAAATATTATTCATACTTATTCATATCTCTATGTTTTTGATAATCACAAAATGTAAACTCATTAAACATAAACTTATCAAATAAACAAGTATTTAGTTGTAAATATTCATTTCTACAACTTAATCACTTAAGGTATGAATAAACAAGTGCTTAGTGCATTATATGATCAAAGGAACATTTTCTTAATCTCTAAACTTTTTATAAAATGTAAAAAACATTTTAAATATTTTTGAAAAACATTTTTGGTATTAAATAAATATGTTTAATCTATTATAAAAATACGAATTCAAATTTTCAACCAAAAATGGCAAAAATGTTCCAGAAAAACCTTTCTCACAAAAAGACAAAACTGGGCAACGGTCTGAAGGGGCGGCCCCCTTAAATATACAAGGCGGCCCCCTTAATTTTAAGGGGACCGCCCCCTATTTAAGGGGGCCGGCACGCTCCTCCAGCTGTCCAGTTTTTTCCTATAAATACTGGCTTTCCCCTGGACATTTTCTCACCTTTTGCACCCCAAACCTTCTGTTCTAAATCTCCTCTTATCCTCTCTAAAATCTTTGATCATATAATTCTTAAGTATTGGTTTCCAAGTGATCCAAGCTTCTACCATCCAAGTGCAAAAGAAGAATACTTCTATCAATCAAGACTAGAAGTATTACAACTTAGTATCATCTTGTTACTTAAGTTGTTTGTTAAGTATACCTTGTAAATCATTCATTCTTTTGTGTAAAGTGTGTATATAAGGTGTAAACATAAGTGACTAGATATGTATAGTGTGTAAGTAGTGAAGAAGGTGTATAAGTAGTTGTGGTGTAAAGAAGTCATGTAGAAGTTGTAAAGCCATGGTGTAGAAGTTGTGAAGTCGCGGTGTAGAAGCCGTGAAGCCGTAGCTTGGAAGTTGTGAAGTCGTCATGTAGAAGTCATGAAGCCATAGCTTAGAAGTTGTGAAGTCGTCATGTAGAAGTCGTGAAGCCATAGCTTAGAAGTTGTGAAGTCATCATGTAGAAGTCGTGAAGCCATAGCTTAGAAGTTGTGAAGTCGTCATGTAGAAGTCGTGAAGCCATAGCTTAGAAGTTGTGAAGTCATCATGTAGAAGTCGTGAAGCCGTAGCTTAGAAGTTGTGAAGTTGTTGTGTAGAAGTCGTGAAGCCGTAGCTTAGAAGTTGTGAAGTGGTCGTGTAGAAGTCGTGAAGCCGTTGTGTTGATGTCGTGAAGCCGTCGTGAAGAAGTCGTGAATAAGTCATGAACAAGTTGTGATTGAAGTCGTGAGATTGGTTCTAGCTACGATTAGAACTCGACATTTAGCTTTGTGTCGTTAAACCGGTGTAAGCCAAAGTTGTGTAAGGTTTTCTCCGCCATAAGGGAGCTTGTTGAAGTAGTGAAGAAAACTCTCGAGCAAGGTGTGCTCGGGGAGTGGAGTAGGGCAAGGAAGGTGTCCTTGTAGCCGAACCACTATAAATCCCTCGTGTCTTGGTTTGATCTTTCCATCTCTTACTTATTTCTTTATATCGTCATTACTTTCATACATATTGGCATATATAACTGGTAGTATTAATTAGAAGTTGATTTCACATAAAGATGAATTTAAAACTCCATTCATCAAAAGAAAACTTTTATAACAAATCTAAAATGATACACATATAGTTAATAATATTATTTAAGTATCATTTTTTTTATATAAACTCAAATGTAATGTTTTAAAAAGGAAACAAAGTTTTCATAATAAAATTAAAAAGACGTAAAACTATTCAACCCCCCCTTCTAGTTTTCCACAAGGTTGATTACCAACTTTTGGATATCTTCAGGAGTCATTATTGGAATGTTGGTATATTTTCATGCTGACTTCCTTCTGGTAAGTTCACAAGAAACATGAATTTTCAGAATTCCCGTAATGACCATGTTAGAATAATTTCATATTAATACTAACACGTGGTCATAATGCGAAGTTATATCCAATTTGAGAATCAATAAATTACGATGTGTCTGATTATTATTGTAAATAAATGATTAACTTTTGGTATAAAACTGCTAAGGAATAACAATTCATTTTTCAAAAGTCGAAGTTCAGTAACTTTCTCTTCATTCATCAAGTTTTCTTCCGAAATTTATCTTAGAGGGTTATATGGTTATAGCCTTGTTATGGAATCATAATAATCTTAGGTAATGTCTGGGTAAGTCTGGTTAGGATAATATGATATCAATAACTTGATTGATTGTTTTTATAAAACAATTAATACAAGGTCTTTTATTAATGATGCATGTAGTTGGTTAAGGATTTTCTATCTCTCTTATATGTGCTTGGTCCTTTGTTGTCAATAATGGTCCTAGTTTCTGTCAATTGCTATGTTCCAAGTTGGTTGGTTTTCTAGGTTCTGAGGTAGGGAATGTATAGTTTGGTTTGTGTGGAGTAATTTGTCTGCTAGGGAAAGTAATAAATGGTGAGTTTTTATAGGGTCACGGGTAGTCATTACATGTATGCACAGCATCATAGTAAGACATAATTGAATGAGTTTGTTCACAACAGAAAATATATAACAAAAGTAGATTGTTATAGATTTATAGGTTGATTACAATTCTGAAAATTTCAGACTTATTTAGATATTACAGGAAATACTAACCAAATACTATTTGGTTTACAACAACGATACATGTGACTTTAAGATCAGTTACGTCCTTGACGTAGATGCTTAATTTCAGTCTCAAGTTTCAGTTGTGCAATTTCCATTTCTAAGAAGCGTTCCTGAATTTCTTGGTACATCCTCAATTGATTATCCAATATGGCTTCTAAGGAGAAAATCTTCTGATCCTGGTTTCTTGCCGTTTCGCTGGCTATCCACAAGGTTCTTTCAATGTCTTCCACTCTACTATGTATTTCACAGTGTTCTCTTCTTGAACAACGGATCCTGGAATCTAGGCTTCTAATTTTATGATTGTAGGTATTTTTCATCTTGTCAACCTTCACTCTTAAATCAAACACCGCTCGTCTCTCGGCATCTGCCCTTCTAAACAGGGTGTCGATGTTACGGTCGTACCATTCAAAACGTAATGGTTGTAACCCTTCCAGCTGTTTAGTGTGAGTGTCGAGAGTGTTGGCTTGTTGATAAAGAAGGTTCCATATCGAATCATTAGGGTTTAAACTAAAGTCGGGGGAATTAGATGAAGACTCATCATCTGGGTTGTCCGGTATTGGGGATTTTGGATTGTTAGGTAACGGAGAGTTTGGCCCTTCATCTTCCTGAATTGTTTCTTGGTGTGTATTTTGTCCAACCTCAATTGCTGTTGGACAACCAATCAACTTTTCATGAGATTCAGTTTCTTCCTTAAGTTTCTGACGTGGAGACGAATGAGTAGGTGATAATGGGAGGGGTTTTGAGGTAGTTTCGTTCATGTTAGGGGTTTCAGGAGACATGGTACTGTAGTAATTTACAAATAATAATTATAAATAATTATTATAAGAAATTAATAACAGTAAAGAAAGAAAAATGAAAGTAAAATATTCAAGTGTGTAGGAGTATTTATCAAAAGTGCGAAGTCTAATATGAAATAATCCTAATGGTTATGGTATTAAGTACGGTACTATCTTGATGTCCGATTCGGGACATAAGAGGGATAGAATGGATAGGGGAAGTCATGATTCTGTAACCACCCGGTAATTATAATTATTTTACTAAGTACTAAATGATTAACAATAAGTTATTAATAATGTTTCAGTGACGTCGTGGCACAGAGGACTTTGGTAAAGTTTTTGTGGAAAACGGTTATAGTCCAATGTTTGAAAACATTTGGTTCTCTATAACCATGAGCTTTGATACCAATCTGTAACAACCCCGTTTTCGATATACGCAGCGGAATACAAGTTTAGGGGTGCTACTTCAAGTATCACAGTCATGAGAATAGAAAACGACTCGAAAAGAGACGTTTTAAATAAAATTGCTATCATTCATTTATTTAAATCAGAGTTTACATATAGAGGTTCCAGCGGGAGGTTTCGAAATACGTTATAAAAGATACATTATTTGTTGAATGATAACAAAGTGGACACCCTTAAAAGAAAGTCCACAGCCACTCCGTGCCAAGTTTAGCCTTTTAATTACGTGAGATAAAACATGCTTGTTGATATAAATAATGCCTAAAAACATTATCCATACTTATTCATATCTCTATGTTTTGATGATCACAAAATGTAAACTCATCAAACATAAACTTATTAAGTAAACAAGTATTTAGTTGGAAATATTCATTTCTACAACTTAATCACTTAAGGTATGAATGAACAAATTCTTAATGCATTATATGATCAAAGGAACATTTTCTTAATCACTAGATTTTTTATAAAATAACCCAAAACATTTTATATCTTTTAGAAAATCATTTTTGGTATTAAATAAAAATGTTTAATCTTTTATAAAATTATGAATTCAAATTTTCAACCAAAAATGGTAAAAATGTTCCAGAAAAACCTTCCTCACAAAAAGATAAAACTGGGCAACGGTCTAGAGGGGCGGCCCCCTTAAATATACAAGGCGGCCCCCTTAATTTTAAGGGGACCGCCCCCTATTTAAGGGGACCGGCACGCTCCTCCAGCCTGTCCATTTTTGCCTATAAATACTAGACTTCCCTTGGACTTTTTCTCACATTTTGCACCTCAAACCTTCTGTTCTAAATCTCCTCTTTTCTTTCTAAATCCTTTCCAAAATCCTTTGATCATAGATTCTTAAGCATTGGTTTCCAAGTGATCCAAGCTTCCACCATCCTTGTGCAAAAGAAGAATACTTCTATCAATCAAGACTAGAAGTATTACAACTTAGTGTCATCTTGTTACTTAAGTTGTTAGTTTAGTAAAGTTTGTAAATCATTCATTCATTTGTGTATAAGGTGTGTATAGTAGGTGTGAACATAAGTGATTAGATTAGTGTAGTGTGTAAGTAGTGAAGAAGGTGTATAAGTAGTTGTGGTGTAAAAAAGTCATGTAGAAGTTGTAAAGCCGTGGTGTAGAAGTTGTAAAGCCGTGGTGTAGAAGTTGTGAAGCCGTGGTGTAGAAGTCGTGAAGCCATAACTTAGAAGTTGTGAAGTCGTCATGTAGAAGTCGTGAAGCCATAACTTAGAAGTTGTGAAGTCATCATGTAGAAGTCGTGAAGTCGTAGCTTAGAAGTTGTGAAGTCGTCATGTAGAAGTCGTGAAGCCGTAGCTTAAAAGTTGTGAAGTCGTCATGTAGAAGTCGTGAAGCCGTAGCTTAGAAGTCGTGAAGTCCTTATGTAGAAGTTGTGAAGTCGTTGTGCAGAAGTCGTGAAGCCGTAGCTTAGAAGGTGTGAAGTTGTTGTGTAGAAGTCGTGAAGCCGTAGCTTAGAAGTTGTGAAGTCGTCTTGTAGAAGTCGTGAAGCCGTTGTGTTAAAGTCGTGAAGCCGTCGTGAAGAAGTCGTGAATAAGTCGTGAACAAGTTGTGATTGAAGTTGTGAGATTGGTTCTAGCTACGATTAGAACTCGACATTTAGCTTTGTGTCGTTAAACCGGTGTAAGCGAAAGTGTGTAAGGTTTTCTCCGACATAAGGGAGCTTGTTGAAGTAGTGAAGAAAACTCTCGAGCAAGGTGTGCTCGGGGAGTGGAGTAGGGCAAGGAAGGTGTCCTTGTAGCCGAACCACTATAAATCCCTCGTGTCTCGGTTTGATCTTTCCATCTCTTACTTATTTCTTTATATCGTCATTACTTTCATACTTATAGGCATATATAACTGTTAGTATTAATTAGAAGTTGATTTCACATAAAGATCAATTTAAAACTCCATTCATAAAAAGAAAACTTTTATAACAAATCTAAAAGGATACACATATAATTAATAATATTGTTCAAGTATCATTTTTCATATAAACTCAAATCTAAGGTTTTAAAAGGAAACAAAGTTTTCATAATAAAATTAAAAAGACGTAAAACTATTCAACCCCCCTTCTAGTTTTCCACAATGCTAAAAAGTCAACACAAAGGTTGAGTGAATCCATAGTGTTTAAAGTTATAATAAGTTTTGAACACAAGCTAAATAAAAGAAATCAGTTATATCACAATTCGGAATATTGCACTAAACCTCATGACACGCAATGCGTTGACAGTTTCCAGTCTCACTAACATATAAAAATGAAAGTGGTTTGCCCCCAAGATTAGATATCAAATATAATGCATCTGTCTAACCGGCTACCACAAAGATATCCATCCGATTAGTACAAATGGGTCGTCAGGCCAATAGATCTATTCACATATTCGTGCTCACCCAGCAGGTGACTAATGGTGCATGATACGAGGGACTTTTAAATAATAAATATAAATAGGGAACAGTTAACTTAGTGCAATAACAATCAGGAAAATACTTGTGTTCGGTTTGGTAGCATGTATCTCCCCACAAGTTTGGAAAACATATAAAGAAAAGTGGGACTATGAACTCTCCTTGACAGTCTGGATGGAAAACAAAGTTATACAGAGTTGATAAACGTCTCCGGCACGCAACCTGGTTCATTATGTCAAGTTTCAGTAATCGCTTCTGAACATATAAGTTTTATTATTCGTTCGTAACGTTTTCGGTTGTCGATTAAATGTTAATTTGGGACAACATGAAGTCTCTTCAAAAGTTATAAGTTTTAATCTTATTTCTAATTTTTATGTTTTCGTTCCGTCTGTTTATTAAATATATTCCTCGTTTGTTTGTTATCGTAATTCGTTTATTAATCAAATAGAATTATATAAAAATAATAATAATAATAATAATAATAATAATGATAATAATAATAATAATAATAATAATAATAATAATAATAATTGTCGCCCCTTACATGGTGTTAACTTACATGGTGTTAAATTATTGGGTGGGCCCGTTAGTGTGGATTTTGAGTTTGGTAGTAAGCTTGTTCTGAAAAGGGTGGCTAAAACCATTGAACTTATGGATGCTGTTGCTAAACTTAATGACCCTCAATGTGAGTTGTTGCTACTCCGTGCATGTGCTGGTATTTCCAAGTTGTATTTTTCTATGCGCACATGTTCCCCCCGGGTCTTTGAGTGTGCTCAGGTTTCTTTTGATGCGGCACTTCGTTCTTCGTTGGAGCGTATTGTCACTGCTTCTGGGCCTGGTTTTGGTGATTGGCAATGGAGACTTGCCACCTTTCCCTTTGCTTTTGGGGGGCTTGGTGTATATTCTGCAGGTGATGTCTTGAAATATGCTTTCCTTGCTTCTAGACTTCAATCTGCTAGCTTACAGACTAAGCTTCTCCATAGTTCTGGTATTGCAACTGCTGGTCCCTCCTTTGATGATGCCTTATGTACTTTTAATATGAATATGGATATTGACCTTTTGAGTAACCCAAGCGAGGTCGCTGCCCCCAAACTCATGAAGAAATTGGCAGATATATATTTCGATCGGGTTACCCAAACTGTTGAATCTACATTCCATCTATCTCCTCGACAGATGGCGCTATGGAGCTCTCTAAAGGAGGATCATACTTCAGATTGGCTTAGGGTGGCTCCAATATCTGGATTGGGACAAACTATGAATGCCCGGACATACCGTTGTGTGTTGTGCTATCGGCTGGGTGTTCCTCTTTTCACTGTTCAGGTACCTTGTTCAGCCTGTTCTAGGGTTTTTACTGGAGATATTTATGGGGATCATGCTGTTTCGTGTGCGGGTATTGTTGGCATTAAACATCGGCATAACATTGTACGTGATGTTCTTGTTGATATATGTTCTCGGTCCGGAATTTCAGCTCGTAAGGAGGTGGATATTGGGCTTTATGGAGATAGGGACAGATCTTTACGCCCAGCTGATATATTACTTTACTCTTGGGATGGTGGGCTTGATGTATGTGTTGATCTTACGGGATCGTCACCCTTGACGCAATCTGGTATGATTGATTTTATGCAAGGTCGTGCGGTTATTGAAGCCGCACAACGTAAACGTGTCAAGTACGAGGCTAAATGCGTGGAAATCGGATATGGGTTCCTCCCCTTTTCATTCTCCTCTTTTGGAGAACTTGAGAAAGATGCAGTAAACCTTTTAAAGCGTATTCGACGATTCTCTATGACTCAAGACATTGGAGCACGGGCTGCGGTTCATATTTTTAATAGGATTAGTTTTGCTATTGCTAGAGGTGTGGGGGCCCAGTTGGTTTCTCGGCTCCCCACTAATTTCTTGTAAAATCCTATAAATTTTTAATAAAAGTGTTGGTTATAATTAAAAAAAAAAAAAAAAAAAAAAAAAAAATAATAATAATAATAATAATAATAATAATAATAATAATAATAATAGGCTCATTGGTAACTCCATGAATACTTATTTACAGGACTTTCAATTTGGTGTTGGTGTTCCTGGTGGCTGTGAGGCTGTTCTCCATTCTGTGAATAGGCTCATTGAGTCTAAAGGTAACGAGGTTGGGCTTTCTATGCTTTTGGTGGATTTTAAGAATGCTTTCAATCTTGTCGATAGGAACGTATTACTTCAGGAAGCCAGGGCGTGTTGCCCATCTATTGCTCCTTGGGTTGAGTTTTGTTATGCCCGACCTGCTAGGCTTTATTATGATGACTCTATCCTTTGGTCTTGTCAAGGGGTTCAACAAGGGGATCCGTTAGGTCCTTTGTTGTTTGCCCTAGCTTTGCACCCTATGGTACAGTCTATTAATCAGTCTTGCGAGCTTACCCTTCAGGCTTGGTATCTTGATGACGGTACTATCGTTGGAGATACCCTTATGGTCGCCAAGGCTCTTGACATCATCAGGACAGATGGTCCGGCTCGTGGTTTGTTTTTGAACGTTGATAAAACCAAACTCTTCTGGCCTGTGGAGGATCCTCGAAGTAGGGTAGAGGATGTTTTTCCTATAAATATCTCTTGCCCGACCAATGGTGTCAAACTTCTTGGTGGTTCTGTCAGTTTGGATGATAGTTTTTGTCAGGATTTGGCTTTGAAATGGGTTTCTAAAACCATTACCCTAATGGAGGCAATCCACAAACTTCATGATCCCCAATGTGAGCTCCTTCTTCTTCGCAGTTGTGCCGGGGTTGCAAAATTATCTTATGCTTTGAGGATATGCTCCCCTTTGTATTTACAGGAGGCCCAGGTTCAGTTTGATCAGTCGTTACGCACTTCCTTGGAGAAGATTGTTACCGCCTCAGGGCCGGGGTTTGGTGATTGGCAGTGGCGGCTTGCCACTCTTCCAATCAAGTTGGGTGGTCTTGGAGTCCTTTCAGCGGGTGACATTATCCAGTATGCCTTTCTCGCCTCTCGTTTGCAAACAAGTGATCTACAAGACAAGATACTAACTAAATCTGGTAATGTCTCATATGGCCCTTCTTTCTAGTATGCTCTTGATACTTTTAACATTACTTGTAACATAGACGCTCTCGCTGTTACCAATGATGCTTCTGCCCCCAAATGATGAAAACCTTGGCAAAGTGTTACTTTGGTGTCATTGAGAAAGACCTTGTTTCTAAGTACTCGTTAAGTCCAAGACAGGTCGCTGTTCTCAGTTGTATACGCGCCCCACATGCACAGGATTTTCTTTTTACCATCCCTATTGACGGATTGGGTCAGAGGATGAACCATCGCCAATTCCGATCTGTGTTGTGTTATAGGCTTTCCGTACCTATGTTCTCTGAAGGTAGCCTTTGCCCGAGTTGTAATGTGCATCGAATGGACATATAGGGGGATCATGCGGTCCATTGTTCCAGTGAAGTGGGTGTGAAGTTCAGGCATGATCTGGTGCGTGATATTCTTGTGGATATTTGCTCTAAGGTTGGGATCATGGTGCGTAAGGAGGCTCCGATGGGGTTCCTTTCGGAGGATGGGAAGGAGCTACGGCCTGCAGACTTGTTATTACTTAATTGGCTTCAAGGTAAAGATGCATGCTTAGATGTGACTGGTATCTCTCCATTTGCTAGTAGTGGGGCGACTTCATGGGCTCCTGGGGTAGCCTTGCACAATGCTGTGGAGAAGAAAAATAGAAAGTATGCTTCCAAATGTGAAGACAATGGATACAAGTTCATACCTTTCGCCTTTTCCACGTTCGGGGAATTCGATACAGAGGCTTTGAACACACTTTCACGTATTAAGTCTATTGCCAATAGTCACTCGAATAATGCTAAAAGTGGTGTTTTTATCTTTCACAGAGTTAGCTTTTGTATTCAGAAAGGAGTGGGAGCGCAACTTGTGTCTAAACTCCCATCCAACTTTATGTAAATTTTGTTATGTTTAATGAATAATAATAATAATAATAATAATAATAATAATAATAATAATAATAATAATAATAATAATAATAATAATAATAATAATAAGATGTTACGCTTGTTCCCCTATAGTTTCACATATTGACAAATTTATACCCTTGAACTTTCGTAAAATGACAATTTTTACCCTTCAACTTTTATAAAATTACAACTTTTACCACTCAACTTTGGTCAAATGACAGTTTCTACCCTATAGTTTCAAAAGTGACAGTTTTTACCCCTGAGTTGCAAGTCGACAGCAGACTAGGTCCTTGTTATAATTCTATTTAGAGTTTTGACAGAAAATACCCTTGAGACTCCCAAATCGTTACACCCGACGTCCTTATTTATTCAAAACGCGCTTTAAAAATTCGGGAAAGACATGACTCGTTATGATCTTTTTTTATAAAAGTTATAATAAGTTAATAAACAGCTTATTCATAACTTATGGGTATTTATTTCAAATTTTATTAATCTAGTAAATATTTATTTAGTACATAATAAATAGTTTGCGACCAACAATCTTTGGACACGAATAAAAGCGAGGCGAGGGCATGGTTTTTCATTATTCTTTTTCCTACATGAAGCTAGCTAAGATTGTTTGGGCATCGAAATAAATTCTCAAAGTTGGGTTGCTGGAACAAAATTCTGAAAAGAATATCAGTTTTGGTTTTTGATTTAGCGATAGGGCAGGTTTTTGGATTTGAATAACTTTATGATAACTTGATTTTTTTACGAGATTCTTCTTCCTAAAACTAGTTAGCTAGGTGGTCTATAACTTGGCAAAAATTCAGATTTTATGAAGGTCTTTTAGTGGTCGAGTTTTAGGTCCAAAGTTGGCGACTTAAGGCTGTTACTCGACAAGATTCTTAAAAAAAATAAGACTTGGGTTTTTCAGCTAGCGATAGAGCAGTAATTGAGACCCAATAACTTTGTGACCGTTAAATCTTTTTACAACGTTCTTCTTTCTAAAATTAGCTAGCTAGGTAATCTTTAATAGGGCAAAAGTTTGGAATTTATTGAGTTCATTTAGGGGTCGATTACTAGGTTCAAAGTTGGGCGTTTGGACTGCTTCTCGACAGAAACCAGAAAAGAGAAAACAAAATGGGTTTTCGATATTTAAGGTTTCTAACTAACTTTTAACACATGATATGATGTTATTAAGTATATTAAACTTATTTCTAACATGTTTATCATTTCTCGATTTGTTTTTACAAAATTTTCATATATATAGGGCGCGTTTGGTTTCTGTTCGAACAGGAAAGAAAGAAAAGAAATGATACACTAGTTTTTGATTATAGCTTTTATTAGAGATTATGTAGGAATGTTTTTAGAGATATTTAAAGTATATAAAAGTATTGAACAAAGGCAAAGTATTCTTACTTGAGTTTCTATCCGATTATGGTTATATATGTGGCAAAATGGTATAGATTTGGATCACCAAGAGTTCTACTCCTTGTAAGCCTTCCTAGAATTCTTCGTTTAGCTTATATTAGGGCTGTTGATCAGTGATGAAAGGAGATAGGGGCTGTTTTTGGTGGTGGTCGATTTAGGGTTGGATGATTTTGGTAAGTTTAGTTTGTTATTTATAGGAAGGGATGAATTAGGGTTTTTGAAAGGGAGAAATCACCTTGTTATGGTGAGGAGGGGACATGAAGGATGTGGCTTATGGATTTGAGGACAAGTGGATGGAGGGGGAAAGTGTGTCGTGTAGGGTTTATATGGAGGTGATGTGTTTTAGTTTTAAACCAAGCAAACTAACTACTTTGTGAAGAAAAGATGATGTGGAGGAGGGGCATATGGTGTAGGTTCTTATTGAGAAATTAGTTTGGTTATATTCTAGTTAGGGATTTTGAACTAGGGATATGAGATTTGGACCGAATAAGCTTAAGGGAGTTGTACAATGGGCTTTATCATGTAGTATTTAGGGTTTAGGGATGTAGCTAAGTTGGTTCAAAACTTATGTTTAAGGTTTTGTTGTATAGGAAATATCTAGGGTTTACATAATTATATATATGGGTCGAATTTTTATGGAAATGGAAAAGAAAATGGTTTGGGTTTATAAGAGTTGTACCATAAGCTTATTAGAGTTGTACTTAGGGTTTAGAAGTGTATAAAATCTATTTTTAATGTTAGGTTAATCTTTATAAATAATATGTTAGTTTTTGTTAAGTTATAAAGTAGATTAATGAGATTTTTGGATGTTGTGCATTAGGCACTTGTACACTAGGTTTAGAGACTTGTACTTATATTCAGTGAGTTTAGGAAAATTTACCTTTAAGGTTTATGTATGAAAAATTTGTAAATTGTGCTTTAAAATAAATATATTTAGGGTTTTGTTAGGGTTTTTATTAATATTTAGCTTTTATGCATAAAAGACTTGTACCTTGGCTTAAATGACTTGTACATTTATATTTTTTTAAATCTCATATCAATAAATTAGATTTTGTGAATTTAATACATAAAATCATAGTTTTATGAAATTAGGGTTTTATCGGGAGTTAAAACGGAATTAGGGTTTCTGGGCTTTAGATGCTTGTTACTTTAGTTGAATGAGTTGTACTTTAGTATTTTTGGGGTTTTTGTTACTTACATTTATTATTATAATAGTTTAGGGTTTTATGGAAACTCTATTAGATAAGGAACGTTTAGTTTATATGTACGTTAACAATTTAATGTAAAATAGCAAATGGGATTTCTTAAAGTTTCATATGAAAATGTTTATATAAAATAAACATTAAGTAGGTTGAGGTTAGGTTGCATGCGAGCACGTCTATCGAGGATGTGATCTACGTCACATAAGATAATAGTTATAATCTGATAACAAATATAAAAAAAAAAAAAATTACACGTAGAAAAGGATAAGTATTCTGAGAGATAGTTTATTTTAATGTGGGATTTTCACAGTGGTTACAATAAGGCCTGGGAATATTTATGAAATTGGTTTTAAAATAATAAATAAAGTTAAGTCAAAGTCTATAACCAATTGCTACTAGCTACATCAACCTCTTTCACATGAACTTGAGAATTCATCTTTGATCGATATCATACTTTCATAGCTCATTGGCTATTCTTGTCACCATACAATTGCGATGACTTATTATTATTATTATTATTATTATTATTATTATTATTATTATTATTATTATTATTATTATTATTATTATTTTTATTTTTATTTTTTTTCTTGGCCACATGTTTCGGCCATCGATCATAATTCCAATAGATCGTCTATGAGATTATCATAGAGTTTGCAACTTTCTCAAAGTTCAAGGATTTCCCACATAACAACCATCTTTCCAAGTAGCTAGTAACCAACCAAGACTTGACTATGGGTAAGGTTAAGGCTAAAAGTGTAAAATATTTTTTTATTTTTCTGGTGTAACAAAAGAAAAGAATGGCTCAAAGGGTGTACTAATGGTATCTAGCACTAAAAATGAGTGCTAACAAATGGGTCCATATGGGTGGTTAACTAACCGATGTGGCTAGCTAATATATCATTAGATGCAAAATGGAAGGCCATTTGGTTAAAATCCTAAGGTTGCCTCTTATCACACGAATACACTTTCATCACACGAATGTGATCTCACTGCGGTCTGGTAATGATTTGCAAGTACAAGTTCTAGAATAAATAAAATCACCGGCACACTCATAGCAAAAAGATCAAGCATAAAAGATGTATGTTATATAAGAATAAGCTCAAATCCTCACAATTTTTGGTGGAATGGGCTATAATTGTGCTAGCAATGTTATCGATCCTAAAAATGGATTGCAATGTCAATCAGGACACATCTCGAATTTTCAAAGATTACATGTTTTATCAGTGGATTGATCTAGTTATTCTAATATAAATTATCCTAAATGTGCGAAAACAACTAGATCATAAGGGCAAACAATTTAAAAATTAGGCTCAAAAATATAGAAAATTTAAAATCCAGTTTCATTTTCCTATTTCCTCCCCCCACACTTAAGTTTGACATTGTCCTCAATGTAAAGAACGATGAACCATAAAAATAGGGAAATGGAACATAAAAGAAATGATACTGCCTGAGCCTTGGAATCTAGATCGAGCTCCACATGAGATATTGAGATCGAACGATTCCAAATCTTCGAGATCAAGCATCGTAACCTGCAGTAATCTTCATATACAAAACAAACAAACACACAAAATGCAAAATATTTTTGGATTTTTTTTAAAGCCCCCACACTTATGGTAAAACCATTGGGGCATAAAAATAAACAAACAATTAAAAACACACGGGTTGCCTCCCGAGAAGCGCTTAATTTATTAACGAGTCATCAGCCTGACTCGATTTTCCTCACTTTTGTGGTTTATGTTTGGGATTCTTTCCCGACTTCTTGGGAATATAAACCACATTTCCTTTCACTATTCCTTTTCCGGTTTTATCAATATCATGTAGCTTTGCGGTATCGCAAGTTTTAGGAAGAACATCCCAGATGAATCCGGTTTCCGCAGCCCATGGTATTGCTTTTTTATATTCTGCTGGAAAAGGTGCCATGAATGGAATAGCAGTGTATTTCTTTTTATCGAGCAGTTCAAGTGGAATTTCCTCACTTGACATTTCATTCAGTTGCTCCTCCTCATGATAAATCTTGATACGATGTCCATTAACAATGAAACTTCCACCGTGCTTGTCATATAACTCGACATATCCGGATAGAAAACCATGTTTTACCACGAATGGACCAAACCATTTGGTTCTTAGCTTAAGAGCTTTGAATTTGTATTTAGAATTGAACAAAAGCACTTTGTCTCTGTCTTTGAATTCTTTCCGGATTCTGAGTTTCCTATCATAGTTAGCTTTTGTTCGAGCTTTGTACAATTTGGAATTCTCATACGCTTGGAGTCTTAACTCATCGAGTTCATGCAGGTGCAAGAATCGTTTTTCTCCAGCAATTTTGAGATCGGGGTTACATTGCCTCAACGCCCAGTATGCACGTTGTTCAATTTCAAACGGCAAATGACAAGTTTTTCCATATATTAGTCTATACGGAGTTGTGCCAATTGGAGTTTTATATGCCATTCTAAACGCCCATAGAGCATCATCGGGTTTCCTTGACCAAACGGAATGATTATCCTTAACCCTTTTTTCAAGTATTCTTTTCAATGCTCTATTGGTGTTTTCAACTTGACTACTGGTTTGAGGGTGGTATGCTGTTGCGAAACGATGATGAACTCCATATCGTTTCATAGCTTTCTCCATTTGATGGTTACAGAAGTGAGTTCCTCTGTCGCTTATCAAAGCTTTTGGAATTCCGAATCAAGAGAAGCTTTTTCAGAAAATTTACAACCACTCGTGCATCATTTGTGGGTAACGCTTCCGCTTCGACCCACTTAGAAACATAGTCAACTGCAACGAGGATGTATTCGAACTTATGAGATTTAGGAAAAGGACCCATGAAGTCAATTCCCCATATATCAAAGATTTCAGAAACTTGTATGCTCTTTTGTGGCATTTCGTCTCTACGAGAAAGACTACCAGTGTAACGCCCCGTGCCCGTTTAGACCAAAAATTTAAAACTTTTGAGCGGAAACGACCCAATTTTACGGACATTCTGTCACTCTTTTGATAACTGACAAAAATATATATACATTCAGCCCTTGAGGATATTTTTAAATGAAAGTGCACTCAATTACCTTCAAAACAACGAGTGGCGCGACCCGTGACGACTTACGGATTAAAAAATATGAATTTTTGAAAATCGCCAAAATCTGAACGACAGTCCAAATCGCCGGTCGAGAATCCCGACCGCCGGTCTGACCCCAAAAAAAGTCTGGACCGCCGGTCCAGACCTGGACCCGGCGGTCCAAGCTTGCTGTTCGCCCGGGGCTGTTGTCAAAATCCTCGGCCGAAAACCCGACCTCCCGAACTCGAAACTTAACCAAACTTTCCAGATTCATTTGGTATATCAATGGGCTCATTTTCATACAAAAACATTTACCGAACGACTCCCCGAAGGGGTACTTTACAAGTTAGACGGGTTATGCAAATAACCCGTTTTGACCCATTTTCACTACAAACGACCCATCCGACTCCCGTTTTACCTCAAACTTGACCAACCTACGTTAACTTATCAATTCAAACTTGTTCCATAGCAATTCAACCCATATATATATCAAAATGGGTGGTAACGGCTTCGTGCCAAACACCCTATTAGCGTCAATTTCATCCATAATTACATACTACTAGGTCCACATAACACTTAAACCTTTGACCCAAGAAGTTTACATGAACAAAAGATATTGTTTGACGACAAGACCATAATTTAACAAAACGACCACACAAGTTAAATATACCAAGGCACAAAAGGGCACTTCGGCTTCCAACTTCCAAAATACTTGGTCCAAGAGTTATGGTCTTCTAAGCTAGCTTCTAACTACGCTATGCTTCGTTCCACGACTACAACTAAGCAAGATCCTTACCCTTGCTTCCTCCGCTAGAACCTACAAAACCATTAACATCTAAACCGTAAGCGAAAACGCTTAGTAAGTATACAAGATATAATCAACATCACATTCACATGAGATTGGTGATTAACACCAATCATAACATTAACAAGGAGCATCAAATGGGATTATTACTCACCTTGACCAAGCAAGTAATTAAATAGCATTTATACAACTAGCATTGGATCCAAGCTAACATACATTCACAAGCTCCATAATAATTACATTAGCATAACATAACATTAACATTATAGCATTAACAAGGATTATACTCATATACTTACCTCTAGTCCTACTAGCTTCCTATTTGGCTTGATTTGGCTTCTACAAATGTTCCCTAGCACAACATTAACTACAATTAGTGTCTTCAAACTAAGGAGACCATCATTTTACTACTTTTTACCAAAATCAATAAAACCCACCATATGCACCCTAATTTTCACAATTGGGGAAAACCACTTACTTGATGAAAAGACCACAATTAAGACTTCCTTAAGGCTTCTTGATCACTTTAAGATGATTAGAATGAGCTAGATGATAATTTTGGCTTCCCTCCCTTTCTCTCCTCTATGTATCGACTTTTCAAGAACTCCCAAGATAATTCCAGACTTTTCTAAGTCTTGGACTTATTTAATCATTGGATGATATGAGTTTGGTTAATTGGCAAGGCTAGTCCTCCTAGTTTCATTCCTTCCTAACTTGGCCACATTTTCTTTATTTAACTAGCTCATGAAATATAACACATAACATATTATATACTCATATTGTACCTCATCGGGGTACGGGTGTAACAATTCCCCTCCTTAAAATGAGAGTTCGTCCCCGAACTCTACTCTTGAAATAAGTGAGGATACTTGGTCCTCATTTTCGCTTCCGTTTCCCACCTAATACTCGTACCCTTACGATGCCTCCACTGAACTTTGAACAACGGAATATCTTTGTTTCTTAGTTGCCTTACCTTCCTTCCTAGTATAGCCTTCGACTCATCTTCTTGTGAAAGCAACTCCTGATCAATTTCGATGTCGTTTAACGTGACCACAATCGACTCGTCCGCCAAGCATTTCCTTAAATATGACACATGAAAGGTATTATGAATACCTCTCATTTCTTCGGGCAAATCCAACACGTATGCTACCTCGCCTACTCGTTTCAAGATTTTGAATGGTCCAATAAACCGAGGACTAAGTTTCCCTTTGTTTTTAAACCTAAAAATGCCCATCCACGGGGAAACCTTTAACATAACCAAATCACCTACCTCGAATTCGATTGGTCTTCTTCGGTTATCGGCATAGCTTTTCCACCTATCTTGTGCCGCTTTAAGTCTTGCACAAATCATTTCTATCTTTTTTGTTGTAGCCAACACTACATCCGTGCTCGCCAATTCCCTTCTTCTGACTTCTTCCCAACACACGGGTGTTCTACACCTCCTACCATAAAGCATTTCATAGGGTGGCATATCTATATTTGCATGGTAACTATTGTTATAAGCGAATTCCACTAGAGGCAAGTGATCGTCCCAATTGCCTCCAAAGTCGATCATACAAGTTCGTAACATATCCTCCAAAGTTTGAATCGTCCTCTCGCTTTGCCCGTCGGTTTAAGGATGAAAGGCCGTGCTCATATGAAGTTTCGTGCCTAACTCTTCTTGGAATTCTTGCCAAAAGTTGGATGTGAATCGTCCATCTCTATCGGAAACTATAGAAATGGGTACTCCATGATGTGCGATTACCTCGTTGACATAGATCTTAACTAGCTTATGAACGGGCATATTCTCTCTAATCGGAATGAAGTGAGCACTCTTGGTTAGGCGATCTACTATGACCCAAATCGTGTCGTTCTTCTTTTTCGTCCTTGGCAACTTCGTAATGAAATCCATCGTGATCTTTTCCCACTTCCAAACCGGGATATCTAAGGGTTGAACTTTTCCATACGGTTTTTGATGCTCGGCTTTGACCTTTAAACAAGTTAAACATTTCTCAACGTACTTTACACAATCTCTTTTCATACCCGGCAACCAATAGTTCTTCTTCAAATCACGGTACATCTTTGTAGCTCCCGGATGAATAGAATATTTCGACTTGTGTGCTTCCTCTAGAATCAATTCTTTGATGTCACTACGAAAAGGAATATAAACCCTTCCATACCGAGTCCTAATCCCGCGACTATCTTCTTCAAGATGCGAAATGTGGGAGGTGATACGTTCATTTTCTCTATTTTCTTCCTTCAATGCCTCCTCTTGAGCTAACTTGATCTTATCAAAAAGGTCGGTTGTGACAATCATCCACAACGAATGAATCCTAGTGACTTCATTTTGATCCTTGCGACTCAAAGCATCCGCCACTACATTCGCTTTACCGGGATGGTAGCGAATTTCACAATCATAGTCCTTCAACAAGTCTAACCATCTTCGTTGCCTCATGTTTGGATCTTTCTTGTCAAGGAAGTATTGAAGGCTTCGATGATCGGTGTAAATTACAAACTTGACACCATACAAGTAATGCCTCCAAAGTTTTAAAGCAAAAACCACAGCCGCAAACTCAAGGTCATGAGTTGCATTATTTTCTTCATGCTTCTTTAGTTGTCTCGAGGCGTAAGCAATCACCTTTCCCCTTTGCATAAGAACACATCCAAGACCAGAATAAGACGCGTCACTATAAACCACCATATCTTCAGTTCCTTCCGGCAACACGAGAACCGGTGCTTCACATAACTTTTCTCGTAGCATACGATAGGCTGAGTCCTATTCTTCACCCCACTCAAATGTAGCATTCTTCTTAGTGAGTTTTGTTAGCGACGATGCGATCTTGGAGAAGTCTTGAATTAATCTACGATAATATCCCGCAAGGCCAAGAAAACTTTGAATCTCACCAACATTCCTTGGTACGTGCCACTTCATCACAGCTTCCACTTTTGAAGGATCAACTTTGATACCCTCGGAATTAATGACGTGATCGAGGAATTGAACTTCTTGTAACCAAAATTCACGTTTTGAAAATTTGGCCTACAATCTTTCTCTTCTCAACGTCTCTAGAATCTCCCGTAAATGCTCGACGTGTTCCTCCTTACTCTTGGAATAAATAAGAATATCGTCGATAAACACTATGACGAACCTGTCTAACATCGGTCTACATACGCGGTTCATAAGATCCATGAAAACCGCAGGCGCGTTCGTGAGACCAAAGGGCATAACCGTAAACTCGTAGTGTCCATATCGGGTCCTAAAGGCCGTCTTAGGAATGTCTTCTTCTCGAACCTTCAATTGGTGATAACCCGAACGGAGATCGATTTTTGAAAACCATCGCGCACCTTGAAGTTGATCAAAGAGGTCATCGATTCTTGGTAACGGATACAAATTTTTCACCGTAACTTTGTTCAATTTGCGGTAGTCAATGCACATCCGCATACTACCATCTTTCTTTTTAATGAACAAGATTGGAGCTCCCCATGGCGAACTACTAGGACGGATAAATTGGAGCTCCCCATGGCGAACTACTAGGACGGATAAAACCTTTATCGAGCAATTCTTGAAGTTGACTCATCAACTCTTTCATTTCGGACGGAGCTAGACGATAAGGAGTTTTGGCAATAGGGGTAGCACCCGGAACAAGATCAATACGGAATTCGACTTGCCTTTCGGGTGGAATACCCGGCAAGTCTTACGGAAAGACATCACAAAATTCACTCACAACCGGAAGATCATCAATACTTTTCTTTTCAAAGCTCGTATCTACCACGTGAGCCATGAAGGCATAGCAACCACGTGATAAATATCTCCTAGCCTTCATTACGGAGCAAAGCTTTAGTTCACCTTTTATTTTATTACCATAGATAACCATCTCACGACCGCTAGAATTCACAACTCGAATGATCTTTTGGCTACAAAGGATAGCCGCGTTATACTTGTCAAGCCAATCCATCCCAATAACAATATCAAATTCCCCGAGCATAATGGGAATTAAGTCAATCTTAAAGACGTTTTCATCAATCTCTACCTCTACATCTCGATATACATTAGACACAACAACGATTTTACTATCGGCTATTTCGACTTCTAGGGGTATCGGGAGTTTAGCTAGTGGAGAGGTTAGTTGCTTGCTAAAATTATAAGATACGAAGGACACACTAGCACCCGAATCATATAAAACCCGAGCGGGTATGGAATTAACAAGATGAATACCTGTGATGACATCGGTCCCCGACTTGGCTTCATCGACACTCATTTGGTAGACTCGAGCTTTTGGTTTTGGGACGTCTACTTTCTCTTCCTTGACGGTTCTCAATGGTTTCGCTTCAATTGCCTTTGTTTTCGGGCAATCCCTCAACCTATGCCCAATCTCGTTGCACCCGTAGCACACTATCATCGGTTTGGTGCAATCCTTGCTTTGGTGGTCAAGAGCTCCACATTTGTAACAACCCGGCGTATTTCGCCTACATTCCCCAAGATGGAACTTGCCACACTTTGAACATGCTACCTTAGCTTTCTTTCCCACGCCTTTCTTGTCATGGTCAAACTGAGTCTTCTTCCCATCTCGACCTACAAACTCTAGCTTCCTCTTTGGTTCTCTAGCCTCTTTCTCCTTTCTCCTTAGCAAGTCCGCTTCCCGTACCCTAGCTCTACTCAAAAGATCTTCCAAGGTGGTGCATTTGAATGGCGAGATCACATCACGAATATCGTCCTTAAGCATCCTTTGAAACTTGTCAACTTTAAGCTTCTCGTTCCCAAGGTATTCGGGACAATACGGAACCATATCATTGAACGTAATCCACAACTCGTTCACCGTCTCATTAGTTTGAGTGAGAGATTGGAACTTCTCTCGAATTTTATCAATTTCTTCAACCGGAGCATACTCGGCACTAAACAACTCCTTGAATTCCTTCCAAGTACATGATTCGGCCCAAGGTTCCCCCTTCTCGCAAACCTTCCCTTCCCACCAAGTTTTGGCACTATCACGAAGAAAGTTGGTCGCATAGATAACCTTCTTCCTTTCCTTACAACCACTAGTACGAAAAGCACCTTCCACAGCCGTAATCCATCTATTACTAACAATGGGGTCAAGAACACCAGTAAACCGTGGTACATCACAAGCCGTGAAGTCCCGGTAAGTAGCCTTGTCACTCTTAGGTTCTTTTGCTACTCCACATTCCTTCTTAAATTCCTTGAATTCTTCTTTCATTAAATTCCTAAGATTTTGCGTTGTTTGGTTGACATAATAGGGCATTGCTTGTTCGATAGCCTTACCTACTCTTTTTGCCATCATTGAGTTTAGGGCTTTCATTTCTTCTTCCGTGAAACCTCTGAAGTTGAGGCCTCCGGAGCTAGAAGAACTTTCATTGTCCTTATCATTATTACCCACATCACTTGCCGAAGTTTCGGCATGCTTGGAAGCCGTGGCTTTCGCGACTTCCTTCTGGTGAGGGGTTTCCATTTCTTCTTACTGAAAATTAGCAATTCATAATATCAAGCACAATCATATATACATTCAGCCCTTGAGGCTATTTTTAAATGAAAGTAAACTCAATTACCTTCAAAACGACGAGTGGCACGACCCGTGACGACTTACGGATTAAAAGATATGAATTTTTGAAAATCGCCAAAATCTGAACGACAGTCCAAACCGCCGGTCGAGAATCCCGACCGCCGGTCTGACCCCAAAAACAAGTCTGGACCGCCGGTCCAGACCTGGACCCGGCGGTCCAAGCTTGCTGTTCGCCCGGGGCTGTTTTCAAAATCCTCGGCCGAAAACCCGACCTCCCGAACTCGAAACTTAACCAAACTTTCCAGATTCATTTGGTATATCAATGGGCTCATTTTCATACAAAAACATTTACCGAACAACTCCCCGAAGGGGTACTTTACAAGTTAGACGGGTTATGCAAATAACCCGTTTTGAGCCATTTTCACTACAAATGACCCATCCGACTCCCGTTTTACCTCAAACTTGACCAACTACGTTAACTTATCAATTCAAACTTGTTCCATAGCAATTCAACCCATATATATATCAAAATGGGTAGTAACGGCTTCGTGCCAAACACCCTATTAGCGTCAATTTCATCCATAATTACATACTACTAGGACTACATGACACTTAAACCTTTGACCCAAGAAGTTTACATGAACAAAAGATATTGTTTGACGACAAGACCATAATTTAACATAACGACCACACAAGTTAAATATACCAAGGCACAAAAGGGCACTTCGGCTTCCAACTTCCAAAATACTTGGTCCAAGAGTTATGGTCCTCTAAGCTAGCTTCTAACTACGCTATGCTTCATTCCATGACTACAACTAAGCATGATCCTTACCCTTGCTTCCTCCGCTAGAACCTACAAAACCATTAACATCTAAACCGTAAGCGAAAACACTTAGTAAGTATACAAGATATAATCAACATCACATTCACATGAGATTGGTGATTAACACCAATCATAACATTAGCAAGGAGTATCAAATGGGATTATTACTCACCTTGACCAAGCAAGTAATTAAATAGCATTTATACAACTAGCATTGGATTCAAGCTAACATACATTCACAAGCTCCATAATAATTACATTAGCATAACATAACATTAACATTATAGCATTAACAAGGATTATACTCATATACTTACCTCTAGTCCTACTAGCTTCCTATTTGGCTTGATTTGGCATCTACAAATGTTCCCTAGCACAACATTAACTACAATTAGTGTCTTCAAACTAAGGAGACCATCATTTCACTACTTTTTACCAAAATCAATAAAACCCACCCTATGAACCCTAATTTTCACAATTGGGGAAAACCACTTACTTGATGAAAAGACCACAATTAAGACTTCCTTAAGGCTTCTTGATCTCTTTCTGATGATTAGAATGAGCTAGATGATAATTTTGGCTTCCCTCCCTTTCTCTCCTCTATGTGTCGACTTTTCAAGAACTCCCAAGCTAATTCCAGACTTTTCTAAGTCTTGGAATTATTTAATCATTGGATGATATGAGTTTGGTTAATTGGCAAGGCTAGTCCTCCTAGTTTCATTCCTTCCTAACTTGGCCACATTTTCTTTATTTAACTAGCTCATGAAATATAACACATAACATATTATATACTCATACTGTACCTCATCGGGGTACGGGTGTAACAACCAGACTTTTGGCAAGCATCACAATTCTGCACAAGCGTATGGGCTTCTTTAAAAATTGTCGGCCAATAAAATCCCGCCTCAAAAACTTTTTTCGCGGTAGTAGATGGACCGTAATGTCCTCCAGTTGGGCCGTGATGACATTCATCGAGAATTTTCCGGGTCTCTGAACCGTACACGCATCTTCTAATTATCCCATCGGGACACATTTTAAATAGATACGGTTCATCCCAAAAATAGTGTTTAAGGTCTGCGAAAAATTTACTGCGCTGAGTATGAGTTAGACCTTTTTGTAACACTCCTTCGACTAAATTATTTGCAAAGTTCTGCAAACCATGGAACTTCTTCGTTTTCAATTCTCATAAGAGTTTCATCGGGAAAATTATCATCAATCTCATCTTCACCGAATTCCTCTAAATTAGGTTTTTCTAATCGAGACAAATGGTCTGCTGCAACATTTTCCGCACCTTTCTTATTTTGGATTTCTTTGTCAAATTCTTGAAGCAATAAAATCCATCGGATAAGACGTGGTTTGGCATCTTGTTTGGCAAACAAATATTTAAGTGCTGAATGATCGGTGAATACAATTTTTTTTGACAAAACAAGATAAGAACGAAATTTGTCAAACGCAAAAACTACAGCCAAAAGTTCTTTTTCAGTGACTGTGTAGTTTTGTTGAGCACTATTCAAGGTTTTGCTAGCAAAGTAAATAGGACAAAAATGTTTTCCATCGCGTTGTCCTAATACTGCTCCAACGGCAAAATCACTTGCATCACACATAAGTTCAAATGGCAGCGACCAATTTTGTGAAATCAAAATCGGTGCATTTGTTAACTTATGTTTGAGCGTTTCGAATGCCTTATTGCATTCTTCATTGAAATCAAAAACTGAATCTTTCTCGAGAAGTTTCGTCATAGGACGAGATATTTTCAAAAAATCTTTGATGAATCTGAGGTAGAATCCCGCATGCCCCAAGAAACTCCTAACACCTTTGACGTTAGTTGGGGGTGGTAACTTAGCAATATCATCTATTTTTTCTTTGTCAACTTCAATTCCCTTGCTAGAAATCTTGTGACCAAGCACAATGCCTTCTGTCACCATAAAGTGACATTTTTCCCAGTTTAGTACGAAATGAGCTGTTTTGCATCTTTCAAGCATTTTATCAAGATTGGAAAGGCATGACTCGAATGAGTCTCCAAATACCAAGAAATCATTCATGAAAGCTTCCATGGAGGTTTCAAGCATATCTTGAAAAATAGCAATCATGCATCTTTGAAAAGTTGCTGGTGCGTTACAAAGACCAAAAGGCATACGCCTATACGCATATGTGCCAAAAGGACACGTGAATGTGGTCTTTTCTTGATCAGCTGGATCAATTAGAATTTGGAAATAACCGAAAAATCCATTGAGAAAACAAAAGAATTTGTTCCCCGCAAATCTTTCCAACATTTGATCAATGAACGGTAAAGGAAAATGATCCTTCCTAGTGGCGTCATTTAATTTGCGATAATCAATGCACACTCGCCAACCAGTTATGGTTCTGGTAGGAACAAGTTTATTACGTTCATTAGTTACAACGGTTGTTCCTCCTTTCTTAGGAACACAGTGAACATGACTCACCCATGAACTATCCTCAATGGGGTAAATAATACCAGCATCAAGAAGTTTGATTATTTCATTCTTAACAACTTCCTTCATGTTTGGGTTGAGTCTTCGTTGTCTTTGAACAACGGGTTTGGAATCGTTTTTGAAATTAATTTTGTGTTTGCAAAAGTTTGGACTTATTCCACGAATGTCAGAAGTTTTCCAAGCGAAAGCTTCTTTATGATTTTTGAGCATAGAAACAAGACGTTCTTTTTCATCGGGTTTGAGTGCTGAAGATATGAAAACTGAAAGAAGAGATTTTTCTTCCAAGAATGCATATTCCAGATGATCGGGAAGAGGTTTCAAGACGAGATCCGTCGGTGGATCTTCAATTGAGGTTTTGATTCTCATTTCATCATTGAATTCCAACTCCTCAAAGTTGGTTATTTCTTCCTCAGAAATTTCTTCGGTGTTTATCTGCATAAATTCAGCGAATTCTCTGTCGAGATCTTCATCACTTATTTGTCCAGATGTTTTATGAGTCTTAATTCTTTCATCAAGCAACTCATCGAATGTTTCCTCTGTAATTTCATCGATAACATCAATGCTATAACAAGTGTCATCATTCGCATGAGAATATTTCATGGCTTGATTAATTTAAAAAGAGATTCTTTCATCTCCAACTCCAAGATTGAGTTCTTTGTTTTTGACTCGAATGATAGCATCGGCTATCTTCCTCCATCTCGAGGATCACAAAATCAACGGGAAAAACGAATTGCCCAACTTGAACAAGCATGTTTTCAGCTACTCCAACAGGATATTGGATAGTATGATTTGCTAAACGTATACTCATTCTTGTGGGTTTCAAGGTATCGATCGAAAGCTTCGCATACAATGAGTATGGCATAAGATTGATACTCGCACCGAGATCGGCTAAAGCATCACAAGTGATTGAATTTCCCAAAGTACACGGGATGAGAAAACTTCCAGGATCACCGAGTTTTTTCGGTAGTTTGTTTTCAACAATGGCTGAGCAATCTTCATTCAAGAAGGTAGCGGAAATGTTTTCCATTTTGCTTTTGTTGCTCACAAGTTCTTTCAAAAACTTCCCATAATTGGGCATACCAGCTAGGACATCAACAAGAGGAACGTTGATCCTAACTTCTTTGATTAAGTCAATGAACTTGCCATATTGTTCTTCCATCTTTTCTTTCCTCAAACGTTGAGGATATGGAATTCTTGGTTTATATGGTTTGAGCTGTGGAGTGGGTTTAACGACTGGTGTAGGAATTGGTTCGTTATCTTTTGGTTCTTCCTCTGCTTCATCCTCACTATCATCATGAACGATAATGGTTGTTTGGTTTGGGTTTGGTGATGGATAATAAGATAGACCACTACGAGTGAATACAACATATACATGCTCATTTCTCGTTTGAGGTGGACGATAAGATCCAGATGATGATTGTTTCGGGTTGGATTGAGTATTGCTTGGTAAAGTACCCGATGGTCTTGCAGTAAATTGATCAGAAAGACGACCAAATTTGGTTTCAAGGTCTTGCATAGAATCTTGATGGTTCTTTTGACCTTGTTCGACTTTGCTTTTAAGCATGAAGAACTGATTTTTCATAAATTCATTCGTTTGCTTTTGAGCATGCACGAATTCATGCATGGTTTTTTCGAATTCAGATTCTTCATTTTTCCTTTTAGGTATTTGTGATGATGAACGGTTATCATCATGAAACGATGTCTGACGGTTGTCGTCACGAGGTTGGGAACTACGATTATCATCCCTCGGTGGACGATCTTGCCACTCTCTAGAATTTCTACCGTAGTAGTTTCCACGATATCCTCCTCCTCGATATCCTCCATAAACATAATTGGCTTCGGCTTCGGGACCTCCCATGGGTTTGTCATCACACTTGGATGATGAATGGTTTCCACCACAATAGTTGCAACCATCGCGCATTTCTTTGATCTCTTGTTGGATACTTTGGAATTTAGAATCGATTTTGGTGGTGAGATCTTTCATCATATCCATGATTTTGGAATTTTCATTCGTTCCTTCGGCGAATGCAACGGTTTTTCGTTGAGGTTTGGTTTTGGCATCCTTAGACCAATCGAGCTTAAGAAGTACACGGTCTTCTAGTAAATTGTAAGCTTCGTTAGGGGTCTTATAAAGGAAAATTCCTCCGGCATTAAGGATACCTTGAGTTGTGTCATCGAGACCATGGTAAAAGATTTGAATGATATTACCACGAGATAAACCATGCCCATGACAACTTCGGAGCATGTTTTTCATTCGAATCCAAGCTTCGACAAGATTTTCTCCTTCCTTTTGAGTGAAACTACGAATTTCACCTAAGAGACGATCAAACATGGCCGGTGGAAAGAAACGTCCAACAAATGCTTCTCTTATTTGGTTCCAAGTTGTGATCACTCCAGGGCTTAATTCGTTATACCAAAACTTCAGTTCTCCGGTGTGAGACGATGGAAAGAGTTTGAGGTGGATTGCATTAGCATCGGTATTTCCATAACGAAACATGTCACAAATTTCAAGAAAATCGGCGATATGTTTGTGTGGATCGGATCTAACTCGACCATCAAATTGATTGTCTTTAATCATCGAAAGATGATGACCTTTGATAGTAAAGTTATCTCCAAGATTAACGGGAACAATGGCGGCCGCGGGTGTAGGAGCTACAACCCTATTGGTATCCCACATAGGTTGATCGTCGGCCATTGGAAATGGTAATTCAAGAAAAAGATTAACTATTGGGTGAACTTCGGAAATATTATCAAATGGTGGGTTAACGGTTCTTGGTATTCTTTGATTTGGTGGAACAAACGGGTGTCTCTTTTTGCGAAATAAACTTTCGGGGTTAGACAATGGTGAACTTAATTCTTCGTTAGAAGAACGAGTGGTCATACACGAGAAAAACGAGCCAATCAAAAAAAGATTAAAAGCTAAAAGAAAAATTAAAAGGAATATATATATATATATATATATATATATATATATATATATATATATATATATATATAATATATATATATATATTTTATAAACAGTAACCGGCGGTTTGAGGGTGAACCGGGCGGTTTGGGTGGGTCTGGTTCACAGAAAGATATGAACCGGATCAGCTGAGATGTGAACCGGTCGGTTGAGTTGAACTGGGTTCACAGAAAGTCTGATCCGGATCGGTTGGTTTTGGTCTGGTCGACAGAAGGTTCTGAACCGCGGCGGTTCGGATTTGAACTGTCGGTTCAGATGGGTCAGAAGGGTTGAACCGGTTCGGCTGAAAGCTGAATCGGCGGCTGGGAATTTTTCGGATCACAGAAAGAATGAACCGGGGCGGTTTGGGTTTGAGCCGACAATTGCTGGCCGGATTTTTTAAGGGAAAACTGTTTTTTTTTTTTTTTTTTTTTTTTTTTTTTTTTTAAATTTATTTAAACAAGCTTAAAGAACACAAAATAAACAAGAAAATTATAAACAAAAACTCACAAAAACGTGATCAAATCCCGGCAACGGCGCCAAAAACTTGATGTGACCATTTAGAGTGCAAGTTTTAAATTTATAACACGATCTACCAATGATTCAAACGAGACACATACGAGCAAGTATACTCGTTCGTGTGTAGTAAGAGATGAAATGGTAAGCCGAGGTCGTTCGCAAGGATTTGTTTAGTTTTATGAAATGTGAGTTGAATATAAAATCGAGCTTTATCAATGATTCTAAAAGCAAGCAAATAATGATGATGATGTAAATTCAATATATTAAAACTACACTTGCCTAGACTAGTTTGCACAATTCCCTTGATATGATTATGACAATGGTTCAAATCGATTATGATCAACAATTTAGATGGCGTTCTAATTTGATTAGTTTGTATTCTAATCCTCTTGTTTTCAACACTTTCAATCCTCGTCAAGATTTTAGGATGACAAAAACAATATTAAGTTTTGATCAATCAAGACTAACACAATTCAATCACTTGATTCGCTATCGTTTCACAAGTAATTGACAACTACACTCTTAGTTTTCTAAGTTTAACCAAGTTACCTATGAAATGGTCAATACATAAGGTAACACCTTCATAGAAAAAGGTTTACAATTGATTGAATAACAATGTTTCTTTCGACCTATTACACTATTAACAATCAACCAAACTTGATAACTCTTTTGTTCATGAAAACTTCAAAGTACAATTCGATCTTAGTATTAGCTTTTCATTGAATTAGAACCATAGCGTCATAATCAATCAATATTCATGTAACAAACATCATCTAGGCAAGTGCACAAGGCACTTAGCCACTCATGGCAAACAAAGAAATAACCACAGAAAATTTATCACTTGAAAACATGATTAAGAAGTCTTACAAAAGTTGTAATGATGATTACAAGAGTTAGGAACAATGATGAGATGATCAACAATGATTCCTTTGATGATTATGATGATGAATAAATTATGTAAGCTAACTTCTTCCTGCGTTTTCTTCCCTTGTAGCCTTCTTGAGAGAGTAAATTGATGATGATTTATGTGTTGTAGATGTAAATTATGGTATATTCTCTCTTGGCCAAGCTTCCAATTAATAGAATAGCTACTCCTTGGTCACCAAGCAAGTTTCTTGGGCACAAAGTGTTATTAAAAATCTGGACTTGAAGTAATTGTGGTGTAATGACAACCCACATGAAGAGTTAGTTCATTAAAGATAGTCATTAAGTGTGCCAGGAGTTGCAGTCAACCCAAGGTTGAAGTCTCAACCTGAGGTTCAGATTCCAGCCCAAGGTTTGGAGTAAGGTTGGCATGGTAGTTTGAACGTTGGGTTGAACTTAAGCCTTAGTTGCAGTTTTTGAACCTTTGGTTGAGGAAGCAAGCCATAAAACTTTGCGTGTAACTTCTCATTCATTTCATCAACACTTGATCTTTTCTTGAGCTCGGAAATCTTTGCAACTTGATTCTTTATCTTTGATGATCTTCCCGAGGTCTTTATTATGGGTAGAATCTTTCGTTGTGCATAAGCTCTTGATTTAGCGACTTTTCTCCATCTTTCTAGCTATTCCCTTGGACTTGATTGTACCTGAACCTGAATACATCTTTTATACCTTTTTAGCGTAAAATGTTCACAAATACAACCAAATGTAATGCACAAACATAGAAATAACGCGACTAAAATATATACAAAATGAGCGTTATCAAAGATCCCTAGAGGAAGTTTTTCCTAGTATTATCCTTGTTCCAGGTTTCTTTCCAAAAACCAACCATTGTTGTACGTAGAGACTTCCCGGCTTATCCATCGATTTCGTTATACCTTTAAACATCCTTAACTCTCGGTGAGTCATAGCCCCACTTTTCTCGTTTTAACTGTTTATTTAACTCTTTGGGGGAGATACATGCTGCAATTTTCATAACGATCACAAATACTTGAAAACTATACTATGTGCTATTTTAGTCAACATGATGCATTATTATCATATTTGGTCAACATGTGCATACCAATATATGCCCTAATGCATAAACTATTACTATGTATTTATTATGTGCGGGAAGTGGTTCCCAGTATGTGCTGTTTTAGTCAACATGATGCATTATTATCATATTTGGTCAACATGTGCGTACCAATATATGCTCTAATGCATGACTATTACTACGTAATTATTATGTGCGGGAAGTTGTTTCCCAGTATGTGTAGTTTGTTGCGCATCCTAACTATATGTTGGAAGACTCTTGTGGTGTGTTATCAAGTTATCGTAAATATTGTTATTTTATTTAAGTACTCATATATATCGTTCACTCATATGTCCTACTCATAACGTATTCAACAGTTACAATTATTAAATATGAATTTATATGTGGACCTAAGATGTTACAATTCTTGTATGGGCGGGAGTTGTAACAGGATTAGGTTGACATATACTTGTCATGGGGATTTAATCATAAATACTTTCATCTTATTTGCAATAAACTCTATGAACTCACCAACCATTGTGTTGACACTTTTTAGCATGTTTATCTCAGGTCTATAAGGTGATAGCTGTTGCATGAAGCATAGAGTCGCTCGACATATTTGGAAGACTTATGCTTTTATCATTACCATTCGATATGTTTTAAAAACACTTATGTATTTTACTATGGAACCCATGTTTGTAACTCGGAATTTATTAATCGAATGGTAACTTTTCAAAATGTCTCATTTAGAGGTCGTTTACTATAACTTGTACTTTGTATTATGAAGTAGCACCCCAGTGACATAATCTTTCGCTGCGCTATTTTAGGGGTGTTACAGATTGGTATCAGAGTGTTGGTTCTAGAGAACTAGGTTGCATATATTACCTGGACTATAACTGCTTTATACGTTAAGACTCTCCTCTTTATTTTCCTTACACACGCACTTCATGCGCATATGCTTTTTGCTAGTTGTTTGTTTAGATCCACGCTGTTGGATGATATGGCCTTTGTATTAATAAGGAAACCCCAGAATATAGTCGAGTCATAAAAAATATAGAGCTCAGTAATAACTATTTATTTAACTTGAACTTGTGACAGTTCTTGTTTGATGAGACATGCGGTTGAGTTAAATAAAAATTAGGGATAATTCCAAAAATGCCCCAGTTGCCCAAGGGCTGAGACTATTTAGACTACAACTTTTGTTTTTCCTCATCTAGACCAAGGCAACCTGTATAATTGGACAACTTACATCAGAGGGTGACATGTGTCCCGTATGTGTAAGGTAATGTTTTTTGGGCAACTATTAATGGATGGGCAAGCGTATATTGGGCAACTAATTTTTTGGTCATTTTACATAGTATACACAATATAGTTATTTGTCTAGTTTTTTAAGACCGTATTCCATACTATAACCCCACAATTTACACACTATACTCCCACTTTACCAGGGGGTAAAAAAGAAGAAGAAGAAGGGAAAAAAAAAGAGAGTTTAAAGCTCATTCTGTCATCTTCAACCTTCTTCCTCACGCTCTCTTTTCACTGCTCACATACACCAAAACATACTCCGGTTATTTTCCGTCCGTTTTCTGTATCTTGTTACACTATCTAGTATATCACGTATTTACAACAAAGCTGCCAGCGATAAAATTGGTCACTGTTCATCGCACATATATCCAATAAAATCAAGAATACCTTCGATTGTTGATTTTATTAGCAAAAATGTGGTATAATATGGTATGTAAATCGTATTATACATGTTTATTACATATTATTTTTATCGTTTTTGATTTTATGATTATTTGGTTTTTATATTGACCTGATTTATACCCAAAGTATTTTATGCCATGTTATTGAACTACATTCATATAATTGCAATGTTATGGTTAATCGTTCTAGTTTTTCAAACGTTGTCATTGTATTAATTTTTATCTTAGATAGGTGTTAATTGGATTTTATAATCCATTGTTCTGTTAGGTTATAATGATTGGTTGATTTATAGTTTGGGTGTCCTTTTTTAAGCATCTATGTGTGTTATGATCATGTTGGATCACATTTTATTATCCGTTGTTAGTATCCAATGTTGTTTAAGCATCTATGGTATTTGAGATGTTTTTACTGGTGGTTGTTTGTTTAAGCTTTTATGTGGATTATGAGGTTAATTGTGTTTCGGGTTATATTTCATATGCCAAGATATTTTCACCTTTACACGAGACTTGTTGGTTCATATATGTTTATTATGATATGATTAACTTATATAAAGCCCATGAGTCTAAAAATTTACCGGAAATTTGGGGTTAATGATACGCCAGGCCTGAATTAAATAAGGTCATAATCGCACATATAACCGTAAACAAACACCCCCATAGTATGGACCAATACTAAGGTGTTCTACTTAAATGAAGTTGTAATTACTAGCCAACTAGAAGTCATCGAAAGGGGACAAGGTTCAAGCATTGAATCAGTATTAACTATGCCTTTGTATGTATCACCTGAACTGTTTATGCTAGTGTTTATGACGTCTGTATACATGTCTTCAAACTTAATTTGTTATGCATTGTATGTTCTGAGTTAATGTATTTTATCCTTTCCGGACTATGAAACCAAACTAATCATTACGAGTAAACTGAACTACTTTTGGTTAAAAAATCAAAAACTAGACGCAAAATGACGGAACTTGTTTAGGAGTACCTGCTTTGGACAATGGTTGGATATGTTATATTTTGAACATGAAACACACGTCATAGACTAGATGGTACGGAAACAACGTAGATTGGACGACTCGCATTGCGATATGCCCTTTATTTATTACCTCGATGGACATACTCTGCATTTTGGTCGTCTTGAGTTTTGTCTAATGATGAGGTTGCGGTTTGGAAGTGTAAGCTTTGGGTTATATAGTTCTGGTGATCTTAAATTTCGTAATAGGGTATTTCCTGACAAGCAAGGGTTGATTGTAACCAATTTAGACCTTATTGGTGTCATCGAGGATGAAGAGCGGTTTCGAAAGCTATCTGATGAAGACGCAGTACGAATTTCTCTTTTGTTAGTCTTAGAGGTTATCTTTATGGGTCGTTCGTTGACATGCCAAGTTGATGACACATTGATGAGGTTGGTTGAAAATCTAGAAGTTTGGAATGCATTCCCATGGGGTGAACAAATTTGGACTCATTTATACGACCAACTACATAATTTAATGGATAAGCACACGGATAACCACCTTTTTGGATTGAAGAAAGATCCAAAGTATGTTCCGACATATACTTTCTCTGGATTTGTATTTGCTTTCCAGGTTTAAATTTCTTTGCAATAATAATTTTTTGCAGCCCAACATTTTGACGGATTGTTAAATTGATAAGTTTGTGTTTTACAATTTGTTTAGATTTGGATACTCGAGTCTTTTGAAAGATGTGATCGTTGGTGGAGTAAAGACCCAAATGTGATACTAAGAGCCCTTGCCTAGTCTTGGAAGTCGATACTTAAAAGAAGTTATCGTTCCTACCTTTTTTCAAAGGTTAATCTTTTTCTAGTTTATTTTACGTGAAATAAAATAGTCAAATACTTTTCTAAAACATATGTTATTTGTCCCCAATAATTTTTAGGAGTTGAGTACACGTTTTGATCTCAGACCTAATACACTTGAGTACGAGTCTTCATGGTGGATACATAGCCAAGAATTTTTCCAAAACTACGTTCCCAGGGCTCCGGTCACATCCAATTACAGCCTCTATGATGCTTATCTTAACAAGTTGGCAAAGGCACGCAAACGTGTCATTGAGTCGTTCAAAGTAAATTCCACTAGGGCTGTAAACGAACTGAACGTTCAGTGAACATTTCATGAACCATTCGGTAAAAAGTTCGTTTATGTTCGTTTATTTATTAAATGAACGAACATGAACAAGACAATTCGTCCGTTTAAACGTTTGTGTTCGTTTATTTGTCCGGTTAAAATTAAATGAACGAACATGAACAAGGCTCCGTTCGTGTTCGTTCGGTTCGTTTACAGTTTCTTGAAACTTGAGACTATTATTCAAGTTGAGTTTTATTCAGCATAATATATCAATACTATTCACACTGTATTAGCTGTTATATACGGGTTTTTAATACAAGTTCAAATCTTACAGTTTCTTGCTCGTGACATAACTGGAGGACTACTGGTACAATTTTTCAAAAAATGAGTATCTACTTTCACATCGATTGTATACTTTTAAAAAAATATAATGATTTCACAAGAGAAACTGGATATTGAATCACATTTTCCAAACACGAGGTCTGAATTTTGCGATTCACTTAACAACATTTACCTGAAATTGATTGACTTGCCTGATTCTGATGAAGAACTTGCTCAGATAAAATACGTTATTCCAACTTATTTGTATACCCGATATATACCGTAATATTATTTGTGCGTCATATGTAATCCGCAATATCCTGTTTCAGGAGTATCTTCTTCAAGAGGAATTGAGATTGGCGTAGGCAGAGGAAGAGAGGTTGCAGTTAGAAGAAGAGAAGATGATGGCAGAAGCTAACATGAAAAGACTGGAAAAGGCTAACAGGTTGCGGTTGGAAGAAGATAACATGTTGAAGTTGGAGGAGGAGAGGAAGAAAAAAAGAATAGTGTTTATGAATTCCTCTCATTATAAAAATTATTTGGCTCGGTTACCACCGATCAAGAGGATTCACATGGAACCTGTTTCGGAAACAAACAATGCGAAAGTAACTTGGCATAGAATAAAAAAACACGGTCCTAATGTTACTGACCCAACTATTGCTGAATTGCTGAGAAGAGTTGAACCTTGGGTTGAGGTATTGCCATACTTTTTTTAGTTGACATTTTATTTTGTTACCTCTTTTACATTCTCTCTTATAAATTGAAAAACGTTTGTAGGATCTATCTCGATGGTTCCATACTGTGGAAAATGTCTGGCTTACCGATGATATTGAAGTATTTCTTGGTCAACCGGGGCAACAAAGGTGTAAATTTCCATGGTCCGATGATTACACTGTAGACCAAAATTTCTGGCAGCGCTTAGTTTGTTTAGACCCCGCTAGAGTTTGAGGAGGTGAGCATACATACATACTCTAATTCATGTATTGTGTAGCATATTTGAGTTTTACCCTTTCTTCAAATACTTATTATTTACGGCCAATTCGCAACACATAGACTTGTGGGTTGACTACATGTGGCATGTGAGACCTAAGAATGCAAACTGGGCGATGGTTAGTTGTTACTTTGTTCAGCTTCTTCTTCAAAACGGCACGCCATCGTTTTATGCAAATGGGCAGAGGTATCCCTGTCCATGGAGCGATGTTGATCAGGTACTACGTTTATTTACGTACGCTGAAATTTAGAGGACGCCTTAAGTGTTTGATATGAGCATTTTGGTTAATAAATACAAGATTCATTATTCATAATTACCATCTGGTTCACTTTCTCCTTCACTACTTTCAGTTGGTTGGTTTGACATTTAGTGGTTATTCATAAATACCCACTGAAGCATCAGTTATATCTTGTCTATCTGTGGTTCTCCCTTAAACCAACGACGGTTACACACTCACCACTTATTTAATTCACCAGCATTTTCAAACATTACCAAACGATTACAGACTCTGGTGTTTTTTTTGTTTATATCTTGTATAAGGATTTATCATAATTCCTATTAAAGGAAGTATTTATGTTTCAAGAAAAAAAAAATGAAAAAATATGGACGATAGAATTGAAGTCAGTCAATAGGCCGTCACATTAGTGTGTAATATACGTATATTGTTGCAACATTTGATTGCATTGATATATTATGGACATAGATGTTAATTTATGTCGCCTAATATACGTCCATTTCCTTTATATTGTAGGTTTTTATTTCGATCAATGAAATAGTCAAACACTGGTGTCTTGCCCATTTTCATATACCCTCGGGAGTGGTAACATTCTATGATAGTGACGGCATGTATGACTACGACTCCTGTGACTGGTATATCCGTGTTAGGAAGTGCTTACAGGTACGTTGTTGGTATATATACCAATCAGATGATTAACTTTTTTCCACTGTACTTCAATAGTGTGCAACATATGCTGGACATCAAGAACTTTTAATTCTTGATGTTTAGTTAAACATATGCAGACCATACAACATAACACTTACTGAGAGTTAACCACATAAAAGTAACGTATATTACACGCCTATATGATACTAGAATACAATTACCAATTATTCTTTGTTTAATACCATATGTAGGTTACATAGAAGTACCTCAAACTAAACAACATAAATGTCCTTAATACCATATGTAAACAACATTTGGAAATACGCACTTTTTCTTACCAACACTTATAATACACTTAAGGATAATACATACATAACTATCAATATCTTTTACTTTGGAACCAGAAACAAGGTTTCTAAGAAGTTGCCCTAGTGTTGGACTAGTTGCCCAAAATAACTAAGAAGTTGCACCAATTTCCATGGACGGAAATGGGATAAGTACACTTGCCCTGCCACCATCATTTCCTTACCTCTAATCCTCATTAATATGGTTTGCATTAATGTGAAACCTAATAACTTGACAAGACACAACTATTCACCACTTGACTTTCCTCATTAATACACTATGGCTTACTTCTACTTGAAGAGTCATTCCATTTTCTGCATATTTTAACTGATCCATCAAACCTTCCATTTTTTGCATATTTTAACTGATCCAACTGACCTTTTTAACACACCACAATTTACTTCCAAATCAATGTGTCAGTTAATTAAATTAGTTATTTCTGGTCATGTAAATCCTGCTGACATACATGATGAATACTTAGTTCGAAATTGACCAAGCGGCATAAAAGTTACTAACATATATACTTGGTAAAGTAAACACTTACTTGGTTATACAACCACATAATAGTAAGTTGCAGTATAGTCGTATACTTGGTAATGTTGAAACAATTACAAAGTATAGACTGATAAATACCAAATGCGCATGATAAATACCAAATGCATGGTATGTAGAAGTACGTCAAAGTAAACAGCATAAACGTGGTTTACAAAGTATGGATTTTAATAACCAATATATACAATACAAACATAGCTAAACTCATTATTTTGTTAACTTTGGAAGTGCACACAACTTTGTTGACTATTTGGGCAATGTTTCAAACTAGTTGCCCAACTTTTATAATAAGTTGCCCGAATATGCATTGGGTTGTGTTGTAAATTAGTGGACAGGAAGGGAGTAGTATAGGACACTCTCTGGCCTCTGCCACAATCATTACATATCTTCTAATCCTCATTAATAATCTTTGGCTTAGTGTGCATCCTAATAACTTGACAAGACACAACTATTCACCAATTGACTATCCTCATTTATTCACATTGACTTAATTTAAATTGAAGGGTCACCCCATTTCAATATAAACGATCCATCTAATCTTCCAATTTCATACCACATTTAAAACCCAACTTACCTTTACACACACAAACATTCACTTCAAAAATCAATGGCTCAACCAAACCTGTTGAAGGATCTGATGAATACTTTGTTAACAACTGATATTGATAGTGACTTTAAGCTCATCAAGGCACTTCATGCCGACGTGATAGAGCTCGATCATCGATGCAAGGCTAGGGGTGAGCAAATAAAACAACTCAAGACTGTGGTTGGGTCCACTCTTGCTACTCAGTGTTTAGAGTTGCTGCGTGACATTCAAGATGAGGACCTTGAGAAGAATAGGACACTGATGAAACTCATCAGTGAAACTCAAATCAAAGTTCTCAAAACAATCTCATTTCTGTCAAAGATGCGCAAAAACTATTAAACCTCCAGTCCTGGGCTGTTATGTGCTCTCTCTCAACTTCTGTCAGTCAAGTATTTTGTGTTTTCGGTTTTTCATCTATGTACGTGTAGTGTTGGCTATACTTGTGTTTCTCATAATGAAATGAAACTAGTTTATGTAAAACTCTGTTTTTTAACAAGTCAAATGTTACAACATTGCATATGAATCAAGGAACAATGAACCTTCAATAGCTTAACAAATATCTTGAAGAAAAAACAAAAAAAATACACCTAATTTTGTTGAAAGTATGATTTGTATACAAATTATTACCAAAAAAAATTCAACTGTTTATGGACAAACATTTCTAGTAAATGGATAATCTTTAATAACATTCTTTAAAAAATGTCCCACAAGATCTCCCATGTATGTATATTAACATTTTATCTTATTCTACAGGCTCGACTGCCACTAGTTCTAGACCGTGCTAAAGTTTTTGATAAGAATGGAATGCGTCCGAGTGACTATAACATTACGTTTAGGCTAGCGGACAAAGTTCCAAAGCAAGGGGGATCTTTGGTGATTGTGGTGTGTGGGTGTGTATATTTCTATATCGTTTGTCACATGGTCTATCGTTGGATGTTGATGACCCCGTTGACGTTGCCCTAGCGTATCGTGAGAAGATGGTTCGGTTTTATTACAAACACAGATATTATCCTTTGTAACTGGTTTGTTATTTTGGTTCAAGTTAGGTGTCCTTGTTGTATTGTAAACTTTTATTTATCAATTTAAGTTACTTTATCAAATAAGTTTACAACCTTATATTAGAATGCATTGTCACCATACACATAACATGCACTTAAAACCATTCATAGATAAAACATTGTCAAGTTATCCAACATGCATACATATAACCTTGCATTCATACAACAATACAAAAAAAACACCACTTATAATTGCTAACACCTACACCCCTTAATACCTCTATAATATCTTTATATAAAATCTGATTCCCTATTTGCTCCTTGTCCCTATTCAACTCAATATGTGTCCCATAACTTATACATACGTCTGAGTAAATTACTAATACTAAAGTAAGCCAATATTTGGTAGTCTATAAGAGGATATCTTCTACAAGATTACACTAGTACTTGTTAAATCATCATGGCCTACTCTCATCTATCTCCTCCAAAGAAAGTCCCTGCAAACCCTCAAGATGATTCGTTTGATATCAAACAAAGGTATGCATGTCATTACTATATTTAATCTTGATCTTGTAAATACTTGAACTTTATAAAGTAATATGCTTACTTGCTAACTTGATTTTAACACATTTCCATTCGTTGTGTACAGGTCACATGTCATTACTACTACATATCTAGTGTTTGAAATTCACTATGATGGTGTTTTCTTTCAAATCCCTACCATAAAGTATGAGTATGGGAAAATATTGGTACTGAAGGTATGTAAGTCAAAGAGGATGAACTTTACTCAAATGCTTGACCTGTTAAGCCATAAACATGAATGTAAGATTCGAGGTTTGTATTTTTGTAGTCCAAGAGTTGGTCTAGAAAAAGGATTGACTTTAGTAGAAGGTGACTGTGATATGAAAAAGATGTATGATATGGCTGAGGTATATGGGTTAATCGACTTGTATATTGCCCATGCACCTCAAAACCTAGCATCATTCTATTATCAAAACCTTACTTTAGATTACTCTGATGATGAATTATTGTCAAATCTCAAAACACATGAAACAAGGAAGAAAGTTGCTAGTTCTAACTCGTACGCTGAGATGCTTGCATGGGAGGAGGAAGAAGGGCGTTCACCCCCCCTAAGAACACCTCCTCCAAAACCTAGACGGAAAGGAATTCATTATCAAGGCAAGATTCTTTTTAAAGATTTTTTGCATAGTGACTCTGTTGATGATGCTATTGAGTTTTCTGATGAAGATTGCCTGCCTGGTGGCTTTGCTTTTGATGTTGCTTCCCTGGATGTCGGATGGTCTCGTTCGCCACATTTTGAATGGCAACAAGAGGTAGTCAGGTACGATGTTTCCAATTTACTAAATGTTTCTAACGACTCTTTTGGAAATGAGGTTCTCTTGGATGTGGGTGGGTCTGCAGTTCCAAAAAATGGTCGGACTATTTTGTACCCTAGGACCGGTCGTCGTGTTTCGAAAAAGAAATATTCAAGGCTGTTCAACTTTGGATCACCAACTTCAGCTTTGAGGAGGTCAAAGATGTTGAGGTTTTTTAAAGCTCTAAAAAAGCATCGGGTTAGAGGAGGTGTTGGAAAAACACTAACTTGGTTCCTTAGGGATGGAAGGTTGGAATCTAGGGTTGTTGTGCTTCAAAATCAGCCTGTTGATGAACATGAAGCCGCAATACAAGTTTGACAAACCGGTTGTTTAGCAATATTCTAAGTAAAGTATATGCACTACTATAGGCTTTTGGGATACAACGTTATCTTTTTGTGAAATATTTTTTTGGTACTTGTTATCTCTACTAAGAAAATGTTCAACCAATAGATAAAAGTCGATGTATTTGTCATACATCCGTTGTTACGATTATGTACTATGCACATGTTTTGGGTTGTACGTTTGATTTGCGTTAATATAATGATGTATAAAGGTTAGTTGTTTTATTCAAGTTACAATGCATTTCCTTGTGACCTTTTTTTGTGGTTAAGCAAATTTAGATTTGATACTCGCTCAAGTCTTGTTTGGTCAACATGAAATGGTAACTAATGAAACAATGAGTATTACAAAAAGATAGTGCCCTTCATAGGGCAACCAATTTTTTTGGCGGGTGTTTTTAGTAGAGATTTGGCGCCCAATTTTTACACATCCCATAAAAGATCTAAAATTGATGCCCAAATATAAACCCCTCCACCTGCACACTCATAAGTCTGACATATCAGTAGTACCAAACGCACCCGACTATAAACTCTAAAAAAAATGGCAGGAACTAATAAGGGAAAATGTAAGCATTTGAATCCGATTACGCCTGAAGAAGAATATGCCAATGCCTTAGATGACGAATCAATCTTCGAAGCTATTGTCAATCACTTTGGGGGTGAAATAATCGATGAGTATGGTTCATATAGGAAGGTTTCCCCATGGCAGAGAGGTGTCATACTTGAATGGCTGCGTATGCAGAGCTTTTACAATCCGCCTTTGCCGAATCAACAGATTGAGTGTGTTGGTATGTTAACGTTTCTTGTATTCATAAAACGTTTATTTGATACAACAATTAAAGTTGGTGTGATATGGTTCATATGTTGGTATATTATACATTTATATTGATACACTATTTTGTCCATATACTTATTTCCACTCAATGAAATTTTTTAAGATGACAATTTCAATAACTTGAGTGGTGATGATGGCAAAGATCGCTTGTTATCCAAATTTGATGAGATGGACACCAGGATATCAAATGTTGAAGCTGTGTTTGCATATCTGAAGTCCAAAAATAATGGTGCTGGGACTAGCAAACAGGGAGGTTGCAGCAGTACAAGGAAGAAAAAGTAACTTTTATTTGGTCATGGATACTAAGCTTAGTATTTGTACTTTGAATATGTTGAGTTGTGGATGGTTTAAACCTATGTTGATGTTGTTTTATTTTCTAATGCTATTGTATTTCAGAAAATTTAAGCAATGTGCTAACCAGTTTTGCAATTTTGTCAGTTAAAATATGTCACTACATAATAAGGTCATCAAGCAAACTTAATTGCCATTGCAGCAACATACATCCACAACGCAGGCCAATTCAAAAGGAAACAGATATATATAAAACACTAGATTTGCAAAAGGAAACATTTTAATTAATAACAAAAGATACAACTTTATTTCATTTCATGAATTAAAATAATCCAGTACATTATTTACCTATTATCATACCAAATCCAACACAAACCACTGCAAAAGATCCAAACAAAATGAAAAGCAACCTTTCATACAACTTCAACTTTGCCTTCATATCAGTCAACTCTTCTTCCATGATTGACTTGTCCAAAGCAAGAGTATCAATCACCTGTTGATACTCCACAGTCTTGTTCAATCGTTTCTCCTTTTCAAAGAACCCATGCACCAAATCTTTATAGTATTCACTTGGAAGATCATCATCCAAAAACTGATAAACTTGACAAACTGAGCATTTTACAAATCGTTTACCCGGATTTGTCCTTGTTGTTGAAGTCTTCATTGTTAGTCGAAGAGCACATTTACAAAAGTATTCAATTTTACCATCAATTACTCGGGTTGTAGCTGTAGTTCGCGAACTTATATTTTAGGGTTTCAATGTTTAGAACAATGGGGAAATTAGGGAAAGATGTAGGGAGTGTGGGTGTTTATCAAATGACTAAAAAAATTGCACATGAGATTACTTTTTTGTAGAAAAACACTTTTGGTAAAAATTTATAAAGTCAATGTGTTTTTGGTTTGTGGCGAACGGGGTACCTCAAGTTAACCAACGGTGCGCAAATGGTCCCTGGAGCCCCGTTATAACTAACGAGCGTTATCTTTCCTTGACTAGTCAACTGGTTTTTTAGAAATGCAGATGATACAATTGTCGCGTTTGGTCCCTTTTCCCGCCTAAATTCTTGGGAACCATGTATGTACCTCTCCAGCCTATTTATACCTCTTGATTGTATACCAAACAACACATATAAACACATATATCCCTTTCAAAGAAAACTTCAAACAATGGCAGCAAATGGTAACTTTCAAAATGATGCAGAAGAGTACGAGTTCGTGTTAAACAACTATTTGCTGTTTGACGCAGTGTTTGATGCTTTCGGGGATGAACCCATTGCAGAATATGGGTCGTATAGGCAGGTAGATACATGGATGAGGACAAGAATTTTGAACTGGGTGCGTACAAAAGACTTTTACTGGGATGAGGTTTTGGGACTGAATGAGGTGGAGGAGGAGGAAGAAGATGAAGAGGAGGAGGATCAAGAGGATGCGGAGGAAGAAGTGAATGTGGTGGAGCAAACTGAGGAGGAGTAGGAGCAAAATGTGGTGGTGCATCAAAACGAGGGGGCAGCAAGTGGATAATGGTACCGGGTTTGTAGATGTTTATGATCTGGAAAACAGGATTAGCGATCTTGAAATTATGTTTCAACGACTCAAGGAAAGGAAGAAAAGGATGGAAAGCAGGGAAGAGAGCTCTGGTTCTAACAAGTTGGTGTGAAATGGAGTGAAGCATTTTATGATGATGATGATGATGTTTTTATGTTTTTAGTATTTAGGTTGGATAATTAGATGTATCGAATGGTTGTAGCTTTTTAAACATATCAATGAAAAATTTGATGTTTAATTAATTGTCTATGGTTGATTGTGAATGTTTGATTTAAGGAAGTCAACAAACAAAAAATTGCATAAAGGGCGGTTTGGTTTATGGGCAAATAGGATTTGTTATCTGTGTTTCCCCTGATGTTAAAGGGTGGTTGGGTTTCTTGGATAACAGTAGTATTTTATAAAAATGTTGCTGTTATCTTGTTTTGTAGGCCATTCAAATGGAAGAGACCTTGTATCATAAAGTTGTAACTGTATGACTCTACCTATGGTAACCTCATAGGTTGTTCCAATTTCGCCTGGGGGGGGGGGGAATTGGACAGCTATGTTTTGGCTAAGTAGGAGGTAAAGAGTATGAATACTTACACTACTTGCAACAACATTCAAATGAAAATGTTCATGGCTTTAATTGACTTTTATAAGTCAACTTAGAAACAACATTCAAATTACAAACTGTTATGTCACTAGAGTTAAAACACTTACTACACAATACCAGACATAAGTCAAAGGATCTAAAATGAAAGCTAACACAACACAAAAAACATAGAAAACCTGCATATTTAATAGTAGTAGATTAATATGTTAATTTTTACAACAAAAATTTGGAGCATTTCCAAATATTAGTTACTGTACCATATAGCAACAAAAGTAATTATTTATACATATTCAATTACAACAACCATGAAATAAGTCAACCCTTCTTGGACTTCCTCTTCAAGCTTGTAGAGACAACTTCTGGAGCCTTAGGAGCTCTTAAACCAAGTATGATTCTAGTGATGGTTGGTGGCCTTCAACCTCTTGGAGCTGTTCTTGAAGGAGCTTGTGCAGTGGAAGGGTTGGATATATTTGGACCGGCTTGTGCAGTTGAAGTTGAAGCAGCTTGACTTTTGAGAGCTTTGGATCTCTTGGAACCTTTGCCTTCAGGGAGCTCTGCAGCTGCAGCTGTTGAAGTTGAAGCTTTGGATCTTTTTGGAGCAGCTTCATCATCTTCCAACTCAATCACCTAATTTGAAACATCCTCTTCACTTGAAAAAGCCTGGTTTGCCTTTAGGGAGCTCTGAATCTCAAGGTTTTGCATCCTCTTTTTCAAGGAATTGTAGCTGCGTTTCAAGGTTTTCAATCCTCTTTTCAATGGAAACAACTTCTTGGCTGGATGTTTTACTCACAACTGGGTGATCTCCTGTGTAAAAATACACCTCCTCAAGGGGTTCCATCCTTTTCTCAAGGATTTCTATCTTCTTCTCAAGGTGTTGAATCCTGTTTTCACACACCTTTGCCTGATGCTCATCTACAATTGTTAATAGGTTAACACAGGTTAGATGTACATATATAACACACTTACAGACAACCCTTAAATCAAGTATGCAAATAAAAAACAAAAGGCCAAATAAACATCAAAAGTGTGCCCCATTGCAGTTTGACTTGCTAAAATCACTTGCAGTTTGACTAATGATGTAATACATAAATCCAACCACTCTACTAACTCTCTTTCAACCAAACTCTGCAGACATCCAAACACCCCTAAAGGGCTACACAAGGCAAGGGCATTCATTAGGTCAAATACAAAGGCCCTTAATTGCTAAAGTCAAACACCATTTGCATTTTTAGAAATGCAGTTAGACTTGCTAAAGTCAATTTGGGTAAAGTCCCTTAATTGCTAAAGTCAATGTAACACCCCAACCCGACAAGGGCAAAGGCATTACAAATATATGGTTTCATATCAGAACAAACATAACATTCAATAACAAAACAGCGAAAGTCTTAACATTAAATCCAAAATAAGTCAACATGACTTATATCAAATGCAAGACAAAAATAACTGAAATACAAAATCCAATATTCAAATGCCTAAACAACGGCATATCAAAATAAATAGAAATCCATATGGTAAAGCTAAAAACACTAAGGTCAAAACTCCAAATCAGATTGCTCTCATCACAAAGCTAAAACCCAGCTTCCTAGCTTAAGTACCTGCCGCAGGAAAAGAAATGCGGCTGAGCTACGAGAGCTCAGTGAACAGATATATAGATAAACAGAAACGATAACAGATAGCAGTACAGAACGAATCAGGAATACAGATCATACCGATACAGAATCAAAGTTAATGAATAGGAAAGGTAATAAGGAACATGAAAAGAATGAAAAAGAGATAATGAAACAAATCAGGTTTAGGGAAAACAGAAATCCATCACGAGCCCAGATAACAGATAATACCATATAATATAACAAACCTGTGTAGAGTGGCCAACTCCCAGATAATGTGAGTGACGTGTATCGCACACACCATCAGTCACCAGATATAATAATAAACATATAACAAAACATAAACAGATATCAGATAACAGATAACAGAATCAGAACTAGGATGCATCCATGCGCCCCCGGTGGCCAGAAACTCCTTAACACACCAGATAAAATAAATCAGGGACGGAACAGGTCATCACTCTCCTGCCCTAGAGTCATGTCAAAGGTGCATGAATGACATGGACATGAAACCCTCATGCCTAGTGATTGGCTCGGATATCAAACTGTAGGTCAGAGGTCAGAGGCCAAATGAACTATCAAAATCAGAAAGTCATGTCTTAAGGGTACATGGCAAAAAGGTTCATGTTAAAGTCCAGAAATATCAAAGGTTCAATTCAGAGTTTAAACAAAGGTTCAGAAATGGAAAATCATAGCAGAAGGTTCAAACAAAGATTCAAGATAACAGATTACAACAGAGATACACAAACAGAGGGGAACATAGCAATGGTATAGGAAATCCTAATAAGGAAAATGAAATACTGAGAGAAAAGGGAAAGAAACACCCTTACTGAAATAGGGCAGAATATCTGTACCTTATTAGCATAGCAGAAATCAAACAGACAAACACAGAAATCAGATTATCAAGACTTCTCCTTCTTCACACCTAAGGAAGAGGAAGACATAATTACTAAAGCTTCTTATTCAGATTATTACTCTTTGTTTATCTCATCATTTTATGTACTTTCTATTTTTAGTAACCTTCCAGATTTAGTAAGTTTCCATAATTAGCAGTTTTTCCAGAATTAACATATATTATCATTTCAGATTAGGTTGAACCTTATTCAGAGATTATTATGGAATAACAGTACATTTTATCAAGTTACAGAAGTTTAGGGTTTTAAATGACAATTATACAGAGTTTAGGGTTTTAAATGTAACTTCATTAATTACCAAGGTCATTAGTGAAAAATACTTTAAATTACAGAATTAAATGCTCACTTTATTCAGAATTACCTTTATTCCCTTAAGTTTCATAATTTACAGATTACACCCCTTTGGTTACATAATTTACAAAACTAACCTTATAATTACATATTTTACAAATTAAACCCTACAATATCCATAATTACCAACCAAGCATATTATATTTCATATTTACAGAATATATCCTCAGAATTTAGTACTTTACATATTTGACCCCTCAGAATTCAGAATTTACATATTTAGCCCTTTAAGTTTACAAAACATATATATTAAATCATAATTACATAACAATTACATAATTAGCCCAAAAAATCCTCAAAATTACACAACAACCTTTTTATATCAGTATTAACACAAAACAACTTCAGAATTCCAGATTTACACTTTTGGTCCCTCACTTTTAATTAATTTCCAAACGAAACCCTAATTTCCCATTAATTCATTATTATGCAAAATTTACACTTAGGACCCCAAAGTTATATTTTTCCCACATTCTTACAGATGTATATGATCTTAAAAAAATATCCTAGAAGTTTCAAAGTTGGCAAAACAGGTCCTTATGCATTTAACTTCAAATCGGTATTACTTTTTACAAACAATTAGAAACCCTACTATGCACCAATCATTGAACCATCATTTAATCATCATTAAAACACATTAATTGATCAGATATTCATCCAAGAGATCAAACCCTAGAAGCCACGATTTCCTTTTATTTTATTTCTTTATTTTTCTAAAATCCGGTTTTATCAATAATTAACCACGTTAATTTTAAGCTTCTAAAAATCAAAACCATATTTTTCCCAGATCATATTACTTATAAGGAACCCACGAAAAATAGTGAACATGCCCAGAAAATTCGTTTAACATATATTGCATATTTACGTATGTTTTAGACACTAAAATTACAATGAATTGATTTAGGCCACCATAATTCGATCTATCATTTTTCCCAGGTATAATATATCATAAGAGGTCTAAATAAAATAGCCATCATGCCCAGAAATTTGGATTTCATATATTTGCAATTTACGTGTTCTATAGCCATTATATTATCATACGCATAGAATTAGCATGCATGGATCGATTTGCATATTTTATATGAGTTATATAACATCTAAATATAACTGGAAAAATGCCATATTAATTTTATCACGTTTGGTTAAGTCGCAAGAATTATTACCTTGATTTAGAGCAAATCGACAAGAAAACAAGAACAAGAACAAACCAAGGAGAAAACGCAGCAACTATTAATTTTCCTAGCTTCCTTGCACCTCCAATAATCCCAGAAAAATACTTGTTCAATCCCAGAAGTCGCACAGAAGCTTGGGTCGAATTATTTTGGATCGCTAGGGTTCTTTGTGGTTTAGTCGGTATTGTTTTTGGAGAAAAGAATAAAAGAGATTTGTTTTAACTTATGAGAACCGACTTTAGGGGGGGGGGGAATCCAGTATATTTCAGCCCATGATATCCAGAAAATATTTGGTTGATTTTCTATAATCTTTTTCCTTAATTTATTTAACATATTTTCTAATTATAAGAATTAAACATTATATTTATTAAATTTGTATAATTTCGGAATTATATATATAAATGTGTAAGATTATTTTTGAACATGTAAAATGATGTAACATTGTCCCAGAAATTATTTTGTCTCAAATATAGTTCGATTTCAGATGTTTTGGAATTATTTCATAATTTTATAAGTTATTTTATAAGGTTTTATATTATTAGGGGTAATTTGGTAATTTTACGGGTTATCTGAATTTCAGGTATTACAACTTCTTCCCCACTAACAAAAAATTTTCGTCCTCGAAATTTGCAGAAAGCAGAAGGAAAAGAGAAGAGCAGAAAACAAAACAAGACATACCAAATTAAAGCGAGAAGTGCGGATAACTAGCTCGTATTGATTCCTCGGTTTCCCAGGTAGCCTCACGCTCCGGGTGCTTCTTCCAAAGAATCTTTACGAACGGAATAACCTTATTCCTCATGACTCGTTCCTGACGATCCAGAACCGCTTCTGGCTCTTCAGACAAGGACATATCAGGTTGGATCTGATCAAGCGGATAGGATACTACATGCAACGGATGATAGTTGTATCCCCTCAGAAGAGATACATGAAAAACGTTATGCACATGAGATAGCTGAGGAGGTAAAGCCAGACGATAAGAAACCTCCCCAATACGATCCAGAATTTCAAACGGTCCAATAAATCGAGGACTCAACTTGCCCTTGATTCCAAAACGCTTAACACCACGGAAAGGAGATACTTTCAGAAATACCCGATCACCTACATTGAATTGCAGATCCCGACGGTGCTTATCAGCATAACTCTTCTGACGAGCACGCGCCTCCTTCAATTTCTCCCTAGCCACGGCTACCTTTTCATTAGTGATCTCGACCATTTCAGGTCCCTCAATCAGACGTTCACCTACTTCATTCCAACAAACAGGAGCCCTACATTTCCTACCATACAACATCTCGAAGGGAGCCATACGGATACTCGCATGCCAACTGTTATTATACGCAAACTCCACTAAACACAAATACTCATCCCAACTACCGGTCCATTCCAAAGCACAAGCCCGTAACATATCTTCCAAAGTCTGAATGGTCCTTTCAGACTGACCATCAGTTTGGGGATGAAATGCAGTACTGAACTTAAGACGAGCGCCCCAAACTTTATGAAGTCCTTTCCAGAAATGCGAAGTGAAACGAGGATCACGATCGGAAACAATAGACGAAGGCATACCATGCAATCTAACGATTTCCTGCTGAAAAATATCCGCCAACTGACTGACAGTATAGGTCATACGGATAGGTAAGAAATGAGCGGATTTAGTTAGCCGATCAACGACCACCCAAATCGCATCATGTCTTTTACGAGTAACAGGCAGACCAGAAACAAAGTCCATGGAAATCTCATCCCACTTCCATGCCGGAATCTCCAAAGGCTGTAACAAACCACTAGCCCGCTGATGTTCAATCTTAACTTGCTGACAAGTCATACATCTAGCCACAAATAACGCCACATCTTGCTTCATACCGTTCCACCAGAAATGCTGTTTCAGATCCCGATACATCTTGGTAGAACCAGGATGAATAGAGAAAGGAGAACTGTGGGCCTCAGTCAACACAGCCTCACGCAGATCAGAATCATTAGGCACACATAACCGATCCTCATACCAGACAACTCCATCATCATCAACTCTGAATTCGGTTTGCTTACCCTCTTCAATATTTTGAACAATAGCCCAAAGCTCACCATCATCTTTCTGAGCCTCTTTAATACGCAACATCAGATTTGACTCAATCTTTAAGCTAGCCCAGTAACCAACATCACGACGAACACACAACTCAACATCCAGACGCTCCAAATCCTTGAGAACATGCGGATCAATCTCCAAACTAGCAATCATTCCAGATTTCCGACTAAGTGCATCAGCAACCACATTAGCCTTACCTGGATGATACTGGATGTTAGTGTCATAATCCTTAAGAAGCTCTAACCATCTACGCTGCCTCATATTAAGCTCCTTCTGAGTAAAGATGTATTTGAGACTCTTGTGATCGGTGAAGATATCACACGATTCGCCATACAAGTAATGTCTCCAGATTTTCAATGCAAAGACAACAGCCGCTAACTCAAGATCATGAGTCGGATAATTTTCTTCATAGGGTTTCAATTGCCTCGAAGCATAGGCAATCACCTTGCCGTGTTGCATAAGCACACAGCCCAAACCCTTCTTAGAAGCATCACTATAGATTTGGAAACCTCCAGATCCTGATGGTAAAGTCAGAATGGGTGCAGACACCAATCGCCGTTTCAACTCCTCAAAACTCTGTTCACGCTCATCAGTCCATACAAACTTTTCACCCTTCCGCATCAACTGAGTCAAAGGTAACGCTAACTTAGAGAATCCTTCAACAAAACGCCGGTAGTAGCCAGCTAATCCCAAAAAACTCCTGACTTCAGTCACAGTGGTAGGTCTCGGCCACTTGGTGATAGCCTCGACCTTAGATGGATCCATGGTGATACCATCTGCAGACACAACGTGACCAAGGAAAGCTACTTGGTTCAGCCAGAATTCACATTTAGAAAATTTCGCGAATAACTTCTGCTGCCTCAGAATACCCAGAACAATACGCAAATGCTGCTCGTGCTCCTCAGACGATTTAGAATACACCAGAATATCATCAATGAAAACGATGACGAACTTATCCAGAAATTCATGAAAGACCCGATTCATTAAATCCATAAACACAGCAGGAGCATTCGTTAAGCCAAAAGGCATAACCAGAAACTCATAGTGTCCATATCGGGTGCGGAAAGCAGTCTTAGAAACATCCTGCTCTTTAACTCGCAATTGGTGATAACCAGATCGCAAGTCGATTTTAGAGAACACTTTAGCTCCTTTCAGCTGATCAAACAAGTCATCAATGCGAGGAAGCGGATAACAGTTTCGGATGGTAATACGATTTAACTCACGATAATCAATGCACAACCGCATACTACCGTCCTTCTTCTTCACGAAAAGCACCGGAGCACCCCATGGCGAAACACTAGGGTGAATGAAACCACAGTCCAACAACTCTTCCAGTTGCTCCTTTAACTCCTTCAGTTCAACAGGCGCCATCCGGTACGGAGCCTTAGAGATAGGTTCGGCACCGGGAATCAGATCAATAGCAAATTCAACTTCTCTAGCCGGAGGAAGACCAGGAAGTTCCTTAGGGAAAACATCGGCAAAATCCCGAACAATGGGAACATCGGAAATATCAGGAGCTTCGACAGATGAATCTTTAACAGAAGCCAAATAGCCTTGGCAACCATGAGATATCAAGGTCCGCGCCTTCATAGCAGAGATGATTTTAACAGATTTCAAAGGGCGAGATTCATGATAAATGAATTCAGGATGGTTCAGATCTCCAAAAATCACATTCCTAGCATGGCAGTCGATGGTAGCTCTATGGGAAGCCAACCAATCCATGCCCAGGATGACATCGAAATCAATCATATCCAGAGGAAGTAAGTTAGCCGGACGAATCCGGTCATCAAAGCGGAGAGGACAGTTAACATATACATGATCGAGGAGAACACTGTGTTTCATTGGGGTGGAAATAGATAGCTGGTTTATTAATGGTGTTGGAGTTGTTTTAAGTTTCTGAGCTAGTTTTACAGATATAAAAGAGTGTGTTGCGCCGGTATCAAATAATATGAATACAGTATGATCACCAATATACAGAATGCCAGTAATGGTACCTGACGCTTTAGCTGCCTGATCCCGAGTAGTCGAAAACACACGGCCTGTATTCGGAGGAGGAGGAGGAAGATACTGCATAGCTGGTGCCGGATTCTGCTTGGGACAATCCTTCACCCGATGCTCAGAAGACCCACATCGGAAACATGCCCCAGAAGCCCTACGACACGGTCCGGGATGACTCTTCCCACAAGTAGTGCAGATAGGAGGGGGAGGTAAAGCCTGAGAACCCGATCCAGAACCCCGAGACTGCTGCTGATAACCCTTGGAAGACTGATCCTTCCACTGCTTCTGACTGTCACTGCGTCCATGACGATCATTCCCCTGCCTAGAAACCGACCTCGAATCCTGACCCTTCGAGTCGTTCCTCTTTTGATCATAACTCCTACCCGACTGACCCTGATAGTCACGTCCACGATCTGACTGACCTCGCTGCTCAAAGTTCCTACCAGAATACCCCTTGTTGTCCCGATTCTGACTCTGATTCTGATTCTGAACCCTGTCGCCATCACGGTTTCGCTTAAAACCAACTCCCTCATGAAAAATCTCAATGTTGCGAGCTGCATCGCAACATGCTGACGGATCCTGAAACTCATCATTAAGAATACGATCGAGCACCCACCTAATTCAGAGTAAATTGAAAAGAGCATTAGGATCAATTGGAACCAAAATCAACTTTATACAGGTTACTAACCTTTTGAGTCCCCATTTGAATTGCTTGGCTTGGCGCCTTGAATCTCCAGCAGTGGGGCCCACAAAGCTGACCAATCTCTGAAACCGCTCCAGATATTCCCCTGCGGTCTCAGAATCTAGCTGGGAAATAGTGTTGTACTCCCGAATAAACCTCTGCTGCTCAGAGTCAGGGAAGTACCGATTATAGAATGTAGTGCGGAAATCAACCCAAGAACAACCAAGAACATACGGATCGCCTCCTTTAGCTGCCTTGTGCGCCTTCCACCAGTTAAGTGCATTACCTTCAAGCTTAAACACAGCCAAACGAGTCTTAAACTCGTCCTCACAACCTAGCACCTCAAACAGCTTCTCCATGTGGGTAATCCAGTCCTCTGCAGCATGAGGAGTAGCAGCAGAACTGAAAGACAACGACTTGAGTTTGTTGAAACTCTCAAGCCACCCAATCATGGTAGTGGGTCGGCCCCCACCACCAGAAGAACTACCAGCACCTCCAGATGAACTAGCTCCACCACTGATAAGCCGGTTAATCACCGCATCAGTGTTAAGACCCGGTAACAGATTGGCTATAGCATTAGCCACCAAAGCCTCCAGATTGGGGATTTCAGCATCCCCTCCAGCATTATACTCCTGATGACGAGTGTTAACCATCTATAGAATTTTGAAGACGATTAGTAAGATCAAGCAAAATATGATAGAGCAGAATAAGGGAAAAGAGTACGCGAAAGGAAACCTAATGTCTACCCAATCCTCACAGGTCAATGGCCTAAGCCTAAGGGTTTCGGATGCCTGTCTCTCTGATACCACAAATTGTAACACCCCAACCCGACAAGGGCAAAGGCATCACAAATATATGGTTTCATATCAGAACAAACATAACATTCAATAACAAAACAGCGAAAGTCTTAACATTAAATCCAAAATAAGTCAACATGACTTATATCAAATGCAAGACAAAAATAACTGAAATACAAAATCCAATATTCAAATGCCTAAACAACGGCATATCAAAATAAATAGAAATCCATATGGTAAAGCTAAAAACACTAAGGTCAAAACTCCAAATCAGATTGCTCTCATCCCAAAGCTAAAACCCAGCTTCCTAGCTTAAGTACCTGCCGCAGGAAAAGAAATGCGGCTGAGCTACGAGAGCTCAGTGAACAGATATATAGATAAACAGAAACGATAACAGATAGCAGTACAGAACGAATCAGGAATACAGATCATACCGATACAGAATCAAAGTTAATGAATAGGAAAGGTAATAAGGAACATGAAAAGAATGAAAAAGAGATAATGAAACAAATCAGGTTTAGGGAAAACAGAAATCCATCACGAGCCCAGATAACAGATAATATCATATAATATAACAAACCTGTGTAGAGTGGCCAACTCCCAGATAATGTGAGTGACGTGTATCGCACACACCATCAGTCACCAGATATAATAATAAACATATAACAAAACATAAACAGATATCAGATAACAGATAACAGAATCAGAACTAGGATGCATCCATGCGCCCCCGGTGGCCAGAAACTCCTTAACACACCAGATAAAATAAATCAGGGACGGAACAGGTCATCACTCTCCTGCCCTAGAGTCATGTCAAAGGTGCATCAATGACATGGACATGAAACCCTCATGCCTAGTGATTGGCTCGGATATCAAACTGTAGGTCAGAGGTCAGAGGTCAAATGAACTATCAAAATCAGAAAGTCATGTCTTAAGGGTACATGGCAAAAAGGTTCATGTTAAAGTCCAGAAATATCAAAGGTTCAATTCAGAGTTTAAACAAAGGTTCAGAAATGGAAAATCATAGCAGAAGGTTCAAACAAAGATTCAAGATAACAGATTACAACAGAGATACACAAACAGAGGGGAACATAGCAATGGTATAGGGAATCCTAATAAGGAAAATGAAATACTGAGAGAAAAGGGAAAGAAACACCCTTACTGAAATAGGACAGAATATCTGTACCTTATTAGCACAGCAGAAATCAAACAGACAAACACAGAAATCAGATGATCAAGACTTCTCCTTCTTCACACCTAAGGAAGAGGAAGAAAGAATTACTAAAGCTTCTTATTCAGATTATTACTCTTTGTTTATCTCATCATTTTATGTACTTTCTATTTTTAGTAACCTTCCAGATTTAGTAAGTTTCCATAATTAGCAGTTTTTTCCAGAATTAACATATATTATCATTTCAGATTAGGTTGAACCTTATTCAGAGATTATTATGGAATAACAGTACATTTTATCAAGTTACAGAAGTTTAGGGTTTTAAATGACAATTATACAGAGTTTAGGGTTTTAAATGTAACTTCATTAATTACCAAGGTCATTAGTGAAAAATACTTTAAATTACAGAATTAAATGCTCACTTTATTCAGAATTACCTTTATTCCCTTAAGTTTCATAATTTACAGATTACACCCCTTTGGTTACATAATTTACAAAACTAACCTTATAATTACATATTTTACAAATTAAACCCTACAATATCCATAATTACCAACCAAGCATATTATATTTCATATTTACAGAATATATCCTCAGAATTTAGTACTTTACATATTTGACCCCTCAGAATTCAGAATTTACATATTTAGCCCTTTAAGTTTACAAAACATATATATTAAATCATAATTACATAACAATTACATAATTAGCCCAAAAATCCTCAAAATTACACAACAACCTTTTTATATCAGTATTAACACAAAACAACTTTAGAATTCCAGATTTACACTTTTGGTCCCTCACTTTTAATTAATTTCCAAACGAAACCCTAATTTCCCATTAATTCATTATTATGCAAAATTTACACTTAGGACCCCAAAGTTATATTTTTCCCACATTCTTAAAGATGTATATGATCTTACAAAAATATCCTAGAAGTTTCAAAGTTGGCAAAACAGGTCCTTATGCATTTAACTTCAAATCGGTATTACTTTTTACAAACAATTAGAAACCCTACTATGCACCAATCATTGAACCATCATTTAATCGTCATTAAAACACATTAATTGATCAGATATTCATCCAAGAGATCAAACCCTAGAAGCCACGATTTCCTTTTATTTTATTTCTTTATTTTTCTAAAATCTGGTTTTATCAATAATTAACCACGTTAATTTTAAGCTTCTAAAAATCAAAAACATATTTTTCCCAGATCATATTACTTATAAGGAACCCACGAAAAATAGTGAACATGCCCAGAAAATTCATTTAACATATATTGCATATTTACGTATGTTTTAGACACTAAAATTACAACGACTTGATTTAGGCCACCATAATTCGATCTATCATTTTTCCCAGGTATAATATATCATAAGAGGTCTAAATAAAATAGCCATCATGCCCAGAAATTCGGATTTCATATATTTGCAATTTACGTGTTCTATAGCCATTATATTATCATACGCATAGAATTAGCATGCATGGATCGATTTGCATATTTTATATGAGTTATATAACATCTAAATATCACTGGAAAAATGCCATATTAATTTTATCACGTTTGGTTAAGTCACAAGAATTATTACCTTGATTTAGAGCAAATCGACAAAAAAACAAGAACAAGAACAAACCAAGGAGAAAACTCAGCAACTATTAATTTTCCTAGCTTCCTTGCACCTCCAATAATCCCAGAAAAATACTTGTTCAATCCCAGAAGTCGTACAGAAGCTTTGGTCGAATTATTTTGGATCGCTAGGGTTCTTTGTGGTTTAGTCGGTATTGTTTTTGGAGAAAAGAATAAAAGAGATTTGTTTTAACTTATGAGAACCGACTTTAGGGGGGGGGGGGGAAATCCAGTATATTTCGGCCCATGATATCCAGAAAATATTTGGTTGATTTTCTATAATCTTTTTCCTTAATTTATTTAACATATTTTCTAATTATAAGAATTAAACATTATATTTATTAAATTTGTATAATTTCGGAATTATATATATAAATGTGTAAGATTATTTTTGAACATGTAAAATGATGTAACATTGTCTCAGAAATTATTTTGTCTCAGATATAGTTCGATTTCAGATGTTTTGGAATTATTTCGGAATTTTATAAGTTATTTTATAAGGTTTTATATTATCAGGGGTAATTTGGTAATTTTACGGGTTATCTGAATTTCAGGTATTACAGTCAAATTGCAATTTTAGTAATGCAAATAATTAACTAACCTAACGGGCATTCATTAGGGCAACAACAAAAGGGCAAATCAACATCACAATGGTCTAAACACATGCTCAAGGTTTGCCATTTCAAAAAAAAATCCCAAAATGCATACCTTTATTCACCTCTACTTGGTTTCCCTCCATGGGTTTTCTTGTCTGACCAAACACATCTTCAAGGGTTGGAAAAAGCTCACTGGGTCCATTTGAGAGAACTGTGAAATAAGATAGGGTCAGATAAGCAACAAAAGGTCAACTCAAGTCATTAAGGCAACATTTAATTCTAAACAAAAACAATGGTACGATGTGCTAACCTTTCACCATAACATAGTTCCATAAGTCGTCTAACATTTCATCTGACACATCATTTCCTACCTTCCAGATATTCTTATACTTTTCATAAAGATAATCTGCCATGTCTTCAGTCAATGTAACTTTGCTCCAATCTTTGTTGGCCATTGCAAGAATCACGGTATCAGATGGTTTTGTGTAATCGTTCTAGGGTTTGTAGGGTTGTGTGTGTGACAATGATCGGGTTGCACAGTAACAAGTGACCCAATAGGGTTGTGTGAGCCGTTTTATACTCAGGGACCAAACGCTTCAATTTGTAAAATGTGAAAAGACAAAAAAACTAGTTGACTAGTCAACTAACGAGGTCAACTTCAGTGACTATCTATGAAATTTACCCTTATTTTACTAATAAGGTGTAAATTTTTTACAACAAAATGGACCAAATGTGTAAGTGTAAAGGGAAACACTATAACCCCACATTACTTATCCTTTTCTTCCCATGAAACACAAGATCCCCACAGGCAGTTCAAACCCTAGGTCATTGTCACCGCACGAATCCAAAAAAGTTGCTGTCGTTTTCATCTTTATATCAAGTAAACTAGGTTTGTTGTACTGTCCCATAACTATATTATTACCTTTTTTGTTTATATAAATATGATGTTACAGTTAATTAATCTAATTTTTAATTAATTATTTTTATTTATTTATTTATAACATATTGTTATGTACATTGTAATTAGTTTGTTACTTATGTCTGCAAATTCTACATTCTTAGTTTTGGTTTGTAACTATAAAGTATACTCGTGTTTTAATTTTATCAGAAAAAATGGGCAAAAAGTTGGAAGTCGCGTTTAAAGTACACAACAATGGGGAATTTGCTTTCGATCCACTACGTTATGTTGATAGGTGCGTTGCCGACATTTGGTGTTTTACTTCCGATAGGGGTGTTTTTACTAGGGCACTTGATCATGTTATGAATGACATTTTTGGTAATAAATGGGCATTGTTTTATTGTAAACCAAACATGTCACTTGCAAATGGTTTAACTTTACTACACACTGATAATGACGTGCGTAGATTTGTTGATCATGCTTTGAGCAATGGTTCCATAAACCTGTATATTGCGCACAAGCAAAAGGAATTGTCAAAATATTACTTTAAAAACATGATGTGGCAAGAGGAGGACGCTGGAATGCGTTGCTATTGTTCAACTCCGTTCAAAAGAAGGAAGATAACTAAACGTGTTCTTATCAGCAAAACTGATGGTGGGTTCAAGATAAATGAGAGAGGAGGTAGTGGAAGTGGGGAAGATAAAATGTTGCACGAGGTTGGTGTACAAATAAAGAATGCAAAGGGTACCGATAAGGGAAAATCAAAGCTGTTTGAAGACGATGTGCTGGAAAGAAATACTAGTAAGGGTAGAAACGAATGGAAACAATGAATGACTCTGAATCAAGCAAGGAAACAAACTAGTAAGTTGGAAAAACGTACATGAGGGTCATGGTTAACGGGCGAGCCAAAATGGTGGAAGTGCCATCTGTTTGATTGCTCGTTGGTACGTTTATTGACTAGCATTTTAAATTTAGTTTATGCAATCAGTTCCCATTATATAATTGCTGAATATTATAGATATATCTTCAGACCACAAACATACACGACCCCTATTTATTACACACCAAATGACCCACAATTGTTATTCTTACATAAACAAAACATAGTACCAACTAGGAAGTGAGTGCATACATTTAAATATATAGTGAGTGAGTCTAGCACTCCGCTTAAAGATAGGGGGTCTTTACTGTAAAAAGTTGTTTAGAGTAGCGAAATCTGAGAGAAAATTAATGTGTGGAGTGGATGAGTTCGGTTATTTCTGGGTATGACTTGAGTTGGGTGCCTTTACAGCATTCATCATCCCATGCATAAACTCTACATTTGCCTCTGCCGCATTTGCCTCAGTTTGTATGTTGTTACTTTGATTAGATGAATCCTCCACCGCACGAGCCTTTTTCCTTGGATCGGCTGGACCCTTCGTTACAGACTTCCTTTTTTTGGAACATATTTTCTGTAGACATGTACACATAAACATTAGCTGCCAATAATCACAAGTAGTTAATTATGTAATAATAAGTAAAATTTTAATCTTTTGTTTCACGGTTCATTACATGTTATCCGCTTATGTCCTGCGCCTCCACACCTTCCATACTGTATCTTTTGAGGCACCTCGCCTTGAGAGGGAATTCGGTCTTTCTTTTTAGGTCTACCAGATGGCCGCTTACTCGTAAGAGAGGGTGATACATGTTCGATGTCGTCTGGAGTGTCCCACATCTTTATGTCTTTTTAAGGATAAATGATGCCTTCGTGTGTACCTTTAAGTGTTGTATTATAAAACCAAGCTTTAGCCAATTTCTTCACACTAGTCAGACCTGCAAATCTACCGACAGCACAAACATGTCCATATGGTAAGCCCGGAAGCTTCCATTTTCGACAAGTGCACTCACCCTGTTCCAAATCAACAACAAGGCACTTTTTCTTGTCGCGTACTTCATACACTTTGTCCTTATCAATCCCCATAACCTTCCAGTTTGCACTTTTGGCCATTCTGTCATTCACTTTCGCAGTCGCCCAATCCGTAAGTTCGTCGTCCGGGGCATCTAACAATAAATACGAAACTTTAGTGTGTAGTATTTCATTATTGTTCAGTAAACATATTAGAAATTAGACCATTTCTTACCTGCATGTTTTTCTCGGCGGTGGTAATACCAGCTTTGAAGAAGACCTGAAAACCATTCCATCAGCGTTGTTATTGGGCAGTAGAGCACATCCTTTGTTAAAGCATTTATGGATTCCACATTGTTTGAGGTTAAGTAATTGTACCTTTGCCTAGGGCAATGCGCCGTTGATCATTTCTCTACTCCTGCTTCGACTAGTTTTTTTGTGAGACAACGGTCTTACCGCACGAATATCAGACATTAGCTTTGCAAAATCCTCCCTTGTGTATGCTTTGCATGTCTTCCAGTATAAACAATTCAGTTTATCGCTTTGCATATTTGTATTTAACATCAAATGACGACAACAATATCCGTGAAAGGCATTTGAGAATATATTTTTACATGCAAGGGTGATTGCATGATGTCTGTCAGATATGATTGCCAAATTAGGAACTTCCCCTATGCATTCTTTGAGTTTTGTCAAAAACCAAGTCCATGCTTCACCAGTCTCGCCTTGAGTAACACCGATAGCAATCGGTAAAATCTGATTGTTTCCATCCATTCCAACGGCAACCAGATTTGTTCCTAGGTATGTCCCTTTTAGATGTGCCGCATCAATTATGATCAGAGGGCATATATAGCACAAGAAACTCTTAATCTTTAATAATACAGTGTATCATATACTGGGTAAGATGAAATTGTTACATCATGGTGAAAAAATATTAAAAAAAAAAAAAAAAAAAAAAAAAAAAAAAAAATCCCTTGCATATTAGTTTTGTTTATTGTTAAATGCCACATATTTGGCATTTGATATTTGAAAAAGCGTATTTCGTTTAATCCGTTTGTGATAACTACTTAATAAAACCGTTTATACTATGTCATTGCATGACTATCTAAATTAATAACAATAAATTGTTTGTTGTTTGACCTGACAGGTGCGGTATGCACATAAGATGGATTCGTTGCTTTTGGTTAAATGTTGTTATCACCAATTAAGTAAAATGGTATCTTTTGGTAACTTGGTATGTTGTACTTAAGAAAACAAAGTATCAGCAGTATGTTTAACTAGTATGTCTTTCGTAATTTTAGGCTGTACCTGTATATGCAGGTACATGTTTGTCTATTTATCTGATTGATAATTTAAGGTTCAGTGATTTGTTGTTGCATTTCATTAATACTAGTTAATTTATGTTGTGTAAAAGTATGATATGCTTACATCCTACTGGTTTTTTTTTTTTTTTTTTTTTTTTTTTTTTTTTTTTTTTTTTTTTTTTTTTTTTTTAACTTTGTGTTTTTGTCTATATTTATAACGCTAGAATAATGTATGACAGAAAGGTTAACAGATAACCATAGCTATTAATGTTCATATGAAAAATACGTTTTGCAATTAAACAAATAGGATTACAAACTTAATAATATGCTTACCGCAGCACCGAAACCGATAAATAGGTTCTTAAAACGGCTTTCAGCGTCGGTCTCTATGTGTGTAACTGTCCCCTCGTTTTCCAGCTTTAGGTCATAACAATATCTGGGCAGCTGCGAAAATGAGGCCTTTGGGCAGCCCTGATTTGCTTCCAGTGCCAAATGTTTCCCCCTCCAAGTTCATTTGTATGAAACGTCTATATTCATCTCCAAATTCAGATCATGAATAAAGTCCTTTGGCTTATACACCCTTGTTAGATCTGCGATCTTCGGAGCTAATATTTTAGCCAAGGTTTTTGCATAAGCATTTCGGTGATTTGGATTGAATTGGATTTTTGAACATTTATGATGTCGTTTATTGAGCTGATTCTAAATCGGGTACTTTTCCCAATTCGACGACAGTTTATGTGCCAATCACATTCCGGTTGAACACACTTCACAAAGTATCTTACCGTACACGATTTAGAAACAAAAAATTCATAACCTTCTCTTAAACATTTCACACCTATCTCATACATGCACTCTTCCTTATCTTCAAAGGTATCATGAAGTTTTAAAACACCTTTATTCTTATATGGAAGGCTAGGGCAAAAAGTTTGTGGATGGGGTTGGAGTGGCATAAAGTTAAATTTAGTGAGTTGCAATTGATGGTCTTAATCTAAATTTACCACAGGGGTTTTTTTAGTTTGGTCGACGAATATTGTTTGAACATCTGACGGCGACCCCAAAACAAGAGTTTTGAAAACCTCGACGTCGTCGTCATCAAGTAGGTTCGTTTTGGTTGCACCGGTGATGTAAGATAAACGTATTCCATTTACATCGTTAACCTTGAACTTTTTCCATACATACCTCACAAGATTGCCAAATTTGATGGCATTTGGAAGTAAAACGCCACACATAATATCTTCATATTGTATAAACACCCTGAATTTTTCTGTTGTACCAGAATTCATTTTTGTTTTAATCAAATCTTGTTTTTTTGTTTTTGTTGTTTTTTGTTTTGTGTTACATTTGGTGAAGAGTTATATAAGCAAATCTTGTTGCCCAAAGTACAACTGATTACAATAACATGTTATTTAAAGTACAAGAATAGTTGCTCAAATATCAAAATTAGTTGCCCATAATACACAACATTTGGTTGCCCAAAATGAAAACCAATATTAGTGGCCCAAAGTAAACCACAACTAATAGCCCATAGTAATATGTTACTATCCACACATACAAAATAACTTTCCATTAGTTTCATATACATATAATTGATTAACGAGTGTATAAGGCAATAAGTTGTAGTTATGTGTAAAAACAACAGTCATGGTTTATAGCATATGTTAACAACATTTGTAGATATGGATTTTCATAACAAACATATATAATACACTTATGGACAATACAGACATAGCCAAATGATTGATACAAACTATTTCATGCATACATCAAACATACATTAATAATGGTTGCATATAAAATACATACTCCTAGCATACAAAGATATTAAAAATTACTAATATCAAATTAAACACAATAAAAGCACCATAGCATATGTTTCCACCAAAATAAAACCTACAACATTCCATCTAAAGTTTCTTTATCTTTTGAAGGAATTCCCGTTTTTCGAAGGTCCGCAACTGTGCTTCCTTGCTGTCAATTTCTAGTTTCATCTTTTAGGCCAGCTCCCTTTCTTGAATGTCATCGAAGAATGCTGCACTTTGCATGGCACGCAGATTCTTATCGAATATCAATTCATCAATAATAGCTTGCCTCTTCTCCATACTATCTTGTAGATCTTTAACAACATCAAACAGTTTTCTTGCTATTTGAAAATCTCTTGCGGTCTCCTTTTCAATTAGAATTAGCCACGTGTCTGGCATACGGTTAGAGTTTGCTGTTTCTGATAGTTCTTTCAAAGTTGGCCGGTTCATTTTTAATTTTATGGGTGGTTGATGGTTAATAACGATGATATTTTTTGATGGTGAAGCCTCCTATAAATACTGAAAATTTGTAACCGTTATGGTTATTAATTTCATTGAACAGTTGTGTCTATTTACTAGGGGTGTTACTATTGGCGGTTTCTTGGTTGGTTTGTTGTTGTAAACGGCCACAAAAAAAAAAAAAAAAAAAAAAAAAAAAAAAAAAAAAAAAAAAAAAAAAAAAAAACTGAAAATTTAAAACCGTTATGGTTATCATATCCACACTGGATATTATAACTAATAGTTGCAACCATTTTGAAAATACATAAATTCCACACGAGATAGAAGGTCCATACAAATTAAGTACTGAGAAAGCATAATACTACAACAAGTAAACTACTTTAAACAGGAACCCATGACCCACAACCAAAAATCAATGGCTGCTATAAGTTTTTTAACACAAACACTGCGACAAAAGATGATTTAACTAGAAAAGATGAATTTTGACAAAAGGCACAAACATTAACAAACTTATTTGTAATTCCTTAGCATCTTCATGATCTTTGACTTCTCAGCGGCACGGAGGACACTTGCCTTGCGCCTTTCAATCAAAAAACCAATTTCCTCCAAATCATCTTGCTTCGCTAACCTAAGACATTTCAAAGGTTCATTAACCGCACGATGGTACCCAAATTGTTCAAGCTCCAGTATGAACGCATGCCTGTGCTGAACAAGGAGCTGTATTTCCTCAATCATTTTCCGATAATCTTTATCATCACCTATGTTAGCCTCTCTCTCTAGCAAACAGAGCATGGAGCACCTTATTCAATTGCCTCGTACCAGTCTGGTGTGCGAGTTGCTCGTAAATTGGTAACTTAGACTCCATGGATTTACAAACAAGACTAGTATTGAAGAAGTATAAGGTAGGATTAATATTGAACCAATGGTTTACTAAAGTGCAAACATTATAAAGTACCACCCAAAAGTAGGTTGGCAAATAAAAATTGTAACTAGTAGACTGAATCACAAAACTAGGTTGCCCAAAAACAATAACTAGTTGCTTAAAGTACACAACGAGGTTGCCTAAACACACTAACCTGTTGCCACTAGTTCAAAACCTATGGTTGCCCAAAGTACAAACAATAAATACCTATAGTACTTATACAAGGTTGCCTAAAGTACACTACTAGGTTGCCAAAAACCGGGATCGTGTTGCCATGTAATTCATAACAAATTTCATCTCCTAGTACTAATGGAAGTTGCCTAAAGTACAAACAATAAATGGCTTTCGTACCATGTAAATTCATACAAAAGGAAAAAAAAAAAAAAATAATAATCAAAAAAATACTGCATATAGTTTAGCTTTTGTTGCAAAAGTTTTTTTTTTTTTTTTTTTTTTTTTTTTTTTTGTCTTTTTGGGACTATATCGTTTATAAATTTTAATTAGTATCGTTTATAAAAATTTCATTATTTTTTTTAGTAGATCGTTTAAAATTTTTCATTTGCTATTATTAATAATCTTTGAATGTTTTTCCTGCATTGCATAAAATAGCTTTTACGATTATTTTTTTAGAAAGACTTGCAAAATTTTTGAACCGTTTGAAGCTTTGTACTTACGCACATTTTTAATCAGTTCATAATATTCAACTTCTTAAATAATCTTATTTTATATTTCATAACAGCTATTTTGAAAATATTTACCATTGACGTGTTATTAAACAATAATATTAATCTAGGTTGCCTTATATGGTTGCCTAAAGTACAAACAATAAATGCCCACTAGTGGAAATTTAAATAACCTTTAGTATTCTGCATCTACAATGCGTAAGGTCCTTAAGACTTGATGCATTTAATGTACTTAATGCATAATGCATTTAATGGCTAAAGCTTTGAGCAAAGACTTGAGGTTCACCATGTCTTTGAAGAAAAGCTTTTCAAAAAGCTTTTGAAGCAATGTAAAAAATCCTTTAAAATTAATTTTTGAAATAGTAAAAAGCTTTTAACAATTTTACCCATTGTGATGCTTAAGGCAATTGGTTTGCCTATTTATATTGTTGCATAATCGGTTTTTAGGGCATATCATTTGCCTAACCCTAATTTATAACTTCGCCCACTCACACTCTTGCATCAATGGCTGCTATACCCAACATCAATACCTGTGGCTCAGATGATCTTGCAGATGCCTTCAAGTTTCTATTCGCCCAAGAGATGACAGAGGAGGAAGGATTTTTGATCCGGATGGGGGAGGAATGCACTCAGCTCAGAGCTAAAATAGATAAGCGTGAGCAGACTATGAATGAGGCCGATTCCTTTGGGCCTTTTAATGAGGTTGCTACGGATGGCCATGACTGCTTGTTTGAATTGCAGATGAGGGATCGTCAAAAGCTGGAGGCGTTGACTGCAATTCTTGTGGCGGCCCATCAAGGACTAAAGGATACGGCTGGCTATGTTGACTGGATGAAGTATGATGAAGACCAAGAAGATGATTAGTCTGTCTTCATGGTTGTATTTTGTGTTTTGATGCTATGATGTGGTTGTTTTATGTATTCTCTAGTGAAGCTTTTGTATAATATTTGGTTGTAATTATGATGATCGTATGAATGGAAGCGACTGATCATGATCAGCCTTTTTAGTATTAATCAAACTTTTATTGTGTTTAGAAATTTTACTTATTTTTAATATTGATAATTTGAATAGGTGTCCATTTTCTATGTACTTTAAGGATATCTAAGTGTCTGGGTTTATGTTGTTATTATGCTTTAAATAGTTATTAGTTATGGAATTCAAAGAGGATGAAGTTTACTGAATAGCTTCACATGTTTCTATGTAAATTAGTATGCAAGGGTTGAATACTTTGTTTTTTTTATGCAGCAGTCTTTCACCTTGACCCTAAGAGTAGATTAGAAAAGTAAGATTAACCATTGACACAAAACTACACAATATGGAATGATAGGTTTAACCTACAAGCACTAAAAGAAGTCTACTCCGGATGTGCTGGAAGCTCGGTGGAGTTTCAACAGCTTCCTAGCCAACTCCCAATTCATCTTGATATTTTCAGACTCATAATCACTCAAATTGCTGACTCGGATGTAAATTTTCTTCAAAAATGGGGAACACGCAAGTATAAACTTTATTATAGTTAATTCATTCTCGGATTGAGGAAATGATTGAAACACCACACTCTGAAGCTGCCTTGGCCCCATTGTGTTGCTATCTAAATCTAATGTAGAAAGTTCCAATGGAACGTCACTAAGCTCAATAGAAGCCTGAAAAATAAAATAGTATTGAGATGCAAAACCATGCCAATTTATGCTGATTTATTTGATACATATGCATTCCACTTACTCTGGTTTCTAGCATTTGCAAATTTGGAGATCCACGAATCATTTCAATGATGAATGATACCATAACATTATTCCCAAAATCCATTCCGGATAGATTAAGAGTCATGAGGGATACAAAGTCGACAGAGACATTCTTATTGGAATTAGCTTCTGCCAACAACTACAAAAGTCCACATTTCGTAAGTTTTAGATATCACATTTCATATTTATTACAGATTAATTTAAAAATATATAACTTCAATTTATAGAACTCAAATTGGTCTTACCTTGCAGTCCTGAAAATCCAATGTAAGCGTCTCAAGCTTTGGAAGACTTGCCAGGTGGAGGAGGTTGGAAGCTGTGATTGTCATTGGCTGGTTCCAAACACCGAATGACAAATGTAACTTCTTGATATTTCTAAGTTTTGCAATTTCCAAGAGTCTCATCTCGTTTGTAGTAGCAAAATTAACTTTCAGAAACTCAAGTAAGGGACAACGAACAATAAACTCCCAAAATGTACCGCTAGAAAGGTTACATATAACAATTCTAGGCTTAATAGTTTTGGAAAAATACAAAAACTTTCCAAAGTAGGAAACGTACAATAATGAAGTTCCAAATGTTTCAGCTCCTTACGAGAGTAAATTTGGGTTGGCAACGTAACTTGTTCACCATACCAGTTTCTAATTGTCAGCTCCTCAATTCCTTCTCGAGACAAAAATAAAAGCCAATCCCCAATCTCTTCATAATTCAAGCCTACGAGTCCACACACCGTTTTGGGCTCTATGGAGAAGACAAACCTTCTTATTGGACCTCTAAGATGAAGTAAAAGTCTCGTTATATCCTTCCCATCAAACTTATTTGTTAAAAAATAAAAGAAATCCTCATCAAGTATGACATCGGTTAGCAAAGACCACTTAAACCTCCAATTTCTCGCTAAGGTAGAGGTCCTCACCGCTTTTTTTTAGTGGCAAACGATTCAAAATATTAGTGATGACACTATCTGGCATGTTGCCAATATATTCTTCTGATGCATAGTTGGAGGTTCTATGAACCCGACGACGACTACTTTCAGCAAACGTCATGATATTTTTCAGATTTGTGTAGGGTTTTGATTTCTCTAAATGTCGGCTTAGATTTGGTATGATAGATTGTGTGTTTGGTGATGCATTAAATGTGTTGCACTGTTGGGTGTGGGTCTGGTTTTAGTTACTAAAGAGGGAAAGAGGGAAAAATGGAAGGGGTATGTTAGTAAAATCATAAGACACTTAGGGACGACCTGTGTAATTTTCCCCTTTGTTTTTTTGTTGTACAGGATGTATGTTAAGGGTGATGTCAATGGGTTAAACAATTTGTATAATGGCCACAAACCTCAAAACATAGTAAATTGGTGTTTATAAACCCGTTTTCGTGTGTTATTTCGAGTTAAACAAACATGGTTTCCAACATACAAAACTAATGGTTGCCCAGATGTACCAATATGAGTTGCCCAAAGTACTTTCATTAAATGACATGGTATAAACATTAAATGTACTGGACATGTACAGGGACAAAAGATAAGTGGCAACTTGAATTTGGATATGAATTTATGATAGTTGCCCAAAGGACTAACAGTTAATGCGCATAGTACTATATTAGTTGCCCAAACTATCTTACTTAATGTGTAGCTACTATAAGTTGCCCAAAATAGTTATTGAAGAAAATAGTAGCCCAATTTTTGTTTTTGGTACTTCGCTTGCAAACTTTCACCAATATAACAAGCATTATGGAAATTAGAAAGGTGTTATAAACTCCTGGATAGCGGAGAAATTATCATACGACGTTTCGTACGCTAAAAACCACTACCAGCATAACATAATACAAATACTAAATATTGTCATGAAATCATAGACTACAACGGTTACTAGATAATAATCAATTATTTTAAGGTTACATGTTATTGAACGCCTTCCATCACAGTCACCAGGTTCCACAAGCTCATCACACTAGACTTGATACCCATACTGAAAACCTTCTCAAACGACAATGCTGGATCCATAACTTCAGACAGGTAAACCTGTGCACAATGGAAAAAAATGTGTTAACGTTTGTACCTGTGTAATTGTACTAGACAATATTTGTAAATGTCATTCTATAATAAAAAATGCAATTATCATACTGCATATATCGTTTAACACATTACTGAAAAGGTTTCAAAGGCGCATCAATAGAATGATAACTAAAAATGTAAACATACTATACAGCGCACGATCTGGGTGATTTATCAGAAGAAGAGATTCTTTGTATGGAGCGATGTAGAATGCACCCGCATTTCCTTCAATTCCCAAACTAACAAATTGTTCAGCTTGAGGATTGTACACAAATATTGAGTGACCTAAAATGTGGCCGATATTCGCTTCGACTATTGGAGCTTGGTTACTTGTGAAGCCAATCAGCTTTGACACCATAGGGGTAGGGATGGTGAATAGAATTGAAAATGATGTTATGGATGCACCATCCACCTCCAAACGCCATCCGCAAAATAGTGGGACCTCAGAAGTCATGAGCATTCCCGAAATCACAACAGATTTTCCAAGATCATAAATATATATTGGAGCTGGCATAACGACTTTCAAAATAGAAGGTATCTCTATGACGTTAAATTGGTAGGTAATCATATCAAAAGAAATCAAAGTGTAATTCTTGTACGGAATCCCCTTTTCATTAACTAACCTTTCAGTACCAGCCGAATAGATAAAATGACCTACAACTGCCTGACTTTTTCTTTTCAATCTTATTGACTCACGTGGCAACTGAAAATTTTCGAGACGTCTCCAGGTTAAAGAGTTCAATGAAAAGACTGACACATACCAAAAACCAGTTTGGAAAACAGGATAAGAGACCTTCACAATAGTCGGTTCTAGAGTGTCCGGACGGACACCAAAACCGAAACAAATCTTTGAACATTCTATTTGGCTAGTGTAAAAAGGGAAAAATATGCCAACTGATTTTCTTATGGATGGTTTCCAAATAACAGCCATCATATTAGCACCATAAATAAAACACGATAGGCCGGTAGAATTGCCGACATGCAACATAACTGAAAGGTGTAGATGTGAATCAAGTGGGATAATGGTTAAATTTTCATCTACAGAACACATAAAACCTTTATAACCCTGATCAAATGTTAGAGTAAAAAGACACTCAGCAGTGGGACGAGCACCGTATGAAAAGATGAAGGCTTGTGAATCTATGTTTGTCTTCCATATCTTTGAAACACTACATAGCTGGAGTATAGACTTTACAAGTATCCTATTCATGATATCCAGTTGAACATCTAAAGGTATGTTGTCAGACATATTTTAAAGCTTTGGAGGAAATGGCTGGGTTATAGATAAGAGGTATTAGTTTGTTGTGTATGAAAGGCACTAGTAAAGATGACACACACACACACACACACACACACACACACACACACACACACACACACACACACACACACACACATATATATATATATATATATATATATATATATATATATATATATATATATATATATATATATATATATATATATATATATATATATATATATGAGTTTCATTAATTGTGAATACACCTAACAAGTGGCATTGAAATAAATTAGGTGTACTTTTTTATACTGTAGGGCAACCTACCAGACAAAATGGGCAATTTATACAAATTATTGTAATACTACGTAACACTTTACGGTCTATGTGCTCAGGTATATATAAAACACACCGTATTGAATTCATATAAACTGGGGGCCTCTTACATATCACAAAAACACAAATATACAAATATCAAACAATCACACAACACATATCATATATAGAACTCAAAATCAGTTAGCGTATCTAAGACACCACCAGATAACCAAATAGTTTATTTTCTTTGTGATTTTATCTGCTTGGTTCATAAGACTTAATAATTTAGATATAGTGGACAAACTCACAACTATATGGGAAACTAAACTAAGCCATATCCAACTGTTTGTCCTTGTGTATTTTGGCTTTTTAGACAAACAAAAGCTCTTAATGAGTGAAGTGGGTCAAGAATATTGTGTCAGTCAGGGTTCTTTATATTCAAATATGAATCCTCATTGCATTTGATTGAATTTGTGGACTGGGTTTATATACTAAAGAGGATACATAATGTGGAATGTTTGTATGTGACTGACCATGTGGTGTGGTTTTTGCTATTTAAGAGTGGACACATAGTTGTTTATTTTCACCTAATATGATTTTACTACCCATTTTTATCACTTAATTCACAGCATATTTGCATCACTTTCTTCAAAATATGTCGAATGGTAAAAGAGTTAAGTTAGAGCATAATGCTGATGATAGGGAATGGTCAAACAAGGTACTAAGAGAGGTCATGTTTCCGGAGATTTATGAGAGATGTGGCCCAAATTGTAAAACCCTAAATTCTGAATCCTTAATTTTGTGTCTAATTTGAAATTTTACCAAAGTTATGTAATAATTAATAAACCTAATTAAACTATATGTTATATGTAATAAAAAATTATATGAATTTTAACCTAAGATCAATAATTAATAAATTTTGTTACCATAATTCCCTAATCCTAAGGTCCAAAATCCGGTTTTTCCCTCCCCCTTGCACCCTCACACGTTTTTCCCAAGCAAGTGATAAGGCCGAATATTTTTTTTATAAGTTAAGGAGATTCTTGTGTTTGTTTGTCCCTCCATATCACACGGCATTCCATTATACATACACGGTTTTTTTTCTCCCTCTCCCAAATAAACTCTATAATCGGCTCCTCTCTCCCTCCCCATAATCGAACCCTAAAACAGCCCCTATTCCCTCCATGTTTGCCCTCAAGTCCAAGAAGAAAAAGGTGTGAATATTGGTGTATTCGTGGTCATTGCTTTCTCTTTTGATTTCTCTTCTTTGATTCCTTCTCCATACGGCTTAAAGGTAATCATAAACCTATATATGTCTCGTTAATTATTATACAAAGATTAAGCCACGTTAAAATTATGTTGTGATTATTTTCTAATCGTATAATCAAGCCCTAAAAATTCTGTAATCATTAAATGGTAATCAATACAAGACAATTAATATAGGAAACCCTAGAAAATTTATGGGAGTCGATTAGGGCTAAATAGGTTTAGGATTTGGGGTGTGATTTTATGTGAACATGCTGTCCAGAATTTGGGTCGGATTCAAAGGGGTCTAATTTGATGATGCCAACGTGTTTGGAGGACGGGAAAGCAGTTTCTTGAATTTTAGAAGATTAAGTGTCAAAACTGAATTTCAGTTCAGTCAGTTTTTATGATTTTTCATTTACAAACTATAAGGTCTGGGAAGCCCCAATTTTTGCAGGAGAATAACTAATATGTCTATTAGTTACTGGAATTTTTGTAGATTTTTCTGAAGGGTCTTGATATGTTTTTAAAATACAAACTTTTCGGGTATACCATCAGGTCACATTCTGGAACAGGTTTGAAAAACGATTTTTGTTTGGATACTTGTACTAGGAGATAAAATCTCTAAAAATTAGGGGAAGTATTAAACATATATAGGTGTCTCTGGTAAAAATTATAGAACCACAAGATCTGGTTTGAGGTGTTTTAAAAATTATAAGAATATAAACCAGAATCACATGAGAAACCCAAAACATGTTATTAAATGACAATAAGTACTAAGATCCGTTATGACATTAAAAGAACACATAAGTATTAAATGATCCCTAATCCGTGTAGATTCTGTAATACCTGAAATTCAGATAACCTGTAAAATAACCAAATTACCCCTGAAACCATAAAACCTAAATACATAACTTATAAAATTCTGAAATGATTCCAAATTTCTGAAAATAAGCAACACATGAAGTAAGAATATTTTTGCTACAACATTTCAATGTTATACAATGTACAAAAATTACATGTCACACCAAAAACATTATATGTACCAAAATTTTTAGTTAATTATTTATTTGTATGTATAAATCATTTAACAACAAGATAATCATCAAATAATTATGGAAACAACCCCAAAATCAGGAAAATATATTTCCCCATCAATATGAGCCGTGTATATGGATTCCCCCCCCCCTCTTCACACGGTTTTCCTTCTTATTTTCTTTTATTCCCCACCAAAACCCTAAAATACACACACAAAAAATTCCCTCTAACCCTCACGAAGTTTTGGAGGCCTTCAACTATTTTTCCTAGACTCTTTCAAATGCAAGGAAGGTGGTAAAAATGGGTTCAAGATTTCTGGATCGCCATTGTGCTCGTTAGAATTTTCTTGGTGTCAAATTAATTGAGCCGAGAGAACAAAAATCACACGCTTTCATCCGATCATATAAAAACACATCTGGTACATTTCTTTCGTCCTTTACATCATATATGAGTGTTATAAAATAGCTAAATCAGCCCATGCACGTAAAACAAATCATGATAATTATAGATGCTAAAAACGTGAATAAAACCTAAATTAATTCATGCAATTTTTCTGAGCTTCAAACCTATTTTATCTGGACTCTATATGCCCCATATAACTCTGGAAAAATGATAGATTCGAATCATGCATGCTCATTTGATCATATGGAAATTAATGGGATTAAAACCCTAAAAACGAAAATAATTTCTAATCTGTTCATACGATTTTTATGGGCTAAGATCATATTTTATTTGGGTTCTATAGGCATCATATAACTCTGTAAAAATGGTAGTTGTAATTGTTAAAGCTTAAATCATCCATATTGAATTTTGTTTAGAACCGGATTTAAAAGAAAATAAAGAAAAAATAAAAACCCAATCGATTGGAATTAGGGTTAGGGTTTTGGTGATTGGATCTGATCAATAAATTTGTTTTAAGGTTGTATGAATGATTGGGTAATGATTGGAATAATTAGGGTTAGGTTTTGATAATTAAAATGTTTTACCGATTGGAAATTAAAAGTAAAAGGGTGTGTTTTGTAATTATTGAAACTTGTAGGGTATTTTTGTAATGTTATATAAGTCTGTAGGAATGTAGGAAAAATATAACTTGAGGGTCCTAAGTGTAAATATTGCAAGAAAAGAATTTAATTGTATTTATAAGGTTCGATTTGTAATTAATTAAAATAGAGGGACTAAAAGTGTAAATTCTGGAAACTTGAGGTTGATTCATATAATTAATGATATAAAGGGCTTAATGTGTATTTTGGATATTTAATGGCTTAATGTGTAATTATTAATAAATTGTGATTCGAATTATAAGTTTTAAATAATTAAGGGACTTGTTTTGTAAATTATGAAACTTGAAGGGGTATTTTGTACCATACATTAAATTGAGAGGTGTATTCTGTAATTTTGATAAATTAAGGGCTTGTTGTGTTAATATAAATATGTTAAGGGTTAAATTGTGATTTATATAATTATAAGGTTTATTTTTGTAATTAAATTAACTAAGGGGTATAACTTGTAAATTGTGAAACATAAGGGATTAAAATGTCATTCTAAATAATATGTGTATTTAAATCAGTAACTTAAAGTATTTTCATGTTAGACCTTTGAATGTAATGAATTTACAATTAAAACCCTAAACTATGTAAACTTGTCATAATTACCCTTAAACTTTTGTAACTTGATAAAATGTACCTTAATTCCATAATAATCTTGAAATAAGGACTTAACCTAATCTGTAATGTTAATATCTTGCTAAGTATGGAAATCTGTTAATTATAGAAGTTACTAAATCTGGAAAGCTACTAAAAATAGAAAGTTACTTAAAATGGAACGGTAAACTAAAAATAGTAATCTGAGTTAGAATCCTTTATAATTCTGTCTTCTACTCCTTTAGGTGTAAAGAAGGAGGAGCCCTGATTCTGTTCCGTGTTTGTCTTGCTTATTTTGCTTTGCTAATAAGGTACAGATATTCTGCCCCTTTTTTTCAGTAAGGGTTTTTCATTCCCTTTTCTTTCAGTTTTTCATTTTCCTTATTAGGATTCCCTATACCATTGCTATGTTCCCTTCTGTTTGTGAACCTTTCATGTGATCTCTTTGTTTTGTGAACCTTCGATGATCTCTTTCATGTTCTGATCTGTTTTACTTTTGAGTTGATGTCCTTATTATAATCCTCTTTGCTTTGAACCTTTTTCATGATTCCCTGTTGTTACGACCCCTGATATAAAAATCTGTTATGCGAAAATCTTTTAATTATGACCTGGAAATGTTTTGAGAAAAATCAGTTATTTTAAAAGAATGATTATGAATGGTGATATGATACTATTTTATATGACAGTTGTTAACTTTTGTGAAAACTAGTTTTAAAGAATGTTTTTATGAAAAACCGTTTTGAAAGATTATTTTATGAAAACTATTCTGAAAGATCATTTTATTGAAAACCGTTATTAAAGGAATGCTTTCAATGAACTTTTGACAGGAATTTCTAAAATGAACTTTTGCAACGAACTCTCAATTATGAACCTTTGATATAATCTTCTGAACCATTTGATATAATCCTTTTAATCTGAACTTAAACTTTGATATAAAACTTAATCTGATAAACTTTGATTTGAACCTTTGACATTTATTTCTAAACTGTTTGACATGAACCTTTTGCCATGTACCCTTAAGATATGACTTTTGATTATTTTGATAGTACATCTGACCTTTGACCTACAGTCTGATGTCCGAGCCAATCACTAGGCATGAGGGTTTCATGTCCATGTCATTGACGCACCTTTGACATGACTCTAGGGCAGGAGAGTGATGACCTGTTCCGTCCCTTATTTATTATCTGCTATGGCCATTATGATTATGATTATGATTTGTCTGCGGGGGCATATGGGTGCATCCTAGATTTGATCTGTTCTCTGTTTATGTTATATGTTTACTGTTATTATATCTGGTGACTGATGGTGTGTGCGATACACGTCTTTCACATTGTCTGAGAGCTGATCACTCTACACAGGTTTGTTTTATTATATTGGTATGCTATGGTATTATCTGTTATCTGGGCTCGTGACAGATTTCTGTTTTTCCCTTATTCTATAACTTTATTGTTTCTTTTTCCTTATTTCTTTTCTTTTGTCCTTATTCCGTTCCTTACTCCTTTCGCTTTAACTTTGTATCGGTATGGTCTGTATTCTTGGTTTTCTTTGTGCTGCTATCTGTTACTGCTTTTGTTATCGTTATATCTGTTCACTGAGCTCTCGTAGCTCAGCCGCATTTCTTTTCCTGCGGCAGGTTTTAGTAGGAAAGCTGGGAATGAGTGGAGAGTGTACCTTGGACTTAGAAGATTGGATAGCTATTATGGATTAGAGTTGACTAGAAGATAATATATTTTAGAATTAGTGTTTTTGGAAGTTCTCATTTGTAACCTTGTAGATTCAGTATTTCATTTGTAATCCTTTGAGATTTTTGTATTACTGAAGATGTATGCTTTGTTTTGATCTGATGTGAATCCATTATTGTGATATCTTTACCCTTGTCGGGTCGGGGTGTTACAATTTATGGTATCAGAGCGACAGGCTGCGACTCGTAATACATTTACCCTTGACCTGTGAAGTCTGGACCACTAAGTTTCCACTGTAGGCGCTCGTAGGACAACCTTTGAGAATTTACTTTAGGATTTCCCTATAGGAACTTAAGTTCTGACCAGTGAGGAATGGGTAGACTAAGGCATTTGCTCAAGTATCTTTGCTTCCGCATCACTCTGATTAGTGTCTTGCTTTTGGTTAAAGATTATTGAAATCACATTTGGAAAAATTTAGAGCTTATGCCTTGCACCACCTAAGAATTTGAAACCTAAATAAAACCTGAAGCATTGAAATTGCATAGTAATTGTTTGACACTATTTGATCCTTGCCTTCAGATTCCGACTCCAACCTCAGAACCTTTTGTTAATCATTCTGATGCCTCTTCGGGCATTTTGAGAATCCTTATGGCGTCGATATACTTAGTACATGCTGTTCTATGAATCTTTTGACACTATTTGATTTCGTCTTAACCATCCCTGTTCCCATGAGAAGTTTTGTGGTGTTTAACCACGAGTGTAAAAATATTTTCCTTCTCATTCTGAACGATAAGATTCTTCCTTGTTGATCCGTCTTTCTTTGATAGTAACCTTGATTTTATTCTTATAAGGATTGATGGATTGATCATTTAATACTGACGACTATCCTCCTATGTCTCACCTTTGGCGTTTGAAACAATTTTTGGAACCCTTGCCATGATTACCGATTGTTAAACTTTTGCTGCCACTACCTGATTTTGACCTTCACTTCCGATCTGTTTGATAAACAGTTTGATATTTTCTCTGATCATTTCGAAGGTCATTTAACCCTAATGTGTTTGACCCATTCTCTAAATTCAATAACCGTGCTGGATATAAATGTATCACCTGATACTATTCTGTCTTGCAAATCCATTACTACTCCTATTAGAACTCTAGTGATTATTAACCTTGGGTATATAAGTCTATTTCCCTCCCTTGAATGATGAATCTTATTTGCCAATCAGTTTTCTTTTGGAAGGATTTGATGCAAATACCATCTCTGTATGGAATTGTTAGCTAAGCATGATGATGCTGATAACTGATATTTCATACGCCTCACTTTGACAGTATACGATGTTCGTATTACCGATGATTCGCAACCTACCTGCCACTTGTGCTAAATAGCTAATTAAGATTCCATCACCTTGAATTGTTCGCCTATATATCTCCACACTATACTAAACCATGTACTTGACTCTGACATATGAACTATCCGTCTGGGTTAGTGACCATATTCGTTCTGCGGATCTGTTTACTATTGATTTTGGAAATCTTTGAGTATTGACGGGCTGGCTCTTCGTAAAAGCTACCATAGACTACCGTATCTAAAATGTGATCCTTAACAATCTGCTTCCCCCCTACTTTTGTTATGAAAACCTTTAACCGCTCAAATCTGATAAGATTAATGTTGTTATGGAAACACTTACCCCGTTCTCATTTGATTTTCATTTTCCCTGACACCTAACAGTATCTACCCCTAGAAAGCGTTGGCATTGAAAGTTTTGTTGTACAAATTTTCTGGTGCTTTCTGATGAAACTCTTGGGTTTTCCTTCCTGTTTGAGAAGTAGAATTGACTCTGAACCGATCTCAGTTGACGAACCATGATGCTATAGAAGTTGAAAGATTGAAGAAGCTGATGAGATATGTTTTTGCCCCCCTCAGTGTTTCCCTTGAATACCCCTAGTAATTTATGAGGATGAAAGAGAAAATTTTACGTCAGCATATCAACTATCGTAAACCTAACTGTAATGTTAACCGTAATCACTTATCATTTCTACATATCAATGATTGAATTGTTCTACCTTGAAACTCTGTATCAGAAGGCCTCGTTTAATGTTTGGAGGACTGAAGAAGCAACCACAAGAACTCCTAAGATAGGAGATGACTAACTGAGAGCAACTTCCGTAAAGTATTTCAGTTTTATTCGTAAAGATTGGTGATGTGAATTAGATATGAAGTTTTCCTCGAAACGATTCATGAAAAGTATTTTCGTACTCATTGTGACCATCATGAGTTTTAAATAATGCCAATTGTATTGGCTAATACGAATCATGTTTTCACGAGTATTTGGACAAGTGTCATAGTATGACAGCATGTTTTTGCTCTGAGACGAACGAGGAACATGTAGACCATCTTCGTATTAAATGGAATGACCTTTGTTCTGGAAGAGTAGATTTGATTGGCGTTCAGAGATTGTAGCAGACACCACTACCAGGCATCCGGTGACGACAGCAGTCTGAGTTGGCGAATTCCGAACTGTGCTAGTAGACCTGTCCAAGACTCGCAATCTTGCTTCTCTATTCATTTTAGTTGTACTAAGATGAATTGAGAGCAGAAGCAGACTTGAGAATGGAAATCGAGATCATGATTTTGAATGAAAGAAAATTCTGAAGTGAACGTTTGTGTTTGGAAGAATTAATTATGTGATGGATGAAGCTATGGATGACGTAATTCAGTTCCTCTTGACCTATTTAAATTTATGTTACCTGATGATGAAATCCTTTGAATGATTTAGGTTCCCTATTAGTAATTCCGCTCCGTGTTCATTCTGCGTATGTTGGACGATGGTTTTGTTATGTGAAATTGGACGAATGAAGGATGATATGATGCTTTTAACGATGTACCAGATTCTGATAGACATTCTGGGAATTCCGTTAACTCTTTCGAGTGATTCGTTCTCCTCTTAGTTAGGGTATTTGATTTTGATGACCTCTGAGACCATAGAAAGACTAGGTGGATTAAGATAAGTTGTTCTGTTCACGACTTGAAATAAAGTATGACCATCGTGGGGGCATATTTATATGATGCCAGTATTATGACGTCTGGCCAACGTGATAATACATACATCATATAACGTGCACTTGTTGAGGGCATCAGATATTTTGAGAAGTGCCTTAGAGCTTTAGAAATTCTGATAACTGTTTGAGATCATCTGCGTTAGTGAGACTTTAAGTTCATTCTACCTTTACGCGTAATCTGATTTCACCGTTATGCCAATTGATACGTCTGGATTCTCGTCACGCATTTTATTGACCTCTGGACTCCCGATAAAAATCTTAGGTTTTGTTATAGAACTTCTACCAATTGATGTTATCGATAATCTATTTCTGTACGTTCTAATCTGATTTGCCAAATCAAATTCTGTGGACGGCATACCCGTCAAAATCCCATGTATTTCCTGCGTCTCTTCCGAGAAGATCCGATTATCATCTGTTACGTTCGCTATATTATTCTTTTGATCCGGATTCGGTATGATTTGTCTTTCTGAGGAAACCAAAGTTTTGACCTACAATATAGAGTCATGAGAACAAAGTCTTTCATATTTCTGTTCACAGTCAGTTGTGTTTCCGTTTCGTTTTCCCTTCAAATTTCAAGGACGAAATTTTTTTTGTTAGAGGGCAAGAATTTGTAATACCTGAAATTCAGATAAGCGGTAAAATGACCAAATTACCCCTGAAACCATAAAACCTAAATACATAACTTATAAAATTCTGAAATGATTCCAAATTTCTGAAAATGAGCAACACATGAAGTAAGAATATTTTTGCTACAACATTTCAATTTTAAACAATGTACAAAAATTACATGTCACACCAAAAACATTATATGTACCGAAATTTTTAGTTAATCATTTATTTGTATTTATAAATCATTTAACAACAAGATAATCATCAAATAATTATGGAAACAACCCCAAAATCAGGAAAATATATTTCCCCATCAATGTGAGCCGTGTATATGGATCCCCCCCCCCCCCCTCTTCACATGGTTTTCCTTCTTATTTTCTTTTATTCCCCACCGAAACCCTAAAATACACACACACAAAATTCTCTCTAACCCACACGAATTTTTGGAGGCCTTCAACTATTTTTCCTGGACTCTTTCAAATGCAAGGAAGGTGGTAAAAATGGGTTCAAGATTTCTGGATCGCTATTGTGCTCGTTAGAATTTTCTTGGTGTCAAATTAATTGAGCCGAGAGAACAAAAATCACACGCCTTCATCCGATCATATAAAAACACATCTGGTACATTTCTTTCTTCCTTTACATCATATATGAGTGTTATAAAATAGCTAAATCAGCCCATGCACGTAAAACAAATCGTGATAATTATAGATGCTAAAAACGTGAATAAAACCTAAATTAATTCATGCAATTTTTCTGAGATTCAAACCTATTTTATCTGGACTCTATATGCCCCATATAACTTTGGAAAAATGATAGATTCGAATCATGCATGCTCATTTGATCATATGGAAATTAATGGGTTTAGAACCCTAAAAACGAAAATAATTTCTAATCTATTCATACAATTTTTATGGGCTGAGATCATATTTTATTTGGGTTCTATAGGCATCATATAACTCTGGAAAAATGGTATTTGTAATTGTTAAAGCTTAAATCATCCATATTGAATTTTGTTTAGAACCGGATTTAAAAGAAAATAAAGAAAAAATAAAAACCCAATCGATTGGAATTAGGGTTAGGGTTTTGGTGATTGGATCTGATCAATAAATGTGTTTTAAGTTTGTATGAATGATTGGGTAATGATTGGAATAATTAGGGTTAGGTTTTGATAATTAAAATGTTTTACCGATTGGAAATTAAAAGTAAAAGGGTGTGTTTTGTAATTTTTGAAACTTGTAGGGTATTTTTTTAATTTTATATAAGTCTGTAGGAATGTAGGAAAAATGTAACTTGAGGGTCCTAAGTGTAAATATTGCAAGAAAAGAATTTAATTGTATTTATAAGGGTCGATTTGTAATTAATTAAAATAGAGGGACTAAAAGTGTAAATTCTGGAAACTTGAGGTTGATTCGTATAATTAATGATATAAAGGGCTTAATGTGTATTTTGGATATTTAATGGCTTAATGTGTAATTATTAATAAATTGTGATTCGAATTATAAGTTTTAAATAATTAAGGGATTTGTTGTGTAAATTATGAAACTTGAAGGGGTATTTCGTACCATACATTAAATTGAGAGGTGTATTCAGTAATTTTGATAAATTAAGGGCTTGTTGTGTTAATATAAATATGTTAAGGGTTAAATTGTGATTTATATAATTATAAGGTTTATTTTTGTAATTAAATTAACTAAGGGGTATAACTTGTAAATTGTGAAACATAAGGGATTAAAATGTCATTCTAAATAATATGTGTATTTAAATCAGTAACTTAAAGTATTTTCATGTTAGACCTTTGAATGTAATGAATTTACAATTAAAACCCTAAACTATGTAAACTTGTCATAATTACCCTTAAACTTTTGTAACTTGTTAAAATGTACCTTAATTCCATAATAATCTTGAAATAAGGACTTAACCTAATCTGTAATGTTAATATCTTGCTAAGTATGGAAATCTGTTAATTATAGAAGTTACTAAATCTGGAAAGCTACTAAAAATAGAAAGTTACTTAAAATGGAACGGTAAACTAAAAATAGTAATCTGAGTTAGAATCCTTTATAATTCCGTCTTCTACTCCTTTAGGTGTAAAGAAGGAGGAGCCCTGATTCTGTTCCGTGTTTGTCTTGCTTATTTTGCTTTGCTAATAAGGTACAAATATTCTGCCCTTTTTTTTCAGTAAGGGTTTTTCATTCCCTTTTCTTTCAGTTTTTCATTTTCCTTATTAGGATTCCATATACCATTGCTATGTTCCCTTCTGTTTGTGAACCTTTCATGTGATCTCTTTGTTTTGTGAACCTTCGATGATCTCTTTAATGTTCTGATCTGTTTTACTTCTGAGTTGATGTCCTTATTATAATCCTCTTTGCTTTGAACCTTTTTCATGATTCCCTGTTGTTACGACCCCTGATATAAAAATCTGTTATGCGAAAATCTTTTAATTATGACCTGGAAATGTTTTGAGAAAAATCAGTTATTTTAAAAGAATGATTATGAATGGTGATATGATACTATTTTATATGACAGTTGTTAACTTTTGTGAAAACTAGTTTTAAAGAATGTTTTTATGAAAAACCGTTTTGAAAGATTATTTTATGAAAACTATTCTGAAAGATCATTTTATTGAAAACCGTTATTAAAGGAATGCTTTCAATGAACTTTTGACAGGAATTTCTAAAATGAACTTTTGCAACGAACTCTTAATTATGAACCTTTGATATAATCTTCTGAACCATTTGATATAATCCTTTTAATCTGAACTTAAACTTTGATATAAAACTTAATTTGATAAACTTTGATTTGAACCTTTGACATTTATTTCTAAACTGTTTGACATGAACCTTTTGCCATGTACCCTTAAGATATGACTTTTGATTATTTTGATAGTACATCTGACCTTTGACCTACAGTCTGATGTCCGAGCCAATCACTAGGCATGAGGGTTTCATGTCCATGTCATTGACGCACCTTTGACATGACTCTAGGGCAGGAGAGTGATGACCGGTTCCGTCCCTTATTTATTATCTGCTATGGCCATTATGATTATGATTATGATTTGTCTGCGGGGGCATATGGGTGCATCCTAGATTTGATCTGTTCTCTGTTTATGTTATATGTTTACTGTTATTATATCTGGTGATTGATGGTGTGTGCGATACACGTCTTTCACATTGTCTGAGAGCTGATCACTCTACACAGGTTTGTTTTATTATATTGGTATGCTATGGTATTATCTGTTATCTGGGCTCGTGACAGATTTCTGTTTTTCCCTTATTCTATAACTTTATTGTTTCCTTTTCCTTATTTCTTTTCTTTTGTCCTTCTTCCGTTCCTTACTCCTTTCGCTTTAACTTTGTATCGGTATGGTATGTATTCTTGGTTTTCTTTGTGCTGCTATCTGTTACTGCTTTTGTTATCGTTATATCTGTTCACTGAGCTCTCGTAGCTCAGCCGCATTTCTTTTCCTGCGGCAGGTTTTAGTAGAAAAGCTGGGAATGAGTGGAGAGTGTACCTTGGACTTAGAAGATTGGATAGCTATTATGGATTAGAGTTGACTAGAAGATAATATATTTTAGAATTAGTGTTTTTGGAAGTTCTCATTTGTAACCTTGTAGATTCAGTATTTCATTTGTAATCCTTTGAGATTTTTGTATTACTGAAGATGTATGCTTTGTTTTGATCTGATGTGAATCCATTATTGTGATATCTTTACCCTTGTCGGGTCGGGGTGTTACAGATTCGTTGAAGGAGGCGTGACGTTGTTTCCTAGTGATCACTTTTCTCGTTGCTTTCATTCCATTTGCTAAGGTACAAATATTCCACCCTTTTTCAGTAAGGGTATCCCATGATTTTGATTCCTTGATATTTTCTATTCTGAGTTGTGATTCATTTGATATTCGTTTGGTTATTCTGTCTGATATGGTTGATTATTCGTTCTCTCTTGTGACTTCAATATTCGTATTAGAATCCATTGAGACTTTGTAACACATCTAATATTATGACTTCGTGTGAAAACCTTTCTTAAATATATATCTTGATGATGTTTTGAGAAAAACTATTTTAAAATGATCTCTATGAACACGATGCGGCACCATTTTTTATATGACAGTTTATTGACTTTTATGAAAACTACTTTTAAAATATTACTTTTATGAAAACGATGTTTAAGAGATTTCTCGCGGTCACATAAATTATTTGTACAGATAATTGTTTTGCTATCCCGTTTTGATATGATATTCAGTTTAGTTAGACATATCTTTGTTTGGACATATTATAATTGTTTCGTTATGTTTGTGTTGTTTCCCGAGCTAAGTAGTCATGGAGGTACCATGTCCATGTCATTGAGGCACCAATGGCATGCCACTATCTGTGGCGGTATGATTGGTCCACGGCGTTCCCTTGTGATGTGTATATTATTATTGAGCTCGTGCACTTAATTGCCATTTTGGTACGCCAATATATTTTTCATAGTACAGGTGTATGGTGGTGTACATAACTTTGTTTTGCAGGGAGCGTATGGATGCATCCTAGGTATGTTTTGTGATATGATTATGATATGGCTTAGTAGTTAATCGTTTGTGTGTGCCATACACCCCATGTCACTTTTGGGAGATCGCTACTCCATTTGATATGACAGGATATAATATATGATATGATTATGTGGTCTATTTATGTATCATGCTTAGACACTTGTTTTGTGCTCGTGGGCATTTTCTTATGATTCATTGATTTCCTTATAATCACTTTAACTCATTATTCATTTGACTCTTATGACATATGATTTCTTGTTCAGCAGATTCCTTTGACTTCATTTTGTGTACTTATTCATGTTCAGTTTATTATTTTATATCTGTTCACTGGGCTTTTTAAACTCAACCACGTTTTATTTTTCCCTGCGGCAGGTATTCAAGTGGGATGCTGGGATTTGAGTGATGAGAGTAGGAGCTTTTAGTGGACCACCCTGACGATAGTTACCCAATTGCTTTTGGATTAGATTTGGAGTTATCCTTCATTTAGACTTCAATTGGAATTGTATTTCATTTAGAAGTTATTATGTTTCAGACTTAGTATTTTATTATTTCCTTAGAAGAACTTATGTAACCTTATTATTATTAAAAGTCTTCCGCTTTGCGTTTATGTTCTGATTTGTCACCATAAGGTAGCATTTTAGCCCTTGTCGGGTTGGGGTGTTACACAAATGCTGAACCAAATAAGCAATTGCCAGCTGAAATTCTAGAAGACTTAAGATGAAAAGTTTACAGTGAGGTACAAGTAGAAGGTGTTAAACCACACGGTAGTGTTAATTGCAAGGTACGACATTGCAAGAAACTTAGAGGCAAGTCAGCCTCTAATGATGAACCAAACCAACAAGGATGTGTTTCTGAGGGGTCGTAATTGTCTAGGATCTTTTCAAATACAGGGTGTGGCATTTGTTTGCTCAATTTTTGTTTCTGTCGTGTGTTGTGCTAACGTGTATGTGTTCTGAAAGCTAGTTATTTTGTATTATATTGTACTTAAGTAACATTTTTTATTTGTATTAAGTAAACTGTGTTGGGTTACTTAATTAATAGTTTACTTAAGCCCTGTGTAAAACGAATAAATGCATTTAATGATCACCTATAGTATCACTACATAGGCATAAACTACATATGCATGCGAATGCAAACTGTGTAGTTAAAATTGTATAGATTTAAAAATCAAGTATAGTACCTTGAAATGCCGTTAAACCTTTTTTATTTGCTCCTTGTGCTTCCAGAAGTATTCAAGCATCCGTTCACGATATGCTAAAGCTGTTTGAAGAGGGTCATCTACTTTCAGTGGTTGGTTACAGCACAATCTGTACAAAATAATACACACCCATACACCGCAATCACCATATACACTGGCTTGTTCTGGGACTGCAGGAAACTGGTATGTTATTTTATAGTCCTTAGCTGATATGCCCTTGCTCTCCAATATCCCATGCTTGTCTAGATACATCGTAAGCTATTGTGGCATCATTCTCTTCATATTTATCCACCACCGTTTGCCACTGCCATGGACACACCCAAGAGTGTCATAAAAGGATACAACTCCAGTACGCAGTTGAACCTCAGCGAGACACCAGTGTTTGCCAGGTTCATTCACGGGAAAATACACCTAATATAGACAAACAATCCAACAATTAAGTATGTACACAATTACAATTGTATATTCCAAAAGATTGTGGTAAACTGGCCTTTTTGACATCTCGCCAAGCCACAGGGTAGTATGTGCCATTTGAATAATGATCATGCATTTTACCCGCAAGGATGTTTCGTAAGAAAAGAGTCCCTATCAAAGTCCAATCTGCATTGCTTGGTCTAAAAGACCACATCAAATCAAACCATAGATCCAAGTGTTGTGTACAAAAAACACAAATTATAAAAGTTATATTAGTTACTCAATCAATAATATATACAAATGTAATAGACTAGATAGTCATGATGGTTCCTTACAAAGTCATACAACCAACCGCTCTTATAATCTTCAAGACAGGCCAAGGCTAGCCAAAAACTCCTACGAGCAACAATGTTGCGACTGCCCCAAGGAAACTTATAATCTGCTGGTTCTTTTTTATTTAAATAACTACGAAACCAATCAGGCACAGTAACCTTGTCCTTTTTGCATTTGGGGTGTCGAGAAAGATCCTAAAAAACAAATCAATGATTAACATTAAACGAAGCTTAATATTGTCAATTTAAGAATAAAAACAGCCTACCTCTACAAAAGGATCTATGTTGGCCGAATAGAATTCAGTAATTGACCGCGTTTTCGGGTTTCCGGATACTTCCTGAAAACATACTTAACATATATTAGCAGAGGCCAACCAGATATTGATTTCAGTATGAATGTAATACGGTGCTTTACCTCTAAAATGACAGGCGGGAGAATCGAGTCCTTTTTGCAAGCAGTTGTTCTTGTGATTCGGGGCATGGAGTAGTAGATGGTTCTGTTTGGACGTAGTGTGAATTCAGAGACCTTGAAAACTTCGTCTGCCTTGATCTAATAGAGTTTAACAAGTTCTTAGAGATATTGCGGTCTTTCGCCGTCTTCTTTTTCTTCATTTTCTTCATTTTGAGATCGGAAAAAACAGAGTCCAAGCAAGGTTTGTCATTAGCACCGACCACATTTGCATATCCTAGGTTGCTGACTATCTGTTGCGATGGTGTTGCTTGTTCTTTCTGCATATCATAGGTTGCGATTAGCACGAACCACAAGACATAGAAAGAAACACTTATTAACCTTTTTGAAATTAAAATAAAGCATGTACCTCAACATCTGACTGCAATGGTGATGCTTGTTCTTTCTGCACACAACTAACATTCTTACCAGATACTTGTTCCATCACCATTTCATTCTTCACCCCCTTCCCATGTTCATTATCAAACTGAAATTCTTCTAAAGAATACTTAGGCGCATCCTTATCATCGTTTATGTACTTCATGTAATCATCATACAACGGGTCATCCTGGTACAATTAACATATATACATAAATAGGCAAATAAGGAAGCTTGTATATTGCGAAAGTATATATTAAAGATAACATACATCACCGTGTACGAGGGATGTTGTTGGTTTCAGGCTCGGTTCATGAAATGCTCCTACTTGAGTAGCAGGTTGTTGTTCATCAATAGCAGGGAAGTCAGGGGTAATCCATACTTGACATGCTTCTAAAAGAACCTTCATCGAAGACGGGCCCAGTTGAGATTCGTTATCGCATTTATTCCTATCTTCCTTGTCAATTTCCATTGGATGGGCTACATCGCTGACCGTAACATCATTATCAGCTTCACAAGGTAATGACGTGGGCTGTAGTTGACACAAAATTAAAAAAATAATGCATGAAATTAACGATTAATGTATGGTGACCAAATGATATAAGTGTAAACATTAACGCGGAATTGAGATTCTTATAAACGTATGGAAAAAACATAAAAAGTGAATACAAACCATGGAAACATCTGGATTGTCGGCTTCTATTGGATGGGCATCAACATCATGATCAGCATCAACATCATGATCAGCATGATCAACATCAACATCATGATCAGCATCAACATCTCTGACCGTAACATCATCATCAGCATCAACATCATGATCAGCATTAACATCATGATCAGCATCAACATCTCTGACCGTAACATCATGATCAACTTCACAAGGGGATGACGTGGTCTGTAGTTGACAAATTTTTTTTTAATAGATTAAAGTAACAATTAATGTATGGTCACCAAATGATATAAGTGTAAATGTTAACGAGGAATTGACATTCGTATAAACTTAGGGAAAAAAAACATAAAAAGTAAATACAAACCATGTGAACATCGGGATTGACATCAGACTCATCTGGAATATCTGGGTTGGTAACCTGAATATTTGGGTCATCACTTTTATCTTGATCAGAAACAACACAACCATCAGAATTAACAGTCAAAACTGTCTATATCTGTGAAACTCTGTTTTTCACATTCTCAAACAGCTCGAGAATGTCTTGTGTTGGGACACACGCAATGTGCTTCGCTATCAACTCAAGATTATTTTGCAAATGAAATAACTCGCCAAACAGACCAGTTGTTGAAATATTCCTTTCCTTTTGGGCTTCATCTGGTTGGACACGATTTACGTTTTCGACAACGTTTCCATCTAAAATTTGTAAACGTGGTACTTGTTGCATGTTGAAACCATGTCCATTATGGACTTCCCCTTGGTATCTGTTTTCCATATACCTTTGTTGCTTGTAATCGTCTGCGATATCAGCTTGTTGTCCATCATCCTTTTCGCCATCATTAAGGTCTCGATCAACCAAACCATTGATAAAAGGGACGCTAGCAATACACCATGGTTGGCTCAATTCGGCTTTTGTTGCATAAAGTGCCAGAATAGGAATTGACTCCTAACAAACCAAAAAACAAATCAATAAATACTAAATTACTGACATTGTGAACAAATTTAAATAAATGTCCAATAAATTTGCCTTCAAAGATAGTGTGGCGCTTACTGGTCCAAAGAGAGTAGCATGGTCTGATTTTCGAAACATTTCACATTTAGACCAAGCAAGACCTCGTGGAATGACCTTCGTGTCTTTCGCCCACCAATTTCTGCTTTTAGGATAACTCTCCAAAATCCAAATCTGTAATATCTGGTAGTGTCATATTTGATGTGTATGTATGCAGGATAAATTGGAAAACATATGATGTTTGTTTCCTTTATACTTTTGAAATGTATAAAAAATATTTTTATTGTATAAAACCTTTATGCTTTTGAAATGTGGAAAAGTTGTTCAAGGTGCAGGTTATAACCGTGTTCAAAACTATATCTAAACTATATATTAGTAGCAAATACCTTAATTAATACATTTACAAAAGAAAAACAAACTAACAATTGTTCTTACCTTTTTTGAAACTACGGCGAAACTATATATTACTGGTATAATAAAGTAATGTATACAAAACAAACAGAAACATTTTATACACCAGAGAGATATATAGCAATTACTTAGTATTCAGACTAAATAGAAGCATACTCAACAGTCTAATGAATACATTTCCTTTACAAATATTGTGACACAGAGTAAAGAAACAGTTTAGTGCATAGTGGTGAACTTTAGTACAGACTAATAACTATGGCATACCTTGAAAGCCCAAGCAAAACCGTATAGATAGTATGTCGGACTGAACTTTGGGTTTTTTTTTAAACTTGGCCAAATGTTGTTTTTTGTGTCTGGCAACAACATTCATAGTCCTTTTATAAAATTTATGCTACATGTATTCACCCCTAGGAAAAAAATTCCAAGCATCAAAATCCTCCACCAAAGACAGTATATGTTTATGGATACAATTCCTTTCTTCAATACCCATTAACACCAACATACCAACTATCATAAGACACAACCTAACAGGATCATCATCAGAAACAGCTAACCACCTATTATCATCTATAAAAAAGTTGCAAAAAATCAATGGCATATACATTATTTATACAGTCTGTCTTTTTTTCAGGAAATACACGGTCACAAATGCACTAGTTCGATTTTGACTTTTACAAACTTTACCAAATCGAAACCCTGTTATTAAACAAAATTCTTTCCGCCCGAACGCTAACCAATCATCCCCAATTTTGAATGTAAATGGTGGGGAATCATACGATATGTTAGAAACTTGTACCTGATGTTGTAAAACAAAATGCATCAGATGGCTGTCATTATCGCAAAACCGAATATCCAACCATGGACCAAAAACTGTATTTCTAAACAACCTTTCCCGCTTTTCATTCTTTGAAAAAACGCGTTTGATTTCTGGAAGCAACTTCACTATAGATCGAACAACAATTTTACAATCGTACAACTGAATCGGCATATCGAATTAGACAATAACATAAAATTGTGGTAACAGGGTGTTAAGGAATTATGATTTGGTACTGTGTGTTGCTTTAGCTGTGGAGAAGAAGAGGTGTGTGTATTACTATGTTTTTTTTAGTGAATTGTCTCGTACGTGTAGGCTTTTAATAAAAGTTGTTTAATTTAATGAATGTAAAATGACCAAAATATCCAGTTGGTCATGTGTTGGTTGCTCAAAAAGGCCAAGTTGCCCAAAAAATAATACCTTCCATATACATCATACAAAGATTCCAATTTTGTACTTTGGTTGGACACGTTGCATCACATGGTTGGCTAAATTCGAGTTGCCAAGGCAACCGGCCTAGATTAGGAAATACAAAAGTTGCAGTCTAAATAGTCTCAGCCCTTGGAAAACTTGGGCATTTTTGGAATTATCCCTAAAAATTATTATATAGCTATAGAGATTCGGTGACTTGCCTAAAGATGGGAATTTTGTTGAGAACACTTTAGAGAACTATGTGTGCAATTTTTATATATGCTTAGTTTTTCATAATTTTAGTACCTAAGGGAGAATTCTATGTACTAGTATGCACTCGAACCTTTCTACCAATGTCACTAGTCCTTTCAGTCATGTCACCCTCTCTAGATACCCACACTACGTTACCCCTTCATCACTTGGGAACGGATGATAGAATATCAACCCAATTATGTGGTGTCAATCGCTGAGATATGTGTACCTAGTAATGTGTACACGTCTGAAAGGAGGCAATTATAATTATGGTGGCTAACATAATTAATATGTCACGAACCACATGGACATATGTGACCATGCTTGCATAAGTTGGCGTTGACTCGAGTTAGTTTCGGTTTAAAGACATAGTTTAATGTGTAAGCACGTTATGTATAAATGTAGTAGTCTAGGAATTTACCTCATATCCGACGTCGACAAATGTCCTTCCTTGTAGAAATCATGGGACCAAAGAGAGTAACTCGTAGTACTGGTCGAGGTGGTGCGACACCAAGGCGTGGAATGACAGGTGGAAGAGGAGGTAGAGGATGTGGTCACGGCACTAGTGACAACAGTAACGATGGTGGAAATCCTGATTTCTCCGCCATTATTGCCCAACAACTACATAACCTACTGCCCACTATAGTCAACCAGGCTGGTAATCACATGAATAACTCGGGAAACCACGGGAGCATAAAAGACACCACCAATCATGGAGGAGGGAATGGTAATAGCAACAACAACAATAGAACTAGGTGCACGTATAAGGAATTTTCGGCATGCAAGCCAATTGAGTTTGATTGTAAAGGAGGTACATTGGCATATACACGATGGGTCAAGAAGATGGAATCAGTGATCGACATCAGTAATTGTGCAATCCATCAAAGGGTGAAATATGTTGCGTGCTTGCTGTCAGGAAAGGCATTGACGTGGTGGAACACACAAATTCAAGCTAGGGGTAGGGAAGCAGCTGTAGGCATGACATGGGACGACTTTAAGGCACTACTGAAAGAAGAGTACTGTCCGGATAATGAGATGCAAAAACTGGAAAATGAACTTTATCATCACTCTATGGTGGGGGCTGGTCATGCAGCCTACACATATCAGTTTCATGAACTAGCCAAACTAGTCCCTCATTTGGTTACCCCTGAATGCAAGAGGATTGAGAGGTACATCTATGGCCTTGTTCCCGAGATTCGTGGGACAGTGAAAACAACCGAGCCTTCTACAATTCAAAGTGAAATATTGAGAGCAAGGACCCTAATAGATGAGATGGTTAGGAATGGAACTTTGAAGAACAATGATAAAAGAAAGGGAACGGGTGAATCAGGCGAGCAAATGGGTACAATGGTTGATAACCAGAGGGCAAGAGGATTTGCGGCAACTATTTCTGATCAGAAAAAGTATGGGGGTAAATGCTTTAAGTGTGCTAAATGTGCTTATCATCATCAGGAGTCTAAGCCCTGCCCTGTGTGTTATAATTGCAATCAGATTGGCCATTTTTCAGACCGTTGTAAAGCAGTTGCGAGACAGGTAAGACCGGTGAACGCGGTCATCATCAGGAGTAACCCGAAGGCATGCTATGAGTGCAACAGCCTGAATCACCTCTGAAGTACTTAACCTAGGTTGAATGAGGCACAGAGACAATTGCAGGCTAACCCGAATCTAGCCTTAGCAATTGATGGAAATAACCCAAACCGTGGATTCAATGTTAGCCCAGCTTGGGGTCGAGCCTACTATTTGGGTACTGTGGAAGCCCGCAATGCGTAACGGATATGTTTTCCCTTGACAATCATTACCCTAGCGTATCGTTCAAATCATGATACAGATTCTAGTCTTATTCTTATTTTCATGCCTTTGAAACCTAGACACTTAAGCTTTGACATAATTACTTTAACTGTACACATTGAATTCAAGGAGAATTAGTATTTAGAATAGGACTTTAGGTGTCAATAAATGAATTCCGTGACGGAATTCCCTTTTAGGTGGTGAGACTGTAACAATTCACATTTTTTAGGTTACTATTCACTTTTACAATTCATCTCCTAAATATTTTACGAGCCACATTTTTATTTTTCATCCTACGATTATTATTCCACGTAAATCCCGAACCTACAATTTCAGGTTTTAGCAAACAATTATACATTCTCATATACTAAGTCATGGTATATTTTTAGTATCAAATTTTTTTTTAGGAAGCTTAGATAACTACCTAGTTCAAATTTAAGTTTGTTACTTAAATTACTTAACATTAATAAATCCTTAGATCAATTTATAACACAAACAAATCAAACACTTAAATCAATAGGCAAGAAAACATTTAGTTTCTTGTTTCCACCTCACTTCCCCCCCCCCCTTCCTCCTCATTTTGTGTGTGCCCCATGGATAATCACCAAGACAATATGTCTTGGTGATATTGTACAACACATGTCTTCCTAGGATCAAAGACTTAAACACTAAGACTAGGTAAAATATCATACTACCACCTCATTACAAGAAGTAGTAATCAATTTGACTACACTAGGACACATGGTAATGATCATATTCAATCTTGGGTAGTCTTGCAACACTTGTATAACTTAGCTAGGAAGATAGATGACACATGCAAAGTCTTAGCAAGAAAGAAAGATGACTCATAAGTTTTAACCTCCTCAAGTGACTATAAACCCCCCCCCCCCCCCCTGGTACTTCCTTAAACGCCCAACTTTAAACAAATGCAACACACTCTCCTTTTATCAATTTACTTCAAGAGTTATTCCAAGAAATCAAGACCTTGCAAAGCTTTCAACAAACTCTTAGCATTCTTGGTGATTTTTCTTAATTTTAAATCTACTTAAGTAGCCAAAGGGTCTAACACAAGTCCAAAACATATTCACAAAAGAAGTAGAAGATCCTTAGAGGAAGTTTATCCTAGTATTGTCTTTGTTCTAGGTTTCTTTCCAAAAACGAACCATTTCTGTACGTAGAGACTTCCCAGCTTATCCATCGATTTCGTTATACCTTTAAACATCCTTAACTCTCGGTGAGTCATAGCCCCACTTTTCTCGTTTTAACTGTTTATTTAACTCTTTGGGGGAGATACATGCTGCAATTTTCATAACGATCATAAATACTTGAAAACTATACGATGTGCTATTTTAGTCAACATGATGCATTATTATCATATTTGGTCAACATGTGCGTACCAATATATGCCCTAATGCATAAACTATTACTATGTATTTATTATGTGCGGGAAGTGGTTCCCAGTATGTGCTGTTTTAGTCAACATGATGCATTATTATCATATTTGGTCAACATGTGCGTACCAATATATGCTCTAATGCATGACTATTACTACGTAATTATTATGTGCGGGAAGTTGTTTCCCAGTATGTGTAGTTTGTTGTGCATCCTGACTATATGTCGGAAGACTCTTGTGGTGTGTTATCAAGTTATCGTAAATATTGTGATTTTATTTAAGTACTCATATATATCGTTCACTCATATGTCCTACTCATAACGTATTCAACAGTTACAATTATTAAATATGAACTTATATGTGGACCAAAGATGTTACAATTCTTGTATGGGTGGGAGTTGTAACAGGATTAGGTTGACATATACTTGTCATGGGGATTTAATCATAAATACTTTCATCTTATTTGCAATAAACTCTATGAACTCACCAACCATTGTGTTGACACTTTTTAGCATGTTTATCTCAGGTCTGTAAGGTGATAGCTGTTGCGTGGAGCGTAGAGTCGCTCGGCATATTTTGAAGACTTATGCTTTTATCATTACCATTTGATATGTTTTAAAAAACTTATGTATTGTACTATGGAACCCATGTGTGTAATTCAGAATTTCTTAATCGAATGGTAACTTTTCAAAACGTCTCATTTATAGGACGTTTTCTATAACCTGTACTTTGTATTATGAAGTAGCACCCCAAGTGACATAATCTTCCGTTGCGCTGTTTTGGGGGTGTTACACCATTGTCATTAGTGTGTTGTCCATAAAGGAGGCTTCTTGTTGTGAGTTATGAGCTTGGGTGGACATGAGTGAGATGGTTTCTTGAGTGTGTTGATATCTAGGCATAGGGTGCGCGGACCCGCCTAGGTACATAGGTTGATGGTATTGAGTTTGCATATTTTGGGTTGCCTGAAAAGTTGGTTGCGGGATGTTTTGTGATGGCGCAGTATTGTAACTTACTTGTTGTAACATTTGAGGTATTACCTGATTGCCAGGTTGTTGTGAATTTGTGTTAAGGATGTGTGTTCGTGGCCCTTTTTTGCCTGTTTCTTGGTTTTCGCGCATTAACCTATTTAGGAAGTCTAACTACCCTGAGTTTATCCAGGTGTTATGATTATTGACTTCAGGTATAGACCTGGAAGTCGATCTTACGGTGAGTGGTGTTATGAAGTTGTCGTTTTGCCTTGAGAGACTAACGGTATTTGGTGGTGGACTCCCTGTAAATGAGGTTGTGCTCATTGGAGTTGGTTGTGATATGAATTATGATTTTTTTCGTGTAAGGTTTTGCCCGTCCTTCATCCGTATGAGTGATGTACTCAGGATTGAATACGTCAGACGAGGGCGGAGGTGGTGGAATTTGTTGATTTTTTTGACAATTTAGCAAAATGAAATTTTTGGGTATCAAAACGAGGTTTTCATCTAGGTGAAATAATTGTTTTCATGTTTTGAAACGAAAATAAGTTTTAGATCTAGTGTTTTCCGGTGACGGAAAAGAGGAGTTTTTGTCGAATGTTTTGATCGAGAAATGGTGTGAGTTTTTTTATATAGAATAAGGTTTTCTGGTGATCAAAAAAAGTTATTTTTGCTATTATGTTGCGTAAGGCATGGGTGGTGCCATGTTTTGGTAAAGAACCAAAGATGTAACAGGAGTCACGAGTTGGGACAACACTCATGGTGTGGCTAGTATATGTGTGAATGAAAGAAGTCACTAGGTGTTGCTTGGCTTATTCGGTGGGAATAAGCTTGGTACTTATAGAGATGGATCTAGGGTTTCGTGCCCCTCTAGAAAGTCATTCATTGTCGAGGATGGTCTACTTGGTGGACAACCAATAGAGGACACAAGAATAACACGTGGTGTGCCATCATTGGCTTAGCCGGATGCATGGAAGGATCTATGCTTGATTGCAGTACTGCCTCTGAGTTAATAAGGTAGTGATACATATCTGTTTGTTGCAACGGTCCTGGAGGAAGTGCCCAGTCCTGTTGTTGCTTGTTTGTGTTCGCCATTTGAGCCTGGCCTGGGAGTTCGATTTCCCAGACATGTTATAATGAGTTATAGCGATGGTGGGCCTGTTTAGAGCGTATAGGCCTTCAGTTTGTTGGGTTGAAAGTCCTATACGCTTTGCCATGCTATACGCAACTTAATAGCCACAAAACTCACTATTCCGTTCACCCAAAGGGCATTTTTTTGCGATTTGCCCAATTATAATATTTAGTACACCCAAGTTATCAATAATCACCGAAAAACTTTTTCTGCCCACCAGAAAAACAATATTTCACCAGAAATTGCTAAATGTTTTTTCCATAGTAGTACTTGGGAGGATTATTTCTGCCTAAGTTGGCCCCACATACCTTGCCATTGGTCCCATGTAGGTTTTTCTGTGTAGCACGTCATCTTTGAAGTAATAGTTCGCCTGATCTTTTGTGCTTCTTCTTGCTCTTCAGGGGGTGGTCCTTCTCGAAAGTAGTTGAGTGGGGGTGTCATCCAGTTGACTCTTTTTTCCTCTACTTGCGAAACCTCTTGAGGCTCTTTAATAGATTTTTTTGGTATTTCTTTAACCCACATTGGTTGTTTCAGGTGGTCGAATGCCAGGCTCGCTAGCTTACTCAAGGCATCTGCTCGTTTATTCATAGCTCTGGGTACTTCTTTTATGCTGAAAGACTGAAAGTATGGGAGTTCTGCTTGAACCTTTTCCATGTTAGCGATCAGTAAGGCTTCTGTAGAACCGTAGAGGGGGGGGGGGGGGGTTAATACGGTCTCTTCGGCTTTTTAGTTGTTTAAAAAAACTTTAAGCCTCAAAGAGCACCAAGTGGTTATATGACAATAACCACAACTAAAAGCACAACCAAGTATATAAAGCAAGTAAAGAACACCACGATATATACTGGTTCAGGATGGGGGTTTATACCATCCGTACGTCCAGTTTCAAATCCACGATACGATACTATTCACAAAGTATAATCCTTTCGGTGGACTACAAACCGTTACAACTTCACTCCACCGATATGCACTAAGATCGGTGCTCACTAAGAAGAGCTACTCCCCAACGGTATTCCACCCTCGAAAACCACCCAAAAGGATCTCGTGATTCGACTTAACCACAAAGACCACTAAGACTTCCCACTGGAAGTATCAAACCCCAACTAGATCCCCAATGATCTAGGCTTGGTCACCTCGACACAAGACTTCCCTTACAACCAAATTGAATGAATGAATGTTTGATTGTATAATCAAGCCCTAACCTAACCTAGAGACTCGATTGTAATAAAAAGGGTATAGATAAGAAGACCCTCGACACAATCACAAGAGTGGATTAGGTTCTTGTGATTCTTCCCTTGCAAGGAATGTGTTCTTTCAAAGAATGTTATGTGAAAGATTAGAGAACAAAAGATAGAATTAGGGGATTGAGAGAAAAGAAATTAGAGAGAAAGAATAATGGCAAGGGGTGAGGAATACAAGAGCCAAGGTGGGGTATTTATAGGCCAAGACCCAAAGTGAGAAAAGTACCTCAGAGTCTGGCGCTCCGGGATGTCTGGACTTTTCTCATTTGGGTTTTGGTCTTTTAAATACCCAACCTTGCTAAACCTCCAATTGTACTTCACACATTTAGACCTTTACATTATTCATTCTCAAGGTCTACCAACTCAAATAGCCATTTTGTAAAAATGTTTTGTGAAGTGTTTAAGTGAAACCAATTATCAAAGAGAGAAGAATAGATCGAATAATTGGATAGGGGTAGTTTAGGTATTCCTCACATGGCATAGAAAAGAGAGGAAGAATATGCCATGGTATATTTATTTGCTTGGAAAGGAAGTATGTATATTAGAGATAGAGAGAGGGAAGAATTTGAATTTGAAATTCAAATTGTGTGAGAGGGAAGTTGTAACACCCCCAAATTTAATAATTACGGAAGCATTCGGGTAATGGAGTGCTACTAAAATTGGTAATCACAACACGAGGTAATAAATAACGGAATACATACTCCATTTAAATATATTCATTCAAGTTAAATAGAGTTTGCAATAGAGTTTCAAATTCAGAAAATTAAGGCCCATGCGTTTAGTTGTCCCATACAAACAAGTCATAGTTATGTGTAAAATACTTTAGGAAATAGTCTATGACCCTTGCCATGCTAATACCTTGCAACAATCAGACAGATTAAGCACCTGAGAAAAACATGCTAAAATTCAGCAAAAAGCTGGTGAGTTCATAGGTTTAAAATTAAAGCAATAAAGTAATAAGTTTGGACCAATAGTTTTGTGTACGAACATTACAACACATATAATGTTATACAAAATAGTCTATCACGCTAGCACTAAGTTCATGCAACCGAAGCTCGACAGTTCAGTGCACTACAATATAGCACATAAATAATAATCAGGGGCCCATAACGAGTGTGTTGGGTCCATTCAATACCTAAGCGTCCTGATAACAAGGATTTGAATACAAATTAGCCCAAGTGTTAATCAACCTTAAACGATCTCAGGTCACTGAGTGAACAGTCACTCAGTGAGTTATCTTCAGGATGCTTAGGACGATCTAAGAAGAAAGATTCACCATTCACTGAGGCGAAACTCCCTGAGTGTTACTTAAGCCAAAGAAGAAGATAATGGGTTCAGTGAGTGATGACAATAACTCACTGAACCCCAGTCTCCTCAACAACTAAAGAATGAAGATGAAGACTAAAGACCAAGACTGAAGAATCTGAAGTCTGAAAGAAAGGCGGGACAAGGCGGGAAGAGTTTGAAAAGATAAGGAGAAGTCCTTATCAGGCCAAAGTCAAACTTTTCCTGAAAGGCTTGAGAACAAGAGCAGTGTCATCACTGTCACTCAGAAAGCAGTATTAACCTATTCCTAATATAGATTTTTGTAATAGTGGCAAAATACTGTTGTATTTTGTCCTGACTAGCTAGGTCATTCTGTTTGTCTTTTTAGTCACGGGTGCTCTTTTATACTTGTGTATATATAGGATCATAAGGGAGAAAAGTGGACAAGTTTTGTGCACTTAATGCTTAGACATTCACAAAACCACTTTTCTCCCCCAAAGAGCAACCTAGTCCCTGAGATAGCTCAGTGGTTCATTCATTGTTGCCACTCAAGCATAGCTTGATTTTAGTGAGGAGAACATACAGTACCTTGTCGTTTCAATCCTAAGTGTTTATTCCGCAAACACTTGGGTATAGATTCTTTTGGTTAATTTCTAATAAGAATTTAAACGTTGAAAAACTTGTGTTTTTATCTTTTACGTTTTACTTATTTGTTTAAATTAATCAACACATTACTCAGTCATGGAACATGATTAGTCTAACTTTGTAGTTAAATCTAATTGTGTAACGGGAACAACAAGTGGTATCAGAGCCAGGTTTGTAAAATCTTTTCAAAACTTAAGAGTGCTCAAAAGGTTTTTAAAACCAATATCCTACTATGACTGATATTAATGTGCCCCAACTTGTCGACAAAAAAGGAGGAAGCTATTCAGCTGTTGCTCCCAGACTAGAAGCTAGAAAATTTAGCAAGTGGAAAAAGTGTATGCTTTGCTACTTGACTGGTATGGAACCATACTACATCACTTGTATCAATGATGGTCCTTATGTCCCTAAGACTACTGAAGGGTTACCTAAACCTGAAGCTCAGTGGACCATTGATGAGAGAAGGGTGGTCAACCAAGACCAACGCCTGAAAAGCATCATTATATCTTGTCTTCCTGACGATACAATGGAATCAGTCATTAACTGTACAACAGCCAAACAAAATTGGCTTGACTTGGTTCATAGCTTTGAAGGTCCCTCAGATACCAAGGAAAACAGGATCATGGACCTGAAACTTATGTATAATAATTTCAGGGCTAAAGACTCTGAAAGTCTCTCTCAGACCTATACCAGATACAAAACCTTGATAAATGAATTATCAAATGATGGTGTAGTTTTGTCTAAGCATGAAATCAATGTTTGCTTTGTCAACAGTCTTTTTGAGAAGTGGTTAAACTTCTCTCAAGGTCTTAGGAATGCTTATCACATTTAAACCCTTGAGCTCCCTAAGATCTATGGGAAGTTTGTCTATGAAGACAAGTTTATCTCAAGGAGATACCCAGACTCAAAGAAAGCTCTTGAGACCAAAAAGACCCTGACTACCTTACCCTTATCCGCTGCCTTTTATTCTAATTGTGTTGAGCAGGATTTCCAAGAAAATTCTGATGATGAGACTGATGAGAGAACCATTGAGAAGTACCTTAATGATTTACACTTAGAATTTCAAGAAAGGGCACTCCTTGCTAATTCAAAATTTTTTATTAAAAGAAATCAGTCAAACTTTTCTAAAGCAAAAGCAAATGAAACCACTGAATATTTCAAATGTGGCAAAAAGGGTCACTTTGCAAAGGACTGTTTTTCAAAAACAATCTCAGAACCTTGATATAAATTTTCTGGAAATAGTTCTTCTTCAGGAACTAGCAAGTTTCAACCTAAAATGCTTCAGTCTTCTCAACATTTTCAAAACAATACTATTCAAAATGGTCAAAAAGACTTTGAAGCTAAATATAGAAAAGCTAAGGCTAAACTTGCTCTCCTTGAGGCCAATCCCTCAATGTCTCAGGCTGCTCAAACTTCCAAACCTGTTCAGACAAAGAACAAGGTTCTTGTAGTTGAAGCCTATGACTGGGATGAAAAACAGGTCTCCTCAGATGATGAAGAAGTTAGAGTCAGTGCACTGATGGCACTTTCAGACAATGATCAGCTGGCTGTTGGAAAAAGCTATGCAAGAAATGGAGAGTGGATCAACATAACCATGAAAAAGGTAAATATTTTACTTTCTATGGATGATGATTCTGATTGACAATTGTACATGAAATACATAAATGTAGATTTTAAGTTTGTTGAAGAACAAAGGCTTAATTTGGTTTCAAAATATAACAATCTTGTTCCAGAATTAAATAAGTGTAGAGATGAACTACTTGTCTTAAAACAAGCTAAGCTAGAAGCTGTTACATTTCAAATTCAAAACACTGAGATTTTGAAACAAAATCAAGCTCTTCAAAATGAACTTAACAAAGAAAAGGCTGTCATTGAAAGCTGGACTAAAAAGAATCCTAAAGTCTATGAAACTGTGAGTCTTATTCCTAGTGCTAACAAGAAAGTCATAGGAGAAGACCAACTCACTGAATCTCTCAGTGAGGGTCATAGTGAAAAGGCCTTTATACCAGCTAGCATATCTTTTGAGTAAGAAATGGTACCCAAGTCTAGTGACTGGATTGTCAAAAACAACCTAGTCAGTAAGTTACCTAACTTTGAGACTGGTAAAATCTTTCAACCTGAAAGTCAGGCTATAAAAGATATGCTTGGACTCACTGATGAACTTAGTAACAGTGAGTCAGTCAATGAGTCTGAATCAGAATCACTTGCACCACTCCCACCTCTGAAAGTCCTTCAGGGAGCTGCACCTAGCTCAGACCTCACACCATTATTCTACTCTCAACATTCTCCAAAGGAGAAGTCAGGAGTAGGTAAAACCATCCTAAAAAGGCCAACACCTGAAGTCTCAGTTCCTACTGATGACTCAACAACTTCAGTCCCTACTGAGGTAAAACCTGAAAGCCCTGATTCAAAATATGATCAGTTGGCTGAGCTTGTCAGGAAGCTGAGTGAGAAGATTGAATCTTCTGAGAAACCTCCTCAATCTAAGATGAAGGAACTCAAATCAGCTTCCTCAAGCACCACCAAACCAAAACCCTCAAAACCTCAGCAAAGATGTGAGCTGTGTAACTTTAAAAATCATTCCACTGATGAATGCTATAGAATCCTCTTTTGCATGGTATGCAAAAAGAAAGATCACAGAACTTCTGATCACTTGTCATACACAGTCACATCCAAAGCTGCAAACTTCAAAGCACAAGATTTTAAGTATCCCTCTGATTCTAAGCAGAAGCAGAAACAAAAGGCTAAGCCTTTTTCACCTTGCCCACATTGTGGCTTCAATGACCACCTTCTTGAGGATTGTCTAATGGACATTAGTTGTGACATATGTAGAGATCCCACCCATGACACCTCAGGACATGAGAAGGTCATTCAGGCTAGAAGAGGAATCACTAAGTCATCCTCTCAGTCTTCTGAGTCAACATCTGCAATCAAATGCAAAATTTGTGGAAGCTCAGTCCATTCAACCACTGACCATGCATTAATTGTCACTTTTAAAACGGCCATTAAAGCCAAGCCCTCCAAGAAGAGGGGTCCTAGAAAGAACCAACACAGTTTACTATTTGTGCAGAGACATGCCAGGGAGCCAGTTCGGCATCTAGATAGTAGATGTTTAAGGAGCATGACTGGTGTGAAAGAATATATGCACAAGTATGTAGAGGAACCAGGACTTCAGGTGGTATTTGCTGATAACTCATCATGTCTCACTGAAGGTTATGGTTCAGTAAACTGTAGTGGTATAGTATTTACTAGGATAGCTTATGTCAATGGTCTTAAGTACAATTTAATCAGTGTCAGTCAACTATGTGATGCAAAATACATAGTTCAGTTTGATGATAAGCAAGGTACCATCTTCAATGCAAATAAGGAAGTAGTCCTTATTGCACCAAGAAGACAAGATGTTTATGTGTTAGATATGTCTACTCTAACTCAGAATGGAACTTGTCTCATTGCTAAAGCCACTGAAACTCTCAACTGGCTTGGGCATAAGAGACTCTCCCATCTGAACTTCAAAAACATAAACTATCTTGGCAAACAAAACAAGGTCCTTGGCTTACCATCACTTGTGTTTTCAAAGGATAAACCATGCTCTGCCTGTGAAAAAGGTAAACATCATAGAGCATCCTTTAAAACCAAGCAAAACTTTTCCATCAAAAGCTTCCTTCATCTTCTCCTTATGGATCTCTTTGGGCCCATCAGTCCTAGGTCCATTAACCATGAGAAATATGCTCTGGTCATTGTGGATGAATACTCAAGATACACTTGGGTTTACTTCCTGACCAAAAAGAGTCAGGCAGCTGGAACAATCATGTCCTTTGTCAGGAACATTGAAAATCAGAATGACATAAAAGTCAAACAAATCAGGACTGACAATGGGACTGAGTTCAAAAACCATGAACTGGAATGTTTCTGTGATGAGAAAGGAATTTCTCAAAATTTCTCCTCTCCTTACACACCTGAACAAAATGGTATTGGTGAAAGGAAGAACAGAACACTCATTGAGGCTGCTAGGACAATGATGAATGGATCAGTCCTATCCAAACACTTTTGGACTGAAGCAGTCAAAACTTCCTGTTATACACAAAACAGATCCATCATTGTCAAGAGACATAGCAAAACTCCTTATGAGTTATTCAAGGGAAGAATCCCTGACATCAGCTACTTTCATGTCTTTGGGTGTCCTGTGTTTATTCATAACCACAAGGATCACTTAGGGAAATTTGATGCTAAGGCTGATGATGGATACTTCCTAGGATATTCTCTAGTCTCTAAAGCCTTCAGGGTGTTCAACACAAGGAGACAACAGACTGAGGAAACATTCCATGTCACCTTTGATGAGAGTACTGAAGCAATCAGATTCTCAAACACCTCAGTGGAAGAGATAGGAATTGATGATTCATCAAGATATCCTCCTGATGAATATCATCCAGATGCTGATATTTCCTACTACATAGTCCCTCACAACCTTCCTTACCCAACCATCACTGAGTTTGTTGAAGCACAGACAAGTACTGATGCAATCAATCAGTCTGAACAAAGTGCTCAGGAACCAATCAATCTCAGTGATCAGCCAAGTCAGTCAGACACTCAAGATCCTGAAGATCATCAAGTGTCTGCACCAGAACCTACACCTCCACCTAATCAGGCCTCCACAAGTTTAATCAGTATCCAAGACCTCAGGACAGTTGGACCAGGTCTAAAGATATAGAACTTGTCAACATTATTGGAGAACCTACTGAAGGTATGCTTACAAGAAGCATGGCTACTAAACTGAAGGCAGCCTCAGCCAATGAATGCCTGTTTGTGGACTCCATTTCCACCATTGAACCTAAAAGTGTCAAAGAAGCACTGAAACATCCTAGTTGGGTTCAAGCTATGCATGATGAACTGGAACAATTTGACAAAAACAAGGTAATGACCTTAGTCAAGTGTCCTCAGGATATTTTAGTCATTGGCATGAAATGGGAGTTCAAAAAAAAAACTGATGAAAATGGCATAGTCGTTAAAAACAAGGCTAGACTTGTAGCCAAAGGCTATAATCAACAAGAAGGCATTGACTATGAAGAGACATTTGCACTAGTGGCAAGGATGAAAGCCATCAGGATCTTCCTTGCATTTGCAACCTACATGAATTTCAAAGTGTACCAAATGGATGTAAAAAGTGCATTCTTAAATGGATCACTGAAAGAAGAAGTTCATGTTCAACAACCTCCTAGATTTGAAAGCAGTGAGTTTTTTGACTGTGTCTGCAAGCTTGACAAAGCCCTTTATGGACTGAAACAAGCTTGATTGGCCCCAAACGGTCAACTTAAATCAACCACGGATGTGGTCAAATAAAGTCAAACAATCTAGGGCACGATACAATTTACCAAGGAGTACAGTGTATCCCCGGGTCGTTATGTCCCAGCGAGGTGTGAAATCTGAAATAAAACAAATTTGTGATCGCGTGATAATTGAACGGGAAAAGGTTTTGATTTGATTTACACTAGGGAAACGTGAAATAAAGCTAGAAATATGAAAATTACTTATTTAAATAGATAAATTCTATTAAATAGAAGCTATCACTATTTTTCTATTTCGTTTTTCGATAAGGTTTAAAACTAAAAGACGTACGTTTAAATTTAAATAAACGTAAACGTACGAAATAAAACGCGAGTTTTAAGAAATAAAAAACCTACGAATATGAAAATTATATTTTTACAAACCTAATGACATAAGAAAATTATTGGAAAAGAAAAATATTTTTTTAACTTTTATATTATTTATTATTAATTAAAAACTATTTAAAATAATTAAAATTATAATAAATAGAAGATGAACAGTAAAAATTACAAAACATTTTATATAAATACTAAGTAGTAATATAAGACTAGGAAAAATATAAAAGTGGTACTGAGCTTAACAAATAAGCAGAAAATAAGCAGATAAGCTTAAATAAGCTATAAAGGAAACTGAATACTATAAAAATAAAATTGGAAAACAATAACAACAAGAAATACTTAGGGGAGATGGTGCACGGGGTCCTTTTGGTTTTGTCACTAATAACCACAAGGTCCCAGGTTCGAATCTCACAAACAAACAATTTATACTACTATTTTATTTTTTTGGTTTTTCTTAAATTTTCTTTTACAAAACTATTTTAACACTAAAAATAAGCAACTTTTGTAAAAACAATATTTTTACAACTTATTAATAAGCTAGTTATAAGCTACTAACCTAGGCAGTTGACCACAGTTGACCAAACAAGCAAATAAGCCAAAACTGACTTGTGTGGGACCCACTATGGTAAAATCTAGTTCCTCTGACTTATGTGAACTTGTTTAAGTAAGAATAAGCAAAAGGGGTCCACTGGATAAGCCAATAAGCCACAATAAGCACTTGCTTATTGTGGACTGAGACAGAAAAATGGGACAAGGTTCAAGGCTTAATCCAAGTGGGGTCCACTGGTCCTAAGGTCAAACAAATGGTCAACTATTGAAGCCTGGTAGGAGGAGGGTTGGGAGAACCAAAGATTGGACTGTGGGACCCACAGGGGTGGCCACAATCAACCACCAAAGGTGGTGGTGTTGCAGAGGTCTGCTGAAGCAGCCCTGCACAGGGCAAAATTGGCCTTTTTCAAGGCCTGAAAAAGCTAGGATAAGCTAATCTAAAAATCCTCAAAAAAAATACCTAAGATAGATCAGCTAGGGAACTCTAATAATCCAAAAATTCAACTAATTTCAACTTAAAATGAGACCTATAGAAAATCTTGAAAATCTGCAAAAGTCTGAAAGTTTGAAACAAGGTACTGCTATGCTAATGGTTGACTGTTTTGAGTGAAATTAATCAACAAGACTATAGGGTCCTAACCACACATTGAAATGGATGAAAATGGAACCTGAAAATGGAAAAATGAGCTCAGAACTAGCAAGAGCTTATGGGAGCTTATGATGGGCAGTTTGAGCCTTGTGACTGCATCAACTTGGATCAAACCTGCAATAATACTCAAAACAAGAAAAATGAAAGTAAAAGCAGCTTATACAAGCTGCTAAAAGCTTAATCAGAATTGGCTCTAGTGCACATGAACAGTAAGATCTCTTTTTATCCTATTTTAACCCAGGTAAAATTCTGAGCCAAACACCCCTTTATGCAACTGTTTTGAACCTTAAAACTGATAATGACCAAATTAAACTGAGACTCTGCCTAATTATTGACTAACTAACTTTATTAAGTCAAGATAAGCAGTTTGCAATTTAAAATAAGCTGTACATAAGCTAGGGAACAAAGTTAACTATTTTGACTGTTTTTGAGTTTTTAGTGAAAAATGAGTTCCAGGCTAAACTAACTATCAATCTATTCCAACTTAACCTCAAATATGACTAGTAAACAAGAAAAAGTGCTAAAAGCTCAGCAATAAGCTAAAGAACAGTAAAGTTGACTATGGTTGACTTTTTTTTGTATTTTTGAAATAAAAAGAGGTTAAACAGAACTAACTTCAAACCAAGCTTAGAAGCTTATTGGAGCTTAGTTTAACAGGACAGGAGGGCTTTTAGAAGTGTAAACAACAATACATTGGAATCACTGAATCAACATTAACTTGATATTTGATTAAACTGAAAACTTGAACAACACTTATGGATTAAACAACAACTGATGGTTACAAGAACTTAAATTACAAAGTTTTACTGAGTTTGAAACTGAAAGATAAATATTAACTAATTTGACTACACTATGAATGGTCTAAAGCAGTGACAACTTGAACTCTTGGTCTTCTCATCCTTTTATAGCAATCCTATTAGCTTCTTTGGTCAAGTCCGAACATATCCCAGCCGTTTAATTGCTCTCAAATCATCTCAGTGGTCCATCTGGATTTTTGGCGGGAAATGAGCCAAGTGGGATTTTGGCTTATCTTCTGAGCACGTGGGATTGTGTGAGAGTAGCTAAGTTTAGGTGGACAAGTGGGGATAGTTGGGGGGTGAGGTGGTAGTGAAACAGCTGGGGGGGTTGAGGTGTAGGGATAAGGTTGCAGAGGTGAGAGTGGGAGGGAAAGAGACGGGTCAAACTAATGTTTGACCCTGGATATTATTTAAGGAAAAGGTGGGCCGGGTTGTGTTGGTTGTGAATTGGGCTTTGGAAAAAGGGTTGGGTAGTGGGTTAGGTTATTTGGGTTGGGTTGATAAAACAGACCAAGAGTAGTAGTAGTATTTGTTTAGGATTTGGTGTAGTATAGGGACCAAATGTGTAATATTCTGAAACTCCAGGGACCAAACCTGCTAAACATCAAAACTATATTCCAGGGACCATTAGTGTCAAGTGTCAATAGTTCAAGGATCACAAAAGTTTATTTTCCATTTTTTAAACTCAAGGACTATTTTTGACAACTTTTGAAACTTCGGGGACTAAAACTGCCAATTATGCAAACTTAGCTCGTTTTTGACTGTTTTTAATCATTTTGCACTTGTAACACATAAAAACACATTTTGATGATATTTATAACATTTATTGGCTATTTGTGTGTTTTTGGACGTTTATGTGGGTTTAACAGTATAAAATATATGTGTAATTAGACACATATCAAATCCCCCACACTAAACTATTGCTAGTCCCTAGCAATATTTTATGAAGATTTAATGGATTTGAAAGACTCTTTACCAAAAGCCATCACCTCTGGAGTAGCCAAATGTTTCAGTTCAAGTAAGAACTTTGGTACAATGATAACCAAATGATTTTGAGCAAATCATCAGCTGTCAACGGTTTTGATTTGTCTTTACCAAAAGCCGTTTGCTTCTGGACTAGCCAACTCTTAGATAAATTATCAATATTATCTTTGGTGAGCTGATTACCAATTATGGTTTTTCCACTTGCCTTTACCACAAGCCATAACCTTGCGGGCTAGCCAACTCTTCACTTATAAGGATATGGTGAGTTGAATACCATACAATTTTGGGCAAATTGCAAGCCATAAACGGATTTGATATATCTTTACCAAGAGCCGTTTGCTCCTGGATTAGCCAATCCTTATGTGGGTTAGACATGGCGGACTGATAACCATTTATTGAGTTCTAAGTGAGAAAAAAATTTTAAAATTTTGGCTAAAAATGGGGGTACTGGGGCACAAAAAGGTACATATGTGAGCAAAAACAAATTCGCCAGAATTCCCCCCCACACTTAGAACTGAATATTGCCCTCAATATTCAAAGTACCGGCTGTTAAACCAACACTTAGAACGTGAAAGGGAAATACTGAATAGCCATTATTTTATATACACACTTTTTTTTTTTTTTTTTTTTTTTTTTTTTTTTTTTTTTTTTTTTTTTTTTTTTTTTTTGAAACTTTACATATATACAACACGTGAGGCATCTCCCCCACACTAGATGGTAGAAAATAGAAAGAAGTCAGAAATATGGGTGAAAACCCATATTGTGTGCTAATATTTTTGTTCACCGAGTCACTAGCTTGACTCGACCCCGAATTTATTTGTTCTTGGGGAAGCATGTGGAACAAAAAATCTCCATCGGACTTTCGTTCAAGATGTTTGGATAAACACTGAAGTACTTGAAAGTTCCACACCGATGAGATATACACAGATATCCGGCTCATAAATGATAAATGAAAATGCCGGGATCAAAGATAGTGTCCTCACTCCCGAAGGAGTGAAGAACAGGAGAAGTCACCGTGTAGGTGAAGAAAAGAAAGAAAGTCATGATAAAAATCATGACTAACTCATCATCATCAGAAGGAGAATTCATGATTTCCGGATCATGAATCTCGTCATTTAAGCTCGGTTGATCAAGACAATTAAAGATTGGGAGGGGTGGGATTTTGATATTAATCAAATTCTCAGTGTTGAGAACATCTCCCTCCGGAACACAAAGATAATCTTTGTCAAGATCAAAGTGGAAGTTATCATACTCCAGCAGAGATATGATATGAGTGAGTTCAAAGGAGAACTCCTCGTGAAGAGAATTATTCACGTGATGTAAATCTGTGAACTCATGTTCCGAAGTAGACTCATCACTATCCTCGATCTGAGCACCAAAGATTGGGTTATCAGAAATCAAAGTGAATTCAGATTCGAATTCAAACAGAGGATTGGTGAGAGTTGTTTTGAATGCTTCGGGAACAAAGTGATTATCATTCTCTATTGGACTGCCGAGCTCAGAAGGTAGTTCCTCCACATGACTGATGTCTCCACAAGATAAAGAATTTTCATCAGTATGTGAATCACTAAGCTCGGGGTTGGGATAAGAATTGAGTGATGGATCATGATATAAAAGACTTTCGATTTCTTCCAGATTGGATTCGAAATCAAAGAGATCATCATCACTTCCTGATGGAAGTGGATCAATGTGAGTAAGTTCATCAGTAAACTCCTCAAGAAGAGGGTCAACATCAGAATGGGGCAGTGATGCCTCAACATACTCAACTTCTCCATAAGATGTATATTCATCGTTAGAATCGGAGAAAGTCTCAAAATGATCTTTTGAACACTCAAGAGGGGAAGGGATATCACACAAATGATCAAGAATTCCCTGTGACTCTCTTGGGATTGGGACAAGGTTCTCGACACTAGACTTTATGAATACGTCTGATTCCTTTGCAGGAATTGTGTCAAGAAGCTCATCCCCCATACTTAGAGAGTGAGTGTGAACCTCGGGTGTGATAACAACAGACTGAGGGATTTCAACTGATGAATTCGATGAATCTTTTGGAAGAATACCAATGGTATCTTCATCATCACTGTCATCAGGAATGAAACGGAATTGAGAGCTAGATCTGGCTGCTTTTTCTTTTGCAATTGATTCCCTAACAGCTTTTTCAAAGGCATCATGGGAATCTATTTTAGCAACCTGCTCTTCAGTCAATAATTCCGCCATGGATTTCTCATGTGAATTTAGAATTAATGAAAATTGCGGGGGTGGGGATCTGTCAAAACCAGAAGGTTGACATTGATTATCATCATGAGGACCCCCACAATATACACAAGAAAAACTGGGAGCATTCTGAAATGTTTTTTTATTAAACTCCTCAGCTCTTTTTACTAACTCTAGAAGCTCTAGATAAGTGTCTTGCTGGGTTTGCTGAGGAGTTTGGGTTATTTGGCACTGTGGAGGTTGGTCGTGATATGGATCGTCGTAATTGTTACAAGGAAATGGATTCCCTGTTTGACAATCAGAGCTAAAATGTGGGCCTCCACAGTACTCACAAGAAAAGTTTGGTGTATTTTGATATGATGCATCATTGAGATTTGGACAATATGATACTTGCTCGTATGAATGTGATGGGTAATTGGAGAAATTTGAAGAGTCGTTGAATGAGTTCGGATCAGGATCATAAGAAAATGAATTCCTCGAACCACAAAACAAACAACTTCCGTCTCGAATATCATTACCATATTGTTCACATGTACACCAACGACATGGTAAACCGAAAAGCGACTCACCACAACCGACACAAGGAATAAAATCCAGAGGTGGGACAAGTGGAGTGCTCTGAGAGCTAGGAATTTCCACTACTTCCGTTATGGTTTCTGGTTTTTGATAAACGTGAAGATTAGGCAAGTCGTTCTTTTTAGTCACTGTTCTAAGTTCTGTACGTTTGCTTGACAAACTTTTAACCGTAAATCCTGAAAGGTTAGGATCGATTCTCGACGGTTTGTCATTAATAGCACGTATCTCGGGCTGTGAAGGGTAGTCGGAAGGACTTTGAGAATCATTGATGGAATTAAGCTCCCTTTCGAGGGCTACTTCACACCAATAACATGATCCTTGTGGTGCATGATTTCCACACCGCTCACAAGCACACTTAGAACAACGATGGCTGTCAATCAACGGGCTTTTACAATCAAAACATTTGTACCCGAGAGACGCCATAGAAGAAAGGTATAAGAAGTTTAGAATCAAATGGATAGAGGGTAAAGATGAATATTTTTGGGTTTTTTGTGTTCGTTGAAAACTTGAATAAAAATGTTTTTGGCAATCGTTTAGTCAAACGAATTAACTTCACGATTATTTTGGTTTTTATATGAAAATAAGGAAATATGAACAAAGATGGTAAATATACAATGGGTGTATATTCAACAATCACTGATGCTTCAAATTCGTTCAACGCAGCACACCTCCCCGGCAGCGGCGCCAAAATTTGATCGGCCCCAAACAGTCAACTTAAATCAACCACGGATGTGGTCAAATAAAGTCAAACAATCTAGGGCACGATACAATTTACCAAGGAGTACAGTGTATCCCCGGGTCGTTAAGTCCCAGCGAGGTGTGAAATCTGAAATAAAACAAATTTGTGATCGCGTGATAATTGAACGGGAAAAGGTTTTGATTTGATTTACACTAGGGAAACGTGAAATAAAGCTAGAAATATGAAAATTACTTATTTAAATAGATAAATTCTATTAAATAGAAGCTATCACTATTTTTCTATTTCGTTTTTCGATAAGGTTTAAAACTAAAAGACGTACGTTTAAATTTAAATAAACGTAAACGTACGAAATAAAACGCGAGTTTTAAGAAATAAAAAACCTACGAATATGAAAATTATATTTTTACAAACCTAATGACATAAGAAAATTATTGGAAAAGAAAAATATTTTTTTAACTTTTATATTATTTATTATTAATTAAAAACTATTTAAAATAATTAAAATTATAATAAATAGAAGATGAACAGTAAAAATTACAAAACATTTTATATAAATACTAAGTAGTAATATAAGACTAGGAAAAATATAAAAGTGGTACTGAGCTTAACAAATAAGCAGAAAATAAGCAGATAAGCTTAAATAAGCTATAAAGGAAACTGAATACTATAAAAATAAAATTGGAAAACAATAACAACAAGAAATACTTAGGGGAGATGGTGCACGGGGTCCTTTTGGTTTTGTCACTAATAACCACAAGGTCCCAGGTTCGAATCTCACAAACAAACAATTTATACTACTATTTTATTTTTTTGGTTTTTCTTAAATTTTCTTTTACAAAACTATTTTAACACTAAAAATAAGCAACTTTTGTAAAAACAATATTTTTACAACTTATTAATAAGCTAGTTATAAGCTACTAACCTAGGCAGTTGACCACAGTTGACCAAACAAGCAAATAAGCCAAAACTGACTTGTGTGGGACCCACTATGGTAAAATCTAGTTCCTCTGACTTATGTGAACTTGTTTAAGTAAGAATAAGCAAAAGGGGTCCACTGGATAAGCCAATAAGCCACAATAAGCACTTGCTTATTGTGGACTGAGACAGAAAAATGGGACAAGGTTCAAGGCTTAATCCAAGTGGGGTCCACTGGTCCTAAGGTCAAACAAATGGTCAACTATTGAAGCCTGGTAGGAGGAGGGTTGGGAGAACCAAAGATTGGACTGTGGGACCCACAGGGGTGGCCACAATCAACCACCAAAGGTGGTGGTGTTGCAGAGGTCTGCTGAAGCAGCCCTGCACAGGGCAAAATTGGCCTTTTTCAAGGCCTGAAAAAGCTAGGATAAGCTAATCTAAAAATCCTCAAAAAAAATACCTAAGATAGATCAGCTAGGGAACTCTAATAATCCAAAAATTCAACTAATTTCAACTTAAAATGAGACCTATAGAAAATCTTGAAAATCTGCAAAAGTCTGAAAGTTTGAAACAAGGTACTGCTATGCTAATGGTTGACTGTTTTGAGTGAAATTAATCAACAAGACTATAGGGTCCTAACCACACATTGAAATGGATGAAAATGGAACCTGAAAATGGAAAAATGAGCTCAGAACTAGCAAGAGCTTATGGGAGCTTATGATGGGCAGTTTGAGCCTTGTGACTGCATCAACTTGGATCAAACCTGCAATAATACTCAAAACAAGAAAAATGAAAGTAAAAGCAGCTTATACAAGCTGCTAAAAGCTTAATCAGAATTGGCTCTAGTGCACATGAACAGTAAGATCTCTTTTTATCCTATTTTAACCCAGGTAAAATTCTGAGCCAAACACCCCTTTATGCAACTGTTTTGAACCTTAAAACTGATAATGACCAAATTAAACTGAGACTCTGCCTAATTATTGACTAACTAACTTTATTAAGTCAAGATAAGCAGTTTGCAATTTAAAATAAGCTGTACATAAGCTAGGGAACAAAGTTAACTATTTTGACTGTTTTTGAGTTTTTAGTGAAAAATGAGTTCCAGGCTAAACTAACTATCAATCTATTCCAACTTAACCTCAAATATGACTAGTAAACAAGAAAAAGTGCTAAAAGCTCAGCAATAAGCTAAAGAACAGTAAAGTTGACTATGGTTGACTTTTTTTTGTATTTTTGAAATAAAAAGAGGTTAAACAGAACTAACTTCAAACCAAGCTTAGAAGCTTATTGGAGCTTAGTTTAACAGGACAGGAGGGCTTTTAGAAGTGTAAACAACAATACATTGGAATCACTGAATCAACATTAACTTGATATTTGATTAAACTGAAAACTTGAACAACACTTATGGATTAAACAACAACTGATGGTTACAAGAACTTAAATTACAAAGTTTTACTGAGTTTGAAACTGAAAGATAAATATTAACTAATTTGACTACACTATGAATGGTCTAAAGCAGTGACAACTTGAACTCTTGGTCTTCTCATCCTTTTATAGCAATCCTATTAGCTTCTTTGGTCAAGTCCGAACATATCCCAGCCGTTTAATTGCTCTCAAATCATCTCAGTGGTCCATCTGGATTTTTGGCGGGAAATGAGCCAAGTGGGATTTTGGCTTATCTTCTGAGCACGTGGGATTGTGTGAGAGTAGCTAAGTTTAGGTGGACAAGTGGGGATAGTTGGGGGGTGAGGTGGTAGTGAAACAGCTGGGGGGGTTGAGGTGTAGGATAAGGTTGCAGAGGTGAGAGTGGGAGGGAAAGAGACGGGTCAAACTAATGTTTGACCCTGGATATTATTTAAGGAAAAGGTGGGCCCGGGGTTGTGTTGGTTGTGAATTGGGCTTTGGAAAAAGGGTTGGGTAGTGGGTTAGGTTATTTGGGTTGGGTTGATAAAACAGACCAAGAGTAGTAGTAGTATTTGTTTAGGATTTGGTGTAGTATAGGGACCAAATGTGTAATATTCTGAAACTCCAGGGACCAAACCTGCTAAACATCAAAACTATATTCCAGGGACCATTAGTGTCAAGTGTCAATAGTTCAAGGATCACAAAAGTTTATTTTCCATTTTTTAAACTCAAGGACTATTTTTGACAACTTTTGAAACTTCGGGGACTAAAACTGCCAATTATGCAAACTTAGCTCGTTTTTGACTGTTTTTAATCATTTTGCACTTGTAACACATAAAAACACATTTTGATGATATTTATAACATTTATTGGCTATTTGTGTGTTTTTGGATGTTTATGTGGGTTTAACAGTATAAAATATATGTGTAATTAGACACATATCAAAGCTCCTAGGGCATGGTATGAAACTCTTTCACCCTTCCTCATCCAAAACAAATTTGTGAGAGGCAAGATAGACAACACATTGTTTATCTATAGGACAAATGGAGATGTCATCCTTGTTCAAGTATATGTGGATGACATCATATTTGGCTCAACAACTTATAAACTTTGCAAACAGTTTGAAAAACTGATGGCAAAGAAATTTGAAATGAGCATGATGGGAGAACTCACTTACTTCCTTGGACTGCAAATCAAGCAGACTGATAAGGGAACCTCTATCAGTCAAGAGAAGTACACTAGAAGTCTACTGAAAAAGTATGAGCTCAGTGATTGTGCCTCAGTGAAGACTCCCATGGTTCCCCCAAACAACATTGGTCCTGACATTACTGGTAAACCAGTGAATCAAACTCTTTTTAGAGGAATGATTGGGTCACCGATGTACCTACTTGCATCAAGGCCTGATATCCAATTCTCAGTCTGTGTGTGTGCCAGATATCAATCTGACCCAAAAGAATCACATCTCACAGCTATGAAAAGGATTCTCAGGTACCTGAAGGGTACTCCAAGTCTTGGATTGTACTATCCTAAATGTTCAGGCTTTGATCTCAAATGGAACTCAGACTCTGACTATGCTGGCTGTAACATGGATAGAAAAAGTACCTCAGGCTCCTGCCAATTCCTTGGTGGAAAATTAGTCTGTTGGAGTACTAAGAAGCAACAATCAGTTGCCATGTCCTCAGCAGAAGCTGAATATGTTGTAGCATCCAGTTGTGGTGCAAATGTACTATGGATGAAAATTTAAATCAGTGACTATGACATCCATTACAAGATGGTTCCCATATTTTGTGATAACACAAGTGCAATTGCTATCTCTAACAACCCTCTTCTTCATCAGAGAACCAAACACATTGATATCAGATATCATTTCATTAGGGACCATGTCATGAATGGTGACATTGAATTACACTTCATTCCCACTGAATATCAGCTAGCTGATATATTCATCAAACCATTGGATGAACCAACTTTCACAAGACTGAAAGCTGAATTGGGAATGTTGGATATTGAGAATCAGTCCACTGATTGAATCCGACAAACTAAGTGTAAATTCTGAAAACCTCAGGTCCCTGACTCAATGTGTCTCTCAGTAAATAAGATCACTGAATAACCTTCCCTGAACCCCCACACTGAATGAAAAGTCATTCAAGGGCCTTAAGATGACATTCAATGCTATACTTAATGCTCTAAGTATTTAGTTAGTAAATATCCGAGGTTGGTAACTGAACACCTATTTAATATAGGAATATATGTCCTTTTGCCTTCTGGCATCCACATCTTGGGCCCCCAGTTCATCACTACATATTCCACTTGACATTTAATGTCGATACTCACAAATAATATCCTTTGATATTATATGTGGTGATGTCACTATGCAAAATACACTTTTTGCAGACGACACAACTGTTCACCTCAACTGTTGCGCAAAACCCAGGAAAGTGGAGTGGTGGCATTTAATGCGGATATCTAACGTTTATACAAAACAGTTTTCAAATTTTTGTGAAAAATTTGCTTAGTGCCAAAACCACCCCTCCTCTCCACTTCCTTATAAATACCCTCAAAGAAAAAAACACACACACGTTTTTAGAAATCTTAATCAAACTCTTGCTTTTCTTTCAAAAACTAGTGTGTGTGTTCTTGACCTCTAAACCCATACCATTTTTTCTTGGAAAACCAAGACCTTTAAAATGGCTGCTTCTAGAGCTATAACTTGCGCCCCTAATGTGGAATTTTAACTAGAGAGCGAGGATTTAACCAAGAATAATGTCATAGGAAATTTTGCCAATCTGGAAAAATTTCCGGCCTATAAGGACGTGGTAAAATACCTGCAAAATTGCTTCCTTTCTACGACATTCACCAAGACACCCCCAGTCATATACCATGACTATTTGAGGGAGTTCTGGTGTACAGCAGTGGCAACCAGCCCTAATGTCATCAAGGACACCATCATCACGTTCTCAGTGAAGAATGGGAAAAAGACCCTCTCCCTAGACTACCAAACTTTATCAAAGCCACAGGCCTTGATTTCACTGAGAACTCTGACCCTCAGTCCACTGAAGCTAAAGTAAAGGCTGAATTGCTTTTACTTTGGCCACATGATGACAAACACCCTGATGTGGCCCCAGGGACTTTATTGGCAAAAGCCCCAATCATCAAAACCTGGTTTCCTGCAGTCTGGAGGATACTGATGACCTTTGTCATTCAGGTCCTTGGCGGAAACAAGTCCTCCACGGAGCAATTGAACACTTCTCAACAAATGATAGTGTTCAGCCTCCTAGAGGGTAGAAAAATAGATATTGGATAGATGATCTTCAAAGACCTCGTAGTGAAGCTACCAGGGAAGTCCAGGCAAAGACACCTGTCTTATCCTAGGTTTATTTCATGTTTGCTTCAGGACTTATTAGGCTCCGAGTATATTAGACCCAATGTCCAGGGATCTGACCCTGATGTCTTACACAAGACAAATTACTCGAGAGACCTCACTAAGGTTACACCCGTTGCCCTGACCACATACATGCTGATGGTCATTCAGGGTGCAGACGCTATATCACCAGTGCCTTCTCCTTCAAAGAAGGAGAAGAAGAAAAAGAAGGCAACCTCTAGGAAGGTGGTTAAACCCAAACCACTCGACACTGAGACCTCTGCCTCAAATCCTGAGAAAAGAAGGCAACCAATGGCCAAGCCCACTGAGACACCCATAGTTGAAACCCAATTGGCCAAAGAACAACCGCCGGAGGGCACTGAGAAATCGCCCTCAAGGTCCTCGGGCAAACCCGCTCCTCAAGGCTTTGCTGACATATACAAGTCAGTGGGGTCAGGACTCATCTAACCCTTACTTCCCGATGAAGGCATCCGTCAATCACAACCTTTGCCTGAGGGAGAACAGGGTCCTATATCCTCAGTGGAGCAGCACTACTTTGCTGAGAAGGGGACCCACACCCTCTCATATCCTGTCTACGGCTTTGACAAATCACAATCAGAGTCTCGGGGAGGACTGGCCCCTAAATCTTCATTAAGGCAACACAACATTAGTGGAAAGGGGGGCCTCAACATTCAATTTCCCATTTACGGCTCTGGTCAATAACAACCAGGGTCTCAGGGAGAAACAGTCCCTATATCTTCGTCAGGGCAGTCCAACCCTGATGGAAAGGGGGACCTCAACAAATCATTGCCTAGTGATGGTACTGAAGAAAACCCACCAGTCCCTGAAGGTACCCAAGGGGACAAAGACTCAGGGGGCATGCAACCACCCACTGATATGGAACCTACACCCCCCCCCATGGTGAATCCAGTCTCTTGGGAACTGACCCTGTGGACCAGGCAAAGAAAACCCACTATGTTCACCTGGAGGGGTCAGGACCTGACCAAAAGAAAGGCGAGCCCTCTTTTGAGGGGGAGCCGGATTCACACCTGGTTCCAACTCTTGCAGATCTCCAGACCCTGATCAATGAAGAGTCAGACGAGGAGATGGTTGATTTTTAAAGAAGAAAAAAAAATTTGGTGCTGGGGATGACATGGAGACTGAAACTTACAACTCTCCTCAGCACACTGAACAACCATCATCATCTCCTCCTCCGGAGAAACAAGAACTCCATAACAACTCCACATCATCATCATCATCATTAGGCAACTCCACAGACTCTGCTCCTACAACTCCTGAATATCTGCAGAAGTACGATAATGTTCTACCTCTCACTGAAAGGCAGTTAGTCAAGTTCCTCCGCAAGTCAAACACTGCCCTCTTCAATGAAATAACAAAGGAACACTGGGATCAGCATATTGAAGCAGCAACCTCCTACGCTGACTTCAGGGCTGCTGTTGAAGACTCTTAAGGTAAGCTTCATCAGGTCGCTGCCTTCACTGATTAATAAATCAGTGACCTGAGGACATCTATTGACCAACTGGGCTCTGCACAAGACATGCAGTTCGACAATGTGTTGCAGACTCTTGGTGCCATTCAAGAAGAGTTCAAAGATGATCCTGCTCTTCTTACCAAGATGACTGAGTTCTTGGATACTCAGAAAACCACCTCCTCCAACATTACTGAGCTTCTCAAGCTCCTCAAAGAGGTGGATCTTGCACCTCTCAGGTCTCAGCAAGATGTCATTCAAAAGTCCGTATCTGATACCCAGGAGTGCCTGACTAAAATTTCCTCAGCCTTTGATCAGCTCTCCACTAAACATAATCAGCTGATCAGTCACTACACCACCAAGGTTACTGAACTCACTGATGCTCAAGTTACCATGGCAGATGACATATCCGTCCTGAAGGATGAGACCTCTGACATAAAGAACATGGTCTCCACCATATTGACCATTCTTCAGACTTTTCCAGCTCCTCAAGCTCCTCAGTCAACAGATGTTTACCATGAAGCTCCAGCATCTATTGAGGGGGAGAAACTTGATGAACCCATTCCTGAACCTGCAACTGAAGTTGTTCCTCTACAAAGCTACATGCCAGGAACCTCAACTTCCTCAGCACTTGTTGTTGTTACTACTCCCATTCCAACTGAAGCAACAACAACAACTGAGTTCCCAGAAGCCTCCTTCAGTACACCCACTCCCACTGACAAAGGGAAGGGAATAATGGAAACTGAAGACTCTCCTCCAAAGTTGGTAAAGGCACCAAGAGAGAGGCGTCCTGACCCAGATGCACCTTTTGAAATCATCTTAGATGATGAGAGAAGATTCACGGGAACTAGTGAGGAAGTGGCCGCAGTCTTGGATGAACAGGATAAAGCCAGGGCTGAAAGACTCAGTAGGCCAGTAATTGCTGAAGTGGCCAAGGAGGTTATCAGGGAAACTGAGCAGGTTATCAGGGAGGAACAATTCCTCAAACTTCAGGCTGACCGAATCAAAGAACACAATCTTAAGGTCAAGCTTAATACTGAAAGGAAGAGGAAAACCAATGAGAAGTATATGTGGTACATGACTAAGACAAAGGGTGAAGGTCCCATAACTGACATGACCATTCACAACACTAAGCCCATAAGCATTACTATTCACAGAGGGCCAAGGAAGTTTGAGAAGAACACACCATTCAAATTCTCAGATTATGGGCTTAAGGAATGGGACATGATGGGGCCCATCCTGAGAAAGAAGCAGAACAGGATCGTTCCTGACCTTCTAGCTACCCTGAGCAACAAATATGAGAAACTGGAAAGGGTAGCCAAGAGCTTGGGAATAGATCTTGAGAAGGCACTTGCTTCTCAGGGACTGAGAGGATCTAAACACACGCCTTGTGTTAGAGATACTTTGAGTATATGCTAAGTAGCACGCGGAATTTACTACAAAGCGCTTAGAAGATTATGTGTATTGTATATGATTGTATGTATAAAACAGTGAAAGTATGAACACAATGATTAAACAACCAAATAGCTTCAATATTATTGATTATAATACGAATGATCTTAGACTATCACTAGGGTTTTAACAACCTTGAAGCTTTCACAAAGATACGTATGACTGATTTTTGATCAAAGATAACTCCTTCGTTAACCGTTGGATCGGGCTGAAATTTTTGAACGACTTTAACTCACTGCAGGGTTGTTTTTGAACAACGATAACTCCTTCGTTAACCGTTGGATTAGGCTGAAATTTTTACTGGAGTTTATTCATATATCAAGGAAGATTTTCACTGGAGGGATCTTTCATCTGAGCTTTGGATTGAAAGATATAGCTCATCGAAGTCTCCTGCAGAACAGTTAAGGTTGCTCGAATTTTTCAGGTTTTTAGGGTTTCGATATTCATTGTTATCCTAATCTTTTGTTGCTTATCATCATGGAAGACCAGTTAGATGATTTATGCTGATTCAATTCAGGTTTTAATCATGTTATGGCTATCGGTTTGGAAGTTTATGTGAAACTTCTGATTTGAAACTCTAACATAGGATCTCCTTTTATAGCACAAGGAGTCCTGTACAAGTAAACTAATATTCGTATCAATCTATATTAATAAGATATACATCAAATCTATTCTATATATATATATATATCCACACGCGTTTCTATCCTCATCTCATAAGCAGTACAAACCTTCTGTACTAGCAGTACTAACTCAGTTAGTACTGCTGGTGTAATCTTCAGCAGTTGTAACTTTATACCTGGCAGTACTAACTGTTCGTTTAATTCCCAACAATCCTCCCCTAAACTTATGATTTCACTGCAAATCACTAAGTTTCTTGAATTAAACTCCAACTCTGATGACGGGGGGGGGGGGGGGGGGGGGTTCTTCCAAACACTTATCTTTTCTTCCTCAGAGCTTGTGTCTCTCTTTCAAACTAATCATGTAATCTCTGATTTTAAATCACATCAGTATTTCCTTCACATCTAAGCTTTGAAGAAATCATAACAGCAAGCACTCCAGCACTTAACTTCATCAGTATCAATCATTCTTTGAATCTGCTCTACATGAATCCTGGCCTTTTCTCTTCTTCAAACCACTTATGAGTTAACTGTGCATTTTTAAATTTTCTTCATCAAGAGCAATGTTATCCTCCCCTGAGTCTCATACTCATCTTTAGTCAACAAATATATCAAGACTATGATCCAAGCAATATACCTCCCCTGTTTGGAAGATTCCTCACCATCACTTGAACTTGAATCCTGGGCAAAACTAGCAGACAATTGTGTACAAGTTTCCATCAATTCTTATAGTTTCAAACTGCCCTCATCACTTCCAGGTGTGTTACCTCCTGGGAGAGGTGAATCATAGAGCATGGACTCAGTGTTAAACCAAGTTTGAACTAGCAGTACAAACTGTTTATCAAAAAAAATTAAAGAGCAGTATAAACTTTATTTGGATTTGAAAACATTACTGCCCACTTATAGTTTTTAGCAAACTATCAGCTATCAACGGATTTGATGTGTCTTTACCAAGAGCCATTTGCTTTGGACTAGCCAACTCTTTGCTGTGAATTATGGTGAGTTGATTACCATATAGTTTTTGGTAAACTATCAACCATAAACGGATTTGAGAAGTCTTTACCAGAAACCGTTTGCTATGGACTAGTTGGTTCTTGATGTGGGTTAGACATGGTGAACCAATGACCATTTGTTGTGTGCTAAGATCTCACACTTCAAGCAACAAATCACCATAGTATCCAAAGCATAACACAGTCAAAGCACAATCCATCTCAGAATGCTTTCTCAACCTGTAAATGTTAGTCCAAAACCAAAGAAAACACAAGACAAAGTATTTTCTATTTGACAATTATCAAAAATGACTAACAAGTTAATATAAGCAGTACCAAATTTGTTCAAACAGTACAAACTATACACAACTAGCAGTACAAAATTATTTTTAGAACAAAACTACTTAGACATTGAACTTTTAAGGATTAAGCATTCCAGTACCTGTAACCAAGTACTGAAACCTCCCCACATCAAAACCTTTAGTTAATAGGTCAGCAAAGTTGTCATCTGTATGAATTTTGACAACTTGAACTAACTTTTTTTCATTACAGTCTCTTATAAAGTGATGTCTAATTTCAATGTGTTTAGTTTTTGAATGTTGAACTGGATTTTTAATTATACACATTGTACTGCTATTGTCTATGAAAATGATTGTGTTCAATAAATTATACCCATAATCAAGTAACTGATTCAGAACCCAAAGAACCTGAGCACAACAACTAGCAGTAGCACCAGCATAATCACTGTCTGAATATGTGATGCGTGGTTTTGCGACCTTACAACAGGTTTTACCTCTCGAGGGATCTCAAGAGGCTTGCAATCCCCACCAGGCAGTGTACCTGACCGATGTAGTATAGTGAAGTGGCAAGTACCGGGGGATTGATCGTTCTCTAGGGGAATAGTGTCGTTAGGATTGAAAAACTACTCTAATAGGTCTAAGGGTGAGGGAAGATTCTTTTTGTATTTTTATAATTTTATGAAAGCAAGTAAAATCTCGGGTTTGAAGGAGTGGGCGGAATTAGTTGCTAGTCAACTAACCCAAATAGCTACAAATGCAAATAAAATAAAATAACTGAAAATGAAAAGGTTGTGGAACTTATATGGGGAGAAATGTGTTTACTTAGATTTCCTTACTCCCTAACTATCTTTTACCGGTTGATTAGTGTGTATTAATTGCGTGGATGACGGGTGTATTCCTTAATACCAATCGTGGGGTGGCGTACGTACTTCTCCAACTCTACAAGCTCCTACTTCACTCCTATGTCGAGCCGGCTAAGAAGCTCCTAACATGGGATCACTAGAATTCGCTCATGCATTAAATACAACCATAAAAACCTTAGTACGCATTGGTTCATGTTTCTTAAGACGTTCAAGCAAGTTACCGTATAGGAAGTTAGCCAGTTTTCTTAAGCCTAACATCGATAAACAATCATCCAATACATTTAATAACACACCAACAACTAATAATCAATAGTTAGGTTTCATTAGATCTAAGCAAACACAAGATAAATCTAGCCTAGCATGTTAATTAAAAGACAAGAACAAGATATAATCAAACAACACATAGACATATTGAATGATTAAATGATTACTTATCTTCAATTAAACATGGGAGATCCAAGGGTATAAAACCCTTAAAAATGGCAGAAAATTCGTCTTAGGGTTTCTCCTCACAAAGTTGCACACAATGAATAAAAATTGCAAAACTATATATAGAGTTTAGTGGCTGACGGCGTCACGTTGTAGGAGGTGACGCCGTCACCTCGCCATGGCTAGGGTTCCCGGATGGTCTTCCTGACGCCGTCCCTCTTTAATCCTCTAAAATCCGCTCTGGCCTATCAAGTGTTGACGTCGTCAGAATAGTGCTTGACGCCGTCTCTCTTTAGCTTAAACCGTGATGGCCTTGATCACCTTAAAGGGTGATGCCGTCAGACTTTCCATTGTAAAACTCTATGGCGCGTCACGTGTATTTTGTCATATCCACCTCTTTTGCCAAGCCATGACGCCGTCAAGAGCAATACTTGACGCCGTCAAGTGTACTTTTCCAGCAGCTTTGGAGACTTTGTCGTTTTCTTCACTTTTATGCTCCAAAAACGTCCAAAATGCTTCATTTTCTAGATTTCTTCTCCAAAGTACCTAAAATGAAAAAAGGAACGATTTAGGGTAATATTTGATCAAATAAATATGATTTAGGGCTTAAATGACCCCCTAAAAGCGGTACACTTTTCGCTTCATCAAATACCCTTACACTTGAGATTTGCTTGTCCTCAAGCAAATGCGCTTTTATTCTAATCAAAATACAAGTTAGGGGTCATTTAATGCTAATATAAAAGTAATTACAACAAATAGTCGTTCCACTTTAATCATAATAAGCACGGAGATTACAAACTAGCACCTCACAGGTAGTGTTTAGATACTCACATCTCTCAAGTGTCATAAAAGTATATCTCATAAATGAAAACGGATAATATCTCTCACTACCTGTCATAGCAAATAGATTACCATAGGCTTGGGAAAGGATAAAAAACCTCCTCCACTAGGCGTAAGCACCTAAGATAAACTATCAAAGAGGGCTTTTACATGGGTTATAACGTGAGGTGTAGGGATATGATAAACACGGTTTTGTCGGATAAGGGATATTTTACTGGTGGCGAGTTAAAGATCTTGATTAATTACATGTACAATATGGCGTTGCTAAGCCAAGACTAGACTCGACTTAAGCTAAAAAAAATAACAAAAACATAAAATGAAACGGGATGGTAGTCCGTATGTTTTTTCTACTTTTCTTTTTCTCATTTTTTTTTGTATTTTTCTTGATTTTTTCGATTTTTTTTTTATTTTTATTTTTTTTTTATTTTTTATTATTATTATTATTATTTTGCATACACTCTTACCCTACCATCCAAAATAATACATCATAGGGGCCTCGGTTCTCCCCTTACACTTGAACTTTTACATAACTTTACAATTAACTATTCTAATGACTCGAATTAAGATAATCGAAACACTTGGAGTACTTTTTAAAATATTTAGCACATATGGGGGTAATAATGTTGTTCTTTCCCATTACTCCATTACACTAGTACTTTACCCATGAGTCCCAATCGTCCCAAAACAATATGTACAAGGATATGACTCGACTTAGCAACCATGTAATCAATTAGATAATTAACTTGGGGTTTAAACAAATGTTGTCACAATAATGCACTAAAAATGAGTGCATACAAGGTAGGCTAAGGTGATTTGGGTGTACATTTAAGTGGGGTGTAAACCAATTCTTCCTTTAAGTAAAATGCTTAAAGGTCGAAATGAAAAGATAGGCTCTGAGGGGTGTACTAGGGGTATCGTGTACTAAAAATGAGTACAACGCAAAGGGTGTGGGAGAATTACTTGACCAATGTAGCCAAAGTAATTATAACAAAAACACAGGTGTAAAACAATGGGTTAATCCTAATGCCTCTTATCATGTAGTAAATCTAACTACACGGATGTAGTCTCACTTGTGGCCTCGGAATGGTCCTAACGCAAGTTCTAGAATCTAAGTGCTACCGGTACACACATCATAGCATAAATGCTTTTCCTACCAATTCTAGGGGCGAACCTCACATATTTGGGGGTGGAAAATTTTTTAGTGGCACGGTTTTTTGTGCTAGTCATATAACTCCTATCCATGAGACGCTCATTAAGACCAAAGTTTCACTCCTATATGTTGTAAAAAATTTTAAATTTGGCACTAAAATTGCCTTAACAGGTATTTCTCTCAGTTTTATTACACATCTACCATCAAACAAACGAAAAATCAAGTGCAATTGTATTCTCTAAGGTATCGTACTTTACCCCCCCCCCTTACACTTAAGATGAACATTGTCCCCAATGTTCAAATAACAAGATGTAAAAGTAAATAAGGTAAAAGAATGAAATCAAATACTCCCCTGATTCGCTCGGTGGATAAAGGGGTAACATGGTTAGATCTTCTTCCAAGAGAATGTAGAAGCTCCAAGACTAAAGCAGCGCCAAAAGCTTGATTCCACATACATCTCCTTGTCCAAAATAACCTGTTAAACCTGAGAAAACAAACACGAAAACCTGCATAACATCGGCGGGATAAATCTATATAAGGATATAATGCTTGTGGAATGATTATTTTGCAGATTCCTGGAGTTTATAAGTTAGAGATTTAATAAAAACTTTTTATGATTCCGGTAGAAAAACAAAACTTTCAAAAATTTCAGAAAATTAAAACCTGACGCCGTCAGGTTGTAATGCCTGACGCCGTCAGAAATGATCTGACAGAATTCTCATGTTAAGTTTTCGGAAAATTTCTGGAAAAAACCTCTACCTTACTTCTTGGAATTCCTGTAAAACATCATTATGACTCGATACAAGCATTTGACTCAAACAATTACTAATATGTATGTTAATTTATTATTGTTATGATTCATGTTCATTTGTTCTAATGAACCGATTTGGATTTCCCTTACACTTATCTTTTGCAAAATACCTTTATATGTAGTTAAGACGAAGTTAAAAACAAGATAAAGCATTTTCATAATTTAGTTTCGAACATGAATCAGTAATAATAAAAATTAAACATACATACGGAAGCAAATAAAATCAATCAAACAAATAAATAAACACACAAAGCAAATAAAGCTTGGGTTGCCTCCCAAGAAGCGCTTGTTTTTGTTCGAGTCACGAGCCTGACTCTACCCTTATTTAACGGATAAAGGAGAGGTTTTTCCTACACTTAGGATTAAGTGCGGGTGATAGTAGCGATACACACCAACTTGGTAGAAGTATGCCACGTGAGAAAAGAGTGGTGGATGAATTATATGCTCAAAGATGTGTGCTCCTATCATCATAACCTTACCTAATTCAATTGGGCTAATGGGCGGATTAAGATTTTTTCCTAGAAAGGGATCATCTTCTATCAACTTCGAGAGATTCCTAGTTAAGAATTCACTTTGACCTAATAAACCCGGTTTAAACCCATAATGTTTCTTATGATCAACCATAAATGGGTGATGTAAGTATGTAAGGTCATGGTTCACTCCTATATTGGCTTCCTCTCTACAAGGCTTAGAGTCTAGTATCTTTATCGTAAAACTACCCGGACTATATGGTTTGATGGGTGGATCGGGACCTATTTTAATTCCTAACTTTTCATCCAAGGATGGAAAATTGGGTAAGGGTCTCGGTTGAGGCTCCGGTTCATCAAAACTAGGAATTTCCATAGAACTAAAAGATAGGTTGTGACTACAAGTATTCAAACCTATTTCTTCTAGTTGTGTTTGGTCCAAGGGCTCTACCTCTATTGGGGTTCCTATAGTCTTTTCTACTTTTTCCGAGTAAGTTACGGGCGGTGTGTTAACCTCAAATGATGGTAGGATTTGTGGGGTATTTAGTGGTCTTGCATTTCTAACCTCATTCTCCACCGTATCTAAATCACCTATATGTTCATCATGTGTTTTGGTAGGATCTAACCCAAACACATTCCTAAGTATCTCAAATCCTTCTCTAGCCATTTGAAATTCTAAGTCCGATTCATAGTAATATTCAACTTGATTACTATGTTCCAATTGCCTAAAGGATTCCTCATGCATGTCATATGTTTTGGTGAAATCTAACCCACTCATGCAACTAGGTAGTTCAACACTAACCATCTCACAATCTTGGTCCAATTCAAGGTCCATGTTCTTAAAAACTAGGTCTTCTTGCTCATGGTACCTATAGTCGGATAAATCCTCCTCATTTGTTTCCTCAAGTTGTGATGTATATAAACCCATCAATTCATTCAACTTATGGTTCACGGTTAGGAAGCTTTCCTCAAATTTTTTCCAAAGAGTTTCACTAAAAGGAGTTGATCCTAACAATGATTGTTTAATAGAAGCCGCACATGCACATAATTCATCAAACCTATCAAACTTTACACCCATCTCCTCTTGTATATATCTAAGATCACTTAAAAATTCATTGGAACAACAGGAAGCAAATCTATTCGTGTAAAGTAATTGTTCCTCTATTGTTAATGATCTAAATGGAATTTCATCCGCCATGGTGACAAATGAAAATGGTTTTACAAACAAAGGGCACAAAGAAAAAGATAGACTAAAGAAATCCTAGAAAAATAAAATAAAAATCTCACTAGAAAGGAATCTAGTGAGTAGACCTAATAAAATAAAAATTCAACCTAAACAATAACTATTCCCCGGCAGCGGCGCCAAAAACTTGATGCGTGGTTTTGCGACCTTACAACAGGTTTTACCTCTCGAGGGATCTCAAGAGGCTTGCAATCCCCACCAGGCAGTGTACCTGACCGATGTAGTATAGTGAAGTGGCAAGTACCGGGGGATTGATCGTTCTCTAGGGGAATAGTGTCGTTAGGATTGAAAAACTACTCTAATAGGTCTAAGGGTGAGGGAAGATTCTTTTTGTATTTTTATAATTTTATGAAAGCAAGTAAAATCTCGGGTTTGAAGGAGTGGGCGGAATTAGTTGCTAGTCAACTAACCCAAATAGCTACAAATGCAAATAAAATAAAATAACTGAAAATGAAAAGGTTGTGGAACTTATATGGGGAGAAATGAGTTTACTTAGATTTCCTTACTCCCTATCTATCTTTTACCGGTTGATTAGTGTGTATTAATTGCATGGATGACGGGTGTATTCCTTAATACCAATCGTGGGGTGGCGTACATACTTCCCCAACTCTACAAGCTCCTACTTCACTCCTATGTCGAGCCGGCTAAGAAGCTCCTAACAAGGGATCACTAGAATTCGCTCATGCATTAAATTTAACCATAAAAACCTTAGTACGCATTGGTTCATGTTTCTTAAGACGTTCAAGGAAGTTACCGTATAGGAAGTTAGCCAGTTTTCTTAAGCCTAACATCGATAAACAATCATCCAATACAATTAATAACACACCAACAACTAATAATCAATAGTTAGGTTTCATTAGATCTAAGCAACACAAGATAAATCTAGCCTAGCATGTTAATTAAAAGACAAGAACAAGATATAATCAAACAACACATAGACATATTGAATGATTAAATGATTACTTATCTTCAATTAAACATGGGAGATCCAAGGGTATAAAACCCTTAAAAATGGCAGAAAATTCGTCTTAGGGTTTCTCCTCACAAAGTTGTACACAATGAATAAAAATTGCAAAACTATATATAGAGTTTAGTGGCTGACGGCGTCACGTTGTAGGAGGTGACGCCGTCACCTCGCCGTGGCTAGGGTTCCCGGATGGTCTTCCTGACGCCGTCCCTCTTTAATCCTCTAAAATCCGCTCTGGCCTATCAAGGGTTGACGCCGTCAGAATAGTGCTTGACGCCGTCTCTCTTTAGCTTAAACCGTGATGGCCTTGATCACCTTAAAGGGTGACGCCGTCAAACTTTCCATTGTAAAACTCTCTGGCGCGTCACGTGTATTTTGTCATATCCACCTCTTTTGCCAAGCCATGACGCCGTCAAGTGTACTTTTCCAGCAGCTTTGGAGACTTTGTCGTTTTCTTCACTTTTATGCTCCAAAAACGTCCAAAATGCTTCCTTTTCCAGATTTCTTCTCCAAAGTACCTAAAATGACAAAAGGAACGATTTAGGGCAATATTTGATCAAATAAATACGATTTAGGGCTTAAATGACCCCCTAAAAGCGGTACACTTTTCGCTTCATCAATATGCCACCAAATTAAATGGAGACTCTTTAGGATACCATAGACCTAGGTTAGGTTGACCTTTGAGATACCTAAAGATTCTCTTCACTGCTGTCAAATGAGACACCTTGGGAGTGACTTGAAATCTTTCACAAGCACATACTGCAAACATAATATCAGGTCTGGATGATGTGAGATACATGATGCGTGGTTTTGCGACCTTACAACAGGTTTTACCTCTCGAGGGATCTCAAGAGGCTTACAACCCCACCAGGCAGTGTACCTGACCGATGTAGTATAGTGTAGTGGTAAGTACGGGGATTGATCGTTCTCCACAGGGAATAGTATCGGTAGGATTGAAAAACTACTCTAACAGGTCTAAGGATGAGAGAAGATTCTTTTTCTATTTTTTTTATATTTTATGAAAGCAAGTAAAATCTCGGGTTTTGAAGGAGTGGACGGAATTAGTTGCTAGTCAACTAACCCAAATAACTACAAATGCAAATAAAATAAAATAACAGAAAATGAAAAGGTCGTGAAACTTATATGGAGAGAAATGTGTTTACTTAGATTTCCTTACTCCCTAACTATCTTTTACCAGTTGATTAGTGTGTATTAATTGCGTGGATGACGGGTGTATTCCTTAATACCAATCGTGGGGTGGCGTACGTACTTCCCCAACTCTACAAGCTCCTACTTCACTCCTATGTCGAGCCGGCTAAGAAGCTCCTAACATGGGATCACTAGAATTCGCTCATGCATTAAATACAACCATAAAAACCTAGTACGCATTGGTTCATGTTTCTTAAGACGTTCAAGCAAGTTACCGAATAGGAAGTTAGCCAGTTTTCTTAAGCCTAACATCGATAAACAATCATCCAATACAACTAATAACTCACTAATAACCAATAATCAATAGTTAGGTTTCATTAGATCTAAGCAAACACAAGATAAATCTAGCCTAGCATGTTAATCAAAAGACAAGAACAAGATATAATCAAACAACACATAGACATATTGAATGATTAAATGAATACTTATCTTCAATTAAACATGGGAGATCCAAGGGTATAAAAACCCTTAAAAATGGCAGAAATTCGTCTTAGGGTTTCTCCTCACAAAGTTGCACCCTAATGACATAAAATTGCAAAACTATATATAGAACTTAGTATCTGACGGCGTCACGTTGTAGATCTTGACGCCGTCACCTCGTCGTGTCTAGGGTTCCCGGATGGCCTTCTTGACGCCATCCCTCTTTAGTGCTCCAAAATCTGCTCTGGCTTATCAAGGCTTGACGCCGTCAGAAATGGGCTTGACGCCGTCTCTCTTTAGCTTAAACCGTGACGACCTTGATCACTTCAAAGGGTGACGCCGTCAGAAATTCATTGTAAAATTCTCTGGCTTATCATGTGTATTTTTCATGTCCACCTCTTTTGCCAAGACATGACGCCGTCAAGAGCAATACTTGACGCCGTCAAAGGTACTTTTCCAGCCGATTTTGAGACTTTGTCGTTTTCTTCACTTTTATGCTCCAAAAACGTCCAAAATGCTTCCTTTTCCAGATTTCTTCTCCAAAGTACCTAAAATGACAAAAGGAACGATTTAGGGCAATATTTGATCAAATAAATACGATTTAGGGCTTAAATGACCCCCTAAAAGCGGTACACTTTTCGCTTCATCAAATACCCTTACACTTGAGATTTGCTTGTCCTCAAGCAAATGCGCTTTTATTCTAATCAAAATACAAGTTAGGGGTCATTTAATGCTAATATAAAGTAATTACAATAAATAATCGTTCCACTTTAATCATAATAAGCACGGAGATTACAAACTAGCACCTCACAAGTAGTGTTTAGATACTCACATCTCTCAGGTGTCATCAAAATAAATCTCATAAATGAAAACGGATAATATCTCTCACTACCTGTCATAGCAAATAGATTACAATAGGCTTGGGAAAGGATCGAAAACCTCCTCCACTAGGCGTAAGCACCTAAGATAAACTATCAAAGAGGGCTTTTACATGGGTTATAACGTGAGGTGTAGGGATATGATAAACACGGATTTGTTGGATAAGGGATATTTTACTGGTGGCGAGTTAAAGATCTTGATTAATTACATGTACAATATGGCGTTGCTAAGCCAAGACTAGACTCGACTTAAGCTAAAAACAAAATAACACAAACATAAAATGAAACGGGATGGTAGTCCGTATGTTTTTTCTACTTTTCTTTTTCTCATTTTTTTGTATTTTTCTTGATTTTTTCGATTTTTTTTTTTCATACACTCTTGCCCTACCATCCAAAATAATACATCATAGGGGCGTTGCATCCCCTTACACTTGAACTTTTACATAACTTTACAAATAACTATTCTAATGACTCGAATTAAGATAATCGAAACACTTGGAGTACTTTTTAAAATATTTAGCACATATGGGGGTAATAATGATGTTCTTCCCCATTACTCCATTACACTAGTACTTTACCCATGAGTCCCAATCGTCCCAAAACAATATGTACAAGGATATGACTCGACTTAGCAACCATGTAATCAATTAGATAATTAACTTGGGGTTTAAACAAATGTTGTCACAATAATGCACTAAAAATGAGTGCATACAAGGTAGGCTAAGGCGATTTGGGTGTACATTTAAGTGGGGTGTAAACCAATTCTTCCTTTAAGTAAAATGCTTAAAGGTCGAAACGAAAAGATAGGCTCTGAGGGGTGTACTAGGGGTATCGTGTACTAAAAATGAGTACAACGCAAAGGGTGTGGGAGAATTACTTGACCAATGTAGCCAAAGTAATTATAACAAAAACACAGGTGTAAAACAATGGGTTAATCCTAATGCCTCTTATCATGTAGTAAATCTAACTACACGAATGTAGTCTCACTTGTGGCCTCGGAATGGTCCTAACGCAAGTTCTAGAATCTAAGTGCTACCGGTACACACATCATAGCATAAATGCTTTTCCTACCAATTCTAGGGGCGAACCTCACATATTTGGGGTGGAAAATTTTTTTAGTGGTACGGTTTTGTGCTAGTCATATAACTCCTATCCATGAGACGCTTATTAAGATCAAAGTTTCACTCCTATATGTTGTAAAAAATTTTAAATTTGGCACTAAAATTGCCCTAACAGGTATTTATCTCAGTTTTATTACACATCTACTATTAAACAAACAAAAATCAAGTGCAATTGCATTTTCTAAAGTATCGTACTTTACCCCCCCCCCCTTACACTTAAGATGAACATTGTCCCCAGTGTTCAAATAACAAGATGTAAAAGTAAAAAGGTAAAAGAATGAAATCAAATACTCCCCTGATTCGCTCGGTGGATAATGTGGCAACATGGTTAGATCTTCTTCCAAGAGAATGTAGAAGCTCCAATACTAATGCATCGCCAAAAGCTTGATTCCACATAGATTCCGTTGTCCAAAATAACCTGTTAAACCTGAGAAAACAAACACGAAAACCTGCATAACATCGGCGGGATAAATTCTATATATAAGGATATAATGCTTGTGGAATGATAATTTTGCAGATTCCTGGAGTTTATAAGTTAGAGATTTAATAAAAACTTTTTATGAAAACAAAACTTTCAAAAATTTCAGAAAATTAAATCCTGACGCCGTCAGGTTGTAAATCCTGACGCCGTCAGAAATGATCTGACAGAATTCTCATGTTAAATTTCTGGAAATTTTTTTGGAAAAACCTATACCTTACTTCCTGGAATTCCTGCAAAATATCATTATGACTTGATACAAGCATTTGACTCAAACAAATACTAATATGTATGTTAATTTAATATTATTACGATTCATGTTCATTTGTGTTCTAATAAACCGATTTGGATTTCCCTTACACTTATCTTTTGCAAAATACCTTTATATGTAGTTAAGACGAAGTTAAAAACAAGATAAAGCATTTTCACAATTTACTTTTGAACATGAATCAATAATAATAAAAATTAAACATACATACGGAAGCAAATAAAATCAAACAAACAAATAAATAAATAAACACACAAAGCAAATAAAGCTTGGGTTGCCTCCCAAGAAGCGCTTTTCTTTATTAACGAGTCTTGTAGCTAGACTCAAAGTCACGTACATTACGTGACTCCATCATTCATAATGACGTATCCCTGATAGATATAATCCTTGTTATCAGGGTGGTGGTGTCTCAATCGCTCGACATTCGCGGTCACTTCACCTCCTCCCTTGCTGGTCAAGCTTACTACCCCATCTTGGTGTAGACTTTTAATTGTGAATGGTCCGTACCTCTAGGGACTTGGTTCATCGGTAGGTGCTTTTGTTTCCGAATGCCTTAGGAGCACTGAGTCTCCTTTTGTAAATTCGACTGGGTTATGGGTCTGCCCATCAGCCTTAATATAGTCGTTATTTCCACCCTTACATTCTCTAACCTCCTTTTCATTGTAATTCTTAATCCTTGCCTCCCATGCAAGGATTTTCTCTTGAACATTACCACGGATTATATTGGGGTTCGCCTCCATCTTCTTTTGTAGAGCAACATCTCGTATATGTCGTGGGATCGTCGGAAAGTTTATTGTTTTCTTCCCCTTCTTCATTTGGATGGTACTATTTCCGTAATCGATGTGTGCCCTAGTGGTAACGAGAAAGGGTGCCCCAAGGATTATTGGCATATTCATATCATTTCTTTCAATAATCATGAAGTCGACCGGATACAGGAATCCGGCAACATTGACCAACACATCTTCGGCAATTCCTAACGGGTACTCATAAGAATGTTTTGCAAAGGAGAGTTTAGTACGGGTGATGGATGGCAGTTCGTCGGTTAACTGGACATAAACGGATAAAGGCATCAAATTTACGTCGGAACCTTGGTCAGCTACCGCATCCAGATACTTGAATTTTCCAATGCTGCATGGTATCTCGAAGACCCCGTAGAATTCCTGCTTTTCTACTAACTTCTGTCTTATGAGGCTCTCATACAATTGCCCTCCGGGTAATGTGTCAGATTCATCATCCGGTTCCATCCTCTTGGACTCCTTGTTGGGTAGATGAGTACGTCGATAGTTTCTCACCCAATCGTTTATGGTCTCCTTGTTAATTTCGTGCTTCAAGTAATGCCTCACTTGTTGTGACTTGGGTGGTTCTACCAATTGGCGCTCCTCAGAGGGCGCCTCCTTTCCCTTGTCGGAATCGCATTTGTAGGCATTGGTGTTTCCGTCATTAAGTGGGACGAGGTCAATTTTGTTAACTTCCATAGTTATCAACTTCCCTCTTCCATCATTTTCGCCCTCTTGGACGACGGAGGTGGCATTAGCACATTTAGTGTTGGGAACTTCAACGTCTTTTCGCACTAACACATTTTCTGGAGCTTTTGTTTTTGTGTATTCTTTCAAAAGGCCCATCATCTCAGCCATCTTCTCTTCCATCTCCTCCTTTTGTTTGTAGATAGCTTCCTCAAATTTTGCCAATCGTTCGGAGTGTTTTGACATGTATTCTCTCATCCGAGCTTCGAATTTTGGGCTAAGTTCCTGAGGTGGTGAGTTGGGTTGAGCGTGCTTATGGAAGGGTTTAGTATTTTCCCTAAGGGGTAATTCGGACAATGGTAGTTGCTTGAAGCTTGAGACCGAGTTAACTGTTGCTTTTTGTAGACTTAAGGGTCTCTTTTGTATTTCCATAAGATATGCAACCCTCTTCTCAAGTTCACTAACGCTTTCCTCGGTGATTTGATTGGCTTTATCGGGCGATGAATATGTCTTGACCGCCGAGCGTACGTCGTGGGAAACTTGCCACAATTCATCATCGTCGGATGCAAGCTCATCAATGATTTCCCATGATTCCTCGGTGCTTCTGTCGCGCAATCTACCCCCGGCGGCTCGATCGATGGCACGCTTGGTGTGGTAATCAACATGGTCATAGAAGATTTGGATTTGGAGCCAGAGATTTATGCCATGATGAGGGACTTTTTGGAGTAAGTCCTTGAATCGAATCCATGCCCCATACAGGGTCTCGCCTCGACGTTGTTCAAACATCAAGATATCCTTCCTTAACTTGGTAGTTCTTCCTGGTGGGAAAAACTGAGCAAGGAAACGAGTGGTGAGATCATCCCAAGAGGTGATGGATCCTGCGGGTAGACACTCTAGCCATTGACTAGCATGGTCCCGCAGAGAGAATTGAAAGAGACGCAGTCGGGTCGTCTCACGAATGGCAACATTAAGGTCTATAGAATCAACGATTTTGAGAAAGTCCTTGAGATGTTGATTAGGATCTTCGGAACGAAGTCCATGGAATGCGCATCCGCTTTGCACCAACCGGATGGTGTCGGATCGCAAGGGAGTGACATTGGCTCCTTGAGTGAGCTCAATGGTGTTTCGATAACCATGGTGGCTAGGACGAGAGTAGTCTCCTAAGGTACGGGCTCTAGGAGGTGGGTGTTGTTGTGGTGGTGGGTTGTTGGGATCAAGGATATTACCACCTTCCATGATGTCGGATGGTAATGGTTACGAACAAAGAAACGAAGAAAAAAGATAGACTAAAGAAAACCTAGAAAAAGAAAATAAAAATCTCACTAGAAAGGAATCTAGTGAGTAGACCTAATAAAATAAAAATTCAATCTAAACAATAACTATTCCCCGGCAGCGGCGCCAAAAACTTGATGCGTGGTTTTGCGACCTTACAACAGGTTTTACCTCTCGAGGGATCTCAAGAGGCTTACAACCCCACCAGGCAGTGTACCTGACCGATGTAGTATAGTGTAGTGGTAAGTACGGGGGATTGATCATTCTCCACAGGGAATAGTGTCGTTAGGATTGAAAAACTACTCTAATAGGTCTAAGGATGAGAGAAGATTCTTTTTGTATTCTTTTTATATTTTATGAAAGCAAGTAAAATCTCGGGTTTTGAAGGAGTGGACGGAATTAGTTGCTAGTCAACTAACGCAAATAACTACAAATGCAAATAAAATAAAATAACAGAAAATGAAAAGGTCGTGAAACTTATATGGAGAGAAATGTGTTTACTTAGATTTCCTTACTCCCAAACTATCTTTTACCGGTTGATTAGTGTGTATTAATTGCGTGGATGACGGGTGTATTCCTTAATACCAATCGTGGGGTGGCGTATGTACTTCCCCAACTCTACAAGCTCCTACTTCACTCCTATGTCGAGCCGGCTAAGAAGCTCCTAACATGGGATCACTAGAATTCGCTCATGCATTAAATACAACCATAAAAACCTAGTACGCATTGGTTCATGTTTCTTAAGACGTTCAAGCAAGTTACCGAATAAGAAGTTAGCCAGTTTTCTTAAGCCTAACATCGATAAACAATCATCCAATACAACTAATAACACACTAATAACCAATAATCAATAGTTAGGTTTCATTAGATCTAAGCAAACACAAGATAAATCTAGCCTAGCATGTTAATCAAAAGACAAGAACAAGATATAATCAAACAACACATAGACATATTGAATGATTAAATGAATACTTATCTTCAATTAAACATGGGAGATCCAAGGGTATGAAAACCCTTAAAAATGGCAGAAATTCGTCTTAGGGTTTCTCCTCACAAAGTTGCACCCTAATGACATAAAATTGCAAAACTATATATAGAACTTAGTATCTGACGGCGTCACGTTGTAGATCTTGACGCCGTCACCTCGCCGTGTCTAGGGTTCCCGGATGGCCTTCTTGACGCCGTCCCTCTTTAGTGCTCCAAAATCCGCTCTGGCTTATCAAGGCTTGACGCCGTCAGAAATGGGCTTGACGCCGTCTCTCTTTAGCTTAAACCGTGACGACCTTGATCACTTCAAAGGGTGACGCCGTCAGAAATTCATTGTAAAATTCTCTGAATTATCATGTGTATTTTTCATGTCCACCTCTTTTGCCAAGACATGACGCCGTCAAGAGCAATACTTGACGCCGTCAAAGGTACTTTTCCAGCCGATTTTGAGACTTTGTCGTTTTCTTCACTTTTATGCTCCAAAAACGTCCAAAATGCTTCCTTTTCCAGATTTCTTCTCCAAAGTACCTAAAATGACAAAAGGAACGATTTAGGGCAATATTTGATCAAATAAATACGATTTAGGGCTTAAATGACCCCCTAAAAGCGGTACACTTTTCGCTTCATCAATACATCAAAGACCCAATCATCGACCTGTATGTGTGTACATCCACAGCTTCACCACTTTGATCTTTCAAAAGCAAATGTGTCTCCTTATCAGCAGGTGAGCTAGCAACTTTAGCATTTGTAAACTAAAACTTCCTCAATATTTCAGCTACATATTTATCTTGAGAGATAAATATTCCTTCTAGTTTCTGATGCACTTGTAGTCCCAAAAAGAAAGTAAGCTCACCCATAGAGCTCATCTGGAACTGATCCTTCATTAGCTTTTCAAACTCTTTGCACATCTCCTTCTTGGTAGAACCAAAGATGATATCATCCACATATACTTGAACCAATAAGATATCACCCTTGTTCTTTTTGATAAAAAGAGTCTGATCAATCTTGCCCCTATGGAACCCATTCTTCAATAGATAATTAGCCAGAGTTCCATACCAAGCTCTTAGAGCTTGATGCAAGCCATAGAGAGCTTTCACCACCTTGTATACTTTGTCAGGATGATTAGGGTCAATGAAACCTGGAGGTTGAGAAACATATACCTCCTCATCAATAGTACCATATAGGAAGGTACTCTTCACATCCATTTGGTAGACCATGAAACCCATGAATGAAGCATAATCTAGAAAAAGCCTTATTGCCTCAATCCTTGCAACAGGTGCAAAAACTTCCTCACAATCAATTCTCTCTTCTTGAGTATAGCCTTGAGCCACAAGTCTTGCCTTGTTCTTTATTACTATTCCTCTTTCATCTTTCTAGTTTCTGAATACCCACTTGGTACCAATAACCTTCATGCCCCTTGGCAAATCAACTAGAACCCAAACCTTCTGAAACTTGAATTGAAGCAGTTCTTCTTGCTTTGCTTCAACCCAGCTTGAATCTTCTAATGCCTTGAGCACATTCTTTGGCTCTATCTGTGATAGGAAACACACAAATAGACATTCATTCTTATCTTCATGGTGTTTTTCTTCATATACAACACTGAGGAAACCATGATGATCTGGATCTTGTGTCTGTCTTCTAGTCTTCACACCAGATTGTACATCTCCAATCACATTAGCAAGTGGATAATTCTTGTGAACTGTAGTTTGTGAAGTAGAAGGAACTTCATAGTTGATTGGCATGTTGTGCAAACCAGCTCCAAATATATCAAAAGAATCATTCTGTGGAGCAGTAGCAACTGTTGGATCAATAGTAGGATGACTTGGTCCAGCAGTAGGATCTATTGGCTCAGCAGTAGAATCTTTTGGCTCAGCAGTACTAACTCCATTTGTACTGCTTTTGGGAACTTCTGTATCTTTACCATCTTGTCCACTGTTTTCACCAGCATTCTTCTCTTTATCATCATCCTTTGAAAAAGAAACACACAATGGACTGTCTTCTAAAATTGGCATCAAGATATGATCTTCACCAGAATCTTCTGAACCTGCATTATCATTAGTATTTGTACCTATAACAGGCACATAATTCATAGATTCTGAAAGCCTATCAATGTCAAAAATCCAATCTGGACCACTAGCTGCAACATTTGGTATATTCTCTTGAAACTCAATATGCAGATTTTTCTCTACATGTCTGGTGCTCTTATTATACACCCTAAAAGCTTTACTATGCATAGAATAGCCAACAAAGAAACCCTCATCAGATTTCCCATCAAACTTCCCTAATTGGTCTTTGGTATTGAGAATAGTGACATGACAACCAAAAGGTCTCATAAAGCTTAAGGCAGGGGTTCTACCTTTGAAAAGTTCATAAGCAGTCTTATTATGAGGTTGTACCACTAAAACCCTGTTCTGAACATAACAAGCAGTACTAACTGCTTCAGCCCAAAATGAGATAGGTAACTTAGAGTCAGCTAACATAGTTCTAGCAGCCTCTATTAGTGTCCTATTCTTTCTTTCAGCTACTCCATTTTGCTGTGGGGTTCTAGCTACACTAAATTCTCTTTTAATACCCTTTTCTTTGCAAAACTCATCCATAACTCTGTTTTTAAATTCTGTCCCATTATCACATCTGATTATTTTTACCCTCTTATCAGCTAGATTTTCTACCTCAGTAATAAAGGACTTAAGGATGTCACTAGTTTCATCCTTAGTTCTCAAAAAGAAAACCCATGTAAACCTGCTATAATCATTAGTAATCACAAGATAGTACCTTTTATGATTCAATCTATTAACAGAAGTAGGACCAAACAAGTCCATATGAGGCATGTATAAAGCTTGAGAATTAGAGTTATGAACCTTGGGCTTACAAGAAGCTCTGTGTTGTTTACCCTTAAGGCAAGAAACACAGGTTTGATCATTTTGAAAAATCTTATTAGGTAAACCTCTTACCAAACCATACTTAGCAATCTTATTAATGGTTTTGAAATTCACATGACCAAGCCTTCTATGCCATAACATTGACTCATCCAATGTGGTTTTTGCAACAAGGCAAGTAAGACCTTCTTTGGGAACAAGCTTATTCATATCAACACTGTATGTATTACCCTTTCTGGGGATCTTAAGCAATACTTGACTTTCATCAGGTAGCTTAAAATCAGGAGAAAGAATAAGACAGTCAGTGTTAGTAAAAAGAACCTTGTTCTTTTTGTCACAAATTTGTGACACACTAAAAAGGTTGTACTTAAGCTCTGGTACAAAATACACATTTTTAAAGTCAAGATTACCAGTTTTAATAATACATTTACCAGTAATCCTACCACCAACACCACCTCCAAAGATAACAGGTCCTCCATCCAGAGCTGTAAAATCTGAAAGGTATGACATGTTACTAGTCATATGCCTTGAACATCCACTATCTGAGTATCCTCTATCTTCTCCATCTTTTGTAGGATGTTCCTGCATACAAAATAAAGGAATTAGTTCCTTTTGGGGACCCAAGCCATCACTGACTTGGATCTGCCTCGTGCATCAATATAATTATATTTATTGAAAGTCATTGATGCACCATTGGGTTTGGTAGGTTTCCATACCCAACGTGCTGAGGCCTTAACAGCATTGCCCCATTGACCCATAACAACATTCATATGCCAAGCAGTAGAAATTGCTGGCCTAGCAGTAGAAATTGCTGGCTTTGCAAGTTTGACATTAGGCATCCATTTTTGATTATTCAAAGCTGTTTTCTTGTAAAAGGTCTTGTTAACTGTTTGAGCATGATTGTAATGATTTGAATACGGTTTTGCTCTTGAAACAGTTTGTTTGTTATTAACACACTTGTTTTGTCTAGCAGTAGAAACTGATTTGATGCCAGACTTCAACATAACTGCTCTGGGTGTCATCTTAAGATTTACATTAGGGTGTGTCAATCTAGTAGGACTGTTTTGATTCACTCTAGCATTGGCATTCCCACACACCCTTGAACTCCCAAAAACCTTCTTTTTCCATGGATTTGAGTCACAGTATGCAGCCAGATGATCAAATTTACCACATACAAAACATACTTTATTCTACATAACAAACTCATCACCAAGCTGTTGAGATTTTAAATTGTTCCAGTTCCTCTGATTGCCCCTAGGAAATGAGGATCTATTTGTAGACCTATACATCTCAGGATATCTAACAGCTTTCCTAACTGGTTTTATATTTTTATTTTTGACCACTTTAGGAACATTTTTTACTTCTAATTTAATCTCAGACTTATTCTCATACACAAACTCATTAATCTTAACCTCAGACACAACTTCTTCAACTAAAGATGTATCACTTGCACTTTCAAAAGAATCCTCAGCCTTGACAAATTTAGTAGGACTCTCATTGGTTTTAGGACCATATCCAGGAAAATCAATATCCTTAAACTCCTCTAAGCCAGTATGAGCTAAGTCAATTCCTGGAGGTATAAACATTCCTCTATTGGGGGGTGCAACAGACTTATATCCTAGACCAGATTTAGCTTTATTTACCAGTTGACTCTCTATTAATTTCTGAAATCCTTTTGATGTATATTCAAGAGTGTCAACACTTAACTGTATATTTTCCTTTTCTTTCTTAAGCTTTTCTAGTTCATACTTAAGCCCACTCATCTTATCATCTCGAAGTTGCAAATCTCTTTTTAAGACAGCTATATCATCTGTAAAATTTGCTTCATTCTTTCTATAAAAAGTAAGTTGTTCTTCTAAAACAGCTATCCCTCTTTTATGATTTGAAAGACTGAAGTTTACTTCATTAAATTCTATTCTAAGATTATCATATTGTTTCTTAAGAGACTCATATGTTGAACCTAAGACCTTGATAGATCTTTGAGCGCTCGTGGATCGATAGCAATATTTATGTAATCACAAACACATTAATAAAAAGTCTCTATTACTTGTATTCTAAAGCGGAAATCAAACACAAGTATAAACACAAATAACTAAGAATGATTTGATCCTCTACGGATCTTTGATTAATACTAAAACTTGTTTTTTTTCAACTCGCACATAATACATAATAATGTGTTCCTTTTATAGATAAGGAACCCTAAACCGTTTCACAAGAAACGTATATTCTAAAAACTAATAGAAGATATGCATTATAATTTCCTAATAAAACTCGTGCATATCCTACCTAATAACAAAATACGCGGAAACACTTCATCAGCCGAAACATAATACTCAGAATCTTTACTTCCGCAGAAACACTTCTTCAGCAGATTCCAGCTCTTCAGCAGAATCCATCAGCAGTATTTTTTAGCAGAATTCTTACTTAGCAGAATTCCCAACAATCCTCCCCTAATCTTGAATTTGACATGGTTAAGTTCAAGATTCTTGATAGATCTTTAATACTTCAGAGAAAGAGGATTGAATTCGAACATCAGCAGCAAAGAATCAAATGAACCATATCTCTATGAATGGCAAAACTTTAAACTTCAGGTCTTTGCAGCAACAAATGACAAAGTGTACATCAAAACAGATTAGTTTCATACTATTCTCATCACATCCAGGTGTGTTAACTCCTGTGAGAGGTGAATCATTGAAAATAATGGATTTGATGTCTCTTTACCAATAGCCATTACTACTGGAGTAGCCAAATGTTTAAGTCCAAAAACTATGGTACACTGATAACCATATGATTTTTAGCAAACCATTAGCTATAAACGGATTTGAGATGTCTTTACCTGTAGCCGTTTGCTCAGGACTAGCCAATTCTTGGTTTCAACTGAACCTTGGTGAATTGAATACCAAATATGGATACCAAATGTCTTTACCACAAACCATACTTTTGTGGACTAGCCAATTCTTTGGATCCCAGAAAGGGTTACATCCATTGTAAATTGATGACCAATTCAACTCTCAGGAATAAACCATGGGTGAGTTGAAGTACCCTATAGCTTTGAGCAAGCTATTACAGCTATCAACAGATTTGATGTGTCTTTACCAAAGCTGTACCCTTTGGACTAGCCAACTCTTTGATGGACACATGTCACATCTGGTGAGTTGATAACCATCAACAGAGTGATATACAACAAACCTGCAGAAAAGTTAGTACAAATATACAATGTTTTTTTTTTTTTTTTTTTTTTTTTTTTTTTTTTTTTTTTTTTTTTTTTTAACTAAGAAATAAAGGAAATAAAACACACAACAAGGATACAAGATACCAGAATCAAGTAGAAGCTTTGTGTTGCAGAAGCTTGGACTTGATTAACCCAATCAATTGTTCAGCATTAGTCATATCATTTGCCACCGGATTAGGAGGAACTTCCAACTTCCTTCTTAGCATTCATTTCATCAGCTTAATGGACAAAGGATAATGCTGATCAGAAAACATACACACCCTAATCCCAGACTTTGTTTCAACAACATGCACATTTGGGATAGGGTAAAATCTCCAAGTATCAACCTTCCACTTATGAGAATTCTTCCAAATTGAGTAGCCTATTCCATTTGGAGAGTGAGAATCAAAAAGAACTTGAAGATCTCCCAGTAAGTACAAACCAGCACCCTGTGGTGTATGAGTGACATAATACTCTGTCACAAGTCTATGGAGAGTAATCCAATCTTGCTTATCCACCAAGTGAAGTATTTCTTGCAAGAAAGTAAACTGCATATAGGAATTATCAATCCTATATATAGTGTTAAGCTGCCCATCAGTCAATGTCCATTGGACCAAAACACTATAAGAACCCTCAGGAAAAGTTTCAGAAGAACCCACTTTGATAAATGTTGTATCAGCAGATTGTAGGTCCACATGCTTAGAAGAACTACTCTTATGTGACTTATGGAATCTAGAGATCTGCTTCCTAGCTAATCTTACTGATATCCTGATGGCAATATGTCTTCTGTGAGACATCCTTTTCTTCCTCCTACCAGGTATATAAATTCCCATAGAGAGAGGAGAAGGAGTAGTAACCTTCTCAGATGCACCAGAGGCATCTTCAGTAGGAATAGAAAATGTAGGAACAGAGGAAATTGGAACAGAACCACCTTCTTCGTACAATTTTTCTAATTCATCTCTGGCCTGTCTAGACTTAGCAGCTTCTTGTTCAGCTCTCCTAACCATATCTACATTATAGTTGGAAAGATGTGATCCTTCTTATTCAGCAGATGCAGAAGAAGGAATGGTATCAGGCTCAATAGATGTGTCAGCAGCACTGGGTATATCTCCAGGAGAAACAAGAATAGAAGGATTCTCAGCAATCGTTGATGATTGTTTCTTAGATGTTTCCTCAGTGGAAATGGAAGATGCAGCAATAGGTTCAGCAGAATGTATCCCTTCAGGAGGTGTCTTAGTAGAAACAGCATGAGTGCTCAGCTGTTCTCTATTACCAGAAAATGAAGCAACAATCTTAACTGTCTTGAGTCTTTTAACTTCTGGAGCATTCACACTTGTAGCATTCTTCTTCAATTGATTAGAAGCTGGTTTAATACTCTTCATAATCCTATGATATAGACTTGTCAATTCAGATTCAGGTAAAGCCCAGACTTGCTTCTTGGTCAAACCAGATGTATAAAGAACAGTACTCTGATTATATACTACATTTCTCATATAAGTTTTCTTCTGTGCTGCTGTCTGTGGTTTCTCCCTCTTAGCTTTAGCCTTCTGTGCAACAATAGCCTTTCTCTTTTCAGCTGCAGCTTTCTTCTTTTGTTGACCAATAGCCATCATTTGTGCAGGAAAGTTCTCACTATTAAAATCAGCTCCCAAAATACTTTGAGCAAGAGTAAGATTTAAAGCAGCTTGTAAAGTGTAAGAATCCCACTGCTCATCAGTAAAATGAACTGATTGTTCATCCAGTTCTCTTTGTCTTTCAGGAGGCAAATTTGAAGTAAACTGATCTGCAAGCTTTTGTGCCAATGCCTTACTCTTCATCAGATCTTCATATTCTTTCAGCATTCTTGCTTGTCCAATCCTCTCTTTGTCAGTCACAAGGTCAGGACCAAGATCCTCTTCATCCAACACTCCTTTCCTCTTGGCAGAGAGAATCATATCAGAAACATCGGTAGCAGGCTCATCAGAAGAAGCATCATGAGAAATATAGACAATTGGAACTGTGTCAATATCCTCAGTGGGAACATCAGAAGAAGCATCAATATTAGAAACATGTTGAGAAGAATCTTCAACATGTGTAGGAGTGACAACAGCATCAGGATCTGATGGATCGTGTTTTGGTTGAACTATTGTGATGTTATTATGAATCGGGAGGTCTTGAATGATGAAAGATCATCATCTTCATGGTAAAGTTTAGTGAGAGAAAGTGTAGAGAGAGAGAGAGAGGAAACTATGTGTATTTTATTGATAAGTGAAAGGTGAAAATTACACACACAAGCTTCAACCCTCCTAGTGAAGTCTAGGAGGTGTATTTATAGAGCCAAAACACATGACTTTACAATATTGACGGTTCTAGTCCATGTGTTTGTGGCAAATAAGATAACTAATGTAATCACACATATGTTGTCACATTTTGGTGCGAGAAGCGTACCCAACAATCTTCCCCCAATGTGGCAACATATGGGATTACTTACATCATATCCTACAAGTAAAAAATACAAATAAAGAAAGGTCTTCATAAGCTCTTCATGTGCTGAGGATGATTACAGTTGACGCTCTTTGTCTATATCTTGTACCTCGGCTTGAGAACTTTTCTTCACTTGTAGTCAAATGATGTAATAAACATGAATTGGATTAACTTCCCCCCAATTCATGCTGCATGTCTTTAACGGCTTCTTCGTACACTTCTTATTGGTGAAGTTTCTGAATCAGCTTCCCCCAAACTGACAACCGTCTTCAGCAGATTCGAAACTTTGATGTAGTTAACACGTCTTCTAACTTTTGAAGGTTGTAAGTACGCAGCGGAATTTGTAGATGACATCGTAAACCACACCACGCAAATCTGACTAGTACTAAGTAACGATTATGCTCAATGCTGAAGTCCCGTTCGGGGGTAACATGCAAGAAATTAGCAAGATCTTCTCACATAAGTAGGCTACTTCACACTTCACACCCTGCGAAAGTTGAAACGAGTACACCAAAATCACAAAACTGAGCCATGATCATCTTTGCGGACGTCTTCCGGTAGTAATAAAATTGTAAGCTCGATCACGTGAGTCTGTTATGCATCCCCGATGTGCACATTTCTTCCCCCTGAATGCAGATCCATCTGGAAAAAGTGTGTTTTCGCAAAAAATGCAAAGAAAGTCAAAGAAAGTCAAAGCACATCTACTCTCTCTTCCCCCACGATGTCTTCGCGGAATCGGAAGCATACACACTATGGTTACGATGGAAACGGAGGCAGCGTAAACCCTGTATGTCCAATTTGTCGAAGATGTGTGTTGTACCAAAAAATAGCCCGTGAGAATCAACTGCTGATAGAATCTCTACTCTTCAATACTCTTCTCATCTAACTCTTTACCGACCCCATTATCATTCTGACGGCTTTTTGTAGTGACCACTGATGGAGAAAATCCAGTATTACGAACTTGAGACTGAAGTAAAATAACCCGAACTTGTGACTTAAGCTTGCACTATTGTCTGATTAAGTACCTATACTGAGCACTACAATGTAACTCCTTAAAGCATAGGCCGTTTCATATACCCATCCAACCATCCTTTTCTGTATATGAACTCATCTTGAATTATCCACATCTTTGTGTGACACTTGAGCACTACAACGTAACTCCTTTAAAGTGATGGCTATACACTGTGAGCACAACAACGTAACTCCTTACATCAGGTATAACGAGATAACTCAAGTCTTAATCATTTTGAAGGTTATAAGCTCGAACAAGGATCTCGAAGAATCATGCATCCAACCAACCCCGATATCTTCAAGATACTAAGTACACGCACCCGTGATATCTCACTTCAACCTCAAATAAATAATAAAGAATTATCCCCGTAGTCACATCTTGTGGTTCAATACCCAATACTAGCCTTTTGACGGTTAAAGTGAACTATGATAATGGTTTTTCCCGATCTTGTCAAAAACGTATTCCAAAAAAAATAATTAACTTTGATAACCATTAATCAATATTATACCCCACTTAGGCATAACAATTAAATGATAGTCATTAAAAATTCAGTCCATATTGTCAAGCCCAAGTCCAGCCCACACGAAATGCAAAGCCCAAGTCCATATGCTGCCCTAATTACCGGTTATAAATAACACATTTAACCCAACTCACAAACCCTAATCTCACATAAACACATCTGCGCCCCCACTTTCATCATGTATCTTAAAAAGATACAGTCAAATTTAATCTCCATCAACTCACAAACCGATTAACAAACTCACCTTATCTCATCTCAATCCCATCATCACCAAGACTGAAACAGCCTCAATAGATCAATTGTTAAGCTCGTTAAACCCGACTCCCTAAGGCAAAGCAACTTCCTTAAATTGGCATGTCACAACGACTTCAAGATCTCTTGGTGAGGTCTCGGGTAGGTTTATGATGCATGAGTTGTTTCGTATTCAATCCGTGATGCTATGTGTTCAAGTAAAAAAAAATCTTTAAAAAGATTTGATACAAGATTGAACCGATTCTGAGATTAAGTATGTATTTCATTACTGTTTTGATTCTTGTTTGTGTGATTGTGAGTGTTGGGGATTGACGTTAGGGTCATGATTGTGTCTTTTAGAGGATTTGATGTTATTGGATTTTTTGTTGTAGGATAGATGTGTTATACAAGTTCTGGTCTTGTTCTTTTTTGAGAGTCGTCTACGTCTTCTTATTTCTTCTTCTTTTGAATTTTTTTTTGACCCGTTGACCGGTTTGACCCCAACTGCGAAAAGTAGTCGTTATACAACAGCGATAAATGGTCTTTCACAACTGCGATAAGTACCCAAACGCGATAATTACCCAAACGCGATAATTACGCAATCGCAACTGCGATAGAAGAGGGTTTTGGATTGTTATCGCATTTCTTGTACAAGAAATCGAATCCAGATAGATGAGGGTTTATCGCATTTGCTTTAAAAGCAACTGCGATAAACAAGGGTTTTGACTTTTTTGACCAAGAACTCCGGCGGTATTCCGGCCAAAAATTTTTCCGATGATTATTCCGGCAACCTCATTTTACCCAGTTTAAGACCACTTTATTCGACCACTTAGCAAACACCATTTATAGTCGGTATTATGACCATATAATCAAACCAATATACATCAGTATATCCGACCACAAATATCACGTTAATACCAACCAGTAACAATAAAAAATGATAGAGATGAATTCGGACAGACATATGGACCAGATACATAAAGAAACTAAAAAAAATTGGACCACTTAAAGATGCTGCTAATACCTTTTGACAAGAAAAATAAGGACCACTTAAAACAATAGTATAAGTGTATAACAGCTTCAACAAACAGTCCAGATCCGCACCAAATACGATTTTGACAAGATAAATACAACAAATCAACCAAAACTAAAACCTTGGCTCCGATACCAATTGATGGATCGTGTTTTGGTTGAACTATTGTGATGTTATTATGAATCGGGAGGTCTTGAATGATGAAAGATCATCATCTTCATGGTAAAGTTTAGTGAGAGAAATTGTAGAGAGAGAGAGGAAACTATGTGTATTTTATTGATAAGTGAAAGGTGAAAATTACACACACAAGCTTCAACCCTCCTAGTGAAGTCTAGGAGGTGTATTTATAGAGCCAAAACACATGACTTTACAATATTGACGGTTCTAGTCCATGTGTTTGTGGCAAATAAGATAACTAATGTAATCACACATATGTTGTCACATTTTGGTGCGAGAAGCGTACCCAACAGGATCCAAGACAAAAGTTCTCCCAGCAACAAATATTACAAATGACAGGTTCAACAAGTGGTATCATCATTTATCCTATTTAAACTAGAAAAATACTTGTTTGTGATTACATTATATTATTATCATTTATTATCATCATTTATCCTATTTATTTGACTTGTTTTATTATATTATATATGAGAATTGATACGTTAATGTTTACTTTTGTAATTCTCAGGTAAAAGCAAGTATTATGTGAAACTTGGCGATTTTGGACTAATTATGGAGCAAAACAAGCAAGATGTTAAGAGTCTACTGAAATGTACAAGATCAAGATCATTCTGCTCTAGATACGCCGCAACATACTTCTTACATATGGCGCATCACTATCAAGATTTCACAAGTGACAATCCAAGACAGCAAAGGACATGCGCCGCATAGAGAAATGGAGTTACGCCGCATCTTAAGGCGGTGTACGAATATTCCTGAATATATTAATCTTGGACCCCACGCGAAGTTAAGTCAATGCACCGCATCTACTTATCCTATGCGCCGCATCTAACCCTCAGACAGAAACTATAAATACCCCAAGGCCAGACGAATTTCGAGACATATAGCTTAACTCAAAAGGTTGGACAGTGCAAGATACCAGACGAATTCAGACGTATTAGCAGCACAAGACACACCCTAAACGAAGATACAAGAGCTGTAAGAAGGTCCTGCATGTATTCAATTCATTAAGTAGTTTTGTTTTATTGTATTAGTACACTTTAATTCATCAGGATTGATGGGCCGATTTCATGTGACTACGGAAAATCATGGGCACCCCTTAAAATTGCTTTCCCATTAATTAAAGTTTATATGTTGATGTCTTTGGTGACTTTTATTAGTGCATTGATAACCTCTGTGTCTAGCTGAGCATTGCTTGGGTCGCCATGCCCCTTCCTCGCCTATTTGTTTCAGCGTCTCTTTAATAAATAGGATAGACATAAGTAATCATTAAGGGTTTACTCGCCGATAAGATTAGAGCTAACGAGAAAGGTTTAATTATATACACTTCATATAAAACTAGCAATAAAACAAGTGACAAGCTACTTAATTATCAGGACAGGTCTTCTTATTGTCTCAAGTATCTATCTGTGTACGTGTGTGCTAATCGCTGATTCGTGCTCATTAGTTTAGTTTTCTATTTAATCATAACCAAACCGTGCCAGTCTCTCAGGCTGAACCCCCTTGCATTAGATTAGGTTGTACAGTTAACTTAAGATATTAAAATACTGATTAGAATAACTAAATAATACGTTCCACTCTTAGGGATTGACACTCTACTTACCATTACATTCATACTGACCGGGTACACTGCTCGTTAAAGTGTGTGTTTTATTGATAAGTCGGCTAAATATAAATTTAAAACTTGAGTAGGCATTAATACTGCTAAAACCACAACGACACATCACGCGCGTACCAAGTCTTTGGTGCCGCTGCCGTGGATATAAAAGAATTAGAGCAATAAACACCACATCAAGTTTTTGGCGCCGTTGCCGAGGAGTGAATTGTTATTATCTGTTAATTTGATTAGTATTTTAATTAGGTTTTTCTTTTCTTTTAATTTTTAGATTCTAACCACTAACCCTGTTATATATTAGATAAATTGCATTCATTGTATTATTTGCATATTTTCTGTTTTTGTGTGTTTTTATTTTCTTTATTTTTTGTTTCTTTTTGTTTGATTTTATTTTTGTTTTTCTTTTTCTTTTTTCTACATTCTGCTATCGTTGTACTGAGCTAATACAAACGATACGGCGCATCTATTTTCATAGATACGGCGTATTGCGTTTAATTTTTATAAAATACAACGCGTTTAATAAATTCGAGTATGACGCATCTTTTCCCCAAGATACGGCGTATTGTGTTTTTAATAAGAAATTTTTCTAAACCCTAACGCCATACGACGCATCTGTTTTAACAGATACGGCGTATTGTCTATTTAAATTAAAAACAGTTTTCGAATTATTAAACAGATACAACGCATCGATTTCTATCGATACGGCGCATCTTCTGAATCAAAAATCTTGTATTTTGAAACGTAACGAAAATACGGCGCGTTAGCTTTTGTTAATACGACGCATTTAATTTTAATAAATATAATTGATTTTTGATAATTAAAACTGATACAGCGCATTCTAAAATTCTAAGCGGCATATCTATTTTCTGAATAAAAGTCTGATATAATTTTAACGAAATAAGATACGGCGTATCCAACTTTTTGGATACGGCGCATCGTCTACTGATATCAACAACTTTTATTTTACTTTGATTGTTTCACTCTTCTTTTGCACGAGTAAGTTTTATTTCAGGAAGATGGACGATCCGGATATTACAATGGAAGAATATGTTAGGTTTAAAGAGGAAAAAGCCTTGAGCAATAATCTGGTGTATAACTGGAAGAGAGCAAGATATGGTGCACAAGTCATTGAGACGAAAGAAATCACTATGGAAGAATACTTGATTTTAGGACAAGAAAAGTCAAGGAATGAAAGAAACAAATTGCCATTTCAACACACTTGGTGTATGTCAAATGATGATGAAGAAGATTCATATACTGTGAAACCAATTCCGGCAATTGTTATTGATATTACTTTTTCTCCTGAGATTGTACAAGATGATGTGTATACGGAACCCTACGTTGAAGAATATTCTACAATCGTATTACCACCATTAGACAATCCATCGGATGAAGATGAAAAGTATTCTAATTTTGATTTCGAACCATTTGACGCAATTGTATATGATGACATATCTCAACCAGATTTCGACCCAACGAGGGATTTTGAAGAAATCTGGGATGACTTGTTTAAAAATGAAATTCGGGACGATGCTGAAATTGCAAGACCACTAGTTGAAGATGGAGATTCACAAGATGAATTGGAGTCACTTACAACACAAAGTGGTACAAATTTATTTAATATTATTAATCCCGTTACTAATAATCTTGCTAGTTTTCCTAAACAGGTTGCAAAACAAAAGAATGATGAGGACAAATTTATTACACCACCTATTGAAGCACATGAAGCACCTGTGATCAACCCGTTTTTGGTGGAGCTCGAGGAAGAGTTTGGTGATGAGCTCTTAAACATTGCTATGATTGATGAAGATGATGATTTCGACCCTATGAAGGATATAGAGGAACTCGAACTTTTACTTGCCAAAGACCCTTTCTCATCTTCTGCGGAAGTCAAGGGATGCCTTACTACCAAAGAGACTAACCAAGAAGAAAGGAGACTCATTTTTCCTCAACACACTACTCTTTCAGATGGAATGGTCAAGTCATCCAATTTATCAACCAAACCGGGTAAGGATAGGAAAGATGTACATATATTGCCAAGGTATGATCTTTATTTATTTCTTCCATCTTTACTAGCAAATTTACACTCTTTTCGTGTTTATTGCTACTATCACCCGCACTTGATCCCAAGTGGGGGGAACAACACCCTATTTCACAGTAAATAAGGGTGGAGTCAGGCTCGTGACTCGAACAAAAACAAGCGCTTCGTGGGAGGCAACCCATGCTTATCTTTTATTTTATTTTATTTTCTGATTTTGTATTGAGTCTATCAGACCTGCAGAAGATGCGGCGCATCTCAATCCTAAGATGCGACGCATCGCCTGCACTAGTCATATCTTATTTAATTTTCTGCTTTTTTACTTTTAACTTTAAAACTTTCTGTCAGTATTTTAATGCGGCGCATGCCTGGTTAAGGATGCGACGCATCTTTTATCCTGATTCGTATTTATTCCAAGCTCGATACGGCGTATCTTCTTCCATAAGATACGGCGTATCGACTGACCTGATGATTTACAGTTTAATTTATTTTTATGTTTTATTTTTACTAACTACTAATGTATTATGCAAGTTTGAACCTTCTTAACTCAGGTGTGTTAAAGTCTGAATGGTATTATAGATTCCTGCATTCTTGTGGATACATCATTTTTGAAGCTTAAACGTTCTAATCCACAAGAAAGTTGATTTTTGCTCTTATACGAATAATGGAGGATCATACCGAGCAAATCTCAGGGGAGTTTTTCTGTTCTAATTCTTTTATTTTCCAGTTTTTAACCTTTGACACAAACAACGAGGACGTTGTTTAACTTAAGTGGGGGGATTGGAGAATTAGAACACTTACTTGTCCTAAACTTTTTCAAAATATGCTTAAAATGTGCTTAATATATCAAAATTTAAAATTTTTAGCATGTTTTTGTTTAAAGTCTAAATTACATAGCTGCACACATAACATTATTTTCAAAAATTGTGAACTTTTCAAAATTCACAAATCTATGAGTGTGCCGGTGACTTGTAAACTTTAGAACTTGGCTTATATACTATTCGAGACCACCATAATAAGTATTATCTATATAATTGGAATGACTTGTCTAAATTGGTAAATTTCTAGGATTACACCCAAATAGCCTTTATATGTTATGTGATATTAACTAACTACATTGGTTAGTTAACCCCCGTATAAACCCTTTTGTTACTCTCACTTTTAGAGTAAGATACCCCTAGAAAAACACTCAAAGCCATTCCTTTCGTTTCTTACACCTTTGTTATAATGTTTCGTTACACCCTTACACCTTAGCCTACCCTGTAGATTAAAATCCGTGGTTGGTTAATTGCTTTAGGCAAAGTGTGTTTCCTTACATTACCTGTGTTTGCGTGCGTAATTCATTATCTTTGGTTGAGTCATGAAATTGCACAATGCAATTGGTATGAAAGTAAATATTGTATATCTTTGAGTTTATTTTTCGTGTGTTTACTACTTTCGCTATTACAGTTATTTCTGAAAGTATGAAAAGTATGGAAAAATTATCCGGAAAAATAGTGATAGAAAAGTTGTGAAATTTTACACATATATGTTGATGTCAAAAAAAAAAAAAAAAAAAAAAAAAAAAAAAAAAAAAAATCGATTGCAATGTTTATGTAATCACAAACAAGAAGAATCTTCAACTTGTTAAACCTAAGACCTTGATAGATTTTGAGCGCTCGTGGATCGATAGCAATGTTTATGTAATCACAAACTCACTAATAGAAAGTCTCTATTACTTGTATTCTAAAGCGGAAATCAAACACAAGTATAAACACAAATAACTAAGAACGATTTGATCCTCTATGGATCTTTGATTAATACTAAAACTTGTTTTTTTTTCAACTCACACATAATACATAATAATGTGTTCCTTTTATAGATAAGGAACCCTAAACCGTTTCACAAGAAACGTATACTCTAAAAACTAATAGAAGATATGCATTATAATTTCCTAATAAAACTCGTGCATATCATACCTAATAACAAAATACGCGGAAACACTTCATCAGCAGAAACATAATACTCAGAATCTCTACTTCCGCAGAAACACTTCTTCAGCAGATTCCAGCTCTTCAGCAGAATCCATCAGCAGTATTTTTTAGCAGAATTCTTACTTAGCAGAATTCCCAACAATCCTCCCCTAATCTTGAATTTGACATGGTTAAGTTCAAGATTCTTGATAGATCTTTAATACTTTAGAGAAAGAGGATTGAATTCGAACATCAGCAGCAAAGAATCAAATGAACCATATCTCTATGAATGGCAAAACTTTAAACTTCAGGTCTTTGCAGCAACAAATGACAAAGTGTACATCAAAACAGATTAGTTTCATACTATTCTCATCACATCTAGGTGTGTTAACTCCTGTGAGAGGTGAATCATTGAAAATAATGGATTTGATGTCTCTTTACCAATAGCCATTACTACTGGAGTAGCCAAATGTTTAAGTCCGAAAACTATGGTACACTGATAACCATATGATTTTTAGCAAATCATCAGCTATAAACGGATTTGAGATGTCTTTACCTATAGCCGTTTGCTCAGGACTAGCCAATTCTTGGTTTCAACTGAACCTTGGTGAATTGAATACCAAATATGGATACCAAATGTCTTTACCACAAACCATACTTTTGTGGACTAGCCAATTCTTTGGATCCCAGAAAGGGTTACATCCATGGTGAATTGATGACCATTTCAACTCTCAGGAATAAACCATGGGTGAGTTGAAGTACCCTATAGCTTTGAGCAAGCTATTACAGCTATCAACAGATTTGATGTGTCTTTACCAAAGTTGTACCCTTTGGACTAGCCAACTCTTTGATGGACACAAGTCACATCTGGTGAGTTGATAACCATCAACAGAGTGATATACAACAAACCTGCAGAAAAGTTAGTACAAATATACAATGGTTTTTTTTTTTTAACTAAGAAATAAAGGAAATAAAACACACAACAAGGATACAAGATACCAGAATCAAGTAGAAGCTTTGTGTTGCAGAAGCTTGGACTTGATTAACCCAATCAATTGTTCAGCATTAGTCATATCATTTGCCACTGGATTAGGAGGAACTTCCAACTTCCTTCTTAGCATTCGTTTCATCAGCTTAATGGACAAAGGATAATGCTGATCAGAAAACATACACACCCTAATCCCAGACTTTGTTTCAACAACATGCACATTTGGGATAGGGTAAAATCTCCAAGTATCAACCTTCCACTTATGAGAATTCTTCCAAATTGAGTAGCCTATTCCATTTGGAGAGTGAGAATCAAAAAGAACTTGAAGATCTCCCAGTAAGTACAAACCAGCACCCTGTGGTGTATGAGTGGCATAATACTCTGTGACAAGTCTATGGAGAGTAATCAAATCTTGCTTATCCACCAAGTGAAGTATTTCTTGCAAGAAAGTAAACTGCATATAGGAATTATCAATCCTATATATAGTGTTAAGCTGCCCATCAGTCAATGTCCATTGGACCAAAACACTATAAGAACCCTCAGGAAAAGTTTCAGAAGAACCCACTTTGATAAATGTTGTATCAGCAGATTGTAGGTCCACATGCTTAGAAGAACTACTCTTATGTGACTTATGGAATCTAGAGATCTGCTTCCTAGCTAATCTTACTGATCTCCTGATGGCAATATGTCTTCTGTGAGACATCCTTTTCTTCCTCCTACCAGGTATATAAATTCCCATAGAGAGAGGAGAAGGAGTAGTAACCTTCTCAGATGCACCAGAGGCATCTTCAGTAGGAATAGAAAATGTAGGAACAGAGGAAATTGGAACAGAACCACCTTCTTCATACAATTTTTCTAACTCATCTCTGGCCTGTCTAGACTTAGCAGCTTCTTGTTCAGCTCTCCTAACCATATCTACATTATAGTTGGAAAGATGTGATCCTTCTTGTTCAGCAGATGCAGAAGAAGGAATGGTATCAGGCTCAATAGATGTGTCAGCAGCACTGGGTATATCTCCAGGAGAAACAAGAATAGAAGGATTCTCAGCAATCATTGATGATTGTTTCTTAGATGTTTCCTCAGTGGAAATGGAAGATGCAGCAATAGGTTCAGCAGAATGTATCCCTTCAGGAGGTGTCTTAGTAGAAACAGCATGAGTGCTCAGCTGTTCTCTATTACCAGAAAATGAAGCAACAATCTTAACTGTCTTGAGTCTTTTAACTTCTGGAGCATTCACACTTGTAGCATTCCTCTTCAATTGATTAGAAGCTGGTTTAATACTCTTCATAATCCTATGATATAGACTTGTCAATTCAGATTCAGGTAAAGCCCAGACTTGCTTCTTGGTCAAACCAGATGTATAAAGAACAGTACTCTGATTATATACTACATTTCTCATATAAGTTTTCTTCTGTACTGCTGTCTGTGGTTTCTCCCTCTTAGCTTTAGCCTTCTGTGCAACAATAGCCTTTCTCTTTTCAGCTGCAGCTTTCTTCTTTTGTTGACCAATAGCCATCATTTGTGCAGGAAAGTTCTCACTATTAAAATCAGCTCCCAAAATACTTTGAGCAAGAGCAAGATTTGAAGCAGCTTGTAAAGTGTAAGAATCCCACTGCTCATCAGTAAAATGAACTGATTGTTCATCCAGTTCTCTTTGTCTTTCAAGAGGCAAATTTGAAGTAAACTGATCTGCAAGCTTTTGTGCCAATGCCTTACTCTTCATCAGATCTTCATATTCTTTCAGCATTCTTGCTTGTCCAATCCTCTCTTTGTCAGTCACAAGGTCAGGACCAAGATCCTCCTCATCCAACACTCATTTCCTCTTGGCAGAGAGAATCATATCAGAAACATTGGTAGCAGGCTCATCAGAAGAAGCATCATGAGAAATATCAACAATTGGAACTGTGTCAATATCCTCAGTAGGAACATCAGAAGAAGCATCAATATTAGAAACATGTTGAGAAGAATCTTCAACATGTGTAGGAGTGACAACAGCATCAGGATCCAGGACAAAAGTTCTCCCAGCAACAAATATTACAGAAGGAACTTCAGAAGGTGTAACATTAGTTTATGTTGGATTTGAAGATGAATGGCCAACAGTAGAAGCAACATCAACCATTGGTTCATCACCCTTAAGATGATCACCATCAATTTTATCTTGAACAACATCCACACTTGGCACCTTAGAAGTCTCAGTGGAATCCTTGCTCAAATACTGTCTTCTCTTCTTTCTATAGAACTTGAGAGGCTCTTTTGATTTTGATGATTCAACAGCTTTGGGTGAAGAAGCATGAGTCTGCTGAGCAGCTTCAGCCAATAACTCAAGATGATCCAATTTTATATCCTCCTGCTCTTCATCAGAGGCAAACACAAACTTCCTTTTCTTTTTCTGCCCAAGTTGATCTTCTAACTCCTGAACCCTCTTTTTCAATACCACAATCTCATCACCAAGTGAGGATTTGGTATCTCCGAGCTCCTGGTTTAACTTCTTAACTTCTTGAACATTCCTGTTGAGCAAATCATATACAGATGTGAGAGTAATAGGGTCCTCAGCTCCACCAGCAGATTGCTCAGTGGGAATGGGAGCTTCATTGGGCCTTTTAGGAGAAACATGTATATGCTCAAAAATATGAGAGCTTTCATCAATTGGCTCTCTAACAGGACTAGGTGTGGACAGTCTAGTAATCTCAGGTTCAAGAGGTGAAGGTACTTGGGTACCAAGAGACTGAATTGTCTCCTCAACCTCAGGAACAAGCTCATCAGGAGCAACATGAGTTGGTGTTGGACTAGGACTAGGTGAAATAGGTAAAGGTGAAGGTGTAGGTTGCTCAGGAGAAACATTGGATGCTTCAGCAGTCATGGAAGGGCCCTCATCAATGGCAACTGATGCATTTCCATCAGCAGCAACACTAGAAGATGATGGATTACCATCATCAGCAGCATTTGGAGAGGGTGGAGCACCAGAAGCATTACCCTCACCAGCATCATCATTGCCATGTGGCAACATAGCTGGTAGCAGAGGGTGATATACCCCAACATAATGAGTTTTCATAAAAGCAAAAAATTTAGCACTAAGAGCTCCTATGTGACAATAGACTCTTTCTTGGGTTGTTATGCCTAAAATCATTTGTAAAAACCTAGGGTACATTAAAAACTTATGCTTTTTCTTTTGAATATTTTCAACCATATTATCAAAAATAAACTTAGAGAAATTATAAGTCAAACCCTGTGAAAGACATACAATACCACAACCCAATTGGGTAGAGAATTGATCCCATCCTCCAGACTTGTTGCTGATACACTGAAGTAATGTGTGCACCAAAAACCTCCGTATGGGGCAAAACTTATTCTTGTGCCACATATCTGTCTCAGTACTTTGATAACCAGCAGCTCTTAAACCAGCAAGTATCTCTACAGTGTTGGTGTGATAGACACCACCTTCATCATCCAATTGCAATCTTGCCCTAATCAAAGCCTCAGTCACCACATACTCTGCTCCATCAATCGTAGCTACTATCTCTGTGTCAGAACGTTTGGCAGCAGATGCCCAAAATTGTCTAACCAACGATTCATGTATCACATTTGGAGAATGTGTTAGTGCATAATGAATCTTGGAACGCTTCAAGAAATCCACCATAGGTTCATACAGTTCATGTCCCTTTGCTTTTCCCAGAAAAGCAACTTTGTTGTGATCCTTCTTCAATTGTAGTGCCTCCATTGAAGAAATTGTGAGAGATAGGTTATGAATCAAGTGAATGGAAAATGGGTTTAAATTGATTGAAGAGGGAATCAGTTGATTTTGGGCGAAGATTATATGAAGTAGGTTATAAATAGAAGTTACCCAATCATGGTCAAAATTTATCGGAACTAATTGTTGACCGGATCTGACGTGTAAAGTAACTCCAACATTCAAAATTAACGCTTCAGCCGAAATGACGGTCAATCTGCTGATGGAAAGTCAATCAGCAGAATCAACTCAAGTGTAAAAATATCTTCAGTAAATATCTTGAGTTTTACTGTGCCACCCAACTCGCATTAATTACCATCAATCCTTGACTTCGTCTATAAAATAACCCCAAATCACATATCAATTACCCCCAAATAAACATCAAACCCTAATTTCTCAATATTACCATAATTAGTCACAACAAACATGTCTTCCAAACCAGAAATCATCAATCTAACCTCCTCCTCCTCATCATCATCATCCAGTGATGGTTGGAGCACTTACTTTCCACCCAGTGCTCAACCATGGACACTCCGATTAACCAAAAAGGCAAGTGAGAAGAAACATGATGTGGGGGAACCAAGCAAAGCCCCCATTCCTGCTGAGTCTGATTCTTCTGTTGATTCACGTCCCTTGTTTCCCTACCCAGTAATGAATAAAGTATATGTCTCTCCTTTTCTTTGTACCTTTGATGAGGAATCTTATGAGGATGAAGTTGAAGATTCCACATGTATCCCTCCTTCCACACCAGAGAGATCCCAACCAAGGCCACGGAAGTCTAACCTTTCACTTCCAAAATCACGGGAAGTGGTGATTGGTCTTCCTGCTCCAGGATCTGGTGCTACATACCATGGAAGCAGTAGAAATGGCAAGGGAAAAGGGAAGGTGGAGTAGAAGGTGATGTGATGTTGCCAGGGACCGAAGAGATAAAACAAGGTTCTTGAGCATCATCATCGTTTTCATCAATCCATCCTTTCCATTTTCATCTTCAGCTTCTTCATCGTACTGGTCATGCATATCCACCAGCTTTTGTGATAGATGATAGGAGCTAGAATATGTTTGGTAGATTTTGTATAGCGATGGTCATGTATTTCATTTGAAGTTGATTGTAAGCTGTAAATTGTTTCTTGAATGAATGAACAAGACTTCTTTTCTATCTCATTGAGTAGCACTTTTACATTACTGCAGTATTTCTTTTTAGCAGAAATAATGATCTTCACTTGTACCAGTGATTATGACTTGTGCTTCTCTTCAGTAGAAACAGACTTTAAGCTTTCATGACCATGTTCCCAATTAACCAAACTTGTGAACTTCAACATAAAATCAGCAACTGCACATATAGGCATTTCTGCAAAACAGATACAAAGTAGCAAACAAACCAAACCAAAACATACAAAACTTAAAGAACATTAGCTGATTAGTGTTAGCAAACAAAAACATAAACAATAATCTACAGACTTTACAAGTTTTACAACTACTATCCTCCCCTGAGGCATTTGCCTCCCCTCAAACTTTGCAGTTAAGGGTTAAGCATCCCAATGTGAACAACTAAGTGTTGAAACCTAGGTCCATCAAAGGCTTTAGTCAATAAATCTGCCACATTATCATCTGTGTGAATCTTAATCACTTTTATCAAATGTTTTTCATAGGCATCTCTTATAAAATGGTGCCTGATCTCAATATGCTTAGTTCTATTATGAAAAACTGGATTTTTAACTATGCATATGATACTTTGATTATCAATGAAAATTGTGGTGTTCATGAAATTAAACCCATAATCCAGCAATTGATTTTGTATCCAAAGTACCTGACCACAACAATTGGCAGCAGCAACATACTCTGCTTCAGTAGATGAGGTAGCAACAACGGTTTGTTTCTTGCATTGCCAAGAAATCAATCTTCTTCCAAGAAATTGGCAACCTCTAGTTGTGGATCTCCTATCCAGATTTGCACTAGCATAATCACTATCACTATATGCTTCCAACTTAAAAGGAGAATCTTTTGGGTACCAAAGACCTAAGTTGGGTTGGCCTTTGAGGTACTTGAAGATCTTTTTGACCGCATTCAAATGGGAAGTAAGTGGAGCGACCTGATTTCTAGAACAAGCACTCACAGCAAATGTAATGTCAGGCCTTGAAGCTGTCAAATACATCAATGAACCAATCATGGATCTATATAGGTGAACATTCATAGCAGGATCTGGTTCAAGATTGTTCTTTGGTTTTGGAGCTTCATAAGGTGTAGTGGCAGTTCTGACATTGTCCATATCAAACTTCTTCAAAATGTCTTTCACATATTTATCCTGACTGATAAATATACCATCAGGTTTCTGCTTAACTTGTAGACCCAAAAAGAAAGTAAGCTCCCCCATAGCACTCATCTGAAACTCTCCCTTCATCAATTCCTCAAACTCCCTGCACCAAGCTTCTTTAGTGGAGCCAAAGATAATGTCATCCACATAAACTTGCACAAGAATGATGTCTCTGGAATTCTTCTTTATGAAGAGTGTTTTGTCAATAGCACCTCTTCTGTAACCATGCTTCAGCAGAAATGCAGAAAGCCTAGCATACCAAGCTCTTGGTGCCTGATGTAGTCCATAGAGAGCTTTTACAACCTTGTAAACATGCTTTGGATTATCTGGGTCTTCAAAACCTTTGGGTTGAGTGACATATACCTCCTCTTCAATTTCACCATACAGAAAAGCACCTTTCACATCCATCTGATATACCATGAAACCCATATAAGATGCATAGGCCAAGAAGATTCTAATGGCCTCAACTCTAGCTACAGGTGCAAAAACTTCATCATAATCAATTCCTTCCTCTTGCCTGAACCCCTGAGCCACTAACCTTGCTTTGTTTTTTACCACAATACCCCTTGCATCTCTTTTATTCTTCAAAATCCATTTTGTCCCAATTGCAATCTTCCCTTCAGGTAGTGGTACCAGTATCCAAACCTGCTGATTCTTGAATTGTTGCATCTCATCTTGCATTGCTTCAATCCAACTTGAGTCTTCTAGAGCTTGAGTAACACTGGTTGGTTCCACTTGAGAAAGAAAACAAGCAAACAGACAATGCTTAAAGTCTGTGTGATTGTCCCTTTGCTGATTGGAGACATAGGAAAGAAAAGCAACTTGACCATACTTAGAACTTTTCACAGTACTTCTAGTTCTAACAGGTGCTTGAGGATCACCAAGAATATTTGATTGGGGATGAGCAATGTTGATCCTTTTTGTAGCAGTTGGGTTGACATCAATTGTGGTGTCAAGATTGTTCACAGTGGGTCCAAAATCACTGTCATAGGAAGATGAGGTGAAGATGCCAGCTTTGGGTTGGTGATTTCCAAGGTCTGAAGGACTTGGAAATCGTGTATATGGCTCTTCAAAGTCTGTGGACACACTAGTAGAAATGGGAGTATTTTCAGTAGGACTGTCAGCAGATTTGATGATGTCAGGAGAAACAGGAGAACTGTCAGCAGAATCCTGGTTTCCACTGACTGCTTGTGCTGACTCCACACCAAGCCTTACAGCTTCTTGAGTGGCTGCATGCTCTTGCTTCTTGAGTCTAGCAAGGTCCTCTGCATAGTGTGACTCATCTTCAATCTCATCAGAAGTTTCTTTAGAGCTGTCACCTGCAAAATGGTTAGGAGAAAAAGAAGGTACAACAATTGTTTGTTCATCAAGCTCAGACTCACTATCTGAGTCATCATCTAGGGTACCTGCATTGTTAATGGGAGACTCTTGAGAACCTGCAGATAGATTAGCAACATATCTAGTATAGCCCAAGTAATCAGTTAAGTAATCCAGGTCAAAATACCAAGCATGACCTTGACCCTGAACATTAGGCTTGTCTTCTAGGTATCTCAGGTTAAGGGTCTCCTCAATCTTTTTAGCATTTAAATTATATACCCTATAAGCCTTACTATGAGCTGAATATCCCACAATATACCCCTCATCAGCTTTCTCATCAAACTTTCCCAGTGGATCACTAGTGTTCAAAATGGTCACTTGACATCCAAAAGGTTTGAGAAAATGAATATCAGGAACTTTCCCAGTGAGAAGTTCATACGGTGTCTTGAAATAAGGTCTAGTGATGGATACACTGTTCAAAACATAACAAGCAGTGCTTACTGCTTCAGTCCAGAACATAGTGGGTAATTTAGAGTCTGCAAGCATGGATCTTGCTGCCTCTATTAAGGTCCTATTCTTTCTTTCAGCAACCCCATTTTGCTGTGGGGTTCTTGGATTGCTATAGTCCCTTTTTATCCCTTTAGACTGACAGAGGTCTATTAAAACAACATTTTTGAACTCTGTCCCATTATCACACCTAATACCTTTAACCTTTTTGTTTAGCTGGTTTTCAACAAGGGTAATGAATTCTTTTAAAATTGGAAATGTTTCATCTTTAGTTTTCAAAAAGAATACCCAACAAAACCTGCTATAGCCATCAGTGATTACCAGGCAGAAGTACTTGTGATCAATACTGCGGATTTGAGTTGGACCAAAGAGATCCATATGCAGCAACTGAAGAGGTTCTGAGATAGTTCTCACAGCTGTAATGACTTTGTATGAGGCTCTGTGTTGCTTTCCTTTGTTGCAGGCAACACAATTGTGCTCATTGGTGAAGACTTTGGAAGGAAGACCATGAACTAGTCCAAGTTTAGAAAGCTTGTTAATGGTCTTGAAATTCACATGAGCCATCCTTCTATGCCATTTAGTAGACTCATCCAGGGATGCTTTAGCCACCAAACATGTCAGGTCACCTTCAGGTTGAACATCATTCAAATTGAATGTGTATAAATTGTAGCTTCTGGGAACTCTCAGCAGAATTGTTGTATCTTCTGGAAGTTTGAAGTCTTTAGAGAGCACAAGACATTCATCCTCAGAGAAGAATACTTTGTTCTTGGTGTCACAAATTTGTGATACTAAGAACAAGTTGAAATGTTGCAGTTCCTTCACATAATACACATTCTCAAAGTCCAAATTAGGTGTTCTGATGGTTCCTTTCCCAGTGATTCTACCATCTCCTCCACCAAAAGTCACATTGCCTCCTCCTTTAATGGGTACAAAATCATGCATCATCTCTATGTTTCCTGACATACTCCTGGAACAACCACTATCTACAATGCCTACTTCTTTACTTTTCAGAGGATGATCCTACAACAACAACAAAAAATATACAAAATATAAGTACACTTTGGAGACTCAAGTCATTACTGACTTGAGCCTGCCTTGTGGATCATTAGATGTAGGCCATGTAGATGTATAAGATCCACCATTGTTCTTGGGCCTTCTTTGAAAATAGGGTCCCTTTTTAGTCCAAGAACAATCTGCTGAGGGCTTCACAGCAGTATCCCAATATCCCCTACCCACAGACATTAAGTAAAAACATTCAGGCCAAAAACCATTCTGAAAATAAGAACTAGTTGGTCTCACATATGGTCTAGCAACAGATCTTCTCCAAGCAGATGGAAAATGTCTATCAGCAGAATTGCTGGTCTTATGAGTTGCTTGTGGAATATATGGTGGTATGTCATTAACATTTTTCCACATTGCTCTAGATTTGTTTTGACTAGCACATACACCCATTCTTTGCTCATGAAAATTACAATCCTTAATCAAATGAAATTTACTTCCACACACAAAACATTTCTTCTTTTTAGAAGATTTATTCAAATTGAAAGATGTTCCATTACATGCAAAATTATTCAAACCATTAACATTAACAAAATTGTTTTTGACAGAATTAAAATCATTGATTTACAAAGAATTAAATGATAAGTCTTCAGAGGAAACTGTCTTGGAATGTGATTCCTCAGCAACAACTCTAACAGACTTGTGGGGAGTCTTGGGTATAGGCTTGGGTGAGGTCTTGGTAAGGTCTGACTTTTCACTTGAATCACAACTGGTATAGGTAGTAGACCCTTGGTCAGAGGACTTGTCACTGTCAGAACAAGAGACAAAGTCAGTAGAATTAGAATCAGGGTCTGGCAAGTCACTTGACTTTTTGCCATAAAGATGGTGTGATCCCTCAAAGTCTGTGGTGTTGGTAGTGGGCATGTGTTCTCCTCTAATAGGTCCAGGCACAGCATGTAATTTTCCTTCTTTAACAAAATTTGCTAGGCCTGCTGGTGTAGATTTACCCAGATCATTCCTAGCTTCTAAACCAACATATTTTTTAAAACCTAAAGCTATACTAGAGTTTACAGCTTGACTACCATAGAGACGGCTAGCTAACTTATCACCTGACATTAACCAAGTTTTATGATTAGCTACTTCCTTCTCTAGTTTCTCTTTCAGCACTTGGTTTTCTGACTCTATATTAGCTTTTTTTTTTCTCAGTACGCTTTAAATCAATTCTAGTACATTCTAAATCACTTTCTAACACCCTTATCTTTTCATCATAAGCAAGCTGATTCTTTTGAAACCAAATTTTTTGTCTTTCTAAAGTTTTTAAAGCCTGTTTGTAAGCCTCAACTTCTACATAACATTCATTATATTTAGGTTTCAATTCATCATAAGCCTCCTTAAGTTCATTATATCTTTCACTACAACCAAAAACACAATTATGTACCTGAGAGATGCCCATAAAGGCAACTTGATCATGCTGATCCTCTGTAGTACAGCTGGCCAGCAATCCACTCAACTCAGGACCAGAAGCTTCATCATTATCAGGCTCATGTGCCTTCCAGTTGACATGATCATCCAGAGTGACCAAAGCTTTGGAGGATCCATCTTTCATCTGATTCTGCTGATAGGTAGAATACCTAACCTCATCACCAGTCTTCCTATCCTTGCACTCTCTTGAGAAGTGACCCATCTGTCCACATGTATAGCATTTGATCTTCCTCCTGTCAAATCTAGCTGGATCTCTTCCCTGGATACCAAACTTTCTCCCTGACTTACTTTCAAACCTTTTGATGTTCAGAGTGAGCATGGCCACCTGCCACTTCAAGTTCATCTCTTCCAAATCCAGAGGATCCACCTGTTCAAAATCCTCAAAAGCAAGTTGCTGCTGATTTTCATAATCAGCAACAAAAGAGTGAAGTACATCTTCCAATACACCACTGGACTGTGGTTGTGAATTTGATCTGGTGTTGGTGTAGGAAGATGATGCTGAGGAGCTTGGGCTTGAAGCTTGAGTCATCTTATTGGAGGTGGTGCTAACAAAAGCTGAGTAAGTGGATGAACGAATGGGACTTCTGACATCGGGCTCAAGAGTTTTAAGCTTGTTGTAAAGATCATCAAAAGAGAGCATATCCAGTCCACCTTTAGCTTTGAGTGCAATGCTCACTTGCAGCCAAGATGGAGGTAAAGATCGCAAGAACTTTGCATTGCAATCCTCATTGTCTGGCCTGGCCTTCAGCTGATTCAATTGACTCAAAATCCTATGGAACCTGTCATACCCCTTGTGGATACCTTCTTCCTCAGAGACTTGGAATTCTTGAAACTGCTGTTTCAACATTGATTTCCTCATCCTCTTTGACTCATCGTTCCCACCAAACCTAGCCTTGATGGCCATCCAGATGTCCTTTGCATCCTCCATGTAGTGAAAGTCACCAATGTGATCATCTGGAATAGCCTGAAGGAGAATAGTTCTAACTTTATTCTCTCTCTGTACAGCAAGAATTTCTTCAGCAGTTCTAGGATCAACAATGGTAACTCTACCATCAGCATCTTTGATGTGCTTCTTCAAACTATTTCCCTTTTTGACAATTTCCCAAAGATTCCAATCAATATTAGTGATCCAGTTCTGCATCTTCATAGCCCACAATTCATACTCTTTCTTCTTGAGGTATGGGAACTTTGCATTGCTGTTGGAGAGAGTGAGTTGTTGCATAGATGATGAAGCGAAAAGTGTACCGCTTTTAGGGGGTCATTTAAGCCCTAAATCGTATTTATTTGATCAAATATTGCCCTAAATCGTTTCTTTTGTCATTTTAGGTACTTTGGAGAAGAAATCTGGAAAAAGAAGCATTTTGGACGTTTTTGGAGCATAAAAGTGAAGAAAACGGCAAAGTCTCAAAATTGGCTGGAAAAGTACCTTTGACGGCGTAAAGTATTGCTCTTGACGGCGTCACGGCTTGGCAAAAAAGGTGGATATGAAAAATACACATGATAAGCCAGGGAGTTTTACAAAGGAAGTTTGACGGTGTCACCCTTTGAAGTGATCAAGGTCGTCACGGTTTAAGCTAAAGAGAGACGGCGTCAAGCTTTATTCTGACGGCGTCAAGCCTTGATAAGCCAGGGAGGATTTTGGAGGACTAAAGAGGGACGGCGTCAGGAAGACCATCCGGGAACCCTAGACACGGCGAGGTGACGGCGTCAAGATCTATAACGTGACGCCGTCAGCCACTAAGTTCTATATATGGTTTTGCAATTTTTTGTCATTAGTGTGCAACTTTGTGAGGAGAAACCCTAAGACGAATTTCTGCCATTTTTAAGGGTTTTCATACCCTTGGATCTCCCATGTTTAATTGAAGATAAGTTATCATTTAATCAATCAATATGTCTATGTGTTGTTTGATTATGTCTTGTTCTTGTCTTTTAATTAACATGCTAGGCTAGATTTATCTTGTGTTTGCTTAGATCTAATGAAACCTAACTATTGATTATTTGTTATTAGTGTGTTATTAGTTGTATTGGATGATTGTTTATCGATGTTAGGCTTAAGAAAACTGGCTAACCTCCTATTCGGTAACTTGCTTGAACGTCTTAAGAAACATGAACCAATGCGTACTAGGTTTTTATGGTTGTATTTAATGCATGAGCGAATTCTAGTGATCCCATGTTAGGAGCTTCTTAGCCGGCTCGACATAGGAGTGAAGTAGGAGCTTATAGAGTTGGGGAAGTACGTACGCCACCCCACGATTGGTATTAAGGAATACACCCGTCATCCACGCAATTAATACACACTAATCAACCGGTAAAAGATAGTTAGGGAGTACGGAAATCTAAGTAAACACATTTCTCTCCACATAAGTTTCACAACTCTTTTCATTTTCAGTTATTTTATTTTATTTGCATTTGTAGTTATTTGGGTTAGTTGACTAGCAACTAATTCCGCCCACTCCTTCAAAACCGAGATTTTACTTGCTTTCATAAAAACATAAAAAAATACAAAAAAAGAATCTTCCCTCACCCTTAGACCTATTAGAGTAGTTTTTCAATCCTAACGACACTATTCCCTGTGGAGAACGATCAATCCCCCGTACTTACCACTACACTATACTACATCGGTCAGGTACACTGCCTGGTGGGGTTGTAAGCCTCTTGAGATCCCTCGAGAGGTAAAACCTGTTGTAAGGTCGCAAAACCACGCATCAAGTTTTTGGCGCCGCTGCCGGGGAATAGTTATTGTTTAGGTTGAATTTTTATTTTATTAGGTCTACTCACTAGATTCCTTTCTAGTGAGATTTTTAGTTTCTTTTTCTAGGTTTTCTTTAGTCTATCTTTTTTCTTCGTTTCTTTGTTCGTAACCATTACCATCCGACATCATGGAAGGTGGTAATATCCTTGATCTCAACAACCCACCACCACAACAACACCCACCTCCTAGAGATTGTACCTTAGGAGACTACTCTCGTCCTAGCCATCATGGCTATCGAAACACCATTGAGCTCACTCAAGGAGCCAATGTCACTCCCTTGCGATCCGACACCATCCGGTTGGTGCAAAGCGGATGCGCATTCCATGGACTTCGTTCCGAAGATCCTAACCAACATCTCAAGGACTTTCTCAAAATCGTTGATTCCATAGACCTTGATGTTGCCACTCGAGAGACGACCCGACTGCGTCTCTTTCAATTCTCTCTGCGGGACCAAGCTAGTCAATGGCTAGAGCGTCTACCTGCAGGATCCATCACCTCTTGGGATGATCTCACCACTCATTTCCTTGCTCAGTTTTTCCCACCAGGAAGAACTACCAAGCTAAGGAATGATATCTTGATGTTCCAACAACGTCAAGGCGAAACCCTCTACGAGGCATGGACTCGATTCAAGGACTTACTCCAAAAAGTCCCTCACCATGGCATAGAACTTTGGCTCCAAGTCCAAATCTTCTATGACCATATCAATCTTTCCATGAGGCAAACCATTGACCAATCGGCTGGTGGTAAGCTACGTGATCTAAGTGCGGAACAATCATGGGCTCTCCTAGAAGATCTTGCTCTTTATGACAACGAAAGTTGGAGTGATCCCCGTGATTTGAATAAAACGGTCAAGGCAATATCTTTGCCTTCGAACAATTCAAGCACTTCCGACCGTAGGATCATAGAACTTGAAGACCAAGTCAAGTTTCTTATGAAATCCTACGAGGCTCCTAAACCTTTAAGCCAAGTGAACAAAATCACTTCTTCGTGTAAATTATGTAGTGGTCCCCACGACACTCATGATTGCATGGAACTCCCCAAACAGGCTTTCAAAGAATTCGCATCCTCGCGAATCGATAAGGCGGGAGATAAGTGGCTCACCACTAATTATGGACCCATGAATTCCGAAGATAGGTATGAGGCATGGAAGAGTAAGCCAAATTTTAGTTGGAACCAAACTCGAAGCGTATCCTTCAATGACTCTCCCCCACTCACCTGGTCTGAATATTATCCTCATCAGCATACGCATAAACAACAAAATCGCGAGGAATCACTGCAAAAATTCATTCTCTCTCAAGAAACACAGCTCTCCAAACTTGAGAATCAATTCAGACAACAGCAGGTTGATATGAACAACAAGGTTGATAACCTGTTAAAGGTTATCCATGATCGCATTGTTGGCAGGTCAACTTGTGAGTTGGCACGAGTCAATGAGATCAAATCTGTCACGGTGACTCACCAAACACCCCCTCCTGTAAAAATCAAGCACCCTAGTAAACTTTTCAAACACATATCACAAAACGGAAAAGAAACTAGAGATACTCATACCCCTTCAAAACCACTCCACTTCGTGAACACCATCACAACAATGCTTACTCCTAAACCCCACCTGGACCAACAATCAACCGAGAAGGTGGACAATGAAATGGAGGGTGAAGTTCCCGAAAAGAACACCGAGGCGCCCGGCGACTATCTAGACTCAGCAAAGAACTCTAGTACAAGAGAGTTAAATGATAAGGAGGGCTCGGAAGAGAAATCCGAAATGCCTCATGGGCTCCCAGGACTGCTAGACCGCTCCCTGGTGGAAGAACTTGAGAGGGGCATAGCAAAGCTGCCTATGGGATTTGGAGAGACAATAGAGGATGGCGCTCCCAGGGTCTTTAAGATATCTTGCACCACTAGGGAAAAGTTTATAAAAGATGCCTACATAAACCCCAACTCTTCTATGAATGCAATATCCCTTTCTCTATATAACGAAGCCTTCGCTAAACAGGTCAAATATGAAGGGTTTAATATCATTGGGGTAATAAGGAGGGTACCAATTGTGATAGAGAAGTTCCTCTTTCATATCGAGCTAACTGTATTTAATAACATGAACTCGATCATCAGCCCATCCTTAACTAGCCTTGTTCTAGGCAAACCATTCATAAAAGCAACGGGAGTGATACTCGATGAGGATAATAGTAGTGCATTATTTACCGATGGTGTCAGGAAAGTGATTTTTCTGGATGGGAGCGAAGAAGTGTATGAGTATCAACCATCAGCAATTTGCAACACATGGGGGCTACACGGTAGAAGGCCTGGCCGAATTAAGCAACGTGATCCGAATAATCTCAAAATACCTTGCATGATTGGTCACAAGCATTTTTATAATGTTTACATTGACACATGTTTACCCAAAAATGTGATGTCCTTGTTTCATTATAACAACATTTGTAGATGGGGGATGATTCATAAAGGGAAGGATGACATTGGCATTGATGATGATGTACAGGTGTTTGTAGGAAATATGACATTCACTATGAGCTTCGCAATTGTCGATAATATCGAAAAGTACATCGATCCCAGGTTGTCACAAGTCGTCTTTGGGGAACTTTTTTGCAAGGCCACAAGCTTGGTTGTGGACGAGCTCAATGGGATCATGACTTTCACCGATGGGATTAGGGAAATCTCATACCAAACGCCTTACAAGATGAAAGAATTCAAGGAGATTGATTATGGAGGGCTCGATGGGTTAAGTTCCCAACTCGTGTTATGTGATGATGATGTGAGAAGAGGATGTAAGGACACTTTTGACCTGTCGAGTGGATTCTTCAAGCAGGTTAAGGAGCTTAGTTCTAAATACCAAAACAACCCTTTTGATCTCGAGGACCCGAAATACCTTTACTATGAAAGTGATTCTGATAGAGAATCAAATGAGAATGGCCTAGGAACCGTGACCAATGATGGAATCACGTAATGTACGTGACTTTGAGTCTAGCTACAAGACTCGTTAATAAAGAAAAGCGCTTCTTGGGAGGCAACCCAAGCTTTAATTGCTTTGTATGTTTATTTATTTGTTTGTTTGATTTTATTTGCTTCCGTATGTGTGTTTAATTTTTATTATTATTGATTCATGTTCAAAAGTAAATTGTGAAAATGCTTTATCTTGTTTTTAACTTCGTCTTAACTACATATAAAGGTATTTTGCAAAAGATAAGTGTAAGGGAAATCCAAATCGGTTTATTAGAACAAATGAACATGAATCGTAATAATAATAAATTAACATACATATTAGTATTTGTTTGAGTCAAATGCTTGTATCGAGTCATAGTGATATTTTGCAGGAATTCCAGGAAGTAAGGTATAGGTTTTTCCAGAAATTTTCCGAAAACTTAACATGAGAATTCTGTCAGATCATTTCTGACGGCGTCAGGATTTACAACCTGACGGCGTCAGGATTTAATTTTCTGAAATTTTTGAAAGTTTTGTTTTCATAAAAAGTTATTATTAAATCTCTAACTTATAATCTCCAGGAAACTGTAAAATTATCATTCCACAAGCATTATATCCTTATATATAGAATTTATCCCGCCGATGTTATGCAGGTTTTCGTGTTTGTTTTCTCAGGTTTAACAGGTTATTTTGGACAAGGAAATCTATGTGGAATCAAGCTTTTGGCGATGCATTAGTATTGGAGCTTCTACATTCTCTTGGAAGAAGATCTAACCATGTTGCCACATTATCCACCGAGCGAATCAGGGGAGTATTTGATTTCATTCTTTTACCTTATTTACTTTTACATCTTGTTATTTGAACATTGGGGACAATGTTCATCTTAAGTGTAAGGGGGTAAAGTACGATACTTTAGAGAATACAATTGCACTTGATTTTTGTTTGTTTGATGGTAGATGTGTAATAAAACCGAGATAAATACCTGTTAGGGCAATTTTAGTGCCAAATTTAAAATTTTTTACAACATATAGGAGTGAAACTTTGATCTTAATGAGCGTCTCATGGATAGGAGTTATATGACTAGCACAAAAACCGTACCACAAAAAATTTTCCACACCCAAATATGTGAGGTTCACCCCTAGAATTGGTAGGAAAAGCATTTATGCTATGATGTGTGTACCGGTAGCACTTAGATTCTAGAACTTGCGTTAGGACCATTCCGAGGCCACAAGTGAGACTACATTCGTGTAGTTAGATTTACTACATGATAAGAGGCATTAGGATTAACCCATTGTTTTACACCTGTGTTTTTGTTATAATTACTTTGGCTACATTGGTCAAGTAATTCTCCCACACCCTTTGCGTTGTACTCATTTTTAGTACACGATACCCCTAGTACACCCCTCAGAGCCTATCTTTTCGTTTCGACCTTTAAGCATTTTACTTAAAGGAAGAATTGGTTTACACCCCACTTAAATGTACACCCAAATCGCCTTATCCTACCTTGTATGCACTCATCTTTAGTGCATTATTCTGACAACATTTGTTTAAACCCTTAGTTAATTATCTAATTGATTACATGGTTGCTAAGTCGAGTCATATCCTTGTACATATTGTTTTGGGACGATTGGGACTTATGGGTAAAGTACTAATGTAATGGAGTAATGGGGAAGAACAACATTATTACCCCCATATGTGCTAAATATTTTAAAAAAGTACTCCAAGTGTTTCGATTATCTTAATTCGAGTCATTAGAATAGTTATTTGTAAAGTTATGTCAAAGTTCAAGTGTAAGGGGATGCAACGCCCCTATGATGTATTATTTTGGATGGTAGGGCAAGAATGTATGACCAAAAAAAAAATACAAAAAAATACAAAAAAATACAAAAAAATGAGAAAAAGAAAAGTAGAAAAAACATACGGACTACCATCCCGTTTCATTTTATGTGTATTTTATGTTTTTGTTATTTTGTTTTTAGCTTAAGTCGAGTCTAGTCTTGGCTTAGCAACGCCATATTGTACATGTAATTAATCAAGATCTTTAACTCGCCACCAGTAAAATATCCCTTATCCAACAAATCCGTGTTTATCATATCCCTACACCTCACGTTATAACCCATGTAAAAGCCCTCTTTGATAGTTTATCTTAGGTGCTTACGCCTAGTGGAGAAGGTTTTCGATCCTTTCCCAAGCCTATGGTAATCTATTTGCTATGACAGGTTGTGAGAGATATTATCCGTTTTCATTTATGAGATTTATGTTGATGACACCTGAGAGATGTGAGTATCTAAACACTACTTGTGAGGTGCTAGTTTGTAATCTCCATGCTTATTATGATTAAAGTGGAACGATTATTTATTGTAATTACTTTTATATTAGCATTAAATGACCCCTAACTTGTATTTTGATTATAATAAAAGCGCATTTGCTTGAGGACAAGCAAATCTCAAGTGTAAGGGTATTTGATGAAGCGAAAAGTGTACCGCTTTTGGGGGGTCATTTAATCCATAAATCGTATTTATTTGATCAAATATTGCCCTAAATCGTTCCTTTTGTCATTTTAGGTACTTTGGAGAAGAAATCTGGAAAAGGAAGCATTTTGGACGTTTTTGGAGCATAAAAGTGAAGAAAATGGCAAAGTCTCAAAATTGGCTGGAAAAGTACCTTTGACGGCGTCAAGTATTGCTCTTGACGGCGTCACGGCTTGGCAAAAATGGTGGATATGAAAAATACACATGATAAGCCAGGGAGTTTTACAAAGGAAGTCTGACGGCGTCACCCTTTGAAGTGATCAAGGTCGTCACGGTTTAAGCTAAAGAGAGACGGCGTCAAGCTTTATTCTGACGGCGTCAAGCCTTGATAAGCCAGGGAGGATATTGGAGGACTAAAGAGGGACGGCGTCAGGAAGACCATCCGGGAACCCTAGACACGGCGAGGTGACGGCGTCAAGATCTATAACGTGACGCCGTCAGCCACTAAGTTCTATATATAGTTTTGCAATTTTTTGTCATTAGTGTGCAACTTTGTGAGGAGAAACCCTAAGACGAATTTCTGCCATTTTTAAGGGTTTTCATACCCTTGGATCTCCCATGTTTAATTGAAGATAAGTTATCATTTAATCAATCAATATGTCTATGTGTTGTTTGATTATGTCTTGTTCTTGTCTTTTAATTAACATGCTAGGCTAGATTTATCTTGTGTTTGCTTAGATCTAATGAAACCTAACTATTGATTATTTGTTATTAGTGTGTTATTAGTTGTATTGGATGATTGTTTATCGATGTTAGGCTTAAGAAAACTGGCTAACCTCCTATTCGGTAACTTGCTTGAACGTCTTAAGAAACATGAACCAATGCGTACTAGGTTTTTATGGTTGTATTTAATGCATGAGCGAATTCTAGTGATCCCATGTTAGGAGCTTCTTAGTCGGCTCGACATAGGAGTGAAGTAGGAGCTTATAGAGTTGGGGAAGTACGTACGCCACCCCACGATTGGTATTAAGGAATACACCCGTCATCCACGCAATTAATACACACTAATCAACCGGTAAAAGATAGTTAGGGAGTAAGGAAATCTAAGTAAACACATTTCTCTCCACATAAGTTTCACAACTCTTTTCATTTTCAGTTATTTTATTTTATTTGCATTTGTAGTTATTTGGGTTAGTTGACTAGCAACTAATTCCGCCCACTCCTTCAAAACCGAGATTTTACTTGCTTTCATAAAAACATAAAAAAATACAAAAAAAGAATCTTCCCTCACCCTTAGACCTATTAGAGTAGTTTTTCAATCCTAACGACACTATTCCCTGTGGAGAACGATCAATCCCCCGTACTTACCACTACACTATACTACATCGGTCAGGTACACTGCCTGGTGGGGTTGTAAGCCTCTTGAGATCCCTCGAGAGGTAAAACCTGTTGTAAGGTCGCAAAACCACGCATCAATAGATGTGGTGTTTTGGGTGTTGTTAACTTCTGATCCATCGTCTGAACCAGGCATTTTTTTGGTTGTTTTGTTTGAGAGGGTGTAAAAGAAAAGATGTTCTTAGTATCACAGAGACTCTCCCAAGGCTCTGATACCACTTGTTGAACCTAAGACCTTGATAGATCTTTGAGCGCTCGTGGATCGATAGCAATGTTTATGTAATCACAAACACACTAATAGAAAGTCTCTATTACTTGTATTCTAAAGCGGAAATCAAACACAAGTATAAACACAAATAACTAAGAACGGTTTGATCCTCTATGGATCTTTGATTAATACTAAAACTTGTTTTTTTCAACTCGCACATAATACATAATAATGTCTTCCTTTTATAGATAAGGAACCCTAAACCGTTTCACAAGAAACGTATATTCTAAAAACTAATAGAAGATATGCATTATAATTTCCTAATAAAACTCGTGCATATCCTAACTAATAACAAAATACGCGGAAACACTTCATCAGCAGAAACATAATACTCAGAATCTCTACTTCCGCAGAAACACTTCTTCAGCAGATTCCATCTCTTCAGCAGAATCCATCAGCAGTATTTTTTAGCAGAATTCTTACTTAGCAGAATTCCCAACATCATATTCTTTCAAAGCTGGACAAGAATTAGAACACTTTTTAACCTTATGTACCTCTGATTCTGAGAAGGCCATCAATCCAAATTTGGTTGGTTCCTCCTCTTCTTCCATGAAGCTCCAGTCAAAGCCAGCTCCATCAATAGCTACCATTGCCTTGGAAGAAGTCTCCTCCATATTCACTGTTCTCCTATTTCCCTGCTGACTTTTGTGCCCTTTACCCTTGTTGTCCTATTGTCTAGGGCTTCTGCATTCTCTGGCAAAGTGTCCCATCTTGTGACAATTATAACATTCCACCTTGGATTTTTCATAGCCAGCAACATCTCCTCCATTGAAAGTAAGCTTCTTTTCAGTCCTTTGAAAGTACTTCTTTGCCCTAACGCTTATAAAAGCCATTTGCCACTTCAAGTCGATTGCTTCCAAGTCATCTTCATGAATTTAAAGAAGGTCTCCATTGTAGATTTGAGACCCATTGGATTGCTCTGACACAAAAGCATAGATAGTTTCATCACTCAAGCTAGCAGTGCTAGTTTTTGCACTAGCAGTACTAACTTTAGGGCTAGTAGTACAAACATCTTGATCATCCTCAGGACTGCTATTGCTGGGGGATGACAAAAATGCCATGTTTCCAGATACAGAACTGGTGCTTCCTGTCTTTTTCACCTTTTGTTCAACAATCTTAAGATTGTTGTACAGCTCATTAAGTGTCATCTTCTCCAGTTTAGGCTTGTTGCTCCAAACAACAACATGGGTGTTCCATTCAGCAGACAAACTATTGAGAAACTTTATGTTTAGGTCTTTTTGTGGAATCACTATCTTCAAGCTAGCAAGTTGGCTAACAATCCTCTGTAGCCTGTTAAAGACATGATCAAGAGTTTCAGTGCTTGTGGCACTAAAATTCTCATAGCTTTGCTTCAGCAGTGTTCTTTGTGCCTTATTAGTGGCTTCATTACCACCAAACCTATCTATAATTGCTGCAAAAAGTGTCTTTGCAGTCTCATAATGACTGAAGTTCAACACCTGATCATTGGAAATTGCCATGAGCAACAAACTCTTGGCTTTGAGATCATTCTTCTTCTTGATCCTTTCATCATTGGTGACTGGTTCAGTGTTGAGTTTAGTAGTTTTAGAACCATCAGCAAGTGTTTCTTCAGAAGTTGTTGGTTTAAAAGAATCACCATGCATAATGATATCCCATAGTGCATAATCTTACACCATGAAGTACTGCTCAATTCTGATCCTCCAGAGATCATATTCGTTTTGTTTGAGCATTGGTAGTTTGGCAGTGATTGAGGTTTGTGAAGTTTCCATGTCTATCTTCCTTGTTGAAAGAAAAAGTTCTTCTAATACCACTTGAGAGTATCTTCTAATTCAAACCCAACAGGGACTTACGATCCCTGAACCAACTCAGAAGACTGGGAGGAAGAGAAAAGTTGTAGGCCAAGAACCTGAACAATTCATAGCAGCTCTTAATTGCAACAAGATTCCACCTGAAGGGGTCAAGTTCGTTCCTAACAAAGTAATCAAGCTTCCTGAGTATGGTATCTTCTTCGTCAATGAGTTTGGCCAACAGGCCTTTAAAAGAGTCAGTGACATAAACTTGGTGGAAACAACAACTCTTCTTGCATACAAGCTGATGGCACTTCACGTGAAGAGCTGACCGGATCTAAACACACGAATTGTGTTAAGGATACTTTGAGTATATACTTGATAGCACGCGGAATTTACTACCAAGTACTTATAAGAGTTTGTGTTCGGTGATTGTTTGTGATCATAAGAATGCAACAGTAAGAACAATAACACAAAGTTTAACCAAACGATTTGCTTCAATAACTATATGAATTACAATGAGATCGTGAAGCTATATTAGTCATGCATGTCCTTAAAACTTAACCAAGGATCTTATAAACAGTACTAACTTCTTATACCAACAATACTAACTGACTTAGTACTGTTAGTGTATTCTTTAGTAACTCTTCAGCCGTACTAACGTATAACTGGCAGTATCAATTGTTGGTTTAATTCCCAACAATCCTCCCCTAAACTTATGATTTTTGGGTAAATCATTAAGCTTCTTGAATTAAACATTAACTTTCTTTGATGGAGGGAATTCTTTCAAACACGTATCTTCAATCTTGAACCACTTCAGCATCATCTTCATTTGAAAGAAATTCTAACAGCAAGTACTCCAATATCTTCAATAAAACTCTGAATATTCCTCCCCTGAATTCTATGCTTTCTTTATGAGGTCTAACAAACCTCGAGCAAACGATCTCCACAAAAATTTTGACTGTTGATTATCCTCCCCTGTTTGAAAGAATTGTCACCATCACACAAATCTGAATAATCTTCAATCATGACAATTTGTACAAGTTGAGAGAGGTCCATCATAGAACATGAACTTAGTATAAAACCAAGTAGTAACCATCAGTACAAACTGTTCATCAAAAATATTTTAAGAGACAGTATAAACTGTGTGTGAACTTGAAAACAGTTTTGTTCACTTATAGTTTTTAGCAAACTATCAGCTATCAACGGATTTGATATGTCTTTACCAATAGCCGTTTGCTTTGGACTAGTCAACTCTTTACTTTAAGATATGGTGAGTTGATAACCATCTAGTTTTTGGTAAACTGTCAACCACAAACGGGTTTGATTAGTCTTTACCAGAAACCGTTTGATCTGGACTAGTTGGTTCTTATGTGGATTAGACATGGTGAACCAATTACCATTTGTTGTGTGACAGACACTCACACTTGACATTTCAAACCACCATTCTTTTCAAAGCACAATCCAATCCAGAATTTACAAATTGCAACCATTTTGCTTATTCAACCTGCAAATGTTAGTCCAAAACCAAAGAAAACACAATACAGAATATTTTCCTTTTTGATAGCTATTATTTTGACTAACAAATTCCATAAGCAGTACTTAAAAGTATTCAAGCAGTACAAACTATACACATAGCACAACTAGCAGTACAAAAACCAAAAACACTTAGACATTAATCTTTTGAAGGATTAAGCATTCCAATACCTGTTACCAAGTACTGAAACCTTCCTACATCAAAACCTTTTGTTAATAAATCAGCAAAGTTGTCATCAGTGCAGATTTTGACAACCTGAACTAACTTCTTTTCAGCATAGTCTCTTATAAAATGATGTCTAATTTCAATGTGTTTAGTTTTGGAATGTTGAACTGGATTTTTAATGATACACATTGTACTGCTATTGTCTATATATATAATTGTATTTAAGAAATTGTACCCATAGTCAAGAAACTGATTTTGAATCCAGAGGACTTGAGCACAACAACTTGCTGCTGCTACATATTCTGCTTCTGTTGTTGAAGTAGCCACCATAGTCTGCTTTTTACACTGCCAAGAGATTAATCTGCATCCCAAGAACTGACAACCTCCTGTTGTTGACTTTCTATCCATGCTTGCACCAGCATAATCCGAATCAGAAAATGCTTCTAGATCAAATGCAGACTCTTTAGGATACCATAGTCCAAGGTTTGGTTGACCTTTAAGGTATCTGAAGATCCTCTTGACTACTGTTAAATGAGACACCTTAGGATTTTCTTGGAATCTTGCACAGGCACAAACTGCAAACATAATGTCAGGCCTAGATGATGTAAGATACATCAGAGACCCAATCATAGATCTGTACATGTGCACATCCACATCATCACCACTATGATCTTTTAGTAACAAGTGTGTCTCTTTATCAACAGGTGTACTAGCAACTTTGGCATCTGTGAACTGAAATTTTCTTAAGATTTCACCAACATACTTATCCTGAGAGATAAATATTCCATCTGACTTCTGCTGTACTTGAAGTCCTAGAAAGAAAGTAAGCTCACCCATAGAGCTCATATCAAACTGTTCTTTCATCAATTTCTCAAATTCTCTGCACATCTCTTTCTTTGTAGAACCAAAAATGATGTCATCTACATAGACCTGTACCAATAGAATATCATCCTTGTCCTTTTTAATAAAGAGAGTCTAATCAATTTTCCCTCTATGAAACCCATTCTTCAAAAGATATTTAGCAAGAGTTTCATACCAAGCTCTTGGAGCCTGATGCAATCCATATAGAGCTTTTACCACTTTAAAAACCTTGTCAGGATGGCCTGGGTCTATAAAATCTGGAGGTTGAGAAACATAGACCTCCTCATCAATAGTACCATACAGAAAGGGACTTTTCACATCCATTTTATAGACCATAAATCCCATAAATGAAGCATAAGCAAGAAATAATCTTATTGCTTCAATCCTGGCAACAGGAGTAAAAACCTCCTCATAATCTATCCCTTCTTCCTGAGTGTAGCCTTGAGCTACAAGCCTTGCTTTGTTCTTGATAACAATACCCCTTTCACCCTTCTTCTTCCTGAATACCCACTTAGTACCAATCACTCTCATCCCCTTTGGTAGATCAACCAGAACCCAAACCTTCTGAATTTTGAATTGAAGCAGCTCTTCTTGCATTGCCTCAACTCAACTTGATTCTTCTAAAGCCTTTAACACATTCTTGGGTTCAATCTGAGATAGGAAACATACAAACATACACTCATGCTCATCTTTATGATGTTTTTCCTCATACACAACACTAAGAAAACCATGGTGATCTGGATCTTGACTCTGTCTTCTTGTCTTGACTCCAGATTGTACATCTCCAATGACATTGGTAAGTGGATGATTCCTATTCAAAATTATTAAAGAAGTAGAAGGAGCTTCATAGTTGATAGGCATATTGTGCAGACCATCTCCAAAGAAATCAAAATCATTAACTTGGGGAGCAGTGGTAACTGGTGGATCAAGATTAAGTTGACTTGGTCCAGCATTATCAACATTCTGGTCATCAGTAGAAACTTGTGACTGAGCAATACTAATGTCATTTGTACTGCTCTTTGGAATATCAGATTCTTGTCCCTCTTGTCCAATGCCTACATCAGCTTCCTTCTCTTTGTTTACACCACTTGATGATGGAATATCATCATTCTTTGTAGAAGAACTATACAGTGGGCTATCTTCCATGATTGGCATCAATAGACAATCTTTATCATCTTCATCTTCAGAACCTGCATTTTTGTTAGTGTTTGTACCTGTAACAGGCACATAATTCATGGAATCTAAAAGACTGTCAATATCAAAGATCCAATCTGGACCAAAACCTGCAACATTTTGTTTATTCTCCAAAAATTCTATGTGCAGAGTATCTTCTACATGCTTGGTGCTTGTATTGTACACCCTAAAAGCCTTACTGTGCAGAGAATAACCAATAAAGAAACCTTCCTCAGATTTTCCATCAAACTTTCCTAGTTGGTCTTTGGTATTAAGGATAGTAACATGACAACCAAAAGGTCTCATGAAGCTTAAAGCAGGGGTTCTACCTCTAAGAAGCTCATAAGCAGTCTTATTGTGAGGTTGCACATCTAAAACCCTATTCAACACATAACAAGCAGTGCTAACTGCTTCAGCCCAAAATGAAACTGGTAGCTTAGAGTCAGCTTACATTGTCCTAGCAGCCTCTATAAGAGTCCTATTCTTTCTCTCAGCTACTCCATTTTGCTATGGGGTTCTAGCTACACTAAACTCCCTCTTAATACCTTTTTCTCTGCAAAAGTCATCCATCACCCTATTCTTAAATTCAGTCCCATTATCACATCTGATTATTTTAACTTTCTTATCAACTAGGTTTTCTTGCTTCAACAATGAAGGTCTTAAGGATTTCACTTGTCTCTGATGCGTGGGTTTTGCAACCTTACAACAGGTTTTACCTCTCGAGGGATCTCAAGAGGCTTACAACCCCACCAGGCAGTGTACCTGACCGATGTAGTATAGTGTAGTGGTAAGTACGGGGGATTGATCGTTCTCCACAGGGAATAGTGTTCGTTAGGTGTGAAAGGCTACTCTAATTAGGTCTAAGGGTTGAGGAAGATTCTTTTTATGTTTTTATAATTTTATAAAAGCAAGTAAAATCTCGGGTTTTGAAGGAGTGGGCGGAATTAGTTGCTAGTCAACTAACCCAAATTACTACAAATGCAAATAAAATAAAATAACAAAAATGAAAAGTGGTGAGAAACTTATGTGTAGAGAAATGTGTTTTACTTAGATTTCCTTACTCCCTAACTATCTTTTACCGGTTAATTAGTGTGTATTAGTCGTGTGGATGACGGGTGTATTCCTTAATACCATTCGTGGGGTGGCGTACTTACTTCCCCAAACTCTACAAGCTCCTACTTCACTCCTATGTCGAGCCGGCTAGGAAGCTCCTAACATGGGATCACTAGAATTCGCTTGTGCATTAAATACAACCATAAAAACCTTTAGTACGCGTTTGGTTCATGTTTCTTAAGACGTTCAAGCAAGTTACCGAATAGGAAGTTAGCCAGTTTTCTTAAGCCTAACATAGATAAACAATCATCCAATACAACTAACAACACACTAACAACCAATAATCAATAGCTAGGTTTCATTAGATCTAAGCAAACACAAGATAAAATTAGCCTAACATGTTAAACAAAAGACAAGCATAAGATAGAATCAAACAACACATAGACATATTGAATGATTAATTGATAACTTATCTTTCAATGAAACATGGAAGATCTCAGGGCAAAAAGCCCTGAAAAAGTAGCTAAAATCGTCTTAGGGTTTTATCCCAAAATTCCACACACTAAGCTCTCCCTTTCATGACAAAAAATTAGAAAACTATATATAGACTTTGACATCTGACGGCGTCACCTTATGCATTGTGACGCCGTCACCTCGCCGCTTTTAGGGTTCCCGGATGACCATCTTGACGCCGTCCCTCTTTAGCTCTTCAAAAATCCATTCTGGCTTATCAAGGCTTGACGCCGTCGGACCTATAACGTGACGCCGTCCCCTTATGATTTAAGCCGTGACGCCCTTGATTTAGTTAAAGCGTGACGCCGTCAGAATTCTCATGCAAACTCACTGGCCCGTCATGAGTAAATTTCACATCCAACTTTTCTTGCCAAGGCATGACGCCGTCTGGAGTTAATGTTGACGCCGTCAAAGGTGACTTTCAGCACAATTTTGAGACTTTGCCGTTTTCTTCACTTTTATGCTCCAAAAACGTCCAAAATGCCTCCTTTTCCAGATTTCTCCTCAAAAGTACCTAAAATGACAAAAGGAACGATTTAGGGCAATATTTGATCAAATAAATACGATTTCGGGCTTAAATGACCCCTTAAAAGCGGTACACTTTTCGCCTCATCAAATACCCTTACACTTGAGATTTGCTTGTCCTCAAGCAAATGCGCTTTTATTCTAATCAAAATACAAGTTAGGGGTCATTTAATGCAAACATAAAAGTAATTACAACAAATAATCGTTCCACTTCAATCATAATAAGCACGGAGATTATATACTAGCACCTCACAAGTAGTGTTTAGATACTCACATCTCTCAAGTGTCATCAAAATAAATCTCATAAATGAAAACGGAAAATATCTCTCACTACCTGTCATAGCAAATAGATTACCATAGGCTTGGGAAAGGATCGAAAACCTCCTCCACTAGGCGTAAGCACCTAAGATAAACTATCAAAGAGGGCTTTTAAATGGGTTATAACGTTAGGTGTAGGGAAAAGGAAAACACGGTTTGGTTGGATAAAGGATATTTTACTGGTGGCGAGTTAAAAATCTTGATCAATTACATGTACTATACAACGTTGCTAAGCCAAGACTAGACTCGATCTTAAGCTAATGAAAGAAAATAACAAAACATAAACATAAAATAAACATAAAATGAAACGGGATGGTAGTCCGTATGTTTTTTTCTACTTTTTTTTTTTTTCTCATTTTTTTGTATTTTTCTTGATTTTTTCGATTTTTTTTTTTTTTTTTTTTTTTTTTTTTTTTTTTTTTTTTTTTTTTTTTTTGCATACACTTTTACCCTACCATCCAAAATAATACATCATAGGGGCGTTGCATCCCCTTACACTTGAACTTTTACATAACTTTACAAATAACTATTCTAATGACTCGAATTAAGATAATTGAAAAACTTGGAGTACTTTTAAAACATTTAGCACATATGGGGGTAATAAATGATGTTCTTCCCCATTACTCCATTACACTAGTACTTTACCCATGAGTCCCAATCGTCCCAAAACAATATGTACAAGGATATGACTCGACTTAGCAACCATGTAATCAACTAGATAATTAACTTGGGTTTAAACAAATGTTGTAACAATAATGCACTAAAAATGAGTGCATACAAGGTAGGCTAAGGCGATTTGGGTGTACATTTTAGTGGGGTGTAACAAATTCTTCCTTTAAGTAAAATGCTTAAAGGTTGAAACGAAAAGATAGGCTCTGAGGGGTGTACTAGGGGTATCGTGTACTAAAAATGAGTACAACGCAAAGGGTGTGGGAGAATTACTTGACCAATGTAGCCAAAGTAATTATAACAAAAACACAGGTGTAAAACAATGGGTTAATCCTAATGCCTCTTATCATGTAGTAAATCTAACTACACGAATGTAGTCTCACTTGTGGCCTTGGAATGGTCCTAACGCAAGTTCTAGAATCTAAGTGCTACCGGTACACACATCATAGCATAAATGCTTTTCCTACCAATTCTAGGGGCGAACCTCACATATTTGGGGTGGAAAATTTTTTAGTGGTACGGTTTTTGTGCTAGTCATATAACTCCTATCCATGAGACGCTTATTAAGATCAAAGTTTCACTCCTATATGTTGTAAAAAATTTTAAATTTGGCACTAAAATTACCTTAACAAGTATTTCTCTCAGTTTTATTACACATCTACCATCAAACAAACAAAAATCAAGCACAATTGTATTCTCAAAAATCGTACTTTTACCCTCCCCTTACACTTAAGATGAACATTGTCCCCAATGTTCAAATAACAAGATGTAAAAGAATAAAGTAAAAGAATGAAATCAAATACTCCCCTGATTCGCTCGTTGGATAATGAAATTACACGGTTAAATCGTCCTCCAAAGAGAATGTTGAAGCTCCATGACTAATGCATCGCCATAAGCTTGATTCAAAACATTTCCTTGTCCAAAATAACCTGTTGAACCTGAGAAAACAAACACGAAAACCTGCATAACATCGGCGGGATAAAATCTATATATAAGGATATAATGCTTGTGGAATGATAATTTTGCAGATTCCTGGAGATTATAAGTTGGAGATTTTAATAAAAACTTTTTATGAAAACAAAATTTTCAAAAATTTCTGGAAATTAAATCTGACGCCGTCAGGTTATAACCCCTGACGCCGTCAGAAATGACCTGACAAAAATTCTCGTTTTAAGTTTCCGGAAAATTTCTGGAAAAACCTTTACCTTACTTCCTGGAAATCCTGCAAAACATCATTATGACTCGATACAAGCATTTGACTCAAACAAATACGAATATGTATGTTAATTTAATATTATTATGATTCATGTTCATTTGTTCTAATAAACCGATTTGACTTTCCCTTACACTTATCTTTTGCAAAATACCTTTATATGTAGTTAAGACGAAGTTAAAAACAAAATAAAGCATTTTCACAATTTTAGTTTTGAACATGACTCAATAATAATAAAAATTAAACATACATACGGAAGCAAATAAAATCAAACAAACAAATAAATAAACACACAAAGCAAATAAAACATGGGCTGCCTCCCAAGAGCGCTTGTTTTTGTTCGAGTCACGAGCCTGCCTCTACCCTTATTTAACGGATAAAGGAGAGGTTTTTTCTACACTTAGGATTAAGTGCGGGTGATAGTAGCGATACACACCATCTGGGTGGAAGTATGCCATGTGAGGAAAGAGTGACGGATGAATTATATGCTCAAAGGGGTGTGCTCCTTTCATCATAACCTTGCCTAGTTCACTTTGGTCAATGGGTGATTTTGAGTTTCCTCCTAAAAAGGGATCATCTTCTATCAACTTCGAGAGACTCCTAGTTGGGAATCCATCTTGACCTAATAAACCCGGTTTAAACCCATAATGTTTCTTGCGGTCAATCATGAATGGGTGATGTAAGTATGTAAGGTCATGGTTCACTCCTATGTTAGCTTCCTCTCTACAAGGCCTAGAGTCTACTTCCTTAATCTTAACATTACCCGGACTACATGGTTTGATGGGTGGATCGGGACCTAATTCAATTCCTAAGTTCACATCTAAGGATGGAAGATTAGGTAACGGTTTTGGTTTAGGCTCCGGTTCATCAAAACTAGGAACTTCCCTAGAACTAAGAGTAAGGTTATCATTATGAGTATTCAAACCTATATGCTCTAGTGGTGCTTGGTCCAAGGGTTCTACCTCAATTGGGGTTCCTAAAGTCTCTTCTACTTCTTCTGAATAAGTCACGGGCGGTGTGTATGCCTCAAATGATGGTAGGACTTGTGGGGTATTTGGCGGGCTTGGATTTTCTACTTTATCATCCATCTTATCAAGATCACCTATATCCTCAACATGTGTTTCATTATAATCCAACCCTAACATTTTCCCAAGTATCTCAAGTGCTTCTCTAGGCATCTTAACTTCTATATCCGAATCATAAGGATCATCCTCAATATTATGACTGCTATATTCAAATTGCCCAAAAGATTCATCATGTGTTTCTTGAGATTCATCATCATCGATCATAAAACCTAGGTCTTTTTGATCAATGTGATCATGTTTGGCTAAATCCTCCATCACATCAAGGTCACCTATGTGTTTGTTTTGTACTATGGCATTACATGACAACCACTTAGGTATCTCAACACTAACATATTCATCCCCAAACAAACTTGTTTCATGATCCTCGAATTTTGTGGTCAATTGACTTGTACTAACGTTTGTTGGGTTGTCTACTATATAATAATATTGGGCACACTCTTCAATAGCTTCCCATGCTTTCTCAGCACTTAATTCCCTAATATCCCTGCCGGCAATATGGTAAATGTACCTTTGGGCTTGTCGGTCGACATGATTGTAAAAGAATTGAGTTAGGGACCAAAAATCGAAGTTATGATGAGGGACTTTTTGGAGTAAATATTTAAAACGAGTCCATGCATCATAGAGAGGTTCATCTTTATGTTGTTTAAACATCAAGATGTCATATGGAGTGGGTGAATTACGTGGTTGGTAGTATGGTGGATTCGCGTTCTCCATAATGGTGAACGGAAGAGTCAATGGAAATTACGAACAAACACACAAAGAAATAAGATAGACTAAAGAAAACCTAGAAAAATAAAATAAAAATCTCACTAGAAAGGAATCTAGTGAGTAGACCTAATAGAAATAAAAATTCAACCTAAACAATAACTATTCCCCGGCAACGGCGCCAAAAACTTGATGCGTGGGTTTTGCAACCTTACAACAGGTTTTACCTCTCGAGGGATCTCAAGAGGCTTACAACCCCACCAGGCAGTGTACCTGACCGATGTAGTATAGTGTAGTGGTAAGTACGGGGGATTGATCGTTCTCCACAGGGAATAGTGTTCGTTAGGTGTGAAAGGCTACTCTAATTAGGTCTAAGGGTTGAGGAAGATTCTTTTTATGTTTTTATAATTTTATAAAAGCAAGTAAAATCTCGGGTTTTGAAGGAGTGGGCGGAATTAGTTGCTAGTCAACTAACCCAAATTACTACAAATGCAAATAAAATAAAATAACAAAAATGAAAAGTGGTGAGAAACTTATGTGTAGAGAAATGTGTTTACTTAGATTTCCTTACTCCCTAACTATCTTTTACCGGTTAATTAGTGTGTATTAGTCGTGTGGATGACGGGTGTATTCCTTAATACCATTCGTGGGGTGGCGTACTTACTTCCCCAAACTCTACAAGCTCCTACTTCACTCCTATGTCGAGCCGGCTAGGAAGCTCCTAACATGGGATCACTAGAATTCGCTTGTTCATTAAATACAACCATAAAAACCTTTAGTACGCGTTTGGTTCATGTTTCTTAAGACGTTCAAGCAAGTTACCGAATAGGAAGTTAGCCAGTTTTCTTAAGCCTAACATAGATAAACAATCATCCAATACAACTAACAACACACTAACAACCAATAATCAATAGCTAGGTTTCATTAGATCTAAGCAAACACAAGATAAAATTAGCCTAACATGTTAAACAAAAGACAAGCATAAGATAGAATCAAACAACACATAGACATATTGAATGATTAATTGATAACTTATCTTTCAATGAAACATGGAAGATCTCAGGGCAAAAAGCCCTGAAAAAGTAGCTAAAATCGTCTTAGGGTTTTATCCCAAAATTCCACACACTAAGCTCTCCCTTTCATGACAAAAAATTAGAAAACTATATATAGACTTTGACATCTGACGGCGTCACCTTATGCATTGTGACGCCGTCACCTCGCCGCTTTTAGGGTTCCCGGATGACCATCTTGACGCCGTCCCTCTTTAGCTCTTCAAAAATCCATTCTGGCTTATCAAGGCTTGACGCCGTCGGACCTATAACGTGACGCCGTCCCCTTATGATTTAAGCCGTGACGCCCTTGATTTAGTTAAAGCGTGACGCCGTCAGAATTCTCATGCAAACTCACTGGCCCGTCATGAGTAAATTTCACATCCAACTTTTCTTGCCAAGGCATGACGCCGTCTGGAGTTAATGTTGACGCCGTCAAAGGTGACTTTCAGCACAATTTTGAGACTTTGCCGTTTTCTTCACTTTTATGCTCCAAAAACGTCCAAAATGCCTCCTTTTCCAGATTTCTCCTCAAAAGTACCTAAAATGACAAAAGGAACGATTTAGGGCAATATTTGATCAAATAAATACGATTTCGGGCTTAAATGACCCCTTAAAAGCGGTACACTTTTCGCCTCATCAGTCTCATCCTTAGTTTTCATAAATAATACCCAAGAAAACCTACTGTAAGCATCAGTAACAACAAGACAGTATCTTTTAAAATTCAAGCTATTCACTGAAGTAGGACCAAATAAGTCCATATGCAACATATATAAAGCTTGAGAAATAGAGTTCTGCGCCTTTGGCTTACATGAGGCTCTGTGTTGCTTACCTTTAAGGCAAGAAACACAGGTTTGGTCATTCAGAAAAGTTTTGTTAGGTAATCCTCGTACCAAACCATTTTTAGCAATTTTGTTAATGGTTTTAAAATTAACATGACCAAGCCTTCTGTGCCACAACATTGATTCTTCCAATGTGGCTTTTGCAACAAGGCAAGTAAGACCTTCTTCAGGAACAAGGTTGTTCATCTCAATACTATATGTATTACCCTTTCTGGGGATTTTAAGCAATACTTGATTTTCATCAGGTAGCATGAAATCAGGAGAAAGAATAAGGCAGTCAGTATCTGTAAAAAGAACCTTATTCATTTTATCACATATCTGTGACACACTAAAGAGGTTGTACTTTAACTTTGGTACAAAATACACATTCTCAAAATCAAGATTACCAGTCTTTATTACACCTTTACCAGTAATCCTTCCTCCAACACCACCTCCAAAGATAACAGGTCCTCCATCTAGAGCAATGAAGTCTGAAAGGTCTGACATGTTACCAGTCATGTGCCTGGAACATCTACTATCTGAGTAGCCTCTGTCTTCTTCACCATATGAAGGATGTTCCTGCACACAAAATAAAGGTTTTAGTACCTTTTGGGGACCCAAACCATCACTGGCTTGGATCTGCCTTGTGCATCAATATGAGAAAATTTATTGGAATTCATTGATGCACCATTGGGTTTGTTAGATTTTCTAACCCAATGTGCTGAGGCCTTGACAGCATTGCCCCATTTACCCTTAACAACATTAAAGTTTCTAGCAGTAGGAACTGCTGACCTAGCAGTTGGAACTGCTGACCTAGCTTTAGACACCCATTTTTGATTGGTCATTGTTGTTTTCTTATAAAAATGCTTTTTAACTATTTGTGCATGATTTGAAAATTGCTTTGCACTGGAAACAGTTTGTTTGTTCTTAAACCATTTGTTTGGTCTAGCAGTTTAAACTGCTTTGATGCCAGACCTTAACATAACTGCTCTGGGTGACATTTTATGATTCACATTAGGGTCAGTCAACCTTGTTGGACTATTTTGAGTTACCCTAGCATTGTTATTCCTATTCACCCTTGAATTCCCAAAAACATTCTTTTTCCATGGGTTAGAATCACAATAAGCAGCCAAATGGTCAAAACTTCCACAAACAAAACATACTTTTCTAATCATAACAAACTCATCATCCAATTGCTTAGATTTTGAGTGGTTCCAATTCCTCTGATCTTTTGAAACTAGAGATCTGTTCTTAGTCCTATACATCTCAGCATACTTGACATTTTTCCTAACTAGTTTTATGTTTTCAGTTTTAACCACCTTAGGAGCATGTTTAACTTCTACCTTAACAACATCAGGTTTAACCTTAACCTGATCATCCTCATCATCAGATGTCCAATCCTCAATAATTGGAGCATCTGAGTTCCTATCAAAAGACATCTTTTCCTCAGAAAGAGATTTATCACTAGCACTAACATAGGAATCCTCAGCCTTAACAAATTTAACAGGATTCTCACTAATTTTAGTACCATATCCAGGAAAATCCATATCTTTAAACTCTTCTAAACCTGTATGAGCTAGATCAATTCCTGGTGGAACAAACATTCCTCTGTTTGGGGGTGCAACAGATTTATACCCTAAACCAGATTTTGCCTTATTGAACACTTGACTCTCTACTATCTTTTGAACTCCTTTAGATGTATGCTCCAGGGTGTCAACACTAAGCTGTATATTTTCTTTTTCTTTCTTAAGTTTCTCTAACTCATATACAAGTCCACTCATCTTAACATCTTTTAATTGCAAATCCCTCTTTAAAACAGCTATATCATCATTAAAGTTTGACTCATTCTTTCTATAAAAATCAAGTTGTTCTTCCAAAACAGCTAGTCCTCTTTCATGGTTTGACAGATTAAAACTTACTTGATTAAATTCTACTCTAAGATCATCATACTGTTTCTTAAGGGTTTCATAATCTCTTAAAGCATGACAAGAATTTGAACATTTTTGAACAACATGTACCTCAGAGTCTGAAAAGGCCATCAATGCAATGCTAGCTGGTTCCTCTTCCTCTTCCATAAAGCTCCAATCAAAACCAGCTCCATCCAGAGCAACCATTGCCTTTGAGGAAGAAGTTTCTTCCACATTCACTGTTCTTCTATTCTGACTCTTGTTCCCATTCCCCTTGTTCTTTTGTCTAGGACTTCTACATTCCCTAGCAAAGTGCCCCATTTTATGACAATTATAGCACTCTACCTTGCTCTTGTCATATCCAGCAACATCTCTTCTGTTAATACAAATAGCGTCTCAAAAATGTTATTTATATTCTTTAATCTTTTCTTAGTTTTGTTAATGACAAATAAAAGGAATATCTTTTAGCAAATAATAAATACTAGCTTAAGTCTCTTAAGTACACATTTTACACTTCACATAATAACCAAGAATTACAAGTTTGCTTATTTAGTAACTTGTTTCCTTAAAAGGAAACTTTAATTCTAAAATCATTCCATGACATCATTGCATACATCACATACAATATCTTTGATATATCTTGTTTAGATTTGCAAGTTACATAGTGGACATTTGAGGATCTTGGATGATTTGGTAAGATATGGAAGATTTGGTAAGATACAACAAATCCTTAGCTGTCATCCTCCCACGGATCCAAGTCCAATGAAGGACGGATCCCTTCTGAGGGATCCGTGGGATCCGTGAGCTGAAGATCAGCTTGCCTATAAATAGCAAGCTGATCATTTGGCTTTCTTATCACTCATATAGCTTTAACACACATATTCATTTAGTACATATCTTACTAACATCATTCATAGTTGCATTTCACTTTGATCTTTCATTTTGTAGAAGAGAGATCAAGCATTCAAGAATCTACAGAACCGTAATCCTTTAGTTGCATTACTGTGTGATATTGTAGTTTGTTTCACACATCATATCTATCATTTGTAATCAGTGAGTGTGGTTAGTGCTTTAGTCCTTAAAGCACAAAGAGTGTAGGGAGTGGTTGTACCCTTGTAAAGAACTCGACATCTAGCTTAGTGTCGGTAAGGTAAATAGGCGACGTCAGGTTGGTTCTACCTTGTGAAAGAACCCGGTGTTTAGCTTAGTACCGGAAAAGGAAGTAAGCGACGTGTAAAGGTTTTCTCCGCCTAGGAAAGGAGTTTGTTTCTTAGTGAAAGATAAACTCTCGAGTTGGAAACTCGGGGAGTGGAGTAGGGCAAGGAATAGAGTTCTTGTAGCCGAACCACTATAAACAACAGTGTCGTGTGGTTTGATCATTCCTCTCTTTATCTTTTGTTTACATTGTGTGATTATTTATTTGTGATTGTTTCCTTTGAATTAGCATATAGTAACAAAGGAAATAAAGTTTGAAAAACGGTAAAAACTATTCAACCCCCCTTCTAGTTTTCCACAATTGGCATCAGGAGCTACGTTACTTAAGATCTTTAAAATATATTGTATTTTAAAACTTAAAACGATCCATGGATTTTGAAAACTTTAAAGAAGGGCAATCTATGCAGAGACCACCTCTATTTGAACCAAATTGTCTTATTTATTGGAAAAATCGCTTTGAGACTTATGTAAAGTCAAAGGATATAGATATATGGTATATAATAGTTGATGGTGATTACAAACCTATTAGTAATAATATTTCGGGTGGTCGGGATGAAGGAGCTTCCCTTACTCGTCACAGTGATGAGCAAAAGAAACTAATTGCCAAAAATAATGAAGCCAAAATGATGCTTTATAATGCCTTACCTAAGAAAGAATATGAAAGAGTTTTTATGTGTAAAACGGCTAAGGATATTTGGCAATCTCTTATTATCACACATCAAGGGAACTCACAAGTAAAAGATAACAAAATTGATCTTCTTGTCCAACAATACGAACAATTTGTTATCTCTGAAGATGAGACCATTGATAGTGCGTTTGCTAAGTTCAATACTATTATTACATCACTTAAAGCACTTGATGAATCTTTTTCTAGTAAGAATTTTGTCAGGAAGTTTCTAAGAGCACTCCATCCAAAATGGGGAGCAAAGGTGACAGCTATTGAAGAATCTAAGGATCTCTCAAGCATGACACTGGATGAGCTCATAGGAAACCTAAAAGTTCACGAAATGATTATGGAAAAAGACTCGGAAATTGTCAAAGGCAAAAAGGAGAAGATTAAGCCTATTGTCTTGAAAGCCAAAGTCGAGTCAAGTGATGATGATGAGTCTTGTTCAAACAGTGATGATGAAGAGTATGCCATGGCCGTGAGGGATTTCAAGAAATTCTTCAGGAGACGAGGAAAGTTTGTAAAACCACCTCGTGATGAAAAGAAATCCTCTCGGAAAGATCATGACGATAAGAAAGGTAAGGTTGATAGGAAATGCTATAGGTGTGGTGACTCCAGTCACTTAATAGGAGAATGTCCAAATCCTCCAAAGACCAAGTCTCAAAGAGCCTTCGTTAGTGGAGCTTGGAGCGATAGTGAAGGAGATGATGATGATGAGCCTAAGAACAACGAAATTGCACTTATGGCTAATGACACATAAGAGGTACATTCTGATTCATACTCCTCTATAGATGACGAAACCTTAGAAGTAGAATATAACAAACTGTGCGACGTCACTTTAAAAATCATAAACAAAAACAAATTTTTGAAAACAAAGACAACACTTTTAGAAAATGAAGTATTTTGGCTTAAAGAAAAAGCAATACGAATTGAAAAAGGTAAAGATAGTAAAGAAACGTGTGTGTCTTGTCAAGAACTAAAACTTGAACTAGAAACCTTAAGAACCGCACAGGAAGATTTAATCAAACAAAATTCAAAGTTTAAAAGGTTTGATAAAAACATAAGTTGTGCAGATGAAATAATGAAAATGCAAAAACTACCTCATGATAAAACAGGACTAGGCTTTATGAAACTAGGAAGCTTAAGTGATCATAAGGAACAGACTGTGAATAAATCTGATTCAACCAAATTGGACACTCACGGATCCGACGGATCCAAAAATTTGGATCCGCCAGGTGTATCCAAAGGATCCGCGGGTACAGAAGTTGAACAGGAGGTTCACAAAGTCGACCGTTCCGAGTTTGTTAAAGTTACTAAGAAACCTAACAGTAGTATAACCAATAATAAACACAAACCAGCAGTATCTCTAGGAAGAGGTCAAACTAGAAATGAATATAGAGTTAAAACGGATCAACAGAGACCTCAAATGAGTTTTCCCAAACACCCCTTTCCAAAGAGTATAGTTAATCCACAACACACTTATCAAAATAATTGGAACCAAAACATGCCTAGAAACTTACATGGTCCTAGTTATATGTCGTGGAACAATTGTCCACCATTTACATACATAAACCATGATAATGTCATGTTTAACCCAAACGGACCCATGAGATATTGGGGACCAAATGCTTGAGTCTTTTATGAACTTAGGTATGCTTGAAAGTTGATCTTGAACCTGATGAGTGGATCAAAGATAGTGGGTGCTCAAGACACATGACGGGAAACAAAAATCTTTTCTCAACCTACCAAGTGTATGATAGAGGTAATGTCACATTCGGTAGCAAGCTTAAAAGTAAAATCATCGGAAAAGGTACAATCTCTCATGACTCTCTATCTATTGATGATGTTGCTCATGTAGATAATTTAGGATTTAATTTACTTAGTATAAGTCAATTGTGCCGCAAAAAGTATAACGTCCTTTTCAGTGAAAATGGAAGTAAAATACTTAAAGATGGCATAACCGTAGGAAAAGGTGTTTTAAAGAATAATGTCTATGTTATGAAATTAGATAAAACACCTAAAGATAAGTTATGTCTTACCTCCTTGGACGAAAACTCAACTCTATGGCATCGACGCTTAGGTCATGCTAATATGAGGCTTATTCAATCTTTGTCATCTAAAGAACTCGTTAGGAACCTACCCAAGTTGAAATATGACCAACACTTTTGTGATGCTTGCAAAATTGGGAAACAAGTACATAATAGCCATAAGGCTAAAAACATAGTATCTACATCTAGATGCTTAGAATTATTACATATGGATTTGTTTGGCCCGTCGGCTATACAAAGTTATGGAGGAAATTTTTACACTTTAGTCATAGTAGATGATTACTCTAGATATACATGGACAAAGTTTTTGAAAACTAAAAATGAGGCATTCGATAAATTTGAAATTCTAAGCAAGAAAATTCAAAATCAAATTGGAAGTAATATAGTATCTATTAGAACTGACCATGGTCGAGAATTTGACAATGAAATCCAATTTGGAAATTTTTGTGATAATAATGGAATAACTCATAATTTCTCGACTCCTCGTACACCTCAATCTAATGGTGTAGTAGAACGTAAAAATAGAACAATTCAAGAAATGAGTAGAACTATGTTAAATGAACAAAACATACCACAAAAGTTTTGGTGTCACACTGTAGATACTTCCACATATATCCTAAATAAAGTTTTAATTAGACAATTTTTAAATAAAACTCCTTATGAAATTTATCGAGGCAAAAAACCTACATTAGGATATTTTAGAGTTTTTGGAAGCAAGTGCTTCATTTTAAACACAAAGTATTATCTCACTAAGTTCGACCCAAAGTCGTATGAAGGTGTATTTCTTGGGTACTCACAAAACAGTAAAGCATACATAGTATTAAACAAAGAAACATCAAGAGTCGAGGAATCGTTGAACGTAACATTCAACGAAAGTCCACCTCCCTCTAAGACATCACCTTTGGTAGATGATGACTTAGTTGAAAGTCAAATGGTTAATGATATAGAAAACATTGAAAATGACAATGAACCCGTAAAAGGAGAAATAGTCAATATTAAAGAATCTAAAAGTCATCCATTAGAAAACGTCATAGGAAAACTTAATGAAAGAACATTAAGATCCAAAGCTCAAAATGAAAGTAATTATTTTTGTTTTATTTCAACTGTTGAACCTAAAAATATAGACGAGGCAATAAAAGATGAATCTTGGGTAATTGCTATGCAAGAAGAACTAAATCAATTTATTAGAAATGATGTTTGGACATTGGTCCCTCCACCTAAAAACCAAACCATAATAGGCACCAAATGGGTCTTTAGAAATAAAATGGATGAAAATGGTATAGTATCTAGAAATAAAGCTAGGCTAGTAGCTCAAGGTTACAATCAACAAGAAGGTATAGATTACGATGAAACCTTTGCACCCGTAGCTAGACTTGAGTCTATTAGAATATTACTTGCATATGCATGTGCACTTGATTTTAAGTTATTTCAAATGGATGTCAAAAGTGCTTTCTTAAATGATTTTATAAATGAAGAAGTATATGTTGCACAACCTCCCGGCTTTGCCGACTTTGAAAAACCAAATTATGTTTTCAAACTTAAGAAAGCTTTATACGGACTTAAGCAAGCACCAAAGGCTTGGTATGATCGACTTAAGACTTTCCTAGTTGACCATAAGTATACCATGGGCCTAGTAGATAATACTCTCTTCACCAAGAAAAAGGGATCACATATTATCATAGTCCAGATATATGTGGATGACATTATATTCGGTTCAACTTGTCAAGAGTTATGCGACGATTTCTCAAAAATCATGCATGACGAGTTTGAAATGAGTATGATGGGGAAACTTAACTTTTTCTTAGGTCTCCAAATTAAACAATTAGAAGATGGGATATTCTTCAACCAATCAAAGTATATCAAAGATATGCTTAAGAAGTTTGGTCTTGAAGACTCAAAACCCATGAGAACACCCATGTCCTCCGAAACCAAACTCACTAAGGATGAAGAAAATGAATCCGTAGATAGCACTAAATAAAGAGGAATGATTGATAGTTTACTCTATCTTACGGCTAGTAGGCCTGACATTATGTTTAGTGTTTGTCTATGTGCACGTTTTCAAGAAGATCCAAAAACATCCCATCTTGAAGCCGTTAAAAGGATATTTAGGTACATCAAAGGTACTACACACTTAGGATTATGGTATCCCAAAGGAACGGGTGTAGAAACCATAGTGTATACTGACTCAGATCATGCAGGTGACTATGTTGATAGGAAAAGTACTAGCGGTATTTGTACTTTTGTAGGATATTGTCTCACATCATGGTTCGCTAAGAAACAAACTGCCCTCGCAATCTCAACAACAGAGGCAGAGTATGTGTCTGCAGGAAAGGCGTGTCAACAAGCACTGTGGATGAAACAAGCTCTCGTCGACTATGGAATTGAACTCAACAACATTCCCATTCTTTGCGACAACAAAGGTGCTATCGATCTAAGCAAAAATCCAGTCCAACACGCTAGAACCAAACATATTGAAATACGCCATCACTTCCTTCGCGACAATGTACAGAAGGGAATCATCTCAATTGAGAAAGTTTCCTCAGAGGACAACATTGTCGATATTCTCACAAAACCACTTAAACGAGAACCTTTCAACTATCTTAGACTTGGATTAGGATTAATGGAACCTAGTGATTAGGTGAAACATTAGTATAAACATTAGTTTAGCCACACACGACACTCAACCAAAACATGTGTTCTGATCCGCGGATCCAATCGATAACAAGGACGGATCCTTTGTTTTGGATCCGCCGGATCCGTCGCATGCAGAGTCCAGTTTATTATTAAATAAACAAGAACAAGTACTATTCATTCCTCACTCCAAAACATATCACCTTACTGTATTCGACACACACTTAATCTCCATCACAATTTAGACCATTTTCTTCCACAAATTTGTGCTTCTAACACCACTGTAAGTATTCTTATCATATTTATACTCCTGATCTGCGTCTAGGATTTCCATTTCATGCACAAAACCAAAACTTGGGGTATATGCATAATTCTTGAAAAATCATGAAGCATATTTACTGCATTATACTTAAAAACATGTTTTTCTTAGTTAGGAATTGCATCTCATAGCACATTGTCTTAATTCAACAAAAACCCCATGAAAATTTTCTTACTAAAATCTTCTAACGACCAGGTAAAATGATATTTTTGAACATTGTTCATACAAATGCAAAAACGTTATCTTTTAGACTTCACTTGCATAATGTCTCTTGAATGCTAAAGGGAATACATAATTAATATATATTTTCGGGTACATTCAACCGTAGCTACATTGAAATAGGAGCATTTGGGTTATCTCTCGTTTATAAACAAAACTTGCATAAACTAATATTTCTTGCATCAAAAGGAGTCGAGATAACCGCACCTCCACATTGTCCCTATGTAGGCACACACTAGGAATTTTACACTTACCTTGATCATTTTAACTAAAACTATGTAACTTTTGTACTTAGGAAAATCATGCCTCCCGCAACAAACTACGATCACAAAAGAACCGTTAAATACTTACCTGAAGTTTACAAAACCAAAGGTCTAACCAATGCCCAAATCGAATTTTTCAAAGCCTTAGAGAAAAAGTATGTTCATGAGGGTAGAGTCGTAGATTCATCGTTCTATGAAGGAACACAACTTAGGGAACACTTAGCCGCGATTCGATTTGATTCTCTTTTAGATATAGATGAACCAATTGTTCCTAGGTTCATACTTGAGTTCTATGCTAGTGTAGGTCTTAGTTCGAGTGACCAATGTTACTTAAGTCTTCATTTTACTCTAAATGGAAATCTTGTCAACATTCCTCTTGATCAATTTGGTGAGGTCTTAGGCATTCCAAACCAAGGGACATGTATTTACTCGGACAAATGGTCCTTAACAATCTTAGAATCCAATCTCGATTGGACGGCACCATATGTCACTCCTCTCAAATCAAAAGAAGTGATTAGGGAACATCTCTTCATTCCTAAGAACAACCCCACAAGAATGTATCGTGGTCGCGAAGTTGCTAGAGATCCATTTGCAATGGAGCTAAATGAACTCAAACCCGAATTCAAGAAAATGGAGGAGGTCTTAAGGGCTAATGTGATGTGCACCATAGGAAACCGTGATCACATCAATGCTTGTTTGTGTCATATGATGTACAACATCTCTACTCGTCAACCCTTCAATCTTGCTTATTATGTTGCCAAAAGAATGTGTGACATTCTGGTTCAAAGCAAGATTGCAATGCCTTATGGTATGCTCTTAACCCGACTCTATAGAGCCTTTGCACCCGCTTGTCTAAACCATTTAGGCTTTGTTCCGGATTACAATGAAATTGAACATACCTTCGTTCCTTTGAGCGAATTTAGGGTAAGTGTAGATAAAGGTAAACGTCCTCGTGTACCCACATCATCCTCATCATCTTCAATGAGTGAAGATGATGGTTTGCCAAATTCTAGGATTCCTCCACACGAATACTTGAGCCATCTTCCTCCAATTCAAAATGAATCTGCTGAGTATCGAAAGATCAAAGGAATGGTGAAGAATCTTGGTCATTGGATGATGAAATTGCACAAGGGTATGAAGAAGTTGAAGAAGAAGCTTAGTTGATGGAGTGTTTGGTTTTGAACAATGTTGGATATTGTGATGTTAAACTTCTATGTGTCTAGACTTTATATTATAATACTTGTTATGTATGTGTAATAACTAACATTTGCATGTAGATAACCATCATGGTTATCAATTTTCCGGGTTATAGCCTATGTTTGGCATAACACCTAAAACGGTAAGTCTCTAAGAACGGATTAAACTATGTACAATCGTGTGTTAATATTATCATATTTAGTTGTTTTGCTATACATATTAGATGTTAAGTAAGGTCTAGATGACTTTTCGGGTTTTCGTCGAAAAACGCGAAATATGACATATGTTCTGTTTAGTTTTTTTGTTTTAGGCATACGGATCCGACGGATCCCAAACCTGGGCTCCGCCAAGGCTTATCGTTGGATCCGCCATCCGCCCACTTGCGGATTAGGCAGATCCCTAACTTTGGTTTCGCCTTTGATTCAACTTGGATCCGCAGGTTTCCCAGTAAAATTCTAAAACTTTTTCGACTTATCCCGATTCTTAAATCTTAGTGTTTAGTATCATTTAGGATTCATTCACTGATCATAATTCATCTTAAAATCATTTAGGAATTCTTAGAAACTTAGGAACAAAATTTCCCACCAAAATTTAAATTTTTGAATTTTAGGTGTGAGTTACCAAACTGATACAAAGAAGGAACCCTTTTTAGGGATCCGTCAAATCCGTGGAAATATCAAATCATAAGATTTTCCACTATCTCCTTGTATTTACTGCAAATCCACAACACATTACTCAACCAAAGCTCAATGGATTGACTTCCTTGATATGACCTGCACCAATTTTTGTTCCAAATCATTAGAAACCAACATTCTCTATTGGATTCACATCAAATCCAAACACACAGACTCATAAACCTTCTGTCTATAAATTAGCACTTTAGGATCTTCAATTCACATCACAACCATTTCTTCTCCTGTACATTTTAGCTATTATACTTCACCAAAAAGTCTCAATGACAAAGTCAAACAACTCCTCCACATCTAAGCCACCAAAAAGGACAGCCCGTATTAGTGTCAAACCTTGTTGTTTCATCAACATTCACAACTCATCCTCTGAAGAATCATCACCACTAAACATATCATCACCCATTGCTAGTGAAAACTTCCTTACTTTATCCACTCCAACTCCCTCACATGTAGTCATAAAAACACCACCTCCTACCATTACTCCTGTAGCAACCACACCACCACCCGCTCCCGCTCCCGCTCCATCACAGTCTGAGAAGTCTGCATCATCACCATCCTCACCAAAACTTAAACCAATGGAACTCTTTAGGACACCACCAACATCTCCACAACCATATCTTGATGAGTTAGAAGATCTTCCACCCACATCAACCAATCCTCCACCAATAAGTCTTGAAAACTTAGAACCTATGCTATTCCATCCTCTCCATCCGGAGATTCATGGTCCTCTATACCGTGAAGCACCACAACCTCATCCACAAATACCACCACTATCACCAACTTCAACACTCATCGCAATAGATGAAGCGATGTGGAGCAACATTCCTCAAACACAAGAGGAGATAAGTGCGGAGTTAACACAACTCTATACTCTCTCGAGTATGGTTGACCATCGTCTTCATGAAACCATGGACATTCAAAACATCCTTATGAACTCCCTCCAAACACCACAACCACCATCCAACAACACCAACAACCAACAACCATCACCACCACCACCACAAAACTTGGAGCCTAGTCTTCCTCCCGGCTTTTCAAGTCATGATTGCGCACACTGTGAGAGAACGGCTCACTTGGCCCAAAGGACCAACATCTTGGTCCATGAGCTTCAAAATGAGATGAGGTTCATCTTGAACCATGTTCTTGAACGTTTAAACGCCATCTCTCATCCTCCTCAATAAGAGATCTCTAGACTAGTTGTTAGGACCTTTTAAGTTGTTTGTTTAGAACTTTTTATTTCTTTCTAGGATGGCTTTTTATTCTACTTGTAACATCATTTCATTATTGTGACTTTTTTCACAAAATTTTTAATATCTATGAATGTGATGTTTTATGCTTATGAGTGATCAACATATTGCATATTATCATTCTCATTATGAACTAACATCATAATATTGCATATATTATACCTTGATTATGATTACTTTAGGTACAAATAATGATCAGACACTTACTTTGACTTTTTCAAAGTCAAAACATATTGAAAGGATTGTTTGGAAGAACACTTCACAAGCATTCTACTTCTTCATTGAAGTCATTCATTACTAACACTTCATTTGCAGCATATCATACCCTTCATAGTATGCGTTAGTACTCGAGAAGTGAGGAGTATACATCGAGGGGGAGCATCTCATAAGCATTTCATATACTAACCGTTTGTTTTGTAGATTCATGCATCATTTCCTTGATTACTCCATCTAGGGGGAGTATAAAACAAGGGGGAGCTTTAAAGTTCTCAAAATCGCATTCCGCTACGCTACTCTTTTTGTTTCGACAAAAAGGGGGAGAAAGGACTAAGTTTGCATTAAATGTGATTCATCACAGTACATACATTTTTACAAAACTTTTCTTTAATAAACAAACTTAATATATATTTTTAAGAACTCATGCTATATTTATTCTCTTGCTCAAAAATATACCTTATGTTTTGTCATCAACAAAAAGGGGGAGATTGTTAATACAAATAGCGTCTCAAAAACGTTATTTATATTCTTTGATCTTTTCTTGGTTTTGTTAATGACAAATAAAAGGAATATCTTTTAGCAAATAATAAATACTAGCTTAAGTCTCTTAAGTACACATTTTACACTTCACATAATAACCAAGAATTACAAGTTTGCTTATTTAGTAACTTGTTTCCTTAAAAGGAAACTTTAATTCTAAAATCATTCCATGACATCATTGCATACATCACATACAATATCTTTGATATATCTTGTTTAGATTTGCAAGTTACATAGTTGACATTTGAGGATCTTGGATGATTTGGTAAGATATGGAAGATTTGGTAAGATACAACAAATCCTTAGCTGTCATCCTCCCACGGATCCAAGTCCAATGAAGGACGGATCCCTATTGTGGGATCCGTGGGATCCGTGAGCTGGATATCAGCTTGCCTATAAATAGCAAGCTGATCATTTGGCTTTCTCATCACTCATATAGCTTAAACACATATATTCATTCAGTACATATCTTACTAACATCATTCATAGTTGCATTTCACTTTGATCTTTCATTTTGTAGAAGAGAGATCAAGCATTCAAGGATCTACAGAACCGTAATCCTTTAGTTGCATTACTGTGTGATATTGTAGTTTGTTTCACACATCATATCTATCATTTGTAATCAGTGAGTGTGGTTAGTGCTTTAGTCCTTAAAGCACAAAGAGTGTAGGGAGTGGTTGTACCCTTGTAAAGAACTCGACATCTAGCTTAGTGTTGGTAAAGTAAATAGGCGACGTCAGGTTGGTTCTACCTTGTGAAAGAACCCGGTGTTTAGCTTAGTACCGGAAAAGGAAGTAAGCGACGTGTAAAGGTTTTCTCCGCCTAGGAAAGGAGTTTGTTTCTTAGTGAAAGATAAACTCTCGAGTTGGAAACTCGGGGAGTGGAGTAGGGCAAGGAATAGAGTTCTTGTAGCCGAACCACTATAAACAACAGTGTCGTGTGGTTTGATCTTTCCTCTCTTTATCTTTTGTTTACATTGTGTGATTATTTATTTGTGATTGTTTCCTTTGAATTAACATATAGTAACAAAGCAAATAAAGTTTGAAAAACGGTAAAAACTATTCAACCCCCCTTCTAGTTTTCCACATCTTCCATTGAAGGTAATTCTGTTCCCAGTTCTTTGGTAATACTTCTTTGCCCTAATGCTGATTAGAGCCAACTGCCACTTTAAATCCATAGCTTCTAGGTCATCATCATGAATCTGGAGTAGATCTTCACTATAGAGTTGTGACCTACTGATTGTTCAAACAGAAATGCATATATGGTCTCATCACTTAAGTTAGCCGTACTAGTTTTAATACTAGCAGTGCCAACTGTTGGGCTAGCAGTACAAACTGCTTCTTCTTCTTCATGACTGGTACTGCTGGAGGAAGATAAGAATGCCATACTACCAGTGCTTCCACTCTTCCTCACCTTCTGCTCAACAATCTTGAGGTTGTTGTAGAGTTCATTCAACGTTATCTTCTCAAGCTCTGGTTTATTACTCCAAACTACAACATAAGTGTTCCACTCAGCAGGTAGGTTATTCAGAAACTTCATATTAAGATCTTCCTGTGGAATCACAATCTTTAACCCAGTAAGTTGACTAATAATCCTTTGAAGCCGATTAAAGATATGGTCCAAAGTTTCATTGCTTGATGCAGTGAAGTTCTCATAGCTTTGTTTAAGAAGAGTTCTTTGAGCCTTCTTGGTAGCTTCATTGCCACCAAATCTCTCCACCACTGCTTCAAAAAGAGTCTTAGCAGTCTCATATTGGCTAAAGTTCAGCACTTGATCATTAGGAATTGCTATTAGTAACAAGTTTCCAGCCTTCTGATCATTCTTCTTCTTGATTCTCTCATCATTAGTCACTGGTTCAGTGTTAAGCCTTGTTGTCTTGGAATCATCAGGTCGTGTCTCCTCCAAAGTAGTTGGTTTGAAGGAATCACCATTGATAATGATGTCCCATAGTGCATAGTCTTGCACCATGAAGTATTGCTCAATTCTGAGCCGCCATAGATCGTATTCATTCTGCTTCAGCATGGGAAGTTTTGCAAGAATTGAGGTTTGAGGTGTTTCCATGTCCATCTTCTTATTAGCAAAGAGAAAGTACTTCTGGATCTTCTAAACTCAAAGTATCAGAAACCTGGCTCTGATACCACTTGATCGGATCTAAACACACGAATTGTGTTGAGAATACTTTGAGTATATACTTGATAGCACGCGGAATTTACTACCAAGTACTTAGAAGAGTTTGTGTTTGGTGATTGTTTGTGATCGTAAGAATGCAACAGTAAGAACAATAACACAAAGTTTAACCAAACGATTTGCTTTAATAACTATATGAATTACAATGAGATCGTGAAGCTATATTAGTCATGCATGTGCTTAAAACTTAACCTAGGATCTCCTTTTATAGGACAAGGAGTCCTTTACAAGTAAACTATCAATTGTATAATCCTAACTTAATAAGATATACATCATATCTATTCCATATTTATCCATACACGATTCTATCTTTATCTTATAAACAGTACTAACTTCTTATACCAACAGTACTAACTGACTTAGTACTGTTAGTGTATTCTTTAGTAACTCTTCAGCCGTACTAACGTATAACTGGCAGTATCAACTGCTGGTTTAATTCCCAACAAGAGCCCTGAAAATGAAGAGTTTATAAGGCTGATGGAAAAGATGATGAATGAAAGACCCGACAAAGAGAAGTTGGTGTCTAAGAAGGCTAAGTTGGAACTCATGGGAATTTTGGAAGCCTGAGTACATTTTTCCATGAGTATTATGTTTAGATGATAGGGCAAATGTGATGATATGAATAAAATGATGGCCCATGTTTTGTTATATCAGTGTCCTTTAATAGCTTTCTAGAATACTCAGTGTGAGAAGAAGCCCATTTGCTCACTCAAACTAATCAAAACACTTAGGCATAATTTATATCCAAATAGGAGGAGATTGTTGGGTTCATTCAGTACTCAAGCGTCCTGATAACAAGGATTTGAATACAAATTAGCCCAAGTGTTAATCAACCTTAAACGATCTCAGGTCACTGAGTGAACAGTCACTCAGTGAGTTATCTTGAGGATGCTTAGGACGAGTCTAAGAAGAAAGATTCACCATTCAGTGAGGCGGAACTCCCTGAGTGTTACTTAAGCCAAAGAAGAAGATAATGGGTTCAGTGAGTGATGACAATAACTCACTGAACCCCAGTCTCCTCAACAACTAAAGAATGAAGATGAAGACTGAAGACCAAGACTGAAGAATCTGAGGTCTAAAGGAAAGGCGGGACAAGGTGGGAAAAGTTTGAAAAGATAAGTAGAAGTCCTTATCAGACCAAAGTCAAACTTTCCTTGAAAGGCTTGAGAACAAGAGCAATGTCATCACTGTCACTCAGAAAGCAGTATTAACCTATTCCCAAAATAGATTCTTGTAACAGTGACAAAATACTGTTGTATTTTGTCCTGACTAGCTAGGTCATTCTGTTTGTCTTTTTAGTCACGGGTGCTCTTTTATACTTGTGTATAAATAGGATCATAAGGGAGAAAAGTGGACAAGTTTTGTGCACTTAATGCTTAGACATTCATAAAACCACTTTTCTCCCCCAAAGAGCAACCTAGTCCCTGAGATAGCTTAGTGGTTCATTCATTGTTGCCACTCAAGCATAGCTTGAGTTTAGTGAGGAGAACATACCATACCTTGTTGTTTCAATCCCAAGTGTTTATTTCGCAAACACTTGGGTATAGATTCTTTTGATTAATTTCTAATAAGAATTTAAACGTTGAAAAACTTGTGTTTTTATCTTTTACGTTTTATTTATTTGTTTAAATTAATCAACACATTACTCAGTCATGGAACATAATTAGTCTAACTTTGTAGTTAAATCTAATTGTGTAACGGGAACAGCAGAGTGTTTAACCCAATACACTCGTAGTCCGACTTGGTATACGCTCGCATTGACCCGTGTAAGATCTAACCTTTTGATTTTGTGGATCTATTCGGGTGGTCTTGGTTCATGGAAGATTAGATCCATGGTTTGAGTTAGTGAGATGTTAGAGAGAAGGTAGAGAGATGGAAGGGAAAACTTGATCTATTAGATTCAATGTGTGAAAATATGCAAGAGTTCCAACCCTTCCCATGTGTGGGAAGGGGTTTATATAGTTCCTAATATTGGTGCCCCTAGTGGGCTGTGGAGTGAGCTGACAGTGGGTAAAGACCCGACCCACTCCACAAATATAAATATAACTACACTAATAATACTAATACTATTAATAATAATAATAAGCCTACGAGCTATATAAATGCTAAATAGATACTCGGGGTGACCGAACCTTCATCTGAATATTTATATTCCTAACAATCTCCCCTAAGGGAGGTCACCCCGGAAATAATAATTTGACTTCTAGCATTCCGTCTTCAGAACTTGTCTTCATAGCTCGTAGTCATTGATTCTTCAACGTCTTTGATCATTGTGCTTTCAGCAGTGAACTTTTGATGACTTTTTCTTTGTCTTGGATGACTCTGAGTATTCTTCGAAAATATCATCCAACATGTATCTTCAAGCCATCTTTCAGTAGTATGTTTCCATGCGATGTGTAAATCTTTGAGCCGACATGCTCACACTATTTGGTGTCATGATCTTTAGCATCAGAGTTTGCAGAAGCCGTGTTGAAAGTCTTTTTGGTTGATCATGACTTTGTTGAGTTACAATGATGATGTAGTGTGAGCATGTGGTAGAGGATTGGCATCTTTACTGCAACCAGCTACAACTGCAACCAGCTACAGCATCCAACAGCCACAACCGCCAGAAGTTCCTGCATACGACAGTTAGCAATAAAACGTCCGGTACTTACAGGTTCGGACTTCGAGATTGTTAACAGCATAGTGTGAAAACTTTCTCTAATCCTTACCCAGACCGTTCCTAATCGAAAACCCACATAGGGCTTTTTAAGATCGTACCGTAGTATATCAACGATTAGGTGAGTCGCTGGAGATCACTCTACGACTGTAGACCGTTTGAAACCGCCGTGATCACTAAGCGTAATCCCCAGAGAATTACCGAAGTGACCTGCTTTCAGGGCTGCTTGATGTTGACCCTTGCAGGAATTTCCATTCAATCATTGAGAATTACATTTGTAAATTCTCTCATAAATGTTCTGGCAGATTGCTAAGATCTGCGTAGGACTCATGAGTTTACAACTGGTGTCCTTAATGTTGAACAACCAGTGTAGAAATAATTCGTGTCCCTATGAGATCTTATTATGCATCTCGTGGCTCTAGACTCGATAGTGCGTTTTGATTTAGTGAGCGGAGGCTGGAGAGAACTGCCACCTTTTCAATATCATCTAACTCGAAGTGAGAGAGACGATAGAAATGTATTGAACTCCGTGACAATTGAAACAAGAATCCTTTGAGGGACCTTGAGTGGCTAGGGAGGGTTGTGCAGCGTATCACTGGGTCCATGATACTTTGTCTTCAATGTCAGCAATCAACTAAGTGATTCTGACAGCATATGTATTGACCCGGTTTCTGCCTAAAGTGTAAGGAGGGCTTCTTTCTTTTCACCCTTTACCTTTACATTTCTTTTTCATTCTTCAACCCCTTCAGTGCTTACCGAGACTTCCTTACTGGTACCTTGTTGGGTTTGTTCCAGTACTAGCTCTATCTCAGTCGGCACTCTTCCCTTATTCACTTTTCTCCTTTTTTAATCATACCTAAAGACTTCTACACTAACTAGTGGATTGTCCCTGGGTAGATCCCTCCGGCTCTGGCGGGATCGTGGGAACTTGAGCCTAACCTAACCATCCTTATAACTCCATGCATTCATTAAAATGGTCAGTCTTTGGTATTCTTCCACGATTGCCATAAAACCAAATCCTTGAAAAATCTCTCAAAGTGTTCATTATTCTGAAAACACATTTTTGCTAACACTTGAGAGTTTTATATTTTTCAAATGCTCCCCCTCAACATGTGCTCAAATGATTGTTTTATAAATTTGCACATGTCAGGTGAAGCTCGCACTTTTGAATTGATTGATTTTCCAAGAACATGATCATCGCGAGACACGCTTACATCACTAGTAAACTAGCTTGAAATTATTACCCGTCCAGATCACATTCAAGGAAAATCGCTCGAAATCGGTACATTCTACTCTGACACGTCCTTTGCGAGACACGCTTACATCACCAGATAAACTGGCTTGAAATTATTACCCGTACAGGACATGTCCTTTCGACTACTGACTTTAGCTATCGTCAATTCATTTGTCAAGTCTGAGTCACGATCGCTTGCGAGGCCAAATCCTTTTTGTCCATTTGCTCCCCCTCAATATGTGCATCGATATACGAAAGAGTTTAGCACATATGGGAGAGCCTAACGTTTAAGTCCAAAACATCACATTCTCATTAGGTTTCATATTTAAATCACATTCTCTCCCCCGATCAAAAATTTCAAACCTTTTGAGATTTGTGATCCCAATTGATTTAAATAATTTAGAAAACATGGGAGAAAATGTGGTCAGGTTTAACATGTTCTGATGATGAAACATACTTTGCTCCCCCTTAATCTAAGAGGGAGATTCACTGCTTCTTATGCACAAAATGACTTTAATGACACGAATGATATTGACCTTTTTGCACAGATGATGTGATCATCCGCTTCTCTGAAGGGAGTCATTGGTCAACATCGATTTTCCATCCACCAACAAAACTTTCCCACACGTTGAAGATCTCCACTTGGCGAGATCAGAATACGAACTGCTTTGTTGAAGTGAAGGTGGTGGTGGTGATGACAGTGTTGTTGTTGTTGTTACTGCCGACGTTGTTGTTGTGGTGAATTCCGAGCCAATCAATAGAGTTTGAACGTCTGATCAAATGGTTAGAATGGGAACTGGCACATTCATTTTGGCTATGGAATCTGCATAAGAATATCAACACAGATATACATACATACAGATACACTATTCCTTAATAGCTACCCTTCAGCAGCTTGCCACATTATAATGCCAAGTTCATCTTATAATCAAACCACAATCAGGGACTACGTCAAACCACTATCTAGCATGAAGAGAAAATAGCAATCATGCACATGGCAATTCATACAGATATCAATATTCAACTCAGGATCTTAGGTACATGATTCTAACATGATAGCAATATACCTAAGCAAATCCTGAGAACATATGCACAATATCAACAACAATTAAGCATCAATCGACTTAATAAAAGTCAAACAACCTTTGAAACTCATTCATTTAGATCATACAACTGTCATTGGAGTATTCAAAAACATCAAACACAACTGGTTTTTCCAACTTCTTTTAGGTTTTGAGTCTTAAGGTGTTTAGGGGATTAAACGAGGATTCCAAAGTAACACAAATGAACCTTCTAGATACATAAAGCTAGGAAACTATAAGCAAATTGCACATAATGTCCTAAACTTTCTAGCAACTAACACGTTTGGCCATTTGATATAAAGTTTTAGCAAGATCCTCTTCAACTAATATCCTATTAACTACAAAACCATTTCTAACAAGTATGATTTAACCAATAAATCCGTTTGATGATATAAAATTTGAATTCACTCTCCCCCTCAATCAATGACCCGTATTAAAGTATTGTGGTCGTTGATTGAGTGACACATTTTATGCATAATCCAAGTTTAAACAAATTTCAAGCAACACAAAATCACCAAGTGTCTTACAAATAATTTTCAGAAGAATCACAGAATGAAAACTATTTGTATGCAAAGAATATTTCTCTTCTTTTTCAAGAAATGATGCACTGAAACGTACATCAGATCGAAGAAACATGGATATAAAGTAATCCATGCCCAGGTGAACATCACCCAGTTGGAGGAACAGCCGTCTTTTAGATGACGTGCTTTCCCTATTTTGAAGCGCGGGTTGCTATCTAAAGTAATAGCAAGCCATTTTAGACATGTTTTACCAATCCATTTTAACTTCTGCTCGAGCTTCATTTAAAGACCCGTGCCATTATTGAATGACATTTCTAAGTCCGTAAATGTTATCGATAAACAGAAGACATGCCTAGGTGAAACTATTTTTGGTCTTTTCTAATTTTTTATTTTTTATGGTTTTTTTTCAGATTTTACGTTTCTCTATTTACAATTAGCAAGATTTCTATATAACTATTTACAAAATGGTATAAGATATGAAAAAGAATGTAAGAAGCAAAATATATAAAAGGATACGAACCGAAAACCATTACTCCTCGGCATCTTGAATCTTTTCCGCTTCCATCATTTAACTTGCTGAAGAGTAACGTGAGCACTTTTAACTTAGGGATTAATTCAGGCTTTTCACTCTTCCCTAATTTGTGCTCTCCCCTAATCTGACAACCTTTCTGATGAACACCCATAATAGAAGAAAGAATTTGGATGAACGCTCATAATATGAAGAAGTCTTTAGATAACCGAATGCATGCCGTCTTTAGTCTTCTAACACATAGCGGAGAATGTAGAGAGGACTGAAGACTAGACCTTCTTCAAGATTGCCCAATTTGGAGGAACAGAATACCAATCATCTTCATCTCACCAAATGCCTTCCAGTAACCTTACATATAACCTATCAGCCCGCAGCATACACATGAGATGATAACACACAACAGAGAATGTAGAATAGACTGACGACTCGACCTTCTTCAGTCTTTAGTATAACACCAAAGTAACAAGTTGAACCACTGATCATCTATAGTATGTATCCATCCTTGGATATTAAGCCCTGATCACGTGAACCTGTTGTGCGTCCTTGATGTACGCATTCTCTCTCCCCTGATGGTTACGATTAATCAGCCCATGACGTAACAGTGAAACGTTAATACCAAGGTAACAAGTTGAACCACTGATCATCTCTGCGATTATCAACACCGGAATAAATGATTATGCCCGATCACGTGAACCTGTTGTGCGTCCTTGGTGTACACATTTCTCTCCCCCATGATGGTTACGATTAATCGGAATCATCATCAAGATGTGTACATGCAGCGAAATGACGTGTACATGAAGCATTGACTAGAAACCCTCTGCTGCTGATTGTACCAGCCCGTGAGACGATGTCGATTAGCATTCCATGACCATGTTCTTCAACACCTTGATAGACGGAGGAAGATGTAGTGTTGGAGAACCATGGTTTGCACGACTCCTGAATTGACGTATTCAGGAGTCGTATGACCATTTCTCAATCAACAATCAACATGTAGAATAATATTCACCCTTCCCCCCCCCCCTCAAAAATTGCATATGCCTGCTAACTGCAATTTTTGATGATTGAACTAGTGAATATGAATACCATCAACGGTAAGTAGCTCCACTTGACGGTTCTTGAAGACTGACATGTTGTTTATTCACCCTTTCCCCCCTCAAAAATTGCATATGCCTGTCAACTGCAATTTTTGGTTGAGTAAGTGAATAAGAGTATACTCCTATATGCGCTAATCCACTTGAAGACTGAATAAGCACGGAAAGAGCATGAAACTTGTTGATGAGAATGGCCATTACTAAGAAGATTCCTCTTCTTTTGAAGATAAAGTGCACTCAAGCGTACACCTTTCTTTTCTTTGAAGAACGAGGCCTGCACTGATGTGTACAGATGTCATTATGTTGAGGCCCGAGGCTTGAACTGCTGTGTTCAAAAGTCGTAATGTTGAAGAGCGAGGCCTGCACTGATGTGTACAGACGTCATTGTCGATGAAGAACGAGGCCTGCACTGATGTGTACAGACGTCATAATCTCTCTCTTTACTACTTCTCTCATCTAACTCGTTACCAACCCCATTATCATTTTGTCGGCTTGACGTCGTGACCACTGATGGAGAAATACCCAATATGATGAACTTGAGACTGAAGTAACATAACCCGAACTTGTGACTTAACCTTGTACTAATGTGAGACAAAGAGCGGTGCAGAGATTTCGTCCAACATCGAATCCCTAAGTACTCTATACTCTTCAACCAACCAACCATCAAGTATAAGACGTACATCACCTCTTGGATATCCACAACTTCGTGTGACACTGAGCACTACAACGTGACTCCTAAAAGTGATAGTTATTTTGTAATAGGGAGAAAGAAAAAATAACTAGATATCCAAGTCCTCATCATTGTATTGAAAGCTCGAACAAGAATCTCGAAGAATCTTCATCCAACCTCCCCGATATCTTCAGATACTAAGTGCACGCACTCATGAAATTTCACTTCAACCTCAAATAAATAATACTGAACAAACGCCATAGTCACATCTTGTCGATTAAATGCCCCGATCCAGCCATTTGTGATGTAATAGCTGAACTTTGATAATGGTTTTAACCCGATCATGGTCAAGAGCGCTAAGCCCATCATCACGGGATTTTACAAATCTATGGTTTAAACCGAGAAATAAGTTCTTTCGCGGGATTTTACAAAACCAAGAAGAAACCGTGAGACAGTAACAGATTGAATGTGGCATGACTGATTTGGTTTTGGTGAACATTTGTTTGGGTTAAGAATATCTTGTGAGAATTACAGATCACATCACAACTTTTAAACCTTTGTCCAACTGACCAACCTCGTACATAAACATCTATTTGTGACCACATGATGAAGGAAACCCGATATACCAATATTGAAAAACTGAAGTAGAAGTCCCCAAATTGGTTACTTAAGCTTGCACTAATGTTGGAAGAACGGTGTAGAGAATTAATGCTCCAAACAAATCTCTAAGTGCTCAATACCCAACCAACGTATGAGACATTAACACCTCTTGCGATTATCGACAACGTCATTGACGTGTGACACTGAGTACTCCAATGACTCTTAAGTGATAGTTACCCCGACTGCTGGTAACTAGATAACCCAAGTCTTCAACTTAAATTTTAAGCACGAGCAAGTTATCATTGAAGGTCATGCATCCAACCAACCCCGACTTCAAGATAAACTAAGTAGACGCCTTCGTGAAATTCAACTTCAATCTCAAACAAGGAATGCCAAATTAACTTCGTGATCATTTTGTGCGGTTGAATAGTCAAAGGGAGAAGAAACATGCGCAAATTCTTAGCAGTGCCCAAGACTCATAGTCAGTCCAAACAAACATAGCTATCTGACCCAGCTGCTTGGATGTTATTGGTGTTGCGCATGGAATAGTTGTCGTACTGTGTACAGGATTTTACAGTTCTTGAGATCTAACCGAGGATTAAATTCAAGAACAAACTGCACAACAGTAAGTATCAAACCGCTGAAATCTTAGGAAAGTCGCTAAGAGCCAACCCGCTGAAAGCTAAACCACTGAAACTGGAACCGCTAATATTCAACCTGCTGGAGACTGAACCACTGAATCCTGAATCGCTACGATCTGACCCGCTGTCACCGGAACTGCTAAGATTCAAACCGCTGGAGACTGAACCGATACGATCTGACCCGCTGTAACCAGAACCGCTAAAATTCACATCGCTGGAGACGGAACTGCTAGGAAACTCGCGCTAATTCTCCCCCTCAAAAAGGGCATGAAATGACCTTTTTGCCAAAGCTGAGAGTCCGTGATGTTAGTGAATTTGTCAGGCACAATACATGGAAAGAGACAAATAAAACTACTGCAACGTAGATGGTGATTAAGACTCTCTTGTAGTAACCCCTCGTTTGTCTTCTCATAATGGTTCAACAGATTAAAAATTCCCTGAAGCTCAAAATATGCCAACACCGCTTGATGAACGAATGTGTAACGGGTTAAAACACGTCTCTGAACAAACCACCTCCCGTCTTTAAGTCTGACCACCTCTTGAGAAGATCTTGTACTACAATCCCATTAGAAGCTTGAGAAACAACAATCACTTGATGAAGCTTGATAAAGGACAAGTTCGCGACTTATACTTGCACTAAATTTGTGATTTAGGACCTATATTGAGCACAACAACGTAACTCCTTTAAATATAGGTAGTGATATATACCCAACCTTCCATCCTTTATTGTATATATCCACTTCTTGAACATCCAAGTCTAATCACCCTAAATACACTCAAGCAAGGGTCATCAAACATCTTGCATCCATCCACCCCGAGATGTTTGTGACACTAAGTACACCAACCCGTGAGTTAACAAACCAATCAAATCACCATGATTTCCCAATTCCTGCCGATCTTGAAGCACAAACTTATCCCAGAAAAATAGCCAAACCCCGTAAGATTTATTATGTCAAAATCCATGTCCCGCCTACTTGTCCAAAATTGATTTAACGGGATTTTACTACTCTTGAGATTTAAACCGAGAAATCGAATCTTTCGCGGGATTTTCTAAAATCAACAAGAGAAACCGTGAAATCAACAAGAACAACTAAGAGTGAAGTGCAATACTGATCTTTGAAATTCAAGTCACAGAAGTCAAGTCACACCTTGATTAAATCGCAACAAGTCAAGTCACAGATTGTCAGTTTGCAACAGGTCAGATTGCAATCAACCAAATCACAATTAGTCGAATCGCAAGTGTTAACTCGCAACGTCAAATCGTAACTGGTAGCATCGCAATCAGTCGAGTCGCAACAAGTCAAATAGCAGCTTGTCAATTCGCAATTAATCAAATTGTAATTAGTCAACTGTAACTCAAATTGCAAATATCAAATCGCAGTCTCACTCAAATCGTAGGCACTAATAGGACCGTGCAGCCAAATCCACAATTATGTAATCACGATGACCATCATATACCCAATTACAAGCCGCGACGTATGTATCCACGTGAACTGTTGTAGATCCAAACATACAACTCAATGATACAAGAACTTATCAAAAGAAATTGTGAATCCCAAACATACCACACTTTCGTCCAATAATAAGCCTGATCCAATCATAAGCCCATAAACTATCTTGACCAGCCCATACAACCCATAAATTTTGTAACCCTAAGATTTAGGATTATATATAATGCCTTTAACTACACTTAACCCTAATCACACATAAATAATCCGCCCCCTTCCTCTTCTTTGCACTCAGCCACATAGCACAAACCCTAATCCCATCACATACACCAACACAGCCGTTTACATCTCCTCCCACAAAACTGATCAAAACAGTTATTAATCTCATCTTTATCATCATCATCGAAGATCAATCAATCCGATCACTTGAATCACAATCACAACCAGAGCTTAAGCTATTTCTCATTTAATCCACACGAATAAACAACACCATTTTCTGTTACCACAACTCTACGAAGAACACAACATCCTTTTGGCTTCAAGATTTATCAAGAGGTCACAGGTAGGTTATACATGATGGTTATCGTGTCGTGTTTGATTTTTCTTGTTAAAGCATAACGAAACAGAGAAAGATTGAAACACACTTGTTTTAGATCTTTCTTTTGATCTTTTCGGATATTAAGAAGCCAACATGCTCATAGATCTATGATGATATTTCTTTCGACTGTTTAGATCTACACAGATCTTACAATATCTTTTGAAGCATGAAAGAAAAAAAAATTCTGAGATCATTTTGTTATGTTTTTGTGTTTGTTGTTATAACCGAAAAAATGGATGGATGAAAGCACACTTGTTTTTGTCCTTTCATTGATAAATTCGGACATAAATTGAAGTTGTGTCTTCACCAATGATCAGTGATGAGTTTCTCTTCAGTTCCTAAGAACTTCAAGGTCTGAAACACATTTGTAACCCACGAGAAGAGAATAACTGAGATCATAATTGCATTACTTGTGTACGAGTCATGTTGTAGTTGATATAAGGAGATGAGGATGTAATTGTTTTGTAGCCGTGAGGATGAAATTATGGTGGTTTGGTTGTACTAGTTGTTGTTATGGTGGGTGTAGGATAGTCTGGGTCTCGAAGTAGTTGTTGTTGTAGTTTGTGTTTGGATGTCTGATAGCATTTAGCAGTTGGTTTGATTTGTTTCAACACTATGTTTGTGATCATGGTCCCTAATTATGCTTCATCTTTAATCCTTTTTCTTTTATGGACAAAACGCCATTGTTAGACTTTGTTAGACAAATCGCCAGTTTTCTTTAAATTTTGGCAGCATGCCCTTTCCTTTTGTTTGATAATTTGTCTTGAGTAGACAAAAGGCTACATTCATGAGGACACAAATCGCCACATTAGACAAATCGCCATTTAGACAAATCGCCACTAAGACAAATCGCCACATAGACAAATCGCCAGTCTGTCACTATCATGATAGTACAACTGTCCCTTTCTCAGATTTGGCACTATGCCCTGTTTTGGCTAAAAACCAAACTGCAAACTCAGTTTAGACAAAACGCCACCTTTACACACCCAACAACCTCAAATCGCTACTTAGAACAAATCATGAACCAAGAATAAATCATCACCAAGAACAACCAAAAACCAACGACCAAACTTTTACAGTTGGTATTTCGAACCATTCAGTCCACAAACTTTTGACACAAACACCACAAACTTTTGACAAACATTCAGTCCACAAATAGGCCGCAAACACAAACGTAGAAACCATGTAAATCCCAAAAGAATAAAAACGAGAAGATACCAGATCTGAGAAATGGTATTTCGAACCAGAAAATAGAATAAAAATTAAGGCCCTAAACATTTAAACACTTGAAGCCCAAGAAATAGAAACTACTCATTCACTACACGCTAGTAGCAACCATTGGAGGCCCACTTGAACATTAAGACCAAACTGGATTTCAAAAACATGGATTCTAGCAGTTTGTGAGAGTAACGATTCGAACACAGAAATGATTAAAGAAGTATGCACAAAATGAGAACCAAAAACTGATTAACACAGTTAATACAAAATGATTCGAACCAAAAGAAACTGAAATCAACACACAATCAAACCGAACCTAACCATGGCTCTTGATACCAATTGTAAGATCTAACCTTTTGATTGTGTGGATCTATTCGGGTGGTCTTGGTTCATGGAAGATTAGATCCATGGTTTGAGTTAGTGAGATGTTAGAGAGAAGGTAGAGAGATGGAAGGGAAAACTTGATCTATTAGATTCAATGTGTGAAAATATGCAAGAGTTCCAACCCTTCCCATGTGTGGGAAGGGGTTTATATAGTTCCTAATATTGGTGCCCCTAGTGGGCTGTGGAGTGAGCTGACAGTGGGTAAAGACCCGACCCACTCCACAAATATAAATATAACTACACTAATAATACTAATACTATGAATAATTATTTGTAAGTAATAGTTTTATTTAAAAGATTTGTAATTTGAGAAACTAGTGTATAGATGTTGTATATAAAACGTTTCGTTTGTCAATTTTTAATAAAAACAAGATAAGTATATTTATTTTGATAGAAGTCGGGCATAACCAGTGCATGTTTGTTGGTTTCTCGAGGTAACTATGTATTACAAAAATATATGTTTATGTAATAGCCGTTTTGTAAATGTTATAAAACTTAAGTAGGTTTTCTAAAATACCATTTTACATGTTTACAAATTAGATATGCGATATAAGTAGGTTAAATATTTACAAGTCTAGTTTTGACTAGTGTTTATAAGCGGTAATTGTATAAAAGAGCTTATAGTTGTATGTATATATAGTGTCTCGTGTTATAACATATGTTTTTATAACTTATTGTGATTTATGGCGAAACTCGTGGCAACGTGAAAAGAAAAGAGTCGGGATTGAGTTGTGGAATAAGTCGAGTACGAGGTTACGTCGGTACACACATACACTCAACGGTTACAATATTAGTTTTCATTTATTCATATATATATTCGGAAAATTTAAACATATACGCACCCCCCCCTTTAACCCCCTTGTTGGGTTGTGGCCCATCATGAAGCCAAGGTAGGCTGAGGCTTGGACTATTATATCAAAAATCAATACATCTGAGTGGGCCTGATGGGCTTCGACCAGCAAAGAGTAATATACTCTTAACTGGGCCATTTCGGTTTAATACTCAACACACGCACACACAAGCCCACTTAGGACTTGTGGAAAAATCTGGGACATATTAACTAATCGTTTGACACACACGAGTTATAGCACAAGGTTTATGTCAAGCTCGACACAACTCAACGTTGTGACCTCGTAGACTCACATTATGGCCGTTGGCTGGGTTCGACACTGCGGCCTCACTACACACAACAATGGTTTTACCCAAGTCTTGGATCTAAACCTTTGATAGTATATCGACTCGGTTACTAACTCAACACCCTTTGGTGTTTTGAGTTTAGACCTGCACCACAACACACCCTTTGTGGTGTCCTTGTGGGATTCGAACCAAGGCAGCCCTATGTGGGTTGTCCTTGACCAAGAGTGACTCAACAACTTCACACAATGCAACACAGTTGCAAAGCTTTTGCCTAAGCTGCTAAGTGAGCAAATTCGTGATTATCCCGTTAAACCCAACGAGACTCGAATCAAGACATACACACCCTATATGGGTTGCTGCCTAGTGGAGAATGAACCGAAACAAAACCAACCTTAGTACACCCTTTGTGGGTGTGGTCTCTCTTAAACCAAAACCAACGCAACACAAACTAATCTAAACCAAATTTAGGTTTCAACGCAACCCTTAATGTTTTACTGAGGGTTTCGATCACAACAAAAACACTCCACAACACATCCTATTTCATCGTCTGATATTCGTGGCCAAAAGTGTAAGGATCGAAGACCAAAGTTCACCACTGTGACTCGACCCAAAATGCATACGCGACTCAAGAATAGTTAGACAGGTTCCACACTAAACCTATAAGCCAAAATCCAGATAATTACTAACCATATCACCAACATAACACACTGAGCAAAACCGAACTAAAACAACTAACATGACACTTCCATACACAAGCCAATACTCGAATTTTTGTTTAAGAATTGTGAGCCACACAAGAATCAATATCAACAACAAAACATAACCATTCGCAGGTTTAGAAATCGACCACTTAAAACAAAAATCATAACTTTGTAAAATGAATTCAATCACACTCCGAATAACAATTAATTTAACGAAAGTGTATATAGTGAAAAAGAGGTTATAACCCTTACAATAGATACGGACAACAAGAAGAACCAAGAACTCAAACCCTGAATCCGATTCTAGCAATCCAAATCCGAACCCCAGCTATTCCACACCTCCGATGAGAGTCAGTACCCCTTTGAAGCCTAGATCTTGATAAGAATTTTGTGAGTGAGATTTGAGTGTGTGGATTCCCTGGACTTCGAATAATCAATAAAAAGAAGATAATAGGGAAGGTCTTCGACATCCTTTCGAGCCTGGAAATTAAGGAGTATCCGTTTGAAGCCACAATCGTTCTTAATCCTCGTCACCTCATCTCTTCTATATCCGTTGACTCTTGGGGAGGGGTTATGTGAGAGTGACAAGGATTTGGGAGAAGGGAAAAGCATATAGATCCATGGGCAGTGATGGTGATGGATGATGGTATGGTTGCGTTGGAGAAGAATCCAAAGAAAGTAGACGTTAAAAATAGGTGGATGTATGTGGCGGTTATACCAAGGGATAAGATATAAAAGAAACGTGTATATCTTAGTTTTATTATATTAGAGTATATTTTATGTACCCCGTGTTCCGTTGAGCTGAGGTGTAATCGTGGTTCCCCGGTTTGGTATAAACGTGACAAATAAAATTTTGGAGACGTTTTTATAAAACTGGTATAAAAATAAAATTTATTGACTCTGAAAATAAATCATAAAATAAAACCATTACTAATGTGGTGTCGGTACGTGTGTGGTGTCGTTTTTCAGGAAAAGTGAGATAACCTCTCGCTTTTATTATGTTGAAGTCAGTAAATGTCAGAAAATGGGAAATTCACTATTTCTAGTGAGGTTAAATAGTTTTGCGAGTTACTGTATGTTACAGTGTGCGGGTTTGCTTCCCGAAATAGGTTTGCAAGCACATAAATGCTTAATTTAATAGTTAAGTAATAATAAATTAACATTTGTTATTAAAATATTAGTGGGAAAATTACCGTTTGTCACAGAAGTGAGAGAGTGAGGTTGGATTGAGAACAAACCATGATTGAGTTGGATGAGTAAGCATGATTGAGTTAAGAAGGGAATATTCCAAGGATATGCTAAACTTGGAGAGGAGGGTGAGATGGGGGGTTGAGATGAGTTTGGATTAGTTGAAAGTGATGTGATGAAAAGGAGCCTAAGGTTGCATTTCAAATTTAAATTTGAATGTGAGAGTGGGAGGAAGAGATAAGGTTGTGTGTGAGTTGGATTGGATGTGATATGGATGTGATGGGGAGCCTAAGAGAGAATTCAAATTTGAAATGTGAGGAAAGGTAGAGAGTGAGGGAGGTTGTATGTGAGGGAGTGAGTTGTATGTGTGTAAGAGTGAGTTGGAAAAGGATGGGATGTTGATAAGATGGGGAGCCTTTGGCTTGGATTCAAAATTTGAATTTTGAATGTTGGAGTAGTAGGAAAGGGAGGTGGTTTGTGGTGAAGGTTTATTTGTTTTCGAAATGAAGGGTAGGATGAGGAAGATGATGAAGTGGTAAAATCCTAGTGGTTGGATTGGAATGTAGAGAAAGGAATGTTTGGAAGATTTGGTGTGGGAATGTAGGGGACAAGAAGTACATGCAAGTACGAGGAATATTAGGGAATGTTGGGGATAAGATTTGAGAGAAATTTGAAATGGTTGGAGGATTGGTTTGGTGTAGTGATTAATCAAAGGAGTGATTAAAGCTTAGTCATTTTATCATTAAGGAAGAAAAGAATTAACAAAGATGATTATGGGTTGAGAAAATCAAAGGTTACTTATAATCTCAAGTAACTCAACATCGAGTATTCATAATCTCATACTACGTGAATGTCCATGACTCGACATAATCAATAATCATCTTGATGCAAACAAGCTAAGTGTTTTGCATCATTGTAAAGCATATCCCAAGACGGGAAAGGATGCGTTTATGCAAAGGGACATTTGACTTAGTTTGACCAATAAGGGAGTAAACCCGTTACGTGATTAGAGAAGACGTAAAAACGGATTATGGCCATATGAATACTTTCACTTGATGTCACGTGAAATATATAAGTTCCCTAAGTTTAGAAAAGCCTTGGCTAGAGGCGTTTATCAAAATACTTGAGTTGGCGTTTTACCAAAAATGGGAGGTTGTAAATTTGGATCCCTCTAATTCTAAAACTCATTTCGAGTGTTCCCAATGAAGCACATAACATATCCATACCTGTATTGAAAGATCCACATTTTTCGGGTAAGGGGAAAGCCGACTTTAAAAATTCATCCCGACCTTAACAGAAGGCTGGCGCGCCAGGCCTAATTATTGGGTCGGGAGAATTTTGGCGATCGTTTGTAATTTTATGTGTTGCGAAGGTTTATTTGTCATCATTAAAACACGAGGAGACCTAATTAATGTTTCCCCAACAATCTCCCCATTTTTTGATGATGACAAATAAATCTCAAAAGCAAATAAAATTACAAATCGTAGCGAAGATAAAGAAGGCCTTTGGTGTAGCTTGCTTCTTGACCTTGCCTTGTAATTTGGTGAAGCCTTGATCTTTATCTTGAATTGGTCTTCACACGAGCTTGTACTCTGTGCTTTCTTTCTCCCCCTTTTGTCGAATCAAAAAGGCGGGAATCACTTGAGACTATAGCCTTAGACATAAATTTGAGCATTCATTCCCCGATAACATGCTCCCCCTTGAACATAGCTCCCCCTAGATCGTTGCTCCCCCTTGTTCCAAGGCGGGGATCTATGGGTCAAGAGCCACACCTTTGCGGTGTCCTAGCTACACAAGAAACAACCAACACGCAACAAATAAACAATCCACACATGTTGAAGTCCAACATGGGTTAGATAACCATTTGGATACTTGCAACATGGGTTAGTCCGCACAACATCATATATATATGCGCACAATACATCGTAACCTACACATATAATACAAATTCAAAGCATTATATCCCAAATGGTTATTAGCACATGCATAATATCATCACATACTCAAGTGAGTGATGTGAGATTTGCAAGACCTCGAAAAAAAATTTTACAATCTTCCAGGCAGTGTACCAGATCGTTGTAGTGTAGTATAGGTAAGTCCGGGGGATTGATCATTCTCTAGGGGAATAGTGTCGTTAGGTCAAGATGTATGACAAGATAGATCTAGAGGTGAGGGATGATTCTTTTTTGTCTTTTTATTATTTTTATGAAAGCAAGTAAAAATCTCGGTTTTGAAGGAGTGGGCGAAATTAGTTGCTAGTCAACTAACCCAAAAACTAATAATTATAAAATTAACTAAAACTAATTAAAATATAAGATAAAATTGGTGACTATGTGGAAAACTAGAAGGGGGGTTGAATAGTTTTACGTCTTTTTAAATTTTATTTTGAAAACTTTTGTTTACTTTTAAAAACTTCGATTCGATATTATGTGACTTCAATTCTTAAACAATATGAACAAGTATAGATAAATATAAGTAAGTAATGCAAGTAAAGTAAAGTAAATGAAATGAAAGATAGAGATGGAAAGATCTAACCGAGACACAAGAGATTTATAGTGGTTCAGCTACAAGGACACCTTCCTTGCCCTACTCCACTCCCTGAGTCACCTACTCGAGAGTTTTCTTCACTATGTCAACAAGCTCCCTTATGGCGGAGAAAACCTTACACAACTTTCGCTTACACCGGCTTAACGACACAAAGCTAAATGTCGAGTTCTAATCGTAGCTAGAACCAATCTCACGACTTATACACGACTTAATCACACCTTCACAACTTATACACAACTTAATCACACCTTCTTCTTCACGACGGCTTCACGACTTCTTCACGACTTGTTCACGACTTCTTCTTCACGACTACTTCACGACTTCTTCTTCTTCACGACTACTTCACGACTTATTCACAACTTCTTCACAACTTATATACTACGGCTTCACACCTTCTTCACAACCTAGCACAACCTATGTTCACTTCTACTTCTTCACACCTTCACTACTTACACACCTTAACTACACAACTTCACTACTTACACACTAATCTATCCCAAACAATTATTCACACAACTATCTAACAAATATACACAACTTTATACACAAATGAATGATGACACAAACAACTTAGGTAACTAAGTTGCAATACTTCTTCTTGAGATGTTGAAGGAGTATTCTTCTTTTGCACTTGAATGGAGGAAGCTTGGATCACTTAGAAACCAATGCTTAACAAGATATGATCAAAGGATTTTTGGAAAGAATATACAAGGGTTTAAAACAGAAAGTTTGAGTGTGCAAAAGGTGAGTAAAAATCCAGGAGAAGGCTGGTATTTATAGGAGAAAAACTGGACAGCTGGAGGCCTACTGGAGCGGGGGCGGTCCCCTTAATAATTAAGGGGGCCGCCTAGCAAAATTAAGGGGGCCGCCCCTACTGAACGTTGGCCAATTTTGTCCTTTTGTGGGGAAGGTTTTTCTGGAACATTTTAACTGATTTTGGTTAAAAATTTGAATTCATATTTTTATAAAAGATTAAACATTTTTATTTAATACCAAAATTTTTTTTCAAAAATATATAAAATGTTTTTGATGTTTTATAAAAAATCTAATTATTAAGAAAATGTTCCTTTGATCATATAATGCATTAAGCACTTGTTTATTCATACCTTAAGTGATTAAGTTGTAGAAATGAATATTTACAACTAAATACTTGTTTATTTGATAAGTTTATGTTTAATGAGTTTATATTTTGTGATCATTAAAACATAGAGATATGAATAGATATTAATAATGTTTTTAGGCATTATTTATGTCAACAATCTCCCCCTTTTTGATGATTACAAAATTTAAACTCATTAGAACCAAAAACTTATTTTTGGACAAGTATTTAGTGAGTTTACATTCACTTCTCCCCTTTTTGTAGAATCAAAAAGGTTAAGCCGACAAGTTTTAGAAACTAAATTTGTCGGGACGAGACCTCCCCCTTGATGTGTGCTCCCCCTCGTTTGAGGGCACCAAGGAAACGAGCTATGGAACACTTGGCTGCAAAAACAAGTTAGGAGTACAAGCATACATAGCAAAATATGGAGTATAAAGACAACAATCATGGCAAACAACAATCATGGCAAGCACATAGCAAGACATATATATGCATAGCAAAAATATTTAGAACATGCAGATAATCTAATCATGCATTCAAGATGATCATGTATAACACATGAATCATCACACAATATGCTTAAAACATAAGGATTACAACATAAGTAAAAGATACTAATAGTCCTAATATTGCCAAAGAGAGCGATTGGGCTTGCTTGCGACACAAAAGGTTGAGGGATTTTATTTTGGAGGTGGAGAGTTTGGAGCGGAAAGCATGTGAATAGAATTTAGTTATTTGATTGTGAGGGAAATGGAGCGGATGGAGTGGATCTAACGATGTTTTATCGATTTAGATAAGGAATATGATGAGGACGAGTGAGTAGATATTCGATCCAATAAATATCTTCACTCAAGGTGAGGTAAGTAATTTGAGTAGGGTGAGGATGGAGGATGGAGGTTGGCCCTTGTTGCAAGGTGCATAGCAAGGAGATCACTATGGTCATGGATCGGAACTTTTCCTTTTTCGTGGGAGTGTGAATTTGGTCATTTGGTGGAAGTGGATGAGATTGAGGTGTGTGGTTTGAGGGAAAGTTTGATGGTTGACCAAAATGATGAGAATCTTTTATGGTTTCATGGAAGTTGGTTTGAGGTTTAGAAGTGTAGTTTGGAATGATTGTAGATGTTTGGCCAATATGATGAGGGTTTTGAAAGGTTTCAATGAGGTTGATTTAAGGTTGATATGTGTAGTTTGGAACGAAGGTGAAGGTTGAGGTTATTTTGTGATGAAGAAGGGCTAGAAGGGAGTTGATCCAATTTAGCAAGGTGTAAAGCAAGAAGAGCACAAACACATGGGCTTCTTTAAGTTCTTCAATGAACTTCAAGAATTTGGAAGAGGATGATGAAGGTGGAGTGTGGTTATTATGATGGATGAATGAGCACTAATGATGGAAAAGGGTATTTATAGTGTAAGAATGGTGTGGTTTAGGAAGGTAAATTTAGGAGGATGGTTTAGGAAGGTGATGATGGTGAAGTATGGTTGTTATCTGGGATGGATGTTTGAACATGTAGTATAGGAGTAACATGTGAGTTGGTAGGAGGTGGTGGTGATACTCTTGGTGGTGGAGACATTTGTGAGCTTGGGTAATTATGAGTGGATGAGGATGGAGATATGGAAGAAAGGGATATTCCAAGAGTGGTGAGTGTTTTTGGATGGTGCATTGGTGGGTTGAATAAGATGTGAGGTGTTGTGAATGAGATTGGGATTCTTGTTTTGGGGTTGATCATGCTCTTCATATGAATCATATGAGTGAGACGAAGGTGTATTTTTGGGAGTAAGGATGGATGGTTGGTTATTATGATGAGGTTTGTGAAAGGGTTCATTGAAATGAGCTTGAGGATTGGAAGTGTAGTTGGGAACAAATGTGGGTGGAGGTGTTGTTTGTTTAGCCACATCATTTGTTGAGATGGACTTGTTTCGGAGGTAAGGTTTTGGTTTGATGGCATGATGAGATGATGGAAGATTATGAGGAATGGGAGTGTTTATAGTGTAGGATTGATGGGATTAAGGAATGGATAAAATTTGTTGGATTTTGGGAAGTTTAGGATGAAATGGGCTAAAAAGCAGAAAAAGATTATGTGAACCCATCCAGCAGATGGCCGGTCCCCTTAATTGTGGCCGGTCCCCTTAATAATTAAGGGGGCCGCCTTATCAATTAAGGGGGCCGCCCATCTGGTGTCTTTCTGAGTTCCAGAAATGAGTTTTTCTGCAGATATGGGTAAGGAGAGCTATGTTTTGAGCTTTTGGTTTCAGGCAAGTCCCACTCTTTGAGGCAATAAAGTATGTATTATGCATGCAAGTCATATTAATTAAAAGGGATTAAGCAAACAAGTAATTTCATATATCATGCAAACATACTCATCAAGCAAGTAATATCATCTATCATATAATATCATCAAGCAAGTAATATCATCTAGCATGTAAACATACTCATCAAGAAAGTAATATATATGAACTAGGAAACAATAAACTACACCAAGTATTTTCTTAATTATATGTGCCAATGTGAGGGATCCTAATGAAACAATAAACTACACCAATTAATGAACTATTAGAGGGATCCTAAGTGTGCCTATGTGCAATGAATGGGAACTTAAGATAGCATGGACTTCTAGATTTGTTACAAACAAAATCTTAATAGACAAACCATGGTCCGCTTGATTTTCCTTAGTTCACTTTTAAATGTCATGTATATAAATATAGATGACAAATATGAGATCACCATGCATGATTAAAAAAAAATGTTTTTAGCATTATTCAACAATGTTTGAAAGTGGGTTTTTATGTAGATGTTAAAGTTATTTGAATAAAATAGATTGGGTTTTATTTAAAAATGTGTTTATGAAGAATGAGTAAAAAGAAATTCCCAATCTTTGACTTTGATCAAAATAGGATTATGAAAAAAAAAATTGAGATAGTAAAACATGTTAATAGAAAGATGACATAATCTTTTGAAAAATCATTTTTCCAAAATGTGAAGTTTTTGCATATTTTGAAAACGAATAACATTAATAAAAAAATGGTTGTTAATGATCTCATGCTCAAGGGAATTGGTTAAGGCTATTGTCACATGCTACCCTTTTCTACATATCCTATGGTCATAAGGGAGTGACGACTAAATTCTATAGGTTTGATGTGAGAGTGTTGAATGGGGTATAACCTAACATCTATAGCTCCTTTGTTGTTGCACACTTATCTAACTTAATGCCATAATCTCCGAGAGCTTGTTTCATCCATAGTTTTCTAATCCTACTTCTATGTTAATGATTAATCCACTTAACTCATTTCACTTCATCACCATGAGTTTTCTAATAGTAGACATAGAAGATTTCCATTATAGCTTAAGAGGGCCTAAGGGAAAAGAACAAGTGATTCTAGGTTCTAAGTAGACTCATATAAGCTATTATGTGTATATATATATAACTAGGCATTATGAACTAAATAGGCATGAAATAACTAGTCATTAATCTAAGCATATATTATAACAATAAACTTAAAAGGAAAGTGTACCTTTTAGTCTTCAATAAACTTCAAGATCCTCAAAGCGTGAATATTGACTTATAGAAGTCAATCGTAGAAAAGACACCAAATCTCCCGATGAGTGGACACTTCAGCCACTTGGTCCCCATTGTCCAATTGGTCCATAGTAGTTTGGACCGAACATGGTTTGCAATTGACTAGGATGCATGTATGGTGGAAGTATTCCCCAAGGATTGAAACTTGGTTGACTTGAATAATTCCACATTGGGTGACTATTATTATGGAGGTTGTATCTATTTTGGTTTCTTCTAGGTTGAGTGGTTTTAGGCCGAGGGTGAGGACTAATTGGTCTTCTAGGTTGAGGAGTCTTAGGCCGAGGGTGAGGACTAATTGGTCTTTTAGGAGGAGTTGTTTTTAATCTTAATTTTGGTTTAGAATATCCTACTTCATTTTTTAAAGATGATTTATAAAAAGTTTTTACTTCCTCATTACTAGCTATGGGTATTTTTCTATCTTTCATAAGTATATACTTAGGTTTTGACTCTAAAGGTTTTTGTTTACTAGATTGACATTCAAACTTAGCATTTTTATTTTCACTAGTTGAAACATTATTTAAGTTGAATTCTAGACCGGTTTTATCTCCCGAAGTTCCTTGAACACTAATTATTTTCTTAAGTAAGTTACTACTATTTTCAAACTTGTCAAGTTTGGAAATTTCATCTTTAAGTTTTTCGTTTTCATTTTTGACCTCTAGACATGTTTTACATTCTATAAAAACGTGTTTTCCTTTTTCTAAATGTTGTAGTTTAATTTTTAATTCGAGTACTTCATTTTCTAATTGATTATTAATATGTTTTAGTGATTTATTTTTAGCCATGACTTTTTGACCTAATTTGCATAACCTATTATATTCATTATCTAGGTCGTTTTCGTCTAATGATTGATTTTTGTCACTAAAGTATTTGGTTTCAGAACGTACCTCATTTGATGTCTTTGCCATAAGACATTTTTCGTCGTTTGCTTTGTCCGCTTCGTCTTTGTCGTTGTCACTCCATGTTCCACTAACAAAGGCGCCTTGGTAATCATACCCCGGTGGCTTTGAACATTCGCCAATGAGATGGTTTTGGCTTCCACATCTAAAGCACTTTCTTTTCCCGTAGTTGTCATTCCTATTTCTTTGAAGCGATCTTCTTTCATCTCGCGGTTGTCTTGTGAATCTTCCTCGTCTCTTGAAGAATCTCTTGAATTCTCTTACGACCATTGCATATTCTTCGTCTTCGCTTTCGTCACTTGAATCGTTATCATCACTAAGTTCCTTTTTGGCTTTTAGCGCGAGAGACTTGACTTGATCTTTCTTGCTCTTGACCGTTTCCGAATCTCTCTTTAAGATTTCTTCATGGACCTTCAAGTTGCCGATAAGTTCATCAAGCGGTAGCGTCATTAAGTTCTTTGATTCTTCAATCGCCGTGACCTTCGCGCGCCATTTCGGATGTAATGCCCTAAGAAATTTCCTTACACAATTTTTACTAGAAAAAGTCTCATCAAGTGCTTTTAAACTTGTGATGATTGTGTTAAATTTAGCAAATGCATTATCAATAGATTCCTCTTCAGGAATTGTAAATTGTTCATATTGTTGAACAAGAAGATCTATTTTGTTATCTTTGACTTGACTATTACCTTGGTGAGTGATTAGTAAAGAATCCCAAATTTCTTTTGCGGTTTGACACATAAAAATTCTTTCATATTCTTTACATGGTAGCGCATTATAAATTACCATTTTAGCCTCATTATTTTTTGCTAGTTTCTTTTTTAAATCATCATTTTGTTTTTCAAAAGGTACAATTTCATCTATTTTAGTTAAGGGATTATATTGACTAGGGGGAAAATCACCATAGGTAATAACATGCCAAAGATCAAGATCTTTTGATTTCACATAAGTTTCGAATCGATTTTTCCAATATAAAAATCCATCACTTTCAAATAGTGGTGGTCTTTGCATAGATTGCCCTTCTAAATATTTTTCAGATTCCATAGATCGTTTCAAGTTTTAAAATACAGTTTATTTTAAAAATCTTGTTTGACCAGGCTCTTGATACCAATTGTGGAAAACTAGAAGGGGGGTTGAATAGTTTTACGTCTTTTTAAATTTTATTTTGAAAACTTTTGTTTACTTTTAAAAACTTCGATTCGATATTATGTGACTTCAATTCTTAAACAATATGAACAAGTATAGATAAATATAAGTAAGTAATGCAAGTAAAGTAAAGTAAATGAAATGAAAGATAGAGATGGAAAGATCTAACCGAGACACAAGAGATTTATAGTGGTTCGGCTACAAGGACACCTTCCTTGCCCTACTCCACTCCCCGAGTCACCTACTCGAGAGTTTTCTTCACTATGTCAACAAGCTCCCTTATGGCGGAGAAAACCTTACACAACTTTCGCTTACACCGGCTTAACGACACAAAGCTAAATGTCGAGTTCTAATCGTAGCTAGAACCAATCTCACGACTTATACACGACTTAATCACACCTTCACAACTTATACACAACTTAATCACACCTTCTTCTTCACGACGGCTTCACGACTTCTTCACGACTTGTTCACGACTTCTTCTTCACGACTACTTCACGACTTCTTCTTCTTCACGACTACTTCACGACTTATTCACAACTTCTTCACAACTTATATACTACGGCTTCACACCTTCTTCACAACCTAGCACAACCTATGTTCACTTCTACTTCTTCACACCTTCACTACTTACACACCTTAACTACACAACTTCACTACTTACACACTAATCTATCCCAAACAATTATTCACACAACTATCTAACAAATATACACAACTTTATACACAAATGAATGATGACACAAACAACTTAGGTAACTAAGTTGCAATACTTCTTCTTGAGATGTTGAAGGAGTATTCTTCTTTTGCACTTGAATGGAGGAAGCTTGGATCACTTAGAAACCAATGCTTAACAAGATATGATCAAAGGATTTTTGGAAAGAATATACAAGGGTTTAAAACAGAAAGTTTGAGTGTGCAAAAGGTGAGTAAAAATCCAGGAGAAGGCTGGTATTTATAGGAGAAAAACTGGACAGCTGGAGGCCTACTGGAGCGGGGGCGGTCCCCTTAATAATTAAAGAGGCCGCCTAGCAAAATTAAGGGGGCCGCCCCTACTGAACGTTGGCCAATTTTGTCCTTTTGTGGGGAAGGTTTTTTCTGGAACATTTTAACTGATTTTGGTTAAAAATTTGAATTCATATTTTTATAAAGGATTAAACATTTTTATTTAATACCAAAAATGTTTTTCAAAAATATATAAAATGTTTTTGATGTTTTATAAAAAATCTAATTATTAAGAAAATGTTCCTTTGATCATATAATGCATTAAGCACTTGTTTATTCATACCTTAAGTGATTAACTTGTAGAAATGAATATTTACAACTAAATACTTGTTTATTTGATAAGTTTATGTTTAATGAGTTTATATTTTGTGATCATTAAAACATAGAGATATGAATAGATATTAATAATGTTTTTAGGCATTATTTATGTCAACAGACTACTTATGAGAGAAAAGCGTGTTTACTTAGACATAATTACTCCCTAGTTATCTCCTACTGATTTGTTGAATAGTCACGTCCTTGTTTTAGTTGAAGCGTTGTATTCCTTAATATTGGTCATGGGGAGGTGCCGAAGTCCCCAACTCTAGGAGTTTTAGTCTCCCCTAGATCCCTTAAAGTCTATTAAGTTATCCAAGATCTACAAGCCGCAACTCACGCAATAAATACAACGTGAAAAACCAATAGTGCACTCTACGGTTGCGTTTCTAAGACGTTTAAGCAAATTACATATAAAAGGTTAGCCAGTTTTCTTAGCCTAACGCGAGGCAATCAACTAAACAAGAGACAACAAATCAATATTCAATAACTAGGTTTCACTAGATCTAAGCAAACACAAATAAGTTTAAGCTACCATGTTAAAGAAAAGAAAAGATAAACAAATAATCAAATGATACATAGACATAACGAATGATTAAAGGGGTAACTTGTCATTATTGAAACATGAAGTTCAAAGGCTGCAAAAGCCTTACAATGGTAGTAAAAATCGTCTAGGTTTTCCCTCTCCAAAGTGTTACACGAATTAAAGAAAAAATGCGAAAGTATATATAAGTTTACAAGGCTGACGGCGTCACGTTATAGATCGTGACGTAGTCAGATCCCCGTCTTTAGGGTTTCGTCTTGTGCAAGTCGCCGTTGTGACGGCGTCAGGATTGGTATGAGGCCGTCACCTTATAAATCTTCTGGGCCGTCTCTTTATAGCTTAAAACGTGACTCCCTCCTTCATTTTGTACCTGACGGCGTCGGGTTGTAAGATCTTCAAATTTCTATGAGGCGTCACTTGATAATTTTTATCCAAAAATCCAACTTCAAAAGCAAGGGACAGCGTCACGTTGTAGCGTGTGACGCTGTCAGATGTCCAGGTCTGACAGGTTTTTCACTACTTCATCGTTTTCTTCACTTTTTCGCCCAAATACGTTCAAAAAGTTCTGATTTCCAGATTTCTCGTCGCGAGTACCTAAAATATAAAAATAAAAGATTTTAGGCAATATTTGATCATATTTATTCGATTTTGGGATTAAATGACCTCTTAAAAAGGTACCAAATAAATCCTTATCAGTGAGCATAAAACATACTCAAATTATAGCACATAGTTTCATATATAAACACTTTAAAAGTGCAAAGAAAGACCTAAATGTTCAAGGTGAGATGTGATAGATATCCAATTAATTTTAAGTGCGTGTGAGCTTGTACTTAATTTGTGACATCTACACAAAATCCTGTCATTATATGAATGCAACTTTGAGTGCATTACGTTGAAATGTTTTGTGCAATATTTGCACCAACAATGTGAGTATGATCATATATAATCCTAGAGATTTATCAAATGTCTAGATCGTATACTATGTTTTCTAATGCAATCCTATCCAGAACATGAAAAGGTATAATAAGTATATAAGCAAGGCAATCAAACTCAATACCTTAATAATGCCAATTATATGAACGACCTAAACACAAGTTACTACCTGGTATCAAGTCATGGCATTAGCGGATTCCTAAGTGAGTGAATAACACCGTATATTACCCTCCCCCTAGATTGATACAACCTTACAAAGAACAAGCCTATATGATGTAAAGGTGACCTCAAAACAACAACATTATCAACTTCTTGGGAATCAAATTAATTTTAACCCCTTCCATGTCTTTCACATAATACCTTAGCACATAATTTAACCAAGCTTTAAGAGTTTGGTAAAGATCAAGCAAGCATTGTCTTTCTAAAGACTCTAAGTGACTCAACATCCTATGGTGCATGTCAACCATGAACAATCTCAAAATATGCAGTTGGGACTTTTGGGAAATGTCATGAAAAATCCTAAGTATTCCTAACTTTTGACCCAAGGGTTCGTTTTGTTAATTATTCTACTAGAGTAGACCCTATTATAAATGTAACACGAGGTATCTAAGGCATGACACCAAAACCTTTACGAAATGGATTGCTCGGCAAACATTGCACGACATATCTCTCATAAATTCTTGTCCTTCCTTTGGACGACCTCATTGGTTTGAGGGGGACTAATGTCCGAGAAGTTATGTGAGATTCCATGTTTTTCGCAAAATTCCCCAAATTGCACCCGATGTTCAAATCTACTACCATAATTAGCTTAAATTGAAGCAATCAAATAGGTTTTCTAATCATCTTCCTAAGATCCTAAACTTATCTAGAGTATCTTCCTTAGCACCTAGAAATAGAGTACATATATAATGTGAATAGTCACCAACTATCATTAAAGTATAGAAGTTACCACCGTAAATTTGAATAGGTGATAGACCAAACAAATCAGTATGTAGTAACTCTAAGACTCTATTGGTCGAAATGGTGTTACTAATCCTATTGCTTGCAAGACCTTGTTTGTCTAAATAGTACGTAAATGTGCACCTAGTGTCTAATTAAATATAATACTTTGAAGTTGTGAGCACATGATCTACCATTTTTTAACAAACATGAAAACAATTAACATGTAAGCGATATGCATGAAATCAACTAGCATCATGGCAAGTGGGCATATAAGCAAATAGCATCAAAACATACTCTCATGCAAACATGTTTTTCATACCATCGTTTAATCACTACGAAAAGTAAGCATATAATCACATAGCATCCACGAACCCACAAACAATCTTATTTCTAAAGACACTTAATCATGTGAACATATGTGAGCAAATTTCATGTTATCACTTTGTTGATTAAAATCATATACATGTTAGGAATATAATCATTCATTCTATCTTTTTGTATATGTTTTAGAGATTTTCCCTTAAGTGTTTACATATACATATTAAGCAAGTAAGCAAACTACACATGATGTTATGTATCAATTTGAAACCTACAATTACTTAATCTAACAAATATGTTCATGTATGCATATCAATCAAATTGACACACACTCTACATGTATATTTTATGCATATTCATCTAGAAAGATTGTTTAAATTTGAGTTAATCTACTATTTAAATTTTTCGATAAACAACCATGTGTGGACAACATTCAATAGTATTCATGTCTATGCATATTTATTTAACCCTATTTATGATATGAGATCTCATGGGTTAACTCCAACATTTAATTTCCTAGACATGTTTTCGATCAATTAAGATGCCACACTTAAGATGAGCATGTATTCAAGTTATGAAAATTGTAAACATATAAATATATTCCCTAAACACATAGCATGCAAGTTTAGCCTCACTTTATGTTAATCGCCTTTTAAGTTTCTAAGTTCTCCTAACTCTCAAGTTGTGACAAAAATAAGCTACCTAGCATCAAACAAGTTCACATAGCATTTTTGACAACTAGCGTATAAGGCACTTAAAGATTCATAAACATAAAAGGAAACTTAGCTCGATTTTAATGGATGATTTTTGTTATACGGCCACAAGATTAAAAAATCCACCATTGATGCTTAGACTACCAATGATCTTTCCTCAGCGGTTACTTATGTACATCATCATACCCCTTGTATGAAGTAAACAAACTTCTACTACGATCATGTGCTTGGTGCAACCACTTTCGACAATCTAATGGGTCGGTTCAAGCTTATACCTAACAAATATGTAACTCAAAAACTTGGTCCCCAATGTTTGTTGGGTCCATTGTGGTTAGCATAACACATTCCCAAGTTGAACATTCTTGGGTCTTGAAGCAATACACAAAGTGCTTCTAAACCAAACCTTGAAAACATAGAACAATGATTGTTTTGAAAATTATTTTGATGTTAAAAACTTGGTCTAATATTTTGATGAATTTTAGGTCCAAACGATCTTTGGTTTGGGTAGGAGTTGTCTCTCCTTTGAAAAGAGTTATATGATTGATTATGTTAAGACCTCCGGTTGTTGTATGAACTTTTTCTCCTTTGAAATGAAGGTCGGTTGTGTAGGTTAGGTTTGTTTTGAAATAGAGTTCTTTGGTTGTATGAATTTGAAGATCCTATGTCAGGTGTGGGTAAGAGTAGTCTTTGGTCGACTCGAGTTTGAGCATATCCATGTCCATTACGAGAAACCGGTTTGTAAAATTGTTTTGTGGTTTCACTTGTTGTAATGGGTGTTTGTGTACCTCGAGTATTTGCAAAACGAGTTTGAGGAACAACGGTTTTAACAAAAATGTTTGACGAGACACCACTTTTGGAACAGTTCCTGGCGCGCTGCTTGTGTGCTGGCGCGCCAGGAATAGGTGTTCCCGGTGTTTCGTTTTGTCCTTTTTTTACAAACACTATTGGTTTGTTTGGAATTTTGGAAGTGGTTTCCCTATTTTTATAAAATCCAAGACCTTCCTTATCTTGAGACAATTTTTTTTTGACTTAACATGTCGTTTAAAACATTACTACTTTCTTTGAATTTAGCAAAGCTTAATGACTCCTTTTGAAGTTCGGATACTAAATCATTCAAAGAGTTAACCTCATGTCCAAGTTTTTCACAACTTGTGCAAGGTTCAACCGCCTCTTTGCATTGAGTAAGTCTCTTTACCTCTCGTTCGAGTTCATCTATTTTGATATTAAGTTTAGTTTGTTCATTCTCGAGAGAGCGTTTTTCTTTAAGAGTTGTTTCAAAATCCTTTTTAAATTTCAATAGTTACTCATTCTCTTTTTGCAAATTACGAATAATTTTATTATTATTAGAAATAGAAGAGTTTGGAGATACCTCTTAAGTTTCAAACGCCATGAGACATGTTGCATTCCTTTCTGAATGAACGCCGTCTTCACTATCGCTCCAAGCTCCGCCGACGAATGCCTTGTTTTCCATGGGCTTTGGACATTCACTTATAAAGTGATTCTTGTTTCCACAATTATAGCATTCTCGTCCACGCCTTGAGTTTCCACCACCTTTATCATTGTAGCCACCATCTCTTTCAACCTTATTTCTAATATCACTATCACCATGGTTACCAAACCGATTACCGCGCCTAGAGTTACCTCCTCGTCTAAATAACTTCCTAAAGTTTCTTGCCATAAGGTTGAGCTCTTCATCTTCTTCACCACTTCCTTCTTGACTATCACTATCATCACTAGTTTGTTCCCTAGTGACTTTAGCTTTAAGAGCTAGTGATTTAACCTCTTTCTTATTCTTTTTAGAAACGACCTTGTCGTTCTCTAAAATCATTTCGTAAACCTTGAGGTTACCAATTAGCTCGTCAAGAGGAAGGTCCGCCAAATTCTTGACCTCTTCAATCGCCGTCACCTTCGGCCGCCATTTCACCGGAAGAGCTCGAAGAAACTTTCTTACATGGTTCTTGTTGCTATAGCTAGGATCTAGAGCCGTTAAGCTTGTGATAATAGCGTTGAACCGTGTATAACCATTGTCAATGGTTTCTTCATCCGAGATCGAAAACTTCTCATATTGTTGAATGAGTAAGTCGATCTTGCAATCCTTGACTTGTGAGTTACCTTGATGAGTACTAAGGCATTGTAGATCGTCATCTTGGCTTCATCATTCTTGCCAAGCTTCTTCTTCTCATCGTCCTTCAAATCTAAGTATGGCTTTTCCACCATCAACTTTGTTTCGGGGTCTTGCACCATGAACACAAAGTTGCCATTTTGGATGATTTCCCACAAGTCAATATCTTTGGACCTAACATAGGTCTTAAACCGGGTTTTCCAAAAACAAAACCCATTGGATTCTAGCAAAGGTGGTCTTTGCATAGAACACCCCTCAACATAGTTCTCTTGAGCCATGGATCTATACTCAATTTTTCCAAAAATTTCGTTAGGTACTTTAAATTTTTGAAAAAGAAGTTTTTTACTTAGAACGACTTCTAGGGAAGGTTTTAACGCTCAAAAACTTGAGTATCACGCTCTGATACCAATTGTAGAACCGTAGGGGGTGAATACGGTCTCTTCGGGCTTTTAGGTGTTTAAAAAAAAAACTTTAAGTCTCAAAGAGCACTAAGTGGTTATATGACAATCACCACAACCACAAGCACAACCAAAGTATATAAAGCAAGCAAAGAACACCACGATATATATTGGTTTGGGATGCAGGGGTTAAACCATCCGTACGTCCAGTTTCGAATCCACGACACGATACTATTCACTAAGTATAATCCTTTCGGTGGACTACAAACCGTTAAAACTTCACTCCACCGATATGCACTAAGATCGGTGCTCACTAAGAAGAGCTACTCCCCAATGATATTTCGCCCCCGAAAACCACCCAAAAGGATCTCGTGATTCAACTTAACCAGAAAGTGTTAGGTCCGTCAGTACCTAAGCGTCCTGAAAACAGGATTTGAATACAAATTAGTCAAGTGTTAATCAACCGTAAACACTCTCAAGTCACTGAGTGAACAGTCATTCAGTGAGTAATCTTCAAGATGCTTAAGGCGAGTCTAAGAAGAAAGATTCACCATTCAGGAAGGCAGAACTCCCTGAGTAGGAGTTAAGCCAAAGAAGAAGATAATGGGTTCAGTGAGTGATGACAATAACTCACTGAACCCCAGTCTCCTCAACAACTATAATGATTGAAGACTGAAGACTGAAGACCAAGCCTGAAGAATCTGAAGTCTGAAAGAAAGGCGGGACAAGGCGGGAAGAGTTTGAATAGATAAGGAAATGTCCTTATCAGGGCCAAAGTCAAACTTTACTTGAATGGCGTGAGAATAAGAACAGTGTTATCACTGACACTCAGAAAGCAGTTTCAACCTTATCCCAAAATAGATTCTTGTAACTGTCAAAATACTGTTGCATCTTTGTCAGACTAGCTAGGTCATTCTTTTTGTATTTTTAGTCGCGGGTGCGCTTTTATACATGTGTATAAATAGGAATCATAAGGGAGAAAAGTGGATAAGTTTTATGCATTAAAAGCTTAGACTTTTACAAAACCACTTTTCTCCCCCAAAGAGCAACCTAGTCCCTGAGATAGCCTAGTGGTTCATTCATTGTTGCCACTCAAGTATAACTTGAGTTTAGTGAGGAGAACAAACCATACCTTGTCGTTTCAATCCCAAGTGTTATTTCCGCTAACACTTAGGTATAGATTCTTTTGATTAATTTCTAATAAGAATTTAAAAGTTGAAAAACTTGTGTTTTATCTTTTACGTTTTACTTATTTGTTTAAGTTAATCAATACATTATATCAGTCATGGAACATAATTAGATTAACTTTGTAGTTATTTCTACTTGTGTAACGGGAACAACAAGTGGTATCAGAGCCTCAGGTTTGTAAAATCTTTTAAAAACAAAAGAGTGCTCAAAAGGTTTTTAAAACCAAGATCCTACTATGGCTGATATTAATGTGCCCCAGCTCGTCGATAAAAAGGGAGGAAGCTATTCAGCTGTTGCTCCCAGACTTGAAGCTGGAAAATTTAGCAAGTGGAAAAAGCGTATGCCTTGCTACTTGACTGGTATGGAACCATACTACATCACTTGTATCAATGAAGGTCCTTATGTTCCAAAGACTATTGAGGGGTTAATTAAACTTGAAGCTCAGTGGACTATTGATGAAAGAAGGGTGGTCAATCAAGACCAGCGCCTCAAAAGCATAATTGTATCTTGTCTTCCTGACGATACCATGGAATCAGTCATTAACTGTACTACAGCCAAACAAACTTGGCTTGACTTGGTTCATAGCTTTGAAGGTCCCTCAGATACCAAGGAAAACAGGATCATGGACCTGAAACTTGAGTATAACACTTTCAGGATAAAGGACTCTGAAAGTCTCTCTCAGACATATACCAGATACAAGACCCTGATAAATGAATTATCAAATGATGGTGTAGTGTTGTCTAAGCATGAGATCAATGTTGGTTTTGTCAACAGTCTTCCTGAGAAGTGGCTAAACTTCTCTCAAGGCCTCAGGAATGCTAATCACATTTAGACCCTTGAGCTCCCTGAGATCTATGGTAAGTTTGTTAGGATTGGACACACGGTTAAGGTGGTTAAACCTTTTGTTCTTTGTGTGTATGATATATTGAGTGAATATGATTAAGTATGCGGAATCTACTTAATCACACTTAGAAGGTGATTTGTGTTGTGGAAATGGAATGGTTATGTTTTTTCTATGACAATGAACAATGAAATATTAACACCAAACGATTCAATATTATTAATGATAATAATACGAGTGATCTTGAAATATCACTAGGGTTACAACCTTGAATCTTAAGTTTTTCTAACTTGTGATATTCTTGTGTTTGTTCTATGTCTTAACAGTTATGAACTTATCTATTTTTATCTATTTTATGCGCTTGGACACACACATATCACTTGACTAAGATCTTCTTTTATAGTCCAAGAAGATCTTTACAATATTGCTTAAAGTCTAGCCGACCTACTTGTTAACTTATCTTGAGTGTGTCAGTACATAAGATACAACATGTATCTGTGTACACAACTTGTTAACTAAGCACATGGGGTAAGATATTATCTACCGTATATTGTTGACTTTAGTGTACAAATATCTTTTCCATACTTATCCATCTAGCAGCAGAATGTTCATTAGCAGCAGCAATGTTTAACACTAGCAGCAGAATCCTTCAGCAGCAGAATGTTAAGCCTAGCAGCAGAATCATTTATCGCTAGCAGCAGAATCAAATGTTCTAGCAGCAGGAACAAACATTATCGGCAGGAACCAAATGTACTAGCAGCAGAATCACACTTAACATTTTTCTTTGAATAGAATCCGATATTAAACATCTTGAATATTTAATTCCCAACAATCCTCCCCTAAACATGTGAATCCATTTCAACATGTTTCTGAATTAAATTATGGATTGTGAAGATCTTTCAAACACTTCTGTTCTTCAAGATTGAATATCTTCTCAGTAATTCATCTGCTTTGTTCTTTGACTTTAACAATATCAACACATTGCTCCAATCTTGGACTAAAAGATGGTGCAATTTCCTTGGATGGAGGGATTATAAGAGGCAATGATGCTGTGTATCTTGGATGCTTGTTTCAATAAGTGAAATCATCTATCAGCATGCCTTTGCAAGTGATGAACAAACGTGGTAAACTGAAATTGAAACTTTTCTTCGTTTGACCTAGATAGAACTTTCTCCTTTGGAATGTTCTTGTCATTTTCAACCTCCATGTCATCATCTTGTATGCTCTTGTCTTTTCCTCCCTTACATTGGGTTTTTCTTCCTTTCTTGGGCTTTTATTTCCTCCCCTGAAGCAAATAAAATTTTATCCTCCCCTGTTTGGAAGATCTCACCATCATCCCATCACTATCTGATCTACCAATGTGAACTTGTTTTCAGACAATGTTGTACATGAAGCCATCAATTCCTTAAGAGTTTAAGTTACTGCCCTCATCACTTCTAGGTGTGTTAACTCCTATGAGAGGTGAATCAGTGGACATTTGATTCATGGTCCATCAATGGATGGTTTTTGTGAATCCTTGAAAATCCTTTTAAGAAATCGTTTGACATAGCAGTATGTTCATGATTTTAGAATTGAAAAATCATACTGCTTTCAACAATTTTGAAGGGATTAAGTGTATAACAGACACTTAATCAAAATTTCGGTTTAAAGTAACCTCTGGTTGTGTGACAACCAATGTTTTTAGTTATAAATAACTGCCTGTGTAAAGATAAACCTATTCAAAAGGCTTTCTTGACAGGGTTTCCAGCTCATAGTAATTGTTGCCTCTAACACAAGTGTTAGATTCACTTTTACTAGCTGTTCTTTCTATCAGATGTCCTTAGACTTGCTCATTATACTTGAAAGTATAAAATGATAGAAAGTGAGTTGCATCAGTTACTATCTGATCAACTAAGTCATCAATTCAATGTGAAATTTCATAACTAGGTTTCAAGAAAGTAGTTTTAAGGAGTTTTAAATTCCCAAACTCAGTCCATCATAAATCTAATATGTAGCAACTAAAATAATCATTCTGCTGCTTCCATTTCACTTGAAACATCCTTTTGTGTTCACATGATCATACCTGAAATTGTTAGTCTAAAACCAACAGAACAATGTACAAAGTACTTGTCTTTCATTAGAATAATCATAAGACCAACTGTATGAATAACACATTTTAAATTTGTACTAGCAGCACAAACTTTTTGTAATAGCAGTAGTATCTTGTAAAGCCAGCAGCACAATCAAAGATTTATTTACAAAAACACATTATATTGAAAATTCAAAGATTAAGCATTCCAATACTTGCTACCAAGTACTGAAACCTTGAAACATAAAAAGATTTTGTTAGCAGATCTGCAAAGTTGTGTTCTGAAGCAACTTTAAGAACTTGAATTAACTTTTTCTCATTGCAGTCTCTTATAAAGTGATGTCTAATTTCAATGTGTTTTGTTTTAGAATGTTGCACTGGATTTTTAATAATACAAATTGTACTACTATTATCAATATGAATAACAGTGTTTAAGAAATTGTACTCATAATCAAGAAGTTGGTTTTGAAGCAATAGAACTTGACTAGAGCAACTTGCAGCAGCTATATATTCAGCTTCAGTTGTTGAATTTGCCACACTTGTTTGCTTCTTACACTGCCATGAGACAAGTCTAAACCTAAGGAATTGACATCCTCTAGTTGTTGACTTTCTGTCCAAGCTAGCACCAGTATAATCACTATCCGAATATGCTACCAAGTCAAAAGGAGATTCCCTAGAATACCATATACCCAACCTTGGTTGACCTTTGAGATATCTAAAAATTCTCTTGACTGCAGTTAAATGAGAAACCTTTAGAGTTACTTGAAATCTTGCACAAACACAAACAGGGAACATGATATCAGGTCTAGATGATGTAAGGTACATCAAAGAGCCTATCATAGATCTGTAAGTGTGTACATCTACACTCTCTCCATCTTCATCTTTCAGAAGGTGCTTCTCAGAGTCCATTGGTGTGCTTGCTATTTTTGAATCAACAAATTGAAATTTTCTAAGTATCTCTGCAACATATTTGTCTTGACTAATAAATTTGCCTTCAGATGATTGCTTAACTTACAAACCTAAAAAGAATGTAAGTTCCCCCATGGAACTCATCTGAAACTTATCTTTCATAAGCTTCTCAAATTCTAAACACATCTCCTTCCTAGTAGATCCAAAGATAATGTCATCCACATACACCTGCACTAACAGAAGATCCTTCTTGTGTTTTTTGATGAAAAGTGACTGATCAATCTTTCCTCTTTGAAATCCATTTTCTAATAAGTAGGAAGCTAGTGTTGCATACCAAGCTCTTGGTGCCTGATGAAGGCCATATAGAGCTTTCACTACTCTGTACACTTTGTTTGGATGGTCAGGGTCAATGAAGCCTGGAGGTTGTGTAACATACACCTCTTCTTCAATTTTACCATATAAAAATGCACTCTTGACATCCATTTGGTAGACTGTGAAGCCTAAAAATGAAGCATAAGCTAAGAAAAGCCTAATTGCCTCAATCCTTGCTACAGGAGCATAAACCTCATCATAGTCTATTCCTTCTTCTTGTGTGTACCCTTGGGCTACTAATCTAGCCTTATTCTTAATCACTATTCCTCTTTCATCCCTTTTGTTCTTAAAAACCCATCTAGTGCCAATTACCTTTGCATCCTTAGGTAAATCAACTAGCACCCATACCTTCTGAATCTTGAACTGAAGAAGCTCTTCTTGCATAGCTTCTACCCAGCTTGAATCATCTAAGGCTTTAAGAATGTTCTTTGGTTCATCTTGTGAGAGAAAACATACAAACAAGCAAGAGTTTGAAAGCTCATGTTGTTTTGAAGCATAAAGGGCATCAAGAAGCCCTTGTTGGTCTGAAGACATCAGTTGTTGTCTTGTCTTCACACCTGACTGTACATCTCCAATCACATGTTCCAGGGAGTGGACTTTGTGAATTCTTGTTTGTGGAGTAGAAGGAACTTGATAATTTGATGGAAGATTGTTGAAATCCACCTCATTATCTGAGAATTCTGTTTCTTTCGTTTCTGAAGGGCCAGCAGCAGAATCATTTGGCCTAATAGCAGAATCAGTAAGCTTAGCAGCAGAATCACCAGCAGAAACAGATACACTACCAGCAGCAACAGAAATGCTACCAGCAGAAACATTTTGTTGTTCCTGAGTTCCATCTTCTTTGCTTTCATCTTCAACACCTTCTTTAGCTTTGCCAGAAGAAGATTCATCAGTTGTTGAAGTTGATTCCACAATAGTACTTGACCATATTGGCATCCAAACATGATCTTGGTGTGTCTCCTTTTCTAACCTTGCCTCATCTGTTGCTTGTGAACCAGAAAAATCATTAGTTTCTGCAATAACAGGCACATAATTCATTGATTTGGTTAGAGATTCAAGATCAAATAGCCTTTTTGGTCCTTGACCTTCTACATTGGATTTTTCCTCTAAAAATTCCACATGTAGGTTTTCTTCTACAATCTTAGTTCTTGTGTTGTATACTCTAAATGCTTTGCTATTAAGAGAATATCCAACAAAGAAACCTTCATCTGCCTTACCATCGAATTTTCCTAAATGGTCTAAGGTATTGAGAATTGTCACATGACATCCAAAAGGTCTAAGAAATCCTATTGCAGGAGTTCTTCCTCTAGAAGGTTCATATGATGTCTTATAGTGAGGCTGAATAACTAAAACTCTATTTTGGACATAGCAAGCAGTGTTGACTGCTTCAGCCCAAAAGGTTATAGGTAGCTTGGAATCAGCTAACATAGTTCTAGCAGCTTCAATTAGTGTTCTATTCTTTCTCTCAACTACTCCATTCTGTTGTGGAGTTCTAGCAACAATAAATTCTCTTCTAATACCTTTTTCTTTGCAGAAATCATCCATAATCTATTCTTAAACTCTGTCCCATTATCACATCTAATGACCTTCACTTTCTTGTCTACTTGGTTTTCTATCTGTGTAATGAATGTCTTAAGGATGCTTGTAGTCTCATCCTTAGTAGATAGAAAGAAAACCCATGTAAATCTAGTATAGTCATCAATTACAACAAGACAATATCTCTTATGCATTATACTACTTACTGAAATAGGTCCAAATAAGTCCATATGCAGCATAAACAATGATTGATTGATAGAGTTAAAAATCTTGGGCTTACAAGTGGCTTTGTGTTGTTTGCCTTTTAGACAAGCAATGCATGTTTGATCATTTTCAAATCTTTTGTGAGGTAAACCTCTTACCAAACCATTCTTAACAATTTTATTTATGGTTTTGAAGTTAATATGACCAAGCCTTCTATGCCATTTCATTGATTCATCCAATGTGGCCTTTGCATCAAGACAAGTTAAATTCTTTTTAGGAACAATGTTCTTCATGTCTACACTGTACATATTGCCCTTTCTAGGAATTCTAAGAAGTACTTGACTTTCATCAGGCATCTTAAAATCAGGAGAAGGTACAAGACATTCAGTCTCACAGAAAAGAACATTGTTCTTTTTGTCACACATTTGTGAGACACTAAAAAGATTATAATTTAGCTCTTTTACATAGAACACATCTTCAAAATCTAAATTTTCAGTTTTAATGGTACCTTTACCAGAAATTTTGCCACCAACACCTCCTCCAAAGGTAACATAGCCTCCATCTATTGATTGAAAATCTGAGAGATAAGACTTGTTGCCTGTCATGTGCCTTGAACATCCACTATCTGAGTAACCTTGATCCTCTTCCTGATCATTTGAATGTTCCTGTACATAAATAAGAGTGTTAGTTTCTTTTGGGGACCCAAGCCATTACTGACTTGGATCTGCCTATTGCATCAATGTAATTTAAACTTTTAAGGACAGTTGATGCAACATTGGATTTAAGAATCCAACATGCTGAGGCCTTAACAGCATTTGCCCTGTTTCCCTTAGCAGCAGAATGAACTGATCGCTTAGCAGCAGAATGAACTGCTAACTTTTCAGTTCTACCCTTTGGTTTCCAAACTTGTTTTTGAACCACTGCTTTTGTTTGAATGGGCCTTAGAACAGTCTTTGATGCATGTTTGAAAAATGTTTTTGCACCCTTAGCTGTTGATTTTGGGTTAATAGTCATAAATGGTCGAGCAGCAGGAACAAATTGTCTAGCAGCAGGAACCATTAGTCTAGCAGCAGGATCTGAGTTTGAGCCAGACTTGTTTTTGACTATTCTGGGGTTTGTTCTCTTAGAACTAGAGTGAGAGTAAGACTTAGGAGTTTGCCTTTTGAAGTTCACTCTATTGTTTTCATACCCAGATACCCATTGGTTGCAGAAAGCTGCAAGATGGTCAAAACTACCACATGTGTAACAAGCTTTATTAAAAAAAGCAAAGTCATCACCTAATTGGTTAGACTTGAGGTTGTTCCAATTCCTTTGGTTACCTCTGGGCTTGTTGGTGGTTCTATATTGTTCACAATATCTAACTGGTTGCCTAACATTCTTAATGTTTGATTTAGGCCTATCAGTATTGTGTTTGACTATCTTAGGAACACTTGTTCCTACTTTCTTAACCACTTCAGGTTTAGACATAACCTGTTCTTCTTCATCATCACTATCAGTTGTGCAGTCTTCAACAACTATAGCATCTAAGTTCTTGACAAAGGATACCTTATCCTGATAAAGTAAAGTTTTATCTAAACTTTTACTTACTTTTTCTACCTTAAGGCTCTTGCTAGCCTTAGAACCATATTCCATGATTGGTTCTTGAAATTCAGGTAAACCTGAATTTCCTAGGTCAATCCCTGGGGGTTTAGGGATGCCTCTATAAGGAGGTGGGACACTCTTATATCCTACTCCTGACTTAGCTCTATTAATCACCTGACATTCTACTATGTTGTGCACACTTTTAGAAGCATGTTCTAGTGCCTCAGTAGTCAAGTGAATGTTTTCATTTTCCTTTTTGACCCTATCATAAGCTTCTCTCAAAAGCTTAATTTCAACATCTCTAAAAAATATGTCCTGTCTTAGGAGAGCTTTGTCATCAAAAAAAGCTAATTCATTTTCCTTATAGTGTGTGATTTGTTTCTCTACCTTTTCTAATCCACACTTATAGTTTATAAAGTTTTGAAAAGTCTTGCTTAGCTCTATCTTTTGATCATCATATTGTTTCATTAAAACCTGTAGAGCATTAAGAGCAGTGCAAGTATTTGAACAAGCTTTATGATTTTGTACCTCAGTAGCAGAAAAAGCCATAAGTGCCATCTGAGCAGGAGTTTCTTCTTCATCTGCCATGAAGCTCCAATCAAAACTTAAGCCATCAATAGCTACCATAGCTTTTGGCTCAATAACCTCCTATGTTTTGGATTTGCTTCCAAAACCTCTATTCTTGCTATCTTGCTGCCTTGGTCTTCTGCACTCACTTGAGAAATGACCCATCATGTGACAGTTATAGCACTCTATCTTTGACTTATCAAAACCAGCAGCATCAGTGTTGCTGATTATGAGCTTCTTCCCCGTCTTGTGATAGAACTTCTTGGCTCTCATGCTAAGAAGAGAAATTTGCCATTTTAGATCCATTTCCTCCAGATCATCTTCATGGATCTCTTGGAGGTCTTCATAGGAGAGCATGGACCCATTATTCTGACTTGTAAGAAAGGCACAACAAGTCTTTTCATCCAAAATACTTATGGTACTACTTGATGAACTAGCAGCACCAACATCATCAACAACTTTCACCTCTTCACTTGATTTTGAGGTACTAGGAGTTGACATAAATGCCTTGTTCCCAGTATTAGAACTAGTACCTTCATTCTTCTTCAAATCTTGCTCCACAATCTTGAAGTTGCTATACAAGTCCATCAGTTCCATGGTGTCTAAGTCTGGCTTGTTCTTCCAGACAACAACATGCATAGCCCACTCTTCTGGTAAGCTTCTCAGAAATTTTGAGTTCAAATCTTCTTGAGGCATTTCAACCCCAAGAATAGCAAGTTGGCTCACAATATTCTAAAGCCTATTAAACATGTGGTCAAGAGATTCATTGTATGTAGAGGAGAAGTTTTCAAACTGCTGCTTGAGCAGTGTCTTGTGGGTTTTCTTGGTGGCTTCATTTCCACCAAGACTGGCAATAATAGCTTCAAATAATGACTTGGCATCTTTGAACTTGCTGAAGTTTAGTAGTTGATCATTGGGAATGGTCATCATCAGCATGCTTCTTGCCTTCAAGTCATTTTTCTTCTTTATTCTATCTTCTGCAGATGATGGCTTTGTCTGCAGAGTTGAAACAACTTTGCCGTCCACTGTTGATGTAGTGGTGGTAGGCTGGTAAGAGTTTCCATCTTCAATGATTTCCCAAAGTGCATAATCTTGCACTTGGAAATATTGCTCTATCTTCAGCCTCCACATCTCAAACTCATTCTGTTTGAGCATGGGAATCTTTGCAGCAACATTTGTCTGAATAGATTCAACATCCATTTCTTCAACTTCTTCTTCTAAATCAATAATATCAGCCTGAGCTCTGATACCACTTGTTAGGATTGGACACACGGTTAAGGTGGTTAAACCTTTTGTTCTTTGTGTGTATGATATATTGAGTGAATATGATTAAGTATGCGGAATCTACTTAATCACACTTAGAAGGTGATTTGTGTTGTGGAAATGGAATGGTTATGTTTTTTCTATGACAATGAACAATGAAAGATTAACACCAAACGATTCAATATTATTAATGATAATAATACGAGTGATCTTGAAATATCACTAGGGTTACAACCTTGAATCTTAAGTTTTTCTAACTTGTGATATTCTTGTGTTTGTTCTATGTCTTAACAGTTATGAACTTATCTATTTTTATCTATTTTATGCGCTTGGACACACACATATCACTTGACTAAGATCTTCTTTTATAGTCCAAGAAGATCTTTACAATATTGCTTAAAGTCTAGCCGACCTACTTGTTAACTTATCTTTAGTGTGTCAGTACATAAGATACAACATGTATCGGTGTACACAACTTGTTAACTAAGCACATGGGGTAAGATATTATCTACCGTATATTGTTGACTTTAGTGTACAAATATCTTTTCCATACTTATCCACTTAGAAGCAGCAATGTTTAACACTAGCAGCAGAATCATTTATCGCTAGCAGCAGAATCAAATGTTCTAGCAGCAGGAACAAACATTATCGGCAGGAACCAAATGTACTAGCAGCAGAATCACACTTAACATTTTCCTTTCAATAGAATCTGATATTAAACATCTTGAATATTTAATTCCCAACAAAGTTTGTGTAATAAGACAACTTAATCTCTAGAAGATACCTAGACTCTAAGAAAGCACTTGAAACCAAAAAGGCCCTGACTTCCTCACCCATATCAACTGCCTTTTATTCTAATGGTGTTGTGCAGGATTTTCAAGAGGATTCTGATGATGAGGTTGATGAAAGAAGTAGTGAGGAGTACCTAAATGATTTACATTCAGAATTTCAAGAAAGGGCACTCCTTGCTAATTCAAAACATTTTATTAAAAGAAATCAGTCAAACTTTTCAAAAGCTAAAGCAAATGAAACCACTGAATGTTTCAAATGTGGTAAAAAGGGTCATTTTGCTAAAGACAGTTATTCAAAAACCATCTCAGAACCATCTTATAAATTTTCTGGAAACGGTTCTTCATCAGGAACTAGCAAGTTTCAACCCAAAATGCTTCACTCGACCCAACATTTTCAAAACAATACTGTTCAAAAGGGTCAAAAAGATTTTGAAGCAAAATATAGAAAAGCTAAGGCTAAACTTGCTCTCCTTGAGGCCAATCCCTTAATGTCTCAGGCTGCTCAAACCCCCAAACCTGTTCAAGCAAAGAACAAGGTTCTAGTAGCTGAAGCATATGACTGGGATGAAGAAGAGGTCTCCTCAGATGATGATGAAGTTCGTGTCAGTGCATTGATGGCACTTTCAGATGTTGATCAGCTAGTTATTGGAAAAAGTCATGCTAGAAATGGAGAATGGGACAACATAACCATGAAAAAGGTAAATATTTTACTTTCAATGGATGATGATTCTGATTGGCAGTCTTATATGAATTACATTAATGTTGATCTTAAGTTTGTTGAAGAGCAGAGACTCAATTTGTTGTCAAAATATAATAATCTTGTGTTAGAATTAAATAAGTGTAGAGATGAATTACTTGTTTTAAAACAAGCCAAACTAGAAGTTGTTACACTTCAAATTCAAAACACTGAAATTTTGAAACAAAATCAAGCTCTCCAAGCTGAGCTTAACAAAGAAAAGGCTGTCATAGAAAGTTGGACTAAAAAGAATCACAAAGTCTATGAAACTGTGAGTCTAATTCCTAGTGAAAACAAGAAAGTTATAGGAGAAGACCAACTCACTGAAACCCCCAGTGAGAGTTACAGTGAAAAGGCTTTTATTCCAGCTGGCATATCTTTTGAGCAGGAAATGGAACCCAAGTCAAATGACTGGATTGTCAGAGACAACCCAATCAGTAAGTTACCAAACTTTGAGACTGGGAAAATCTTGCTTCCTGAAAGTCAGGCTTTGAAAGATATGCTTGGACTCACTGAAAAACCCAGTAGTACTGAGTCAGTCAATGAGTCTGAATCTAAATCACTTGCACCACTCCCATCTCTAAAAGTCCTTCAGGGAGCTGCACCAAGCTCAGATCTCACACCATTAGTCTACTCTCAACATTCTCCAAAGGAGAAGTCAGGAATGGGAAAAACCATCCTGAAAAGGAAAACACCTGAAGTCTCAGTTCCTACTGATGACTCAACAACTTCAGACCCTTCTGGAGTAAAAACAAAAAGCCCTGATTTAAAAATTGATTAGTTGGCTGAGCTTGTCAAGAAGCTAAGTGAGAAGATTGAATCTTCTGAGAAACCTTCTCAATCTAAGATGAAGGAACCCAAATCAGCTTCCTCAAGCACCACCAAACCAAAACCCTCCAAACCTCAGCAAAGATGCGAGCTGTGTGGCTATATTAATCATTCCACTGATGATTGTTATAGAATCCTTTTCTGCATGATATGCAAAAAGGAAGATCACAGGACCTCTGATCACCAATCATACACAGCCTCATCAAAAATTGCTAACTTTAAAGCACAAGCTTTTAAGTATCCTTCTGATTCTAAGCAGAAGCAGAAACAAAAGGCTAAGCCTTTTGCACCTTGCCCACACTGTGGCTTCAATGACCACCTTCCTGAGGATTGCCTAATGGACACTAGTTGTGACATATGTGGAGATCCCACTCATGACACCTCAGGACATGAAAAGGTCATTCAGACTAGAAGAGGAATCACCAAATCATCTTCTCAATCTACTGAGTCTACTTCTGCAATCGATTGCAAAATCTGTGGTAGCTCAGTCCATTCAACCACTGACCATGCATCAATTGTTATTTTTAAAAAGGCCATTAAAGCCAAGCCCTCTAAGAAGAGGGGTCCTAGAAAGAACTAACTTTGTTTACATTTGTGCAAAGACATGCCATGGAGCCAGTTTGGCGTCTAGATAGTGGATGTTCAAGGAGCATGACTGGTGTGAAAGAGTATCTACACAAATATGTAGAAGAACCAGGACCTCAGGTGGTATTTGCTGATAACTCATCATGTCTCACTGAAGGTTATGGTTCAGTAAACTGTAGTGGTATAGTCTTTACTAGGATAGCTTATGTCAATGGTCTTAAGTACAATTTAATCAGTGTCAGTCAACTATGTGATGCAAAATACATAGTTCAGTTTGATGATAAGCAAGGTACCATCTTCAATGCAAATAAGGAAGTTGTCCTTATTGCACCAAGAAGACAAGATGTTTATGTGTTACACATGAATACTCTAACTCAGAATGGAACTTGTCTCTTTGCTAAGGCCACTGAAACTCTCAACTGGCTTTGGCATAAGAGACTCTCCCATCTGAACTTCAAAAACATAAACTATCTTGCCAAACAAAACAAGGTCCTTGGCTTACCATCACTTGTGTTTTCAAAGGATAAACCATGCTCTGCCTGTGAAAAAGGTAAACATCATAGAGCATCCTTTGGGCCCATCAGTCCTAGGTCCATTAACCATGAGAAGTATACTCTGGTCATTGTGGATGAATACTCAAGATACACTTGGGTTTACTTCCTGACCAAAAAGAGTCAGGCAGCTGATACAATTATGTCCTTTGTCAGGAACATTGAAAATCAAAATGACATTAAAGTCAAACAGATTAGGACTGACAATGGGACTGAGTTCAGAAACCATGAACTTGAATGTTTCTGTGATGAGAAAGGAATTTCCCAAAAAATTTCCTCTCCTTACACACCTAAACAAAATGGTGTTGCTGAAAGGAAGAATAGAACACTCATTGAAGCAGCTAGAACAATGCTAAATAGATCAGTCCTATCCAAACACTTTTGGACTGAATCAGTCAAAACTGCCTATTATACACAAAACAGATCCATCATTGTCAAGAGACATAGCAAAACCCCATATGAGTTATTCAAGGGAAGAATCCCTAACATCAGCTATTTTCATGTATTTGGGTGTCCTGTGTTTATTCATAATCACAAGGATCACTTAGAGAAATTTGATGCCAAGGCTGATGATGGATACTTCCTAGGATACTCTCTTGTCTCTAAAGCCTTCATGGTGTTCAATACAAGGAGACAGTAAACTGAGGAAACATTCTATGTTACCTTTGATGAGAGTACTGAAGCAATCAGATTCTCAAACACCTCAGTGGAAGAGATAGGTATTGATGATTCATCAAGATTTCCTCCTGATGAATATCATCCTGATAATAATCCTTCCACTCAGTATCATGCAAATGCTGATATCTCCTACTACATTGTCCCTCACAACCTTCCTTACCTAACCATCACTGAGTTTGTTGAAGCACAGACTAGTACTGATGCAATCAATCAGACTGAACAAAGTGCTCAAGAACCTAACAATCTCAGTGATTAGCCAAGTCAGTCAGACACTCAAGATCCTGAAGATCATCAAGTGTCTGCACCAGAACCTACACCTCCACCCAATCAGGCCTCCACAAGTTCTAATCAGTATCCAAGACCTCAGGACAGTTGGACTAGGTCTAAAGATATAGAACTTGTCAATATTATTGGCAAGCCTACTGAAGGCATGCTCACTAGAAGCATGGCTGCTAAACTGAAAGCAGCCTCAGCCAATGAATGCCTATTTGTGGACTTCATTTCCACAATTGAACCCAAAATGTCAAAGAAGCACTTAAACATACTAGTTGGGTTCAGGCCATGCATGATGAACTGGAACAATTTGACAGAAACAAGGTAATGACCTTGGTCAAATGTCCTCCTGATGTTTCAGTCATTGGCATGAAATGGGTGTTAAAAACAAAACTAATGAAAATGGCATAGTCATTAAAAACAAGGCAAGACTTGTTGCCAAAGGCTATAATCAGCAAGAAGGCATTGACTATGAAGAGACATTTACACCAGTGGCAAGGATGGAAGCCATCAGGATCTTCCTTGCATTTGTAACCTACATGAACTTCAAAGTGTACCAAATGGATGTAAAAAGTGCATTCTTAAATAGGTCACTGAAAGAAGAAGTTTATGTTCAACAACCTCTTGGATTTGAAAGCAGTTAGTTTCCTGACTATGTATGCAAGCTTGACAAAGCCCTTTATGGACTGAAACAAGCTCCCAGGGCATGGTATGAAACTCTATCAGCCTTCCTCATCCAAAAGAATTTTGTTAGAGGCAAGATAGACAACACATTGTTTATCTATAGGACAAATGGTGATGTCATTCTTGTTCAAGTATATGTGGATGACATCATATTTGGCTCAACAAGTTATAAACTTTGCAAACAGTTTGAAAAACTGATGGCAAAGAAATTTGAAATGAGCATGATGGGAGAACTCACTTACTTCCTTGGACTACAAATAAAGCAGACTAATAAGGGAATCTCTATCAGTCAAGAGAAGTACACCAAAAGCCTACTAAAAAAGTATGAGCTCAGTGACTTTGCCTCAGTCAAAACTCCCATGGTTCCCCCAAACAACCTTGGTCCTGACCTTGCTAGTAAACCAGTCAATCAAACTCTATATAGAGGAATGATTGGGTCACTGATGTATCTACTTGCATCAAGGCCTGATATCCAATTCTTAGTCTGTTTGTGTGCCAGATATCAGTCTGACCCAAAAGAAACACATCTCACAGCTGTGAAAAGGATCCTCAGGTACCTGAAGGGTACGCCAAGTCTTGGATTGTATTATCCAAAATGTTCATGCTTTGACCTCAAGGGATACTCGGACTCTGACTATGCAGGCTGTAACATGGACAGAAAAAGTACCTCAGGCTCCTGCCAATTTCTTGGTGGAAAATTAGTCTGTTGGAGTGCTAAGAAGCAACAATCAGTTGCCTTGTCCTCAGCAGAAGCCGAATATGTTGCAACAGCTAGTTGTTGTGCAAATGTACTATGGATGAAAAGTCAACTCAGTGACTATGATATCCAATATAAGATGGTTCCCATCTTTTGTGATAACACAAGTGCAATTGCCATCTCAAACAACCCTGTTCTTCATCAGAGAACCAAACACATTGATATAAGATATCATTTCATCAGGGACCATGTCATGAATGGTGACATTGAATTACACTTCATTCCCACTGAATATCAGCTAGCTGATATCTTCACCAAACCACTGGATGAACCAACTTTCACAAGACTGAAAGCTGAATTGGGAATATTGGATATTGAGAATCAGTCCACTGATTGAATCCAACCAACTAAGTGTAAATTCTGAAAACCTCAGGTCCCTGACTCAATGTGTCTCTCAGTGAATAAGATCACTGAATAACCTTCCCTGATCCCCTCATACTGAATGAAAAGTCATTCAGGGCCTCAAGATGACATTCAATGTTATACTAAATGCTCTAAGTATCTAGTTAGTAAATGTCCGAGGTTGGTAACTGAATACCTATTTAATATAGGAATATATGTTCTTTTGCCTTCTGGCATCCACATCTTGGGCCCCCCCCCTTCATCACCACAAATCCCACTTGGCATTTAATGCCTCCTCTCACACATAATATCCTTTGATATCATATGTGCTGATGTCACTCTGCAAATAACACTTTTTGCAGACGGCACAACTGTTCACCTCGACTGTTGCGCAAAACCCGAGAAAGTGGAGTGGTGGCATTTAATGCGGACTCCAAACGTTTATACAAAACGTTTTTCAAAATTGTGAGAAAAATCCGCTTAGTGCCAAAACCACCTCACCCCCTCCACTTCCCAATAAATACCCACAAACAAAATTACACACACACGCTTTGAAAATTTTTTAAACAAACTCTTGCCCTTTTTTGCTTAAAAATTTGTGTGTGTGTTCTTTGTCTTTAAACCCAGACCCTTTTTTTCTTGCAAATCCAAGACCTTTAAAATGGCTACTTCTAAAGCTATAACCTGCGCCCCAAATGTGGAATTCACAATGGAGAGCGTGGACTACCCGAAAAAATTTCCGGCGTATAAGAATGAAATTAAATACCTACAAAACTGCTTTCTTTCTACGGCCTTTACCAAAACACCCCAGTCATATATCATGACTATCTAAGGGAGTTCTGGTGTACAGCAGTGGCAACCTTCCCTGATGACATCAACGACACCATAATCACGTTCTCAGTGATGAATAGGAGAAAGACCCTCTCCTTGAATTACCATATAACACCCCAACCCGATAAGGGTAAAGATGTCATAATAATGGTTTCATATCAGATCAAAACAAAGCATGCATCAATAGTAATACAAGGTTACAAATGAAATAATGAATATACAAGGTTACAATCGAGAATTTCAATAACTACAAATTCTAAAAAAATAATAACTTCTAGTCATCTCTAATCCAGAATAGCTATCAAAGTCTTCTAAGTCCAAGGTTTTCTCCACTCATAACCCAGCTTCCAACTAAAACCTGCCGCAGGGAAAGAAATGCGGCTGAGCTTAAAAAGCCCAGTGAACAGATATATATAAACAAAAACGAAAGCAAAAGAAAACGAACAGATATAGTATAGTGCATTGGAACAACATAAGGTAAAGGCAAGGTATAAAGTAAGAAAAGAAAAGGATAGGTCAGTAATCCACCACGAGCCCGAACACAAATCAAATATAGTAACCATGTCTTCATAATCATATAGAGGGGAGACCTCTCAGATAATCAGATCATATGAGGGGTGTCCTCATTCTTCAAATGGAGTAGCTAGCTCCCGAACTTTGTGAAAGGAGTGGATTGCACCCATCCCCAGTCACCATATCATATCAAAACGAACTGTCCACGAACACGGACACGAACCTAGGATGCATCCATTCGCCCCCCGAACAAATCATATTGGCCATAATAAATCATATAGTGTGCATGCATATCATAATCAAAATGGGGACGGTGTAACCAAATCACTAGGGCTACACGCTAGTCATGCCAGTGGTGCATCACAGACACGGCCATGTTACCTTCATGGCTAGGAAACGAACTTGGCTCGGGTATCAAACTGGGGTCAAATGTCAAAGTCCAAATCACAGGGTTCATATCAAAAGGTTCATATGCCAAAGGTTCAAATGTCCAAAGCCCATATCAATGGTTCAAATGCCAAAGGGTCATATTAAAGGTTCACATATCAAAATGTAGGGAAGCATAGCAATGGCTAAGGAAACCCTAATACGAATCAAAATAGGAGAACGAAGGCTCCTCATTCAAAGAGCAGAATATCTGTACCTTAGACCGCAAGTGAAAACACAACTAGAAACATAAAGACCGGAAGCAAACTCCATCTTCAGCGAATCTACACGAATTCGTGATTGTCTTATTAATAACTCATTTTAAATCAGATTACTCCTTTTAGTCGGCTTTCCATTTTTAGTAATGTTTTATTTTTTGTAACTTGCCATACTTAGTAAGTTTCCATAATTAGAATTTTCCCGAAATCGTAATTCAATACTTTAAGGTTATAATTGACAATTAATAATATTTAAGGGTTAAAATGGCAATTATAATAGTTTAGGTTAATTATGTCAATTTAGTAAAGTTTAGGGTCAAAATGTAAATTGTCAAAATTAAATATTAAAAATGTCAAGTAAAATTATTTTAAAGTTTATGCTATAATTTTATATTAAGATGATAATTTTAGACCCCGTCGTTCATAATTTATTAACGTATTCTTGACATTAATCTTAGACCGCGACGACCAAAATGTGTTATTATCACTTGCATAAACACACGACTCGCGACTATCCTTCAAAACATTTTGTTTAAGCATTTTATGACTACCCTACTTACACACATGCACATCTTTACGCTAGTCATAATTATCGAGACACAATACTTCACGAGACTCAACTAGATCCCAATACCCTTTTTATTTGTCCATAACACACGACACAACAAGATCATAAAATCACACCTTTTTTTTTTTACTACCATATCTCCCAATGCTTACCCTCCCATTCGACCCAAGACCATAACCAACTCGACCCTTTTCTCCTTTTTGTTTGCCCAATTTAACGAACCACATCATCAGATTAGTACACACCCATTTGCACTAAGACTTGCATGCATAGCTCTTGAATATATAAATATACATATCTCATGCATATCTCATGAATATATTAGTATGTTTCTTAGTTTCTTACGTTAAGAGTTTTAATATATCAACACATATATTAACGTATTTTATATATAAGTGCTCGAATGATACGTCTCTCGCTAGGATAATAATATCAGATAGAAAAGCTTGTGATTATGGAGTAAAGCATAACGTAGATTATGAATGTACCTCGATCACAATAGGTAACCTCGAAATTGCAAAATACGAACCCGACAGATAGAATGGGTAACGTCGAATCTAAACCTAGGCGTGCTCTTCGAACCAATCCTTAACCTCCTGAACGGACTACGATCGTACCCACAACTTCAACGTAACCGATCCTGAAAACCACGCCTGAATGAGACTCGATAAACAATCACGATACACCCTTCTGCTAACGAAATACTCCCCAACAAATCGAGATCGAAACAATGCACGAACAAGAACTGAAACTTGCTCGAATTTGAACTAAAACTCCAAGCCAATCGAGAGCTCAGAAACAAAAGATGAAAGATAAACCCGAACCGACGAAGCCCATAACTTTAGTCCGTACATGAACACAACACCAACTCCAAATCTGTAACAGATGGAACCATGATCGCGAATGAGGACTCCATGGACACACGTTAAGAATTCGAGCAAGGTTTAACATATAATGAGATATAGGTTATGCCGCAATCCTTCTCGTGATGTTTAAGTCTGTTGAGTTTATTTGGAATGATGAAGAGAAGTTTCAATGATCATGTGAAGAGGAGACTATTTTCCTGTGAACATGAGATGTGTTGTACATAATAAGGATATTTTAGGGTTTGTGTGTGAAAGAAATATGATAAAATTTGGTTGATGAAATGGCAATGAATGAGGCAAAATAAAGGGAGGAGAATGCCGAGAATTTTTCTACAAAGGAGGAAGACCGAACCCAAAACATACAGCCTTTCGAAATAAAAACCACCCACGATCAACTAATGTCACTCCAACGATCACCGAGGCTTATTTCTCACGAACCCGGTCACTTTTTAGCCACACCCTTCGTACCACTTATTTCTTGGAGATGAGAATGAGGCAGCCGACTGTGTAAATTTGTTTTAGGGTTTTTGTTTTTATGTGTATAAAATGAATGTGCAACTTCGGTGAGACCTATAAGGAAGATGAAGGAGGAGCGTATTTTTGGTCAAATAAGGGAGTTATAATTGTGTTTTGATTTTGTTTGGATTGGCGTGAAATATTGGCTACATTTGTGGGATTGCCATATCTTCTATTATTAATGCATAATTATCTCTTCTACTCTTGGATTAGCCGAATTTCGTGTATATGACACATTAGCAGAATCGCCTACTTAGGCTTTAATTAGGGAACATTGTTTTTGTGATGTTCAAATTATAATGTAAAGTTTTATTTGATTAAATTTTATTAGGTATCATAAGGTTTTAATTACTTAGGTTAAATTTCAAATAATGTTAATTATATGACTTTTATAAATTCTTAAAAATTCAAATTTAGAGGGCATTTTAGTCATTTCGGATTATGTTAATTTTGGGGTTTTACAATTCTTCCCCTCTAAAAGAAAATTTTCGTCCTCGAAAATTGAAGTGAGACGAAACGGAAAACATAACGGACTGTGAACGGAAATGTGAAATGACTAGTTCTCATGACTCGAACTTGTCGATCCAAAATAGCTTCGGTTCCTCAGAACAGACATACCATACTGAATCCAGATCAAAAGAATAATATACCAATGTAAATAATGATAATCGTATTCTCTCGGGAGAGATACAGGAAATACGTAGGATTTGACGGATATGCCGTCCATAGAATTTGATTAGACAAATCAGATGAGAACGTACAGAAAACAGATGGTTAGATAACATAAAACGGCCGAAAACTCTACAACGGAACCTAAGATTCTTATCGGAAGTATAGAGGTCAGCAAACGCGTTTTCGAGAATTCAAACGTATCGAATCGTACCACGGTGAAGGCAAATTAAGCGCATAGGTAGAATGAACCTAAAGTCTCACTAACGCAGATAATCTCAAACAGTTATCAGAATTTCTAAAGCTCTAAGGCACTTCTCGAAATATCCTATGCCCACAACAAGTGCACGTTATATGAGGTAAGTATTATCACGTTGGCCAGACGTCATAATACTGGCATCATATAAATATGCCCTCATGATGGTCATACTTTATCTCAAGTCGTGAACAAAGTAACCTATCTTAATCCACCTAATCCTTCTACAGTCTCAGAGGTCATCAAAATAAAACAACATAACTAAGAGGAGAACGAAATTACTCGAAGAGTAACGAAAATCCGAGAATGTCAATCGAAAATAAGGTACGTCGTTAATAGCGTCAGGTCTTTCACAATTCATCATAGTTCTCATAACAAAACCATCGCATAACGAACACAGAACGGAATTTTTAAAAGGGAACATAACTTGTCCGAAGGATCTTATCATCCGGTAATGAAAATTTAAGTAGGTTGAGAGGAAGTGAATTACGTCATCGATAGCTTCATCCTTCACAGAATTAACTCTTCCAAACCCAAACGTTCGCTTCAAAATTTTCATCCATTCAAGTACATGATCTTAAACCTCTTCCAAATCCAAGCAGTCTGTCTACGTCTGTCCATATGATCATAGGGTGGAAAGGAGTTATAAACTTGAGTCTGGTCCCTCAAGCCTTCGGCACCTCTTCTGGACACTGGGGTGTGGAAACGTGAATCTCTGACATGATCACCGTGCATTCTTCCATGGTAACGCCGGTCACGAACATCTTCTACTACTCTTCTACAAGGTTCCTAACTCTAACAACGGTATTCAATCTTGGTCTTTTCTGTGGAAAACTCTGTCATCGCAAGATACCTGGTAGTGCGGTCTGCAACAATCTTCGAACGCCAATCAAACCTATTCCTCCAGAACACAGGGGTCATTCTACTCAATACAAAAATGCTCTATACCTTCCTCCTTCGTCTCTGAGCACAAACACACTGTCGTACTATGATAATTGTCCACAGACTCGCGAAGGACATGATTCTATTAGCCAATACAATTGGCATCCTTTAGAGTTCATAATGATCACAAAGAGTACAAAGGCCGTTTCAGGGATCGTCTTCATATCTACTTCACATCACCTATCTTCCTCTTCATGAATAAATGCTTCGCGGGGTTATGAGCACCTAGGAAAAAAAAGTCCATATGCGGATAATGAAGAACCATACGACTGAATTACCTGGGATGCCTGTGCCCATAAGAAATCGCGGAGCCACCCATTAATAGTAATAGAACTCTGCGTGAAGTTTCTCTTAGTTAGTCAACTCCTTTCTTAAAAGTTTTGTGGCTGTTTCTTCTGTCCTTCAAACCTAAATGAGACCATCTTATACGGAGTTTTAAAGATAGAACAAATCGATCATTGATACGCGGAAATGGATAATGATTACGGATAGTGATATGGTTAAGTTCACGATAGTCGATACGCCGCCTCATACTTCTCTCTTTCTTCTTCATGAGCCAACAGGAAAATTTCAGGATAAACACTAGGGTGAAGAAAATCATATTTCATCAGTTCCTTTAATCTCTCAACTTCTATAGCATCATGGTTCGTCAACTGAGATCAGTTCAAAGTCAATTCTACTTCCCAAGCAGGAGGGAATCCCAAGAGGTTCATCAGAAAACACCAGAAAATTTGTACAACAAAACTTCCAATGCCAGAGTTTTCAAAGGGTGGATACTAATAGGTGTCAGGAGAAATTGACAATCTAATGAGATCGGAGTATGTGCTTCCATAGCAACAATAATCTTAACAGATTTAAGCGGTTGAGAGTCATCATAACAAAAGTAGGATGAAAAATAGATTGCTAAAAGTCTTATATCAGATATGGTAGTCTTTGGTAGTTTTATGAAGAGCCAGTCAATCCATAACCAAAAGACCTCAAAATCAAATATATCAAAAGTAAATGGATTCGTAAATCGAATACGGTCGTCAAGCCAGACGGTTAGTTCATATGTCAAGGTCAAGTACATGGTTCATCATAGTGTTGAGATAGATAAACGAACAGTTCAAGGTGTTGGAATTTTGTTTAGCTTTTTAACATAATGGGCAGATAGGGTGTGCATCATTGGTAATACGAACATCGTATAACTGTCAAAAGTGAGGTGTATGGAATATCAATTGTCAGCATCATTATGCTTAGTTAACAAATCCATACTGAGATAGTGCTTACATCATATCCTTCCAAAGGAACTGGTTGGCAGACAAGGTTCATCATTCAAAGGGAGGGGACAAAACTTCCTATATTCGGGGTTGATAATTGCCAGGGTTCTCATAGGAGTAATAATGGATTACACGGAACCGAGTAGTATCAGATGATACACTTCATATCCGACATGAGTAATGAATTCATAGAATGTGTCAAACACATTAGGGTTAAATGACCTTCGGGATGGTCGGAAAGGTATCAAACTGTTTATCAAACAGATCAGAAGTGGAGATCAAAATCAGGAAGTGAAACTTAAATGGTGCAAGGTATCCATGTAGTTTTCGAGGAATTCCAAACTTACTTGGTTACTAGGCTTATGTTGCAAAACTTTCTAGTTTCAGAAACAAATGTTCTTATAAGGATTAACTAAAGGCAAAGGAACAAATCAGAGTGATGCGGAAGCAATGCTACTTACATAGATGTCTTAGTATACCCATTTCTCACCAGTCATAAATTATGTTCCTATGGGGAGATCCTAAAGCAAATTCTCAAAGGTTATCTTATGAGCGCCTAGAGTGGAAACATAATGGTCCAAACTTCACAGGCCAAGGGTAAATGTATTACAAGTCGCAGCCTGTCTCTCTGATACCATAATTGTAACACCCCAACCCGATAAGGGTAAAGATGTCATAATAATAGTTTCATATCAGATCAAAACAAAGCATGCATCAATAGTAATACAAGGTTACAAATGAAATAATGAATATAAAAGGTTACAATCGAGAATTTCAATAACTACAAATTCTAAAAATAATAACTTCTAGTCATCTCTAATCCAGAATAGCTATCAAAGTCTTCTAAGTCCAAGGTTTTCTCCACTCATAACCCAGCTTCCAACTAAAACCTGCCGCAGGGAAAGAAATGCGGCTGAGCTTAAAAAGCCCAGTGAACAGATATATATAAACAAAAACGAAAGCAAAAGAAAACGAACAGATATAGTATAGTGCATTGGAACAACATAAGGTAAAGGCAAGGTATAAAGTAAGAAAAGAAAAGGATAGGTCAGTAATCCACCACGAGCCCGAACACAAATCAAATATAGTAACCATGTCTTCATAATCATATAGAGGGGAGACCTCTCAGATAATCAGATAATATGAGGGGTGTCCTCATTCTTCAAATGGAGTAGCTAACTCCCGAACTTGTGAAAGAAGTGGATTGCACCCATCCTCAGTCACCATATCATATCAAAACGAACTGTCCACGAACACGGACTCGAACCTAGGATGCATCCATTCGCCCCCCGAACAAATCATATTGGCCATAATAAATCATATCATAGTGTGCATGCATATCATAATCAAAATGGGGACGGTGTAACCAAATCACTAGGGCTACACGCTAGTCATGCCAGTGGTGCATCACAGACACGGCCATGTTACCTTCATGGCTAGGAAACGAACTTGGCTCGGGTATCAAACTGAAGGGTCAAATGTCAAAGTCCAAATCACAGGGTTCATATCAAAAGGTTCATATGCCAAAGGTTCAAATGTCCAAAGCCCATATCAATGGTTCAAATGCCAAAGGGTCATATTAAAGGTTCACATATCAAAATGTAGGGAAGCATAGCAATGGCTAAGGAAACCCTAATACGAATCAAAATAGGAGAACGAAGGCTCCTCATTCAAAGAGCAGAATATCTGTACCTTAGACCGCAAGTGAAAACACAACTAGAAACATAAAGACCGGAAGCAAACTCCATCTTCAGCGAATCTACACGAATTCGTGATTGTCTTATTAATAACTCATTTTAAATCAGATTACTCCTTTTAGTCGGCTTTCCATTTTTAGTAATGTTTTATTTTTAGTAACTTGCCATACTTAGTAAGTTTCCATAATTAGAATTTTCCCGAAATCGTAATTCAATACTTTAAGGTTATAATTGACAATTAATAATATTTAAGGGTTAAAATGGCAATTATAATAGTTTAGGGTTAATTATGTTAATTTAGTAAAGTTTAGGGTCAAAATGTAAATTATCAAAATTAAATATTAAAAATGTCAAGTAAAATTATTTTAAAGTTTATGCTATAATTTTATATTAAGATGATAATTTTAGACCCCGTCGTTCATAATTTATTAACGTATTCTTGACATTAATCTTAGACCGCGACGACCAAAATGTGTTATTATCACATGCATAAACACACGACTCGCGACTATCCTTCAAAACATTTTGTTTAAGCATTTTATGACTACTCTACTTACACACATGCACATCTTTACGCTAGTCATAATTATCGAGACACAATACTTCACGAGACTCAACTAGATCCCAATAACCCTTTTTGTTTGTCCATAACACACGACACAACAAGATCATAAAATCACACCTTTTTTTTTTACTACCATATCTCCCAATGCTTACCCTCCCATTCGACCCAAGACCATAACCAACTCGACCCTTTTCTCCTTTTTGTTTGCCCAATTTAATGAACCACATCATCAGATTAGTACACACCCATTTGCACTAAAACTTGCATGCATAGCTCTTGAATATATAAATATACATATCTCATGCATATCTCATGAATATATTAGTATGTTTCTTAGTTTCTTACGTTAAGAGTTTTAATATACCAACACATATATTAACGTATTTTATATATAAGTGCTCGAATGATACGTCTCTCGCAAGGATAATAATATCAGATAGAAAAGCTTGTGATTATGGAGTAAAGTATAACGTAGATTATGAATGTACCTCGATCACAATAGGTAACCTCGAAATTGCAAAATACGAACCCGACAGATAGAATGGGTAACGTCGAATCTAAACCTAGGCGTGTTCTTCGAACCAATCCTTAACCTCCTAAACGGACTACGATCGTACCCACAACTTCAACGTAACCGATCATGAAAACCACGCCTGAATGAGACTCGATAAACAATCACGATACACCCTTCTGCTAACGAAATACTCCCCAACAAATCGAGATCGAAACAATGCACGAACAAGAACTGAAACTTGCTCGAATTTGAACTAAAACTCCAAGCCAATCGAGAGCTCAGAAACAAAAGATGAAAGATAAACCCGAACCGACGAAGCCCATAACTTTAGTCCGTACATGAACACAACACCAACTCCAAATCTGTAACAGATGGAACCATGATCGCGAATGAGGACTCCATGGACACACGTTAAGAATTCGAGCAAGGTTTAACATATAATGAGATATAGGTTATGCCGCAATCCTTCTCGTGATGTTTAAGTCTGTTGAGTTTATTTGGAATGATGAAGAGAAGTTTCAATGATCATGTGAAGAGGAGACTATTTTCCTGTGAACATGAGATGTGTTGTACATAATAAGGATATTTTAGGGTTTGTGTGTGAAAGAAATATGATAAAATTTGGTTGATGAAATGGCAGTGAATGAGGCAAAATAAAGGGAGGAGAATGCCGAGAATTTTTCTACAAAGGAGGAAGACCGAACCCAAAACATACAGCCTTTCGAAATAAAAACCACCCACGATCAACTAATGTCACTCCAACGATCACCGAGGCTTATTTCTCACGAACCCGGTCACTTTTTAGCCACACCCTTCGTACCACTTATTTCTTGGAGATGAGAATGAGGCAGCCGACTGTGTAAATTTGTTTTAGGGTTTTTGTTTTTATGTGTATAAAATGAATGTGCAACTTCGGTGAGACCTATAAGGAAGATGAAGGAGGAGCGTATTTTTGGTCAAATAAGGGAGTTATAATTGTGTTTTGATTTTGTTTTGATTGGCGTGAAATATTGGCTACATTTGTGGGATTGCCATATCTTCTATTATTAATGCATAATTATCTCTTCTACTCTTGGATTAGCCGAATTTCGTGTATATGACACATTAGCAGAATCGCCTACTTAGGCTTTAATTAGGGAACATTGTTTTTGTGATGTTCAAATTATAATGTAAAGTTTTATTTGATTAAATTTTATTAGGTATCATAAGGTTTTAATTACTTAGGTTAAATTTCAAATAATGTTAATTATATGAATTTTATAAATTCTTAAAAATTCAAATTTAGAGGGCATTTTAGTCGTTTCGGATTATGTAAATTTTGTGGTTTTACATACCAAACCTTTATCAAGGCCACAGGTCTTGATTTTGCTGAGAACTTCGACCCTCAGTCCACTGATGCAGAAGTAAAGGCCGAATTGCTTTTACTAGGGCCACATGATGACAAGCATCCAGAAGTGGCCACAGGAACCTTATTGGCCAAAGCACCAATAATAAAGACCTGGTTTCCTGCTGTCTGGAGGATCCTGATGACCTTTTTCATTCAGGTCCTTGGTGGCAATAAGTCCTCCACGGAGCAATTGAACACATCACAACAAATGATTGTGTTCAGCCTCCTGGAAGGCAGAAAAATTGATATTGGAGAGATGATCTTCAGAGACCTCATAGCCAAGCTATCAGGGAAGTCTAGGCAAAGACACATGTCTTATCCTAGATTCATTTCCTATGTGCTTCAGGACTTACTAGGCTCCGAATATGTTAGGCCAAATGTCCAGGGATCCACACCTGACGTCTTACATAAGGCCAACTATTCGAGAGACCTCACTGAGGTTACACCAGTTGCCCTGACCACATACATGTTGATGGTCATTCAGGGACAAGAAGCTATATCTCCTGTGCCTTCTCCTTCAAAGAAGGAGAAGAAGAAGAAGAAGGCAGGGTCCAGGAAGGTGGTTCAACCCAAACCACTAGCCACTGAGACTTCTGCCTCAAAGCCTCAACAAAGGCAACCAACGGCTAAGACCACTGAGACACCCACAGTTGAGACCACATTGGCCAAACAACAAACGCCAATGGAAAGCTCTAAGAAATCACCCTCAGGGTCCTCGGGCAAACCCGCTCCACATGGCTCTGCTGACATATACAAGTCAGTGGGGTCAGGACTCATCCAACCCTCACATCCCGATGAAGGCATTTGTCAATCACCACCTTTGCCTGAGGGAGTACAGGGTCCTATACCCTCAGTAGAGCCGCACCACTCTGCTGAGAAGGGGACCCACACCCTCTCACATCCCGTTTATGGCTTTGACAAATCACAGTCAGAGTCTCAGGGAGGACTGGCCCCTAAATCTTCATCAGGGCAGCACAACCTTGATGGAAAGGGGGGCCTCAACATACAACTTCCCGTTTACGGTCCTGAGCAATCATACTCAGGATCTCAGAGAGAAACGGTCCCTATATCCTCGTCAGGGCAGTACAACCCTGGTGAGAAGGGGGACCTCAACAAATCACTGCCTAGTGATGGTACTGGAGAACACCCACCAGTCCCTGAAGGCACCCAAGGGGACAAAGACTCAGGGGGCATACGACCACCCGCTGATATGGAACCTAAAACCCCCCATGGCGAATCCAGTCTCTCAGGAACTGACCCTGCGGACCAGCAGAGAAATCCCACTCTGTTCACCTGGAGGGGTCAGAAACTGGCCACAACGCAGGCAAGCCCTTTTTGAGGGGGAACCGGGTTCCCAACAGGTTCCTACTCTGGCAGATCTCGAAAGACTACTAAATGAAGAGTCAGAGGAGGAAATGGTCGATTTTGGAGAAGACGATGTTTTTGGTGCTGAGGAAGACATGGAGACTGACACTTACAACTCTCCTCAGCACACTGAACAACCACCATCATCTCCTCCTCCTGAGGATCAACAACCCCTTACCAACCCAACATCATCATCATCAGGCAACTCCTCTGCTCCTGCTACTCCTCCATATTTGTAGAAGTATGATAATGTTCTTCCTCTCGCGAAAAGGCAGCTAGTCAAGTTCCTTCGTAAATCCAACATTGCCCTTTTCTGAGAGATCACTGAAGAACAATGGGACCAGCACACTGAAGCGGCAGTCTCCTATGCTGACTTCAGGGCTGCTGTTGAAGAATCTCAGGGAAAACTGCATCAGGTCACTGCCCTCACTGACAAACAACTCAGTGACCTGAGGATATCTCTTGATCATCTGGGTTCTGCACAAGACAAGCAGTTCTATAATGTCTTGACGACCCTTAGTGCCATTCAAGACGAATTCAAGGATGATCCAACCCTGATCACAAAGCTAACTAAGTTCATGGATACTCAAAAGACCACCTCCACCAACATTGCTGAGCTACTCAAGCTTCTCCAAGAAGTGGATCTTAAACCACTAAGGTCTCAGCAAGATACAATTCAACAGTCAGTCGCTGATACCCAGAAGTGCCTGACAAAGATATCATCAGCTTTTGATCAGCTCTCCAACAAGCATAATGAGTTGATCAACCACTACACCACAAAAGTCATTGAGCTCACCACAACTCAAGCTACTATGGTGAAAGACAGTTCCGAACTGAAGAATGAGACCACTGATGTAAAGCAAATGGTCTCCACCATATTGACACTTCTTCAGACTTCTCCGGTTGTCCCACCTCCTCAGTCAACAGCTGCTTATACTGAAGCGCCAGCATCTGTTGAGGGGGAGAAACTTGATGAACCTATCCCTGAACCTACAACTTCCTCTGCCCTTGTTGTTGCTACCATCCCTGTCCAACCTGAAGCAATAGCAACGAAAGTCCCTGAATCCTCCTCCAGTCAACCCCCTCCTACTGATAAAGGGAAAGGAATCATGGTGACTGAAGATTCTCCTCCACGATTACAATTGGTAAAGGCATCAACAGAAAGGCGTCCTGACCCTGATGAACCTTTTGAAGTCGACTTAGACAATGGGAGAAAATTCAAGGGAACTCCTAAGGAAGTGGCTGCAGTCCTGGATGAACAGGATAGACTCAGGGCTGAGAAACTTAGTAGGCCTGTAATTGTTGAAGTGGCCAAGGAGGTAATCAAGGAAACTGACCAGGTCATCAAGGGGGATGAATTCCTCAAGCTTCAGGCTGACCGCATCAAGGAACACAATCAGCAGATCAAGCTCAAAGAAGAAAAGAAAAGGAAAACTTATGAGAAGTATATGTGGTATATGACGAAGACAAAGGGTGAAGGCACAATAACTGACATGACCATTCACATGACCAAGCCCATAAGCATAACGGTTCACAGAGGGCCAAGGAGGACTGAGAAGAACACACCCTTTAAATTCTCAGATTATGGGCTAAGGGAATGGGACATGATGGGGCCTATCCTGCGGAAGAAGCAAAGCAGGATTGTTCCTGACCTTCTAGCTACCCTGAACTCCAAATACAAGGAACTGGAAAAGGTTGCTAAGAGTTTGGGAATAGATCATGAGAAGGCACTTGCTTCTCAGGGACTTTCAATCCCTGAACCTACTCAGAAGATTAGGAAGAAGAGGAAAGTTATGGGACAGGAGCCTGAACAATTCATAGCTGCCCTTCATTGCAACAGGATTCCTCCTCAAGGAGTCAAATTTGTTCCCAACAAAGTTATCACGTCTCCTGAGTGTGGTATTTTCTTCGTTGATGAGTTTAGCCAACAGGCCTTTCAACGAGTCAGTGATATACACCTTGTGAAAACTACAACTCTTCTTGCTTACAAGCTGATGGCGATTCACGTGAAGAGCCCTGAGAACGAAGAGTTTATAAAGCTGATGGATAAGATGATGAATGAGAGACCTGACAAAGAAGTGTTAGTGTCTAAGAAGGCTAAGTTGGAACTCATGGGAATCTTGGAAGCCTGAGTACAAGGTCCCTGAGTATTATGTTTAGATGTTAGGACAAATGTAATGATATTAATAAAATGATGGCCCATGTTTGTTATATCAGTGTCCTTTAATAGCTTTCTTGTATATTCAGTGTGAGAAGAAGCCCATTTGCTCACTCACAACTGATCAAAACACTTAGGCATAATTTATATCCAAATAGGGGGAGATTGTTGGGTCCGTCAGTACCCAAGCGTCCTGAAAACAGGATTTGAATACAAATTAGCCAAGTGTTAATCAACCGTCAACACTCTCAAGTCACTGAGTGAACAGTCACTCAGTGAGTTATCTTCAGGATGCTTAAGGCGAGTCTAAGAAGAAAGATTCACCATTCAGGAAGGCGGAACTCCCAGAGTAGGACTTAAGCCAAAGAAGAAGATAATGGGTTCAGTGAGTGGTGACAATAACTCACTGAACCCCAGTCTCCTCAACAACTATAATGATTGAAGACTGAAGACTGAAGACCAAGCCTGAAGAATCTGAAGTCTGAAAGAAAGGCGGGACAAGGTGGGAAGAGTTTGAATAGATAAGGAAATGTCCTTATCAAGGCCAAAGTCAAACTTTCCCTGAATGGCATGAGAACAAGAACAGTGTTATCACTGACACACAGAAAGTAGTTTCAACCTTATCCCAAAATAGATTCTTGTAACTGTTAAAATACTGTTGTATCTTTGTCAGACTAGCTAGGTCATTCTTTTTGTATTTTTAGTCACGGGTGCTCTTTTATACATGTGTATAAATAGGAATCATAAGGGAGAAAAGTGGATAAGTTTTGTGCATTAAAAGCTTAGACTTTCACAAAACCACTTTTCTCCCCCAAAGAGCACCCTAGTCCCTGAGATAGCTCAGTGGTTCATTCATTGTTGCCACTCAATTATAACTTGAGTTTAGTGAGGAAAACATACCATACCTTGTCGTTTCAATCCCAAGTGTTATTTCCGCTAACACATGGGTATAGATTCTTTTGATTAATTTCTAATAAAAATTTAAACGTTGAAAAACTTGTGTTTTATCATTTACGTTTTAATTATTTGTTTAAATTAATCAATACCTTATATCAGTCATGGAACACAATTAGATTAACTTTGTACTAATTTCTACTTGTGTAACAGGAACAACAGAAAGACTACTAAGACTTCCCACCGGAAGTATCAAACCCCAACTAGATCCCCAATGATCTAGGCTTGGTCACCTCGACACAAGATGTAACACCCCCACCCGACAAGGGCAAAGGTGTCACAACAACGGTGGCATATCAGAACAAACACAAGCATTTGACATTAATAATACAATAAAATTCAATGGTTACAAAGGAAATATGAAACTACAAGGTTACAATACAAAGTCTCTAAGTCTAAATAAAGGATCTTCTAGTCATCTTCAATAGCTATTAAGGTCTTCTAATCCAATGGTGCTCTCCACTCATACCCAGCCTCCAACTAAAACTTGCCGCGGGAAAAAGAAACGCGGCTGAGCTACGAGAGCTCAGTGAACAGATATAACGATAACAAAGCAGAAATATGGGATAATGAAGTAAGTGAAACATTTCAAGATGTAACAGGAGTAGGAAAGAAAATAGGACAAGGTTATCAAGAAAATGGTTACAACAGGTAGGTGTAAAGTAAACCGTAACCCACCACCAGCCCAAGTCGAATCAAGTCAAGTCCAGTATCAAGTCATAGGGTAACATAACCAGCAATCCACCACAACCCAAGTCAAATCAAGTCAGGTCAAATGTCAGGTCAAGTGTCAGGTCATAAGGTTACAAGGATTCAGGGAAACAGAAATCCTCTACGAGCCCAGAAACAGTACATATCAAATCAAATCACATATCAGGGTGTATGGAGGGGTGACCTCAGCATACCAGGTACAGGGTTGAGGGGATACCTCCAGGGGTTGGAGTAGCTAGCTCCCAGGATTGTGAAAGACGTGTATCGCACACACTCGTCAGTCACCAAATAACACAAGTAATACAAATCAATCAGGTCAGGTCTAGGATGCATCCATACGCCCCCGCAGGCCACAGGGTCTTCCTCTACGTAACAAATCAAATCAGGTCAGGGACGGGACAGGACATCACTCCCCTGCCCTAGAGTCATGCCACCGGTGCATCAATGACATGGACATGAAACCCTCATGCCTAGTGGATGGCTCGTAGTCTCAAACTGTGGGTCAAGGTCAAGTATCAAGTCTCAGGTGTCAAGTCTCAGGTATCAAGTATCAGGTGTCAAGTATCAGGTACTCAGAATCAAGTATCAAGTTGCTCAGGTCAAGTTTCATATCAGGGATTCAGGACAGGAGATCAATACAGGGATTCACTATCAGGAGGTCAATGTCAGAAAGGTCAAAATACCAGAAGGTTCATATCCATTTGCTAAAAGTAATCATTTTAAATGGTCTTTATAAAAGTGTCCTTTAAAACAGTTTTCATAATAAAAGACTTTTAAAAGAATTTCTCAAAACCTCTTCATATGTAATTTAGAAAAGTAGTTATAAAATCCTATGGACCTTTATGTATCCCAGGGTCCTAAATATTCAGGTTACAAGGTGATGAACAGGTCATGTCAAGTATCAAGGAAACGTAACAGGGTTCGAGGCAAGGTTTCAAGTAAAGGTTCAAGTCAAGGGAATCTTATCAAGGGTTCACAATACACGGAAACAAAAGCAAGGTTCACAGAACAAGGGAACATAGCAGTGGCTTAGGGAATCATAAACGAAATCAAAATCAGGAATCAAGAGAAACGAAGGCTCCTTACAAGAAGAGCAGAATATCTGTACCTTATTTGATAGCAAAACAAACCAAAGACAGATCACAGGACACCGGATTACTCCCGCCTCAGCGAATCTACACGAATTATAAGTGTACTTATAAGTTTCATAGCTTTATGATTTCATAGTTTCATAGTTTCTAAATCATGAGGTTTCATTTTAGTTTCTCTCCATCTTAGGTAACTTTACATATTCAGTAACTTTAGTTATTATCATTCCCGTTTATCAACTTAAAGTATTAAAGATGACCACGTTAGTAGGTTAAGGTTCATAATGCCCTTTACATAAGTTCAAGGTTCATAATGTAGTTTTTATAATTTTAGGGTTCATTGTGCAATTATCACAAGTTTAGGGTTCATAATGTCATTAAGATAAGATTAGGGTAAATAATGTAAATATTCTAAAGTTACAGGTTCACACAAGTTGAGTCCTTTAGTTTTAGCAAATAACAATTTAAACCCTTTAGTTTATAAAATAAACACAAAACACCTTTTAAATTTCCTTTTTAACCTTTTATAATTTCTCACAGTTTTATATACGAAATTGTTAGGTATTCTATAAATTGTAAATCGTATAAGAACTCAGTAATAAAATTCCCAAAAATTCCCAGAGATTCTCAAATGTCTTAAGTATTTTATCTAATTTTTTCAGATTTTATTAAGTAGCATAGCTATGGATTAAAATTCACTTAAACCAACTCGTCCAGATTTCTGATTAATTTTACTATACGAAATGTTATTAATTAAAAACCTTTTAAGAAAAATTCAAAAAAATATAAAAAAATTCCATGAAGTAATATACATCCTGGATATTTCCCAGTTCAAAGGAAACCTCCTAATTCCACATGGTTTGGAAATTAAAATTCAAAAACCCGGACTGATTTTCCAGACTCACAAATCCGATCAGACACATAATTTTACAAAAATCAAAAGGTAACCTTCCAGGCCTTCAAAAATTATAAACTAAATTTTCCCAGGTAGCCATTTCATTGAACTTAGTTTTAGACTCTTAAAACACCAAAATATACGTTCACATCAATTAGTTACAGCCGGTTAAAGTCGGACAAAATTCCAGGTCAGTAGCAGTTATTCACAGAATCATGTATTCTCTTAGGTTTTCGTTATTCCAATCATTAGTTCTAGACATATAACGATTATATATGAGTTCATATCATATTTAGGTCAATTAATAACAGGTCATACATATTCAAAACAATTTAAAACCATCACACACACCTGTGTCGATTTACATATATTAGATTTAGGGTTTTATGATTATGATTTCATGTATCATTTTATGTGACCATATATTGATTAGAACATGGCAAGAACATGAACAAGGATTTAACAAGGCAAGTGATACAATACCCTCGAAGATCACACGAAGAACAAGGATACCACAAGATCAAGAATACCACACGAAATCAATCCTTCCTCTCCTTCTTCTTTAGTTCAAACAGCAGCAAGATCAAGAGAAAAAAAAAACAATTGGTCGATTTAGGGTTTAAGAACAATTCGAATGGGTCAATGGGGACAAGAACAAGATTACCTTGGATACACAAGAACAAGAACACACAAATCCTTCCTTTGGCTGCAGCAGAAAGTCGACAAGGAGCAGCAGAAAAAAAAAGGCCGACACTTTTTTTTGGAGGGTTAGGGTTTCTTATTTTTGTTGTGATGTTCGGTCCTATAAGAAAAAAATAAATACCGGTTTGTTTTGATGGGCCAAGATAAGAAGTGTATGGGTTTATTTTGGATCTTCATAATGGGCTTAACAAACTTTAGTTAACTCTTTTGTTCTAATTCTCTTGGGCCAAAAATTAGGAATATCATAGGTGCATAAGTTCACAAAATTTCACCTAGCATAATAGGTGAAGGATTAATATTTTGTGTATAACATAAGTCTTAAATATTCGTATCACGTTCATATATTCAATTATTGGCGTGTTAGATACTTAGGTTAAGTTCACACGAGATTACTTATATAATTTCATAAATTCTTAAAAGTTCAAATTCGGAGGGTATTTTAGTCTTTTCAGATCATATAAATTTTGGGGTTTTACATAAGACTTCCCTTACAACCAAATTGAATGAATGAATGTTTGATTGTATAATCAAGCCCTAACCTAACCTAGAGACTCAATTGTAATAGAAATGGTATAGATAAGAAGACCCTCGACCCAATCCCAAGAGTGGATTAGGTTCTTATGATTCTTCCCTTGCAAGGAATGTGTTCTTTCCAAGAATGTTATGTGAAAGATTAGAGAACACAAGATAGAATTAGAGGATTGAGAGAAAAGAAATTAGAGAGAAAGAATAATGGCAAGGGGTGAGGAATACAAGAGCCAAGGTGGGGTATTTATAGGCCAAGACCCAAAGTGAGAAAAGTACCTCAGAGTCTGGCGCGCTGCTGGCGTGTCGGAGCGCCAGCAACGCGCCAGGATGTCTGGAATTTTCTCATTTGGGTTTTGGTTTTTTAAATACCCAACCTTGCTAAACCCCCAATTGTACTTCACACATTTAGACCTTTACATTATTCATCCTCAAGGTCTACCAACTCAAATAGCCATTTTGTAAAAATGTTTTGTGAAGTGTTTAAGTGAAACCAATTATCAAAGAGAGAAGAATAGAATGGATAATTGGATAGGGGTAGTTTGGGTATTCCTCACATGGCATAGAAAAGAGAGAAAGAATATGTCATGGTATATTCCTTTGCTTGGAAAGGAAGTGTGTATGTTAGAGATAGAGAGAGGGAAGAATTTGAATTTAAAATTCAAATTGTGTGAGAGGGAAGTGAGAGAGTGAGGTTGGGTTGAGAAAAAACCATGGTTGAGTTGGATGAGTAAGCATGGTTGAGTTAAGAAGGGAATATTCCAAGGATATGCTAAACTTAGAGAGGAGGGTGAGATGGAGGGTTGAGATGAGTTTGGATGAGTTGGAAATTATGTAATGTAAAGGAGCCTAAGGTTGCATTTCAAATTTGAATTTGGATATGAGAGTGGGAGGAAGAGATAAGGTTTTGTGTGAGTTGGATTGGATGTGATATGGATGTGATGGGGAGCCTAAGAGAGAATTCAAATTTGAAATGTGAGGAAAGGTAGAGAGTGAGGGAGGTTGTATGTGAGGGAGTGAGTTGTATGTGTGTAAGAGTGAGTTGGATAAGGATGGGATGTTGATAAGATGGGGAGCCTTTGGCTTGGATTCAAAATTTGAATTTTGAATGTTGGAGTATTAGGAAAGGGAGGTGGTTTGTGGTGAAGGTTTATTTGTGTTTGAAATGAAGGGTAGGATGAGGAAGATGATGAGGTGGTGAAATCCTAGTGGTTGGATTGGAATGTAAAGAAATGAATGTTTGGAAGATTTGGTGTGGGAATGTAGGGGACAAGAAGTACATGCAAGTACAAGGAATATTAGGGAATTTTGGGGATAAGATTTGAGAGAAATTTGAAATGATTGGAGGATTGGTTTGGTGTAGTGATTAATCAAAGGAGTGATTAAAGCTTAATCATTTTATAATTAAGGAAGAAAAGAATTGACAAAGATGATTATGGGTTGAGAAAATCAAAGGTCACTTATAATCTCAAGTAACTCAACGTCGAGTATTCATAATCTCATAATACGTGAATTTCCACGATTCGACGTAATCAATAATCATTTTGATGCAAACAAGCTAAATGATTTGCATCATTGTAAAGCATATCCCATAACGGGAAAGGATGCGTTTACGCAAAGGGAACTTTGACTTAGTTTGACCAATAAGGAAGTAAACTCGTTATGTGATTAGAGAAGACGTAAACACAGATTATGGCCATATGAATACTTTCACTTGATGTCACGTGAAATATATAAGTTCCCTAGGTTTAGAAAAGCCTTGGCTAGAGGCGTTTATCAAAATACTTGAGTTGGCGTTTTGCCAAAAACGAGAGGTTGTAAATTTAGATCTCTCTAATTCTAAAACTCATTTCAAGTGTTCCCAATGAAGCATATAACATATCCATACCTGTATTGAAAGATCCACATTTGTCGGGTAAGGGAAAGCCGAATTTCAAAATTCGTCCCGACCTTAACAGAAGGCTGGTGCGCTGCTGGCGCGTCGGTGCGCTGGCAGCGCGCCAGGCCCAGTTATTAGGTCGGGAAAATTTTGGCTATCGTTTGTAATTTTATGTGTTGCGAAGGTTTGTTTGTCATCATTAAAACATGAGGAGACCTAATTAATATTAACAGCGTCTTTTGCCATGAATGTCCCTGATACTTGGTTTTCAACTAGTAGCGTGTCAGTGTATGCCTGTAGCTTGGTTACTGCCATTGTTTTTGCCATCCCAAGGCCTGCTAATTGGCATCGTATTCTGCTTCATTGTTGGAAGCGTCAAAGGTAAATCGAAGAGCATATGTATACTTTTGCTTGTCGGGGCTTGTGAGATCGAGTCCAGCTCCTAAGCCCGTGTCACTCGATGCTCCATCCGTGAACAACGTCCAAGTGTCAAGGCTGAGTTGAGGAATTTGTCTTGTTCGAGTGAATTAGTGCTCAATGTTTGTTGTTTCTTCCTGATAGTCGATTTTTTTGAGGAAATCAACCATCACTTTACCTTTTACAGATGTCTAGGCTTATGTGTGATTTGGTGTTTTCCCAGGGCGATTGCCCAGTAAGTCAGTCGTCCTGCGTTCTCAGGTTTTGACAATACTTGTTTCAGCGGTTGGTATGTGATGACCTCTATTGGGTGCGCCTGGAAGTATCTCCTTAGCCGCTTGGTTGAGATGTGAAGAGCGTATGCAAGTTTCTCGATAGGCGGATATCATAACTCTGCATCATGAAGCGCACTGGTGACGAAGTATATTGGAATTTGTTTGTCGTTTAGATCGGCTACCAAAACTGACCACTATGGCCTCATTGGAAGCTACCAGGTACATTGTTAAGGTTTCGCCTAGGATCGGAGCTGTCAGGGTTGGTAATTCAGTCAGGAACTCTTTGAGAGCTTGGAAGACGTTCTCTTCTTCGTCTGACCATTTGAATTTTGTCTTCTTCACGTGTTCCTTGAGTATTTTGAAAAATGGGAGTGTCCTGTCTCCAGCTCGCGATAAGAATCGGCTAGGGTTGTGATCATTCCATTCATGCTTTGTATTTGCTTGAGGCTTTTTGGAGATTGTAACTTCGGTATTGCCTTAACCTTCTTTGGGTTTGCCCTGATGCCTCTCGGGCTGATCACGTATGACTTTCTATATAAACAAAAAAGAATTGTAAAGTTGAACAACATTGTATGGCTACAAGTCAAGCTTTATCTAGCATAAAGTGTGTTGGAACTTAACAAATCAAGCTTTTTTTAGCATAAAGTGTGTTGGAACTTGATAGGCTCATTGGCATGGGTCACTTTTAGGGTATGATTAGTTTATGAGTAGTGAGTGGCCTTTGACATGAAAAGTTGATGTTTTCTTACCCAACAAGGCTTCTTTGAGAAATATAAACGCAAGAAAATAATAGATGATTTAGGTATGATTCTGTTTAGAAACTATTGAAATTGTTAGTTAGCCTTGTGCGATGGACCTGTGCGACTGTATTCACACCACTAAGTGTACAAAAAGACAATGTTAGTTATGTTTTACCCCTAATGAATTAAAAAGGCTAAGCTAAAGAATAAACTAAAAAGAAACAAGTCATACGAGTTGATAAGTCATCTAAAATACTTTTCGGACTAAAGGTTAGTTGCCCTGAAAAAAAATACTTTAAAAAGGTCAAAATAGTATGATTATTTTAAGACGGAGAAAGTATATTTTACTTTATAAAAAAAAATAATAATAAAATAAAAAAAAAAAAAACTCTTTATACCCGTTATACTTTATATCTTCTATAATAAACCTCCAAAGTTAATCAATGGGAATAGCACGTTTTGTAAATTAAGAAAACAGACAAAAGTATTACATCATGGAAAATAATCATATGAGCTTATTAACGTAACCGCTAAGGGTCAATAAATTGGGGCAAAAGGTGAATAAATATGTAAAAACATGGCACGTGACTACGTGGCACGTTACACGTGAGAGATCAGGCCCAATACATGAAGTAGAGTCGGTTAGTTAGGTGTGACGTTATAGTGGTTAGTTAAGTCAGTACTTTCGTACGCCTTTCTTCTTTTCTTTTACTTAATCTGTATTTTTTTACCACACACAAACAACAAACAACAAACAAACAAGCTATTTTACATTTAAATATGACATTTTATATTATTGTTTATAGTTAAATACTGAGGTTGATAATATCAACGTGTGTAAACCGTGTTTATATTTGAACTTGGATTGATCGTATGCGGGACGGATATACATAGATGCCGGGTGTGACACAGGTCACGTATGATTTTGGGTCACAAAATAAATTTTTTTTTTCATAAATTTTTTTTTGGTATGCGCAACTTTCGAAATTTGTGCTATTATCTAATATATTAAAAAGGCAGGAATATGCTACAATGCAAAACAGTTGAGCTACAGTGGAAAACAGTACATGTACAGTGTAGCCCATTAATCGCAGGCCCAACCCACAAAGCAGAATTAAGTGTATATGTGATAGCACACATAGGTCGGTTCACTTATTTTTCCACATATTTCCCCCCAATTCCAGAGATTTCTTCATTCCTTCTTCTCCACCTCTTCTCCCCTGATTAATGAAACACACCTAGTTAAATAACGATGATTCTGATGAACGCAAACAAAGACAATGGGTAATGCAGGCGGAGGTCCGGCAGCAAAAAAGTAAAAAGGAAGACCGTGACTAATAGATCTCCAAAAATGCGCGTTAGAACAAGAAGAATCCAACAGCAACAATTCGGATTCAGATGAACACAAAGAAAAGAAAGTCAAATTGGTTGTTCTTTTGCCTCAATCATCTGATGATAATCAACTTGAAGATCATTTAGCCTTTTGTTGGCATTTCTGATTATTGATACATTTGATAAAGGTAAATAATTTATTTGTATTACTTTTTTTTTATACTCGATTCATATAGGGCTTTTTTGTTGTGATGATTCATTTTAGGGTTTTATTAATTTCAATCTTTATTTTACTTTGTATGATTGTGTGATTTTAGGGTTTATGTTGCATAGGAATGTAGCAGGCAAATTAGGTATGTTTAATATACATTATCCGAATTGAATTGTTCATATCACAAGGCTTTATTAATTGAGATTTAAATCCTGATTATTTTATTGTTGGTGCAGTGTTGAATGATGAGACTAGGTAGTGTCAAGTCTGTGAATGCAGGCCTAAAGGTAAGGAGTTGAGGAATAATTTGTTATATTAGGATTATGGTTTTGCCCAGTACAAAATAGCGTGCAACTTTGATGATTATGCAGACATTTTTGTTGACATTCAAATTAAATGAACCGTGCCAATCTAACAAAGCGTATTGTCAAAACCCCTCTTTAAGAATGAACACAGTTTTGCTATACATCCCAACTCCATCTCTTCTTCTAATAAATAATTAATATGGATAGCAAGTTAACCAAAGTTTCTAAACTGACTCCTTTTAAGGATGATTGGAAAGTTAAGGTTCGGCCGTTCGGGTAATCAGATTGTAGAAACCGCCTGATTTTAACAACTCTTTCGTAACTTACTCACTTGAAATGGTTATAATGGATAAAGAGGTACTACCTTTGTGTTATTTTTTTTACATTTCCATCTTTTTATTCAGTAACATATTATATATCCTTTAATTTCAATCACGGTTGTAAAATACACATGTATGTCAAAAAAAGGATTGGTTGCTGATTTTGTTTCAAAACTGGAGCAAGGGCAATGCTACTGCTTGCCCGATTTTGGTGTAGCTGAAATATTTGGAAAGCACCATGTTGTTTCCCACAAGTATCGAATTAGTTTTTACAATATAACCAAATTCGTTAAATGAAATGACATTGATGGCTTATTGTTTGCCTTTGACTTTAGCCCCTTTGACTCTGTTCGTAACGAAGTTCAACCATCTACTGTTGCTAATATTTCTTTATTTCAGTCATTATAAGTCTAACGTTGAATGATGTTTATGTAATTTTATAGATGTTGTTGGCGAAGTCGTTTCATGTGGATCTATTGATTATCCGATAATTGAAGGAAAGCCGCTTAAACATCTTCGGTTTGAGCTAAAGATACTAAGTAAACTACTCTTCTTATTTTATTTAATTTTCCTACTGTAACAACTTCATTGAATTATTTTAGAACAATATTGTGCTTTCGATATAATTTTTGTTTATTGACCTGGTATCACTATTAGATTGCTGATGCAATCTTGGTTTGATTGCATATTGTGCCGGGAGATGACATTATCATGCTGCAGATAAGCTTTTTGGAATGTGGTGCTGTTCTTAGAGGTACTTTTTTACTATACCTGTTTTCGTCAATCGGTGTGAAAATAGATTAGTATTTATGTGTTTATGGCTGCAACAGGTATAGTAAAAAACATGAATCAATAGGTGATACTGAAAATCTAGGACTATGCATAATCTAGAGTATTTATGTGTTTTAGTTACAATTATGCATAGTCCTAGGTGATACTAAAAATGTAGCACTATGCATAATTAATAACCATTCGTACGACATTTTATGTTTAACAAATTGGAGTCGCGAAAAGTTAATGCATGTATACTACGTTTTTATAACAAATTGTTTTAATTGATGCTTTAAACTTTCAAATTGAGATATATATCTACTGTTATTTTATCAAATTGCAGACAGTGAGGGCCGGACCCCTATGCGCTTGGCTGTTGATCGTGGCCACGTCAAAGCTGCAAAATTGCTCCTCAATAGGAACACCAATGTGAACTTAAAGGTAACAATTACTTGACATTGGGATGGATTAGCTTATGTATAAACTTCCAACAACTCTATAGGTCCAAAGTTAAAAAGTTAGTTAAAAATGAAATGGGGTCAAAGTGCCAAACTGACAAAGCGGGTGAAACAATTTCAAAGTGCACATCATTGTTATACTTTAGAGGTGGTTAGGTTATTAGATATCATTTATCAAGGATTGGCTTAGAATGAGCTCGCTCCTGATATAAGCACCACATTATTTTTAAAACATCTTGGTCTGACCCAATTGCTGTTTCTGTTAGAGATGTGAATTTGTAAGTTTAATTTGCTGATTTCTGCATATAGCTTAAACTCAATGTTACGTCATCATGCAACTAATATATTCTGATATGTGCCTGCTGAATACAGGGGAACTGGAACTACTTTGCAGCAGTGAGATCTGAGAAAAGAACACCCAAGTTAGAAGCGACGCATCTAGAAAAATCGAAGGAATTATACACAAAGGTATTATTGTTATGCATGAGATATAAGAAAAGGTCACACATTGATCGTTACTTTGACCTAAACAAAACTGTTTTTGTACCAATTATTAGGTCTTGGTAGACCATCCAGCTAATATGTGTGCTGCTAATGGTGCTGGTGTGGTGTTACCAGGAAAAGGGGAATTTTTTTGCATCATGTTATGCCTTTAAAGCATTTAGGCTATCAGCTTTTACTTACGGATCAACATGATGCAACAGGTTCAGGTCCCAGACCTTAATGTCAATGGTCGTGAAAATACGTTTCCCGAAAATCCATCAACTTAAACAACCATGATTTGAATATCTCACTGATTAAAACCCTCATTTCCAATCCTATATATACCATTATTCTCAACGCATTCTACATTCATTATATCATCTTTCATATTGCTTTAAAACTTTTTATTTGTTAAAAAAATAATAAAAAATGACAGCTTCTTCAAGCATTGTGTGCCTTGGTGAGATGTTGATCGATTTTGTACCCGACCAGTCTGGTGTCGCCTTGGCCGAGGCACAAGGATTCATCAAAGCCCCCGGTGATGCACCTTCTAACGTTGCGTGTGCTATCTGCATTCGTCGGCAAGGTATAAATTTTTTTTATACGTACATATTGATTGTATTGTAGATCATGCTTTCTTTTTTGGAGTTATTCTTCTTATATGTGCATGGTGTTTATAATTTTTATGAAACAATATTTGTCTTGAATGAATGAGATTTTTTATTTTCTACTTTTTATGTATTGGTTAAGTATAATGTAAATGAATCATTGTTGCTTTAAATTATGGATCCATGCTTTTATGAAAGTGACTATTGTGATGATTTAATTTTGTTTCATCTTTACATAATGCTTTTTTCATTAGAAAATAGCTTTTATTTTTCTTTTCTTTTTTCTTTTCTTTTTTTTTTTATATATATATATCATAATAAACTAAAAGATTTTCTGAATATATTAAATCCAAACACATATTAGTAATAAAACTGTACATCCCTTTATTTAATCTATCTATTTATATGTACACATGGTAATAATCATGTGACTGATGGATATATGTAGGTTGGGAAGGATGAGTTTGGGTACATGTTGGCTGACATTTTGAAGCAGAATGGAGTAAATGCTGATGGTGTAGCGTTTGATGAACACGCTAGGACTGCTTTAACGTTTGTGACACTAAAGAATGATGGCAAAAGGGAATTTATGTTTTACAGGAACCCAAGTACGGACATGCTCCTAAAACAGTCTGAGCTCAATATGGACTTCATCAAGATAGCCAAAATTTTCCACTAAGGTTCAATTAGTCTCATCACTGAGCCATGCAGATCTGCCCACATGGCCGCCATGAAAGGTGCAAAGCAGGCTGGGGTGTCGCTCTCTTATGACCCCAATGTCCGCCTTCCATTGTGGCCATCAGCGGAAACTACTAGGGAAGGAATTAACAGCATTTGGAAACAAGCGGATTTCATTAAGGTATAAAATGGTAGCTCCTGTATGATTATTACTACAAATTATATGTGTTATGGTATTTGGATGTAACATATAATGCCCTTTCTGTGTAGGTGAGTGATGCCGAGGTGGAATTCTCGACAAAAGAGAGATCTGATGATGAAGAAGTAGTCAAGTCTTTGTGGCATGATGGGAGACAAGTACTGATTTCTATTATTTGGTTCATTATATATGGAATCATCACTCTGATGTCTGACTGAAACTGTTGTTTATGGGTGTAGAACTTTAACGGCTTAATGACTTTTTATTATGCCTATAATACATGTGCTGCATTCAGCACAATACCTATTCAAAACACACTCATATACTAACAATCGCATCTAAACAAACAATACCACAACACTCCCACAGTAACGCGCGGGTTACCCAGCTCGTTCTTTTTATACTACAATTTTAGGTTAGCTAAAAAATTATTTATGGTGCGAAGTTTTGTACTTAAGGTAGGAAAAAAATTGTGCAATGCTCTTCCGAAAATTCTAGATTCGTCCCTGATCGCATGTTCAGTTAATGATTGATAAGGATTACATTAAAAGATAAAATTTTCACGTAACTGAGGTAACACTCACATGATATATTGTGCGTATGAGTATATAATTATGAATGGTTGGTGAAAATGTGAAAAAAAAATCTATTTATAGGATGATTTATTGTAAGCTTTGCGTATGGATTGTTGACAAGTGTCATCCATTTGTCGAGCAAATAAAACTGACGGGTGTAATCACCTCACTAGTCATAATTATGCGTATATGATCGTGTTTATCGTTCATGTCTTCATCATATTTTAGACGTTTGACCACTCAACGTGTGACACATACACATTATAGTAACGGTACGGATTGTTGATGCAAATAATGTCGTAAAAACGTTATTTATATCTTTCGATAATTCCACATTTTTATGATAACAAAATGTGAAAACACTTTACGTTAAAATTAACATAAACAAGTTTTTAGATGAAATATCTCGTTTCTACGTAAATCACTCTAGGTAATAACAAACAAATGTTACAACTTGACAAATGATCAAAGAAGTGAATTTGTGTTTCAAACTTCACATTTTTAATATGACAAAACATTTTTTCAAAAATACACATTACAAATTATTTTTGAATTATAAAGAAATGTTTTAATTGGAAAAATAAGTTTAAAATTTATAACAGCTATTTTCCCCCCCAAATCAGCTCCAAACTTCCCCAAATAAACTTTCACCACTAAAAATAAAAACTGGAGAGTACTTTGACTGGCACGGTATCACGGTACCACTAAATTTAGTGGTACCGTATGGTATTTAGTGGTACCGTCCCATTGTAACGGGCAAATTTTCTCTGCTTATAAATACCAGTCCACTTCACAGTTTTTGGGCATCCTTTTTCACACAAAACTTTCTGAGTTTAATCATCCATTCACACTTACATTTCATTGATCATTAGTTAGTTTTCATTTGTTTAAAGAGTGATACTTTCATCCAACCAAAGATCACCTTCATTCCTCTATTACTCAAGAGAAGAACACAAAGTATCAAGAAGATACAAGGTGTTAGAGTCTTTGTGTAGTGCACTTGCATTACTTGTTGTTTACTTGATTGTATCTTGATATACATCAAGTGTCATAGTCTTGTTTAGTCATCTTGTGTGGATCATTGTGATCTTGTTGAGATCTTGGAGATCTCTTGTAACTTGTGTGTTAGTGTGTTGATCAAGTGGATCAAGAGTAGAGTATGAGGATCGTGTTGATCGTGTGATAAGCAAGGATCGTGTAGATCGTGTGAGAAGTTAGGATCGTGTGGATCGTGAGTGAGATTAGTACTTGACATTTAGCTTAGTGTCGGAAATTGTGATAAGCGACGTTGTACGGTTTTCTCCGCCTGAAGGGAGCTTTGTTGACATAGTGCTTAGAACTCTCGAGTTGGGTACTCGGGGAGTGGAGTAGGGCGAAGAAGAGCTTCGTGACCGAACCACTATAAATCTCGTTGTCTTGGTTTGATCTTTCCATCTCATCTCTTTATACTTATTATTTATATTAGATAGTTTAGCTTAGTGTTCATATTGGTGTTAATTGATTTCACAAAAGAATTGAATCAAAGTTTTTCAAAGAAACTCTTTTTTTTTTAATTAAGGAAAATAAATCGGTAAAACTATTCAACCCCCCCCCCCCCTTCTAGTTTTCTATAATTGGTATCAGAACCATGTTAGGCAAGATTTTAAAGTAAATTGTATTTTAAAACTTGAATCGATCAATGGATTTCGACAAATATCAAGATGGGCAATCTATGCAAAGCCACCACTTTTTGAAACCGATTGTTTTATCTATTGGAAAACAAGATTCGAAACGTATGTGAAATCAAAAGACATTGATCTTTGGCATGTTATTACCGAGGGTGACTTTAAACCTGTTGAAAAGAATCCGGTAACTAAAAATGATGAAATTATTCCTTATGCTCAACAAAGTGATAATCTTAAAAGAAAACTAGCCAAAAATGATGAGGCTAAAATGGTAATTTACAATGCTTTGCCGAAAAAGGAATTTGAAAGAATTTTTATGTGCAACACGGCAAAAGAAATTTGGAAAACTTTGTTGGTCACCCATCAAGGTAATAATCAAGTCAAAGAAAACAAGATAGATCTTCTTGTGCAACAATATAAACAATTTTCCATTCTGGAAGATGTATCTATTGATAATATTTTTGCTAGATTTAATACTATTATTACTAGTTTTAAAGCTCTTGATGAAGGTTATTTTAGCAAGAACTATGTTAGAAAGTTTCTTAGGGCTCTACACCCAAAATGGAGAGCAAAGGTCACCGCAATTGAAGAATCAAAGAACTTGGCGACATTATCACTTGATGAACTAATAGGAAACTTGAAAGTTTATGAAATGATAATCAAGAAAGACTCCGACATAGTCAAAGGCAAAAGTGAAAAAGTTAGATCTCTAGCATTGAAAGCCAAGAAGGAGTCTAGTGATGAGGAAAATTCGGATTCCGATAGTGAAGACGAAGAGTATGCATTAGCGGTTAGAGACTTTAAGAAGTTCTTTAGAAGATGAGGTAGATTTGTAAGACAACCTCGTGATGAAAAGAAGTCGTTCCAAAAGAACCGGAATGACAAGAAAGAAAAGAGTGGTAGAAAATGCTTTAGATGCGGAGATCCAAACCATCTCATCGGAGAATGTCCTAAACCACCGAGAACCAAGAACCAACGAGCACTCGTAGGAGGTTCTTGGAGTGATAACGGTGAGGAAGAAGAGGAGAAGCCAAATGACGAAACATGTCTTATGGCTCAAGCTTCGAATGAGGTACATTCCGACTCTTCTTACTATAGTGATGATAATTCGTCAATAGATGATAATATATTATATGATGAATATAATAAATTATGTGAAGTAAGTTCTAAAATTATAACTAGAAACAAAACGCTAAAAGCAACTTTGCATAAACTCGAAACAGAAATTTTAGAACTAAAAGACCAAGTCAAAAGACTTGAGAAAAGGAAAGAATGTGATGTTGGATGCGAATCATGCCATAATCTTAGGTTAGAAAACGTAGAACTTAGGAAAAATGCGTTAAGGATCATTAAGTTCGAAAAAGGAACAAAAGCACTGGATGACATGTTAGATAATATTAGATATAGTGAGCATGTCGGTTCGGGTCTAGGATTTAATCCAAATGAAGCTTCGACAAGTAAAATTTGTCAAACCCACAAGTTCTGTCGAAACAGAGGACGGTGCCATTAAAGGTACAGACGGCACCACTAAAATTAGTGGTACCGTGGTACCGTCTAGTGCCAAAGACAAAACTGAGTCGAGTCTGAAAAATAACGTAAGTCTGAAACCAAGTCACATAGTAGTTAACAATGTTAAAACACCTGTAGCTAGTAAAAAGGAGGTCAAAAAATTTTACAAACCTTTGTCAACCCCCAGGCTTGGCTTTGTAAAACCCGATACTAGATCAAAGACTCCTCCACCTAGAAAAACAAATGTTCCCAAACCTCGGTCAAGAACTCCTCAACCGAGAAGTAACTTTAGAAGACAAAGTTATTCAAGTAACTATCCAGTAACTTGGAATAACCTTCAACTACGAAGTTACTTGCCATGGGAAATTTGTCCTCCATTCCAACATCCTAACCAAATGCAACAAATGCATGGGATGTTTAATACTAACAACTTTGGACCCATGAGATATTGGGGACCAAATGTTTGAATCTTTGTCTTACTCAATAGATATGCTTGGGAATCAACTTGGAGCCCGACGAATGGGTCAAGGATAGTGGATGCACTAATCATATGACGGGAAACCGAAGTCTGTTCTCATCATACAAGGCTTACAATGGAGGTAATGTCACTTTTGGTAGCAAACTTAAAGGCAACATCATAGGCAAATGTATGATTACTCAAGACTCCCTCAATATTAGAAATGTTGAGCATGTAGATAACTTAGGATTTAACTTGCTTAGTATTAGTCAAATGGTTGACAATAAGTGGGGTAATATTTTCCAAAGAGGGTAGTGAGATTACTAAGGATGGCAAGACCATAGACAAAGGAGTTAGGTAAAATGGTTTATTTGTTATGAAAATAGGAAATAAACCTCAGGATAAGATTTGTCTAGCAACCATAGATGAGAATTCCACTCTATGGTATAGGAGACTAGGTCACGCAAATATGCGCTTAATACAATCTTTAGCGTCTAAAGAATTAGTTAGAAATCTACCTATGCTTAAGTTTGATAAACACTTTTGTGACGCTTGTAAAGTTGGAAAACAAGCTCATTCTAGTCACAAAGCTAAGAACATGGTCTCAACCTCTAAATGCCTAGAACTCCTTCATATGGATCTATTCGGTCCATCCGCCGTACGGAGTTACGGAGGAAACTACTACACTTTAGTAATAGTTGATGACTATTCTAGGTACACTTGAACTAGATTTCTTAAGAATAAAACACAAGCTTTCGAGGAATTCGAAATCTTTAGTAAGAAAGTCCAAAATCAACTAGGTTGTACAATAGTATCTATTAGAACGGATCACGATCGGGAATTTGATAATGAAGTGCAATTTGGAGTATATTGTGATGCTAATGGTATTACACATAATTTCTCGGCTCCACGCACTCCACAATCAAATGGGGTAGTTGAGCGGAAAAATCGTACTCTACAAGAGATGAGTAGAACGATGTTAAATGAACAATCTATTCCGCAAAAGTTTTGGTGTAATGCAGTAGACACCTCAACTTATATACTTAATAGGATTTTGATTAGACCAATCCTAGGAAAAATATCATACGAAATCTTGAAAGGTAGAAAACTCACTCTAGATTACTTTAGAGTTTTTGGAAGCAAGTGCTACATACTTAACACAAAAGATTACCTCACCAAGTTTGACCCAAAGTCTTACGAAGGTGTTTTCCTAGGTTACTCCCAAAATAGTAAAGCCTACATTGTCCTAAATAAGGAAACAATGAAAGTCGAAGAATCACTCAATGTGACATTCGATGAGAGTCCTCCCCCAACTAATACATCACCCTTGGTGGATGATGACTTAGATGAGGAAGAAGCCATTATGGTCAATTGCAAGAAAACATTAGAAAATGACATTGAGGATGAAATAGTCGTAGTTGATGAAGTTGTCAACATTAAGGAATCCAAGAACCATCCAATAGAAAATGTCATAGGAAACCTAAACCAAAGAACCCTTAGGTCACAAGCACAAAACAAAAGTAATTTCTTTTGTTTTATATCTACCGTAGAACCTAAGAATGTCGGTGAAGCGATAAAAGATGAAAGCTGGGTAGTTGCCATGCAATAAGAGTTAAATCAATTCACCGCAAACCAAGTTTCGGATCTAGTACCTCCTCCTAGGAATCAAACCATCATAGGAACTAAGTGGGTGTTTAGAAACAAACTCGACGAAAATGGCGTCGTAACTAGAAATAAAGCCAGGTTGGTAGCACAAGGCTACAACCAGCAAGAAGGAATAGATTACGATGAAACTTATGCACCCGTAGCTAGATTAGAGTCTATTAGGATACTCCTTGCCTATGCTTGCACTTTAGAATTTAAACTATACCAAATGAACGTGAAAAGTGCATTCCTAAATGGCTATATCAACGAGGAGGTATACATTGCACAACCTCCGGGATTCGTTGATTTTGAAAAACTGAATCATGTTTATAAACTCAAGAAAGCACTTTATGGTCTCAAACAAGCTCCCAAAGCTTGGTACGATAGACTAAAAGCATTCTTGCTTAAACATGAATATACCATGGGAATGGTTGATAACACACTTTTCACGAAGAAACGAAATTCACATCTCATCATTGTTCAAATATATGTCGACGACATTATATTCGGCTCAACTTGTCCAGAACTGTGCGATGATTTTTCAAAGATCATGCGTGACAAGTTTGAGATGAGCATGATGGGCGTATTAAATTTCTTCCTTGGTCTACAAATAAAACAAATGGAAGATGGTATTTTCTTTAATCAATCTAAGTATATTAAAGAGATGCTTAAAAAATTTAGTTTAGAAGAGTCTAAGCCCATGAAAACTGCCATGTCCACGGAATCGAAACTCACGAAAGATGAAGAAGGTGAGTCTGTGGATAGCACTAAGTATAGGGGTATGATAGGTAGTTTATTATACCTAACGGCAAGTAGGCCCGATATCATGTTTAGTGTCTGCCTTTGTGCCCGCTTCCAAGAGGATCCCAAAACCTCTCATCTTGAAGTGGTTAAGCGTCTCTTCCGATACATTAAAGGCACTATACACTTGGGATTGTATTATCCTAAGGGGACCGGTGTAGAAACTATTGTCTATGCCGACTCTGATCATGCGGGAGATTATGTGGATCGAAAAAGTACGAGTGGCGTTTGTACCTTCATGGGTTGTTGTCTAACTTCTTGGTTCTCCAAGAAACAAACGGCTCTTGCTATCTCCACGACCGAAGCCGAATACGTAAGCGCCGGAAAGGCATGTCAGCAAGCACTATGGATGAAACAAGCTCTAATCGACTACGACATCCATCTCGACGACATCCCGATTATGTGCGACAACAAAGGTGCTATTGACTTGAGCAAAAACCCCGTTTAACACTCTCGTACTAAACATATCGAAATACGTCACCACTTCCTTCGCGATAACGTCCAAAAAGGAAACATTTCTATTGAGAAAGTTCCCTCTCAAAACAATATCGCCGACATCTTAACCAAACCCATCAAACGAGAATCCTTCAACTATCTACGTCTAGGTCTAGGAATGATGGAACATATCCCGTAAACACTATCTTATGACTATCTAAATATTTCATTGGAAATTTTAAAGTCATCCCTCGTATCCCTCTAATGACTACTTACGTATCTCGAAAATATTAAAGTCATCTCTTATCGTCTAGTCTAGTTCTTTTTAAAAGAATTTATTAGGTATAAATTCTCTCCTCGTGTCAAAAAGTCTCACTAAATCAGCGAGACTTATTCGTCAAAAATCAAAATGGGACAAAAACTCGTCCTAACAGATCACGGCAGCACTAAAGTGGGCACGACACCACTAAATTTAGTGGTACCGTGGATCTGACACAGCCCGTATTTCAGTCTTCTTTTCCCACACTGTTCACTTTTAAACTTTTACAATTTCTGCCATTGCTCACAAAACCGAACCTCACAACCCAAATTTCAATTACACCTGTTAATACAAATATCGTCCCAAAAATGTTATTTATACGATATTTGCTTAATTTTGTTAATGACAAATACAAAGTTTATCTTTAAGTAAAAGCATAAATATAAGAATATGCCTTTTACATTTATAGTGATAAGTCTTTTAAAACATATTTACATATTACAAGATCTCTAGGAGTAACATTATATACATATATACATTTACAAGTTTCTTCCTTAAATTAGAAACTTTATTTCTTAAATATTAGGATGACATCATGGCATGCATCATGAACACAATCTTAGAAAGATTTTGAGATATCTTGTATTGATCTTCAAGCCAAAGAGTTGACATTGGAAGATATGAAAAGATATGGCAAGATATGGAAAGATTTGAGAATCTCTTAGCTGTCCTGAAGTGGCGGATCCAAACCCATACAAGGGCGGATCCAATTTTTGGGATCCGCCAGATCCGCCAACTGTTGAATCGGTTTGCCTATAAATAGCAAGCTGATCATTTGGGCATTTTTATCACTCATATAGCTTAAATACATACTCATTCATTTACATATCGCTAACCCATATCATTCTTTCATTTCATTGATCTTTCCTTTTGTAGCAAAGAGATCAAAGCATATAAGGATCAACCTACTGTTGTTATCCTTTTAGTATAGACTCTGTGTGATTTTGTATTAGTTCACACATCATTGTTTGTATCATTTATTCAGTAGAGTTTGGTTAGTGTTTTAGTCCTTAAAACACAAAGAGTGTCGGGAGTGGTTGTACCCTTGTGAAAGAACCAACGGGAGTGGTTGTACCCTTGTAAAGAACCCGGTGTTTAGCTTAGTACCGGATAAAGAGTAAGCAACGTGTAAATGTTTTCTCCGCCTAGAAGGGAGCTTGTTTCTTAGTGAAGAAAAACTCTCGAGTAGAGGCTCGAGGAGTGGAGTAGGGCAAGGAAGAGAGTCCTTGTAGCCGAACCACTATAAATATCCGTGTTGTGTGGTTTGATCATTCCTTTCCTTACTTACTTATATTATATTGTTTCTTTGTGCATACTTACTTTGAAATCACGTTAAGTCACAAAGCGAATTAATTTTAAAAACGGTAAAACTATTCAACCCCCCTTCTAGTTTTCCACAATTGGTACCAGAGCAGTGTTACTCAAGATTTTCAAAATATATTGTATTTTAAAAACTTGAAACGATCAATGGATTTTGAAAACTTTAAAGAAGGGCAATCTATGCAAAGACCACCACTATTTGAACCAAATTGTTTCATATATTGGAAAAATCGCTTTGAGACATATGTGAAGTCAAAGGACATAGATCTGTGGTATATATTTGTAGAGGGTGATTACAAGCCCATAAGTAATGATATTTCAGGTGGTCGGGATGTAGGTACTTCTCTGACTCGTCACAGTGATGAGCAAAAGAGGTTGATTGCCAAAAATAATGAAGCCAAAATGATGCTTTACAATGCCTTACCTAAGAAAGAATATGAAAGAGTTTTTATGTGTAAAACGGCTAAAGATATTTGGCAATCACTAATTATCACTCATCAAGGGAACTCACAAGTCAAAGATAACAAAATTGATCTTCTTGTTCAACAATATGAAAAATTTGTTATCTCTGAAGATGAGACCATTGATAGTGCGTTTGCTAGGTTTAATACTATTATTACATCTCTTAAAGCACTTGACGAATCTTTTTCTAGTAAGAATTTTTTCAGAAAATTCCTAAGAGCACTTCACCCGAAGTGGAGAGCAAAGGTGACAGCTATTGAAGAATCTAAGGATCTTTCAAGTATGACACTGGATGAGCTCATAGGAAATCTCAAAGTTCACGAGATGGTGATGGAAAAAGACTCAGAAATAGTTAAAGGCAAAAAGGAGAAGATGAAGTCCATTGCCTTGAAAGCTAAGGCAGATTCAAGTGATGATGAAGAGTTTTGTTTCAATAGCGAAGACGAAGAGTATGCCATGGCAGTAAGAGATTTCAAGAAATTCTTTAGGAGACGAGGAAAGTTCGTTAGACCACCTCGTGAAGAAAAGAAATCCTTCCGAAAAGACCGTGATGATAGGAAAGGAAAGGTAGACAGGAAGTGTTATAGGTGTGGTGATTCTAGTCACTTAATAGGAGAATGTCCAAAGCCTCCAAAGAACAAGTCTCAAAGAGCCTTTGTCAGTGGAGCTTGGAGTGATAGTGAAGGAGATGACGATGAGCCTAAGAACGACGAAGTTGATCTCATGGCTCATGACACAGAAGAGGTGTGCTTGAAAGTTGAGTTAGAACCAGATGAGTGGATTAAAGATAGTGGGTGTTCAAGACACATGACGGGAAACAAAAGCCTTTTCTCTACCTACCAAGTGTACGACGGAGGTAATGTCACATTCGGTAGCAAGCTTAAAAGTAAAATCATCGGAAAAGGTACAATCTCTCATGACTCTCTCACTATTGATGATGTTGCTCATGTAGATAACTTAGGTTTTAACTTTCTTAGTATTAGTCAACTATGCCGTAAAAAGTATAACGTCCTTTTCAGTGAAAATGGAAGTAAAATACTTAGAGACGGTATAACCGTAGGAAAAGGTGTTTTAAAGAATAACATATATGTTATGAAATTAGATAAAACACCTAAAGACAAACTTTGTCTCACTTCTTTGGACGATAACTCAACTCTATGGCATCGACGCTTAGGTCACGCCAATATGAGGTCAATTCAATCCTTATCATCTAAGAAACTCGTTAGGAACCTGCCCAAGTTGAAATATGACCAACACTTTTGTGATGCTTGCAAAATAGGAAAACAAGTCCATAATAGCCATAAGGCTAAAAACATGGTGTCTACATCTAGGTGTCTAGAATTGTTATATATGGATTTGTTTGGTCCATCCGCTATACAAATTTACGGGGGAAACTTCTATACTTTGGTAATAGTAGATGATTACTCTAGGTATACATGGACTAAGTTTTTGAAAACTAAAAATGAAGCATTTAATAAATTTGAAATCTTAAGCAAGAAAATTCAAAATCAAATAGGAAGTAACATAGTGTCAATAAGAACTGACCATGGTCGTGAATTTGACAACGAAATCCAATTCGGAGCTTTTTGTGATGCCAATGGCATAACACATAATTTCTCGGCTCCTCGAACTCCTCAATCTAACGGTGTAGTAGAACGAAAAAATATGACAATTCAAGAAATGAGTAGAACCATGTTAAATGAACAAAACATACCTCAAAAGTTTTGGTGTCACGCTGTAGATACATCCGCATATATCCTAAATCGAGTTCTAATTAGACCATTCTTGAAAAAGACTCCATATGAGTTATACAGAGGCAAAAAGCCTACTTTAGGATATTTTAGAGTGTTTGGAAGCAAGTGCTTCATTTTAAACACAAAGGATTATCTCACCAAGTTCGACCCAAAGTCGTATGAAGGTGTATTTCTAGGATATTCACAAACTAGTAAAGCATATATAGTTTTGAACAAAGAAACCTCAAGAGTCGAGGAATCATTGAACGTAACGTTCGATGAAAGTCCACCTCCCTCTAAGACATCAGCTTTGGTAGATGATGACTTAGTTGAAAGTCAAATGGTTGAAAACCAAGAAAACATTGAAAGTGACAAAGAAGATGAACCGGTAAAAAGAGAAATAGTTAATATCAAAGAAACCAAAAGTCATCCATTAGAAAACGTCATAGGAAAAATCAATGAAAGGACATTAAGGTCTAAAGCCCAAAATGAAAGTAATTTCTTTTGTTTTGTTTTAACAATTGAACCTAAAAATGTTAATGAAGCCATAAAAGATGAATCTTGGGTCATTGCGATGCAAGAGGAATTAAATCAATTTGTTAGGAATGATGTTTGGACATTAGTCCCTCAACCTAAAAATCAAACCATAATAGGTACAAAATGGGTTTTTTAGAAACAAAATGGATGAAAATGGCGTAGTATCTAGAAACAAAGCTAGGCTAGTAGCACAAGGCTACAATCAACAAGAAGGTATAGATTACGATGAAACATTTACACCCGTCGCTAGACTTGAGTCAATTAGGATACTACTCGCATATGCATGTGCACATGACTTTAAACTATTTCAAATGGATGTCAAAAGTGCATTTCTTAATGGTTTTATAAATGAGGAAGTGTATGTAGCACAACCTCCCGGCTTTGCCGATTTTGAAAAACCAAATCATGTCTACAAACTTAAGAAAGCTTTATACGGACTTAAGTAAGCACCAAAAGCTTGGTATGATCGACTTAAGACTTTCCTAGTTGACCATAAGTATACCATGGGCCTAGTAGACAATACTCTTTTCACCAAGAAAAAGGGATCACATATTATCATAGTCCAGATATATGTGGATGACATTATATTCGGTTCAACTTGTCAAGAGTTATGCGATGAATTTTCAAAAATCATGCATGATGAGTTTGAAATGAGTATGATAGGGGAACTAAACTTTTTCTTTGGTCTCCAAATTAAACAATTAGAAGATGGGATATTCTTCAACCAATCTAAGTATATCAAGGATATACTTAAGAAATTTGGTCTTGAAGATTCCAAACCCATAAAAACACCAATGTCTTCTGAAATCAAACTTATTTTAAATCGTATTTTAAGGATTGAGCAATACTGATTTTAAATTTTTGAGTTTCAAGTAAAACCATTTTTGCTTTATATATAACAATAGGATTAACCATGCATAACAGCGATAGTGTATAATAGCATTAATTTGTATGTGCAATTTTTTTATTATTATTATTTTTTATGTATATATTGGTGTGGAGTAGGTGAGAGTGAATAAAGTTAGTGGTTTAGATTGTGATTAAGTATTTAAATATTTAATATATTGCGTTACCTATTATAAATACTGGTATTTTAAAAATTTAATCTAACAAAATTGTTTATTTTTTAAGTTTTTAAATTTTAATCAAATATTTTTTTTATCTGTATATGGTATAGATAAAAATACTTTTATATATTGTAGAACTGTTAACCTGACTTTCAAAAAAGATAGTAGTATATTGTGCACATGATAAAATCTCCTCAGTGCTTAGCTGTTAGAACGATCGGTGTTTAAAGAAGAAGAATTCTAGAGGTGATTGTGTATACAACAGTGTGGTGTATTTGGAGGTTTTGAAACAGAGGTGTTCAAAGATTTAACCATGAAAAAAAGTTTTATTTTCGAGTCCATTGTTATTAATTCTTTTCAATGGTTTTCGAGTAGATGTAAAGAACATAACATCTCATGGACAATGCGGCTTCAAAACCCAGTGTTGCATTCTTTTGTAAGTTGATAGTTTTTTTTTTTTTTTTTTTTTTTTTTTTTTTTTTTTTTTTTTTTTTTTTTTTTTTTTTTTTTGCTTATTTTATATTATTTATGCGGTTAAAAAAAAAGTATACCGTGCACATGTTACTGTTTTACTAAATCTTATTCACCTTCGTTCCAGATATAAGAAGTATTTCAAGTCATTTATTTTTGGATAAACTGACTACCATAAAAGTTGCATGTGTTGAAACCATTATTTGAATTAGGTTTTGCCAAACTTGTTTCTAACCAATTATTGAACCCAAGATGCAACCAATCCAATAAATGTGTTAGATTTGGTTTAATACTGAGTATTCACTTGTAACACTTAATTCAACAACTTTCAAAATTTTAGTCCCACCCAATTTTTAGGATAAAAGAAACAAAGTCTATGGAGATCTTTTGTATCTACATTCTACACTTAAAAGTTCTCTTTCAAATCGCGGTTGGAAAAATGTTTTTAGTTGCAATTGTTCTTAAAAATATATCTTAATGAACTTAGTATCTTTTATATAATAAAATAATTACATTATTTCAGAACAATTTTACCAAACTAATCTTATTAAAAAAAAATCAGAAAATATCCAATAAGCCGCATTTGGGATATTAAGGGTCCGTATGATTCGCAAAATGTTTTTTTGAAGAAATTGTAATCGGTCAAATGAATTGTAATGTAATCTGAATGAATTGTAATCTGTTAAAGAATTGTAATCGTAGTCTGAATTAGTTGTAACGTGAACCAATTGTAATTGTAATTCAAAATAATAATAATAACAATATTAATAATAAACTGATATAATTATTCTGAATTACAATATAATTCAAAACTGAAAAATGTTTTTGAAGAAATTATAATATGTCAAATGAATTGTATTGTAATATGTCAAATAATTGTAATCGTACTCTGAAAATTGTAATTTGAATGAATTGTAATTGTAACTCAAAATAATAATAACAATATTAATATTAAAAATGATATAAATATTCTAAATTAAAATGTGATTCAAAACTTTCCATACAACTTGTTATATAATCTGAATTATCTCACTTTTTGATGTAATTAGAGTGATTTAATACATTAATATTGGAAACCAAATAACCTATGTAATATTTACTTACAATTCCTTCAATCATGCATACCAAACAACGTACATAATGTAATCAGATTAATTTTTCGTCAAGTTACGCTAGATTACAATGAAGCAGACGGGGGCCTAAGGGTATGTGTGGCGAGAATTGTACATCTTGAGCTTTTAAAAAATAAACTAGCTTAAAATAAGCTTTGTGTGTTGCACACATTGTTTAGAGCTTTTAGTTTTCATATATAAGAGCTTACAAAAGAAGCTCATTCAAGGTAGCTTTTAGTGGAGCTTGAGCTTTTGAATGAGTTTATTTATAAAAATACCCTTACGCATTTATGTTGTGAATCACATGTTTGTACTCTTTTGTCGGTTTATAATTATAAGTACAACTCCCACTTTGCTAAACTGAAAATTAAAGCATCAGCTCCAGCTCTCATAAGCTCCAACTTCAGCTAAAAACTTCAATTCCAGCACAAGCCCCATGGAGATCCAACGGTTGTTTCATGAACACTTTTAGTGATATTTAGAGCATGTACGTTATCTAGAATCGTCATGTGACATTCCTCTTTTGTTAATTTTTCATTTTCGAGTCAAAATTTTCAATTTTAAACATAAACAAGGGAATTTGAAGAAGCTTATAACATTTTCTCCACTTAAAATTGTTATCACAACTTATAGGAAGCGAGCCGGCAAGACAAAGGTAAAACCGTCAGTTGCAAAAAGTAAACAACACTAATTCAATTCTTTTCGCATGGATTCCTTAAGTTGTAATTTGAGGCATGATGACACTTAATAAAACAAGTTTTGAAGGAAAATTGGTTAATGGGTTAATGATGATAGTTGTGAACAAAACTTCTTATTTTTTGAGACCTATACAAATTGACAAAAGAATAAATAAAATATCCAATATCTTAATGAAGGTCTTCATTTAAAATTGAATTCTCATGTTTCTCCACAAATACAGCTAACATTGTATCATGGTCTTTTCCAAAATAGCGAATAATACATCATTTAAATTTTAACATACTTAATAAACGTTAGTATATTATTTATTATTTATTATTTATCGTGGACAGAGTATGTACCATGTAGCTATAAAAATACTTTACCCTATTGGTTGATTTTGTAGTAGCTTCAATTAAACAAGAACGAAACGGCATAATAAAAGTATAATATATAAATTTTACATAAATTTTACATAGTAAAATTCTATGTAAGTTTTAATCAAAACTATAAACACAATTCCGTATGAGGGTAACAACGGGAATGGTCTTGGGTTAGACAAAGAAAATGAGTATGATCATGTTTCTGAAACGAGCTCTGTTCAAGAAAATGATGTTGATTTTCATAAAAACCCGAATTCCAGCGGAAAAACTGTCAACTCGGAAGATCTCTTTGGGATATATAAAATATTAAAGAGGAATAAGGATACTTTGAGGGCTGAAGGTGATTATCCACAATATCCTCCGGGCTTCACACCGGTTGTTGAGGATAATGTTGTGGACAACAATCCTAGAATGACTTCTCAACCAAATTCTACCATGTCTAGCAACAATGAAAAGACTTAATATGATAAAGGTAAATGTAATCATGGTACGAAGTTTCAAGCAAGTGGCTCAATATTGGATGTAATGGATGAATTGATAAAGGTGGGACAAACTATGGGTTATAATATGGACGGATGTATGAAGAACATAGAAACCATTATTGGTTCTCAAGGAGATATCAATGTTTTTAGATGAATTTCTTGTCTTTAAACATTCAAAGTCTTGGTAACAAGGCCAAAAAAAGGTGGATTCAGGAGTTGAATACCAAACATAGAGTCAATTTTGTAGCTTTACAAGAAACTAAGATGGATAGAATGGATCTTTTTTCTATCAAGGCATTATGGGGAAATTTGTCTTTTGACTATGCTTTTAGTCTCTCTATTGGTTACTCTGGGGGTATTCTTTGCGTTTGGGACCCCAACTTATTTGTTAAAGATAATTATACGGTTTCTGATTCCTTTTTGGCGGTCTCAGGTACGTGGATTCCTTCATCTACCAAACTTCTTATTATATTTGTCTATGCTCCACAGGATCTTATTGAAAGAAGGATGTTATGGGATTTTATTTGTCATTTGATAAACTCTTGGGATGGAGAGTGTGTTCTCTTAGGTGATTTTAATGAAGTTCGATATGAACATGAAAGACATGGTTGTTTGTTCAATTCCTATAGTGCCAATTCTTTTAATAATTTCATCACTATGACGTGCTTGATCTATCTTCCTTTAGAAGGCTACTCATTTACTTGGTCTCATAAATCTGCTTCCAAGATGAGTAAACTGGATAGATTTCTTATTTCTGAAGGTTTAATGGCTTTATTTCCTTCTATATCAGCTCTATGTCTTGATAAACATCTTTCGGATCATCGGCCTATCCTTCTTCGTGAATTGAATGTTGACTATGGCCCTACGCAATTTCGTTTTTTCCATTCTTGGTCTTCCAAGAAAGGATTTGAAAAGATGGTAGAAGATTCGTGGAACAATTTTGATTGTATGGAATTAAATAATATCATAAGGCTGAAGAAAAAATTGCAGTCTCTTAAGTCCTCGATTAAACTTTGGCTAGCTGAAGATAATCAAAAGTTGAATGCGAATAAAAGAAATATCCAGAATCATCTTATTGTGTTGGATAAGACTTTGGATCAAGGTAAGTGTAATGAAGATATGATTATAGAAAGATCGAACTTGTTAAAGGAGTTACAAGATTTTAATAATGCTACTTCGTTAGATTTGGCTCAAAAGGCCAAAATTCGGTGGGCTATAGAAGGAGATGAAAACTCCAAGTTTTTTCTATGGAATCATTAACAAGAAACGTTCTTAGTTGGCTATTCGTGGAGTCTTAGTAGATGGTGATTGGATTGTTGATCCTTCTATGTTGAAAAATGAATTTCTCAAACACTTTACTAACCGCTTTGCTGCCCCAGCTACTAATAGAATCACCTTTGATTCGCAATTTCCTAACCGATTGTCCTCCGATCAAAATGATGATCTCTAAAGAAATGTTTCTTATGAAGAGATAAAAAGAGCGGTTTGGGACTGTGGAATAAACAAATCTCCTGGCCCTGATGGTTTCACCTTCGAGTTCTATCGTAAATACTGGAATCTCATCGATCATGATGTTGTGGATGCTGTTACTTCTTTCTTTTCTACAGGTTTGTTTCCTCCTGGTTGTAACTCTTCGTTTATCGCTTTGATTCCCAAAACGCAGGAAGCTAAAATGGTTAAAGACTTTCGCCCTATCAGCTTGATTGGTAGTATGTATAAAATCATCACCAAAATTTTATCTAATCGTTTGAGCCTTGTTATTTCGGAGCTTGTAAGTGATGTCCAGTCAGCCTTTCTTTCTAATCAGCAAATTCTTGACGGTCCATTTATTCTTAATGAGCTTCTATCGTGGTGTAAGCACAAGAATACCAAAGCCTTGATCCTTAAGATAGAATTTGAGAAAGCTTTCGATTCGGTGAGATGGGACTACTTAGATGAGGATCTAAATAACTTTGGTTTCGGCCCTAAATGGCATAGTTGGATTCAAGGGTGCCTCAACTCTGCTATGGGATCTATTCTTGTCAATGGTAGCCCGACATCGGAGTTCAAATTCTATAAAGGATTGAAACAGGGGGATCGTCTATCTCCCTTTCTTTTTATTCTGATTATGGAAAGCTTGCATTTATCCTTCAACAACGTGGTGAATGTTGGGCTTTACAATGGTATTCATATTGATGATTCTCTTAGATTATCCCACTTGTTCTATGCTGATGATGTTATATTTGTTGGTAAATGGAATTTATCAAATTTATCAACAATTGTTAATGTTCTTAAGTGGTTTTATTTGGCTTCGGGTCTCAAGATCAATCTTCGTAAAAGTAAGCTAATGGGTGTTGGTATTCCTCATGATGTTGTGGTTTCAGCAGCTAGGGCTATTGGTTGTTCAACTCTCCAAACGCCTTTTAACTATCTTGGGGTAAAGGTAGGTGGTAGTATGTCTAGACTTAGTTATTGGGACGATGTCGTTGCTAAATTATAGTCTAGACTTTCCAAATGAAAGCTTAAAACCCTCTCGATTGGTGGTCGTCTTACCCTCATCAAATCTGTGTTGAGCTCTTTGCCGTTATATTACATGTCCTACTTCAAGGTTCCTAAAGGCATTCTTAGCAAAATGGAATCAATTCGTAGGAATTTTTTCAATGGCGTGTGTTAATACAAATATCGTCCCAAAAACGTTATTTATATTTTATGATCTTTACTTAGTTTTGTTAATGACAAATACAAGTTATATCTTTTAGCAAATCATAAATACAAGTTAAAGTCTTTTCTAGAACACATTTACATTTCACAAGATCACTAGAATTTACATTTTATACATTTACATGTTTATTTCCTAAAATGGAAACTTTATTAGTTAAATATTAGGATGACATCATGGCATGCATCATGTACACAATCTTGGTAAGATTTTGTGATATTTTGTTTAGATCTTCAAGCCAAAGAGTTGACATTTGAAGATATGGAAAGATATGGCAAGATTTGGAAAGATTTGAAGATCTCTTAGCTGGCCTGACACGGCGGATCCAAGTGGATACAAAGACGGATCCAAATTAAGGGATCCGCCGGATCCGCCGCCTGTTGCTCAGCTTTGCCTATAAATAGCAAGCTGATCATTTGGCCATTCTCATCACTCATATAGCTTAAATACATACTCATTCATTTACTAACTCATATCATTCATTCATTTGATCTTTCCTTTTGTAGCAAAGGGATCAAACATACAAGGATCAACGTTCTGTCGTTATCCGTCTAGTTTAGTCACTGTGTGATCTTGTACTAGTTTGCATATCATTGTTTGTATTATTTACATCAGTAGAGTGAGGTTAGTGTTTTAGTCCTTAAAACACAAAGAGTGTTGGGAGTGGTTGTACCCTTGTGAAAGAACCAAACGGGAGTGGTTGTACCCTTGTAAAGAACTCGGTGTTTAGCTTAGTACCGGAAAAAGAAGTAAGCGACGTGTAAAGGTTTTCTCCACCTAGAAGGGAGTTTGTTTCTTAGTGAAAGATAACTCTCGAGTTAGAGGCTCGAGGAGTGGAGTAAGGCAAGGAAGAGAGTCCTTGTAGCCGAACCACTATAAACATCAGTGTTGTGTGGTTTGATCTTTCCTCTCTTTATTTTCATATATATATTGTGTGATTATTTGTTTGTGTATAATTTCCTTGTAATCACATTAAGTAACAAAACCAATCAAATTTTAAACGGTAAAACTATTCAACCCCCCTTCTAGTTTTCCACAGCTTGGAAAATGCAGAGAAGAAGATGTCTTTGATTTGTTGGAAGAAAGTTTTAGCTTCTAAGAAGAATGGAGGTCAAGCTAGAAATGAATACAGAGTTAAAATAGTTCAACAGAGACCTCAAACTAGTTTTCCCAAACACCCATTTCCAAAAAGTAATGTTAACCCACAAAATATTTACCAAAGTAATTGGAACCAAAACATGTCTAGAAACTTTCATGGTCCTAATTACATGCCGTGGAACAATTGTCCACCATTTCCTTACATGAACCATGATAATGTCATGTTTAACCCAAACGGACCCATGAGATATTGGGGACCAAACGCTTGAGTTTTTCTTGAACTTAGGTATGCTTAAAAGTTGAACTAGAGCCAGATGAGTGGATTAAACATAGTGGGTGTTCAAGACACATGACGGGAAATAAAAGCCTTTTCTCAGACTACCAAGTGTACGACGGAGGTAATGTCACATTCGGTAGCAAGCTTAAAAGTAAAATCATCGGAAAAGGTACGATTTCTCATGACTCTCTCACTATTGATGATGTTGCTCATGTAGATAATTTAGGATTTAATTTGCTTAGTATTAGTCAATTATGCCGCAAAAAGTATAACGTCCTTTTCAGTGAAAATGGAAGTAAAATACTTAAGGTTGGCATAACTGTAGGAAAAGGTGTTTTGATGAATAACGTTTACGTTATGAAACTAGACAAAACACCTAAAGACAAGCTTTGTCTTACCTCCTTGGACGAAAACTCAACTCTATGGCATCGACGCTTAGGTCACGCCAATATGAGGTTAATTCAGTCCTTATCATCTAAGGAACTCGTTAGGAACCTGCCAAAGTTGAAATATGACCAACACTTTTGTGATGCTTGCAAAATAGGAAAACAAGTTCATAATAGCCATAAGGCTAAAAACATGGTGTCTACATCTAGGTGTCTAGAATTATTACATATGGATTTGTTTGGTCCATCCGCTATACAAAGTTACGGGGGAAACTTCTATACTTTGGTAATAGTAGATGATTACTCTAGGCATACATGGACTAAGTTTCTAAAAACTAAAAACGAAGCATTTGATAAATTTGAAATCTTAAGTAAGAAAATTCAAAATTAAATAGGAAGTAACATAGTATCAATTAGAATTGACCATGGTCGTGAATTCGACAACGAAATCCAATTTGGAGCATTTTGTGATGCCAATGGCATAACTCATAATTTCTCGGCTCCTCGAACCCCTCAATCTAACGGTGTGGTAGAACGCAAAAATATGACTATTCAAGAAATGAGTAGAACCATGTTAAATGAACAAAACATACCTCAAAAGTTTTGGTGTCACGCTGTGGATACATCTACATATATTCTAAATCGAGTTCTAATTAGACCATTCTTGACAAAGACTCCATATGAGTTATATAGAGGCAAAAAGCCTACTTTAGGATATTTTAGAGTGTTTGGAAGCAAGTGCTTCATTTTAAACACAAAAGATTATCTCACCAAGTTCGACCCTAAGTCGTATGAAGGTGTATTTCTAGGATACTCACAAACTAGTAAAGCATATATAGTTTTGAACAAAGAAACCTCAAGAGTCGAGGAATCATTGAACGTAACATTCGACGAAAGTCCACCTCCCTCTAAGACATCACCTTTGGTAGATGATGACTTAGTTGAAAGTCAAATGGTTGAAAATATAGAAATTGTTGAAAATGATAAAGAAGACGAACCGGTAAAAGGAGAAATAGTTAATATCAAAGAAACAAAAAGTCATCCATTAGAAAACGTCATAGGAAAACTTAATGAAATAACATTGAGATCTAAAGCTCAAAATGAAAGTAATTTCTTTTTTTTTGTTTCAACAATAGAACCTAAAAATATTAATGAAGCCATAAAAGATGAATCTTGGGTCATTGCGATGCAAGAAGAATTAAATCAATTTGTTAGAAATGACGTTTGGACATTAGTTCCATAACCTAAAAATCAAACCATAATCGGTACAAAATGGGTTTTAGAAATAAAATGGATGAAAATGGCATAGTGTCTAGAAACAAAGCTAGGCTAGTAGCACAAGGCTACAATCAACAAGAAGGTATAGATTGCGATGAAACATTTGCACCCGTAGCTAGACTTGAGTCTATTAGGATACTACTTGCATATGCATGTGCACATGATTTTAAATTATTTCAAATGGATGTCAAAAGTGCATTTTTAAACGGATTTATAAATGAAGAAGTATATGTAGCACAACCTCCCGGCTTTGCCGATTTTGAAAAACCTAATCATGTCTACAAACTTAAGAAATCATTATAAGGACTTAAGCAAGCACCAAAAGCTTGGTATGATCGACTTAATACCTTCCTAGTTGACCATAAGTATACCATGGGCCTAGTAGACAATACTCTCTTCACCAAGAAAAAAGGATCACATATTATCATCGTCCAGATATATGTGGATGACATTATATTCGGCTCAACTTGTCAAGAGTTATGCGACGATTTCTCAAAAATCATGCATGACGAGTTTGAAATGAGTATGATGGGGGAACTTATTTTATATTTTATGATCTTTATTTAGTTTTGTTAATGACAAATACAAGTTATATCTTTTAGCAAATCATAAATACAAGTTAAAGTCTTTTTTAGAACACATTTTGTGGAAACTTATTTTATAGCTACTAACATCTACTAAAATAAGTTACGAGTTCGTTTATGGACTCTAGGTTGTTACACCTTTGATCTAGGATTTTGTCTATGACAAGTATGATGATAATATTGGCGGAATATTCAATGAACGAATACAATACTATCACAACAAGGTTTTGTCAAACTTCACTGTTTGTTATTACTCTTAAGCCCCAATACTACTTGATCAATGGTAGTACGATTACACTCTAATCAGGGATCAAAGATCCTTGAGGCTAAACAAACTAAACAACATTAGACCCCATGTCCAATGTTCCCACACACACTCTTTAAGTGCTCTTACATTTTAACACAACTTTGTGTTGTTGTAATTTGAGAGTACTAAGCACTTTGGTGTTGATTGTTTTTAATCACAACCAAGACACGCTTTTATCTAAGGGGTATGATCTTCCTTTTATAACATAAGGAGATCATTACAAACTTGATAAGTCTTTAGTCATCCACTTGCTTTTACATGTGTCAAGTCAATAAGATACAACTTGTATCTTGAGTGTTCAACTTGATGACTTGATAAAATATCTAGATATTATATTTGTATAAACATGACTCATACAAAATAATATCTTCTTCGTTCTTATCTTTGTAGCAGCAGAGTGACTCATTGATTCAGCAGCACCTTCGTTTGAACTAGCAGCAGGTTGTTACACTAGCAGCAGTCTCATTTTGTACTAGCAGTACCTTGTTGTACTAGCAGTACCTTTGTGTTGAACTAGCAGTACCTTTGAGTTTGCACTGGCAGTACCTTGCTTGTGAATCATCAGTACCTTGTTGGTCTAGCAGTACCTTGCTCTTGGACCAGCAGTACCATAAAATACACTAACAGTACCTTTCTTGGACTGGCAGTACCATGTATTTTGCTTATCATTCAGTATTCTATATGTTTCATTCTTTTTGTTCTTGTATCATCAAATCTATGAAAATATAATTCCCAACACATTTACATTTCACAAGATCACTAGAATTTATATTTTATACATTTACATGTTTATTTCCTAAAATGGAAACTTTATTAGTTAAATATTAGGATGACATCATGGCATGCATCATGTACACAATCTTGGTAAGATTTTGTGATATTTTGTTTAGATCTTCAAGCCAAAGAACTGACATTTGAAGATATGGCAAGATTTGGAAAGATTTGAAGATCTCTTAGCTGGCCTGACACGGCGGATCCAAGTGGATACAAAGACGGATCCAAATTAAGGGATCCGCCGGCTCCGCCGCCTGTTGCTCAGCTTTGCCTATAAATAGCAAGCTGATCATTTGGTCATTCTCATCACTCATATAGCTTAAATACATACTCATTCATTTACTAACCCATATCATTCATTCATTTGATATTTCCTTTTGTAGCAAAGGGATCAGACATACAAGGATCAACGTTCTGTCGTTATCCGTCTAGTTTAGTCACTGTGTGATCTTGTACTAGTTTGCATATCATTGTTTGTATTATTTACATCAGTAGAGTGAGGTTAGTGTTTTAGTCCTTAAAACACAAAGAGTGTTGGGAGTGGTTGTACCCTTGTGAAAGAACCAAACGGGAGTGGTTGTACCCTTGTAAAGAACTCGGTGTTTAGCTTAGTACCGGAAAAAGAAGTAAGCGACGTGTAAATGTTTTCTCCACCTAGAAGGGAGTTTGTTTCTTAGTGAAAGATAACTCTCGAGTTAGAGGCTCGAGGAGTGGAGTAGGACAAGGAAAAGAGTCCTTGTAGCCGAACCACTATAAACATTAGCGTTGTGTGGTTTGATCTTTCCTCTCTTTACTTTTCATATATATATATATATATATATATATATATATATATATATATATATATATATATATATATATATATATATATATATATATATATATATATATATATATTATATATATTGTGTGATTTTTTGTTTGTGTATAATTTCCTTGTAATCACATTAAGTAACAAAACCAATCAAATTTTAAACGGTAAAACTATTCAACCCCCCTTCTAGTTTTCCACAGCTTGGAAAATGCAGAGAAGAAGATGTCTTTGATTTGTTGGAAGAAAGTTTTAGCTTCTAAGAAGAATGGAGGTCTTGGCGTTTCTAGTTTTTTTGCTCTTAATCGCGCTCTTCTTTTCAAATGGATTTGGCGGTTTATTGCTAATGGTTCTTGTCTTTGGTCCCGTTTAATTACAGCCATCTATGGTGTTCGCGGAGCTATTGACAATCCACCTCCTCAATCTAGTCGATCTCCTTGGCTTGATATTGTTAGTGAAGTCAGAAAGCTCTCCAATATGGGTATCGATCTTCTTTCTCTTGTCAAAAAGAAAGTGGGGAATGGCGAGGCAACTTCCTTTTGGGATGATGTGTGGCTAGGTAAATATCCTTTAAAACAAACGTACCCGAGGCTGTATTTTCTGGAATTAGACAAACATGCTAGTGTGGCTTCAAAGCTAAGAGAAAATTCTCTTACTGGTTCTTTCCGAAGGCTTCCTCGTAGTGGTATTGAAGAAGAGCAACTTCTTCTTCGTATTTCTAATACTTCTTCTGTTATGCTTCCTAATATTAGTGATAAATGGACTTGGTGGTTAGATTCTTCGGGTGTCTTTTCGGTGAAATCGGCACGTGAATTTATTGATGATTCTTTTCTTCCGAAGGCGGATGCTCCTACTAGATGGGTTAACTCCATTCCCATCAAGATTAATATTTTTGCATGAAGAGTTTCTTTGGATAAGCTTCCTTCAAGGTTGAATCTTTCTCTTCGTGGTCTTGACATCCAGTCTATTATTTGCCCTCTTTGTAGTATTGTTGTGGAATCAACTTCGCACCTTCTTTTCTCTTGTCATTTGGCTCGTCAGTTAATGCTTAAGGTTGCTCGCTGGTGGGAATTAGAGGTTCATGACTTTCTCTCATATGACGATTGGCTTATTTGGTTAATTAATCTCACAGTTTCCAAGCATTTCAAGGATGTGTTCGAAGGTGTTTGTTATATCACTTGGTGGGTCATTTGGAAGTTTCGCAACCAAGTCTTGTTTGGGACCAATTCCCCTCGTTTAGATCTTCTTTTTGACGAAATTGTTAGGTTGTCTTTTTCGTGGTGCTCTAGTCGTTGTAGTTCTAACTTTGATTGGAACTCTTGGATGAAAAATCCTAGTTCCATTAATTTGTAATTTTTCTAGCTCCTTGCTAGTCTTTAATAAACAGCCGTCCAAAAAAAATTATCGGAATGATACACATCTGATTTTGATATAAAATGAACAACATATGTTAGATTTCACAATCATCCACAGACTTTCTTGTAGCGTTTTAATTTTTACTATATGAAAGTAAAATCATTAGAAACAAAGTACTTATGTCAGGATAAGTAAATTTGATGATGCAAAAATCAGCTAGTAGTAAAAAAAAAAAAAAAAAAAAAAAAACACATATATGAAATTCACAATTTCAAAGAACTACTATTATAATTTTTGGTTAAAAATTTAGTTTACAATATGTATACTAAAATATCATCTAAAGTTCTAAACCACTAATATTAATTCCAATTTAACAAAGTTGATATGTGATAACCTAACCATGGTTGAAGGAATTAATAAACCTAACCATGAGCGAGTCAAGCTTGCGAATTATTTCAGGAGGATGCATTAGTGGATTGTGCTTTTTACCATCTCCTCCCTATATAAACACACTCGTCATTGAGCCCTGTTATTTGTTCTATTGAACATCCATTATTCTCTCTCTCTATACTTGCACAAAACATTGTGCAAATTTGAAACCGCAATGGCGGTAAATATAAGGATTTTGGCGCTATGTTCATTGCTAGTTTTTGTGATCTTTGCTTCTTCAGTCAATGCCCGTTCGAGGTAACTTGATGTGATCATACAATGTGGAAGCATTTTCACTTATGATCATTGCTTTTCAGTATGTTTTTCTTGATCATCAAGTTGAACCAGGATCAAACTTATGAGAAGTTGTGCATCACATTTACATTCACAGAAGTTGTCAGTGCGTAATGTTCATGCACAACTTCTCATAATTTTACGAATTTTTAGCTCCTTGATTCTTACTCAATACATTAAGCTTCTAAACTTTTTTTTATTAAGTTATGCATTATTTTTACTGATAACACAGTAAAAGTCATGCACAACTTTATAAAGCATGCACATTCTCACATTTCTCAGGAATGTTTAGCTTCTTAGAAAAAAATATGTAAAAGTGATTAATTGAAGTATTTTTTTTTACAGCGTGGAAGATAAAAAAGAGTTACAAAGGTTAATAAACAACTCAACAATTGCAGAAAGGTTAGAGGAAAAATGAGTTTTGTACAAGCATTGTTTTGTCATTTGTTATTTCTCTTTAGGAATTGATGACATAAAATTCACTGAAAGTGATAACTTTGATCATGACCGTTCAAATTTGATAATAAAGATGTTTTTTGTTATTTGGACGGTCTTGATATGTTATTTCTGTTAGATTAGATCCACCTGCTTTATTTATCATTAACTGCTTTGAATGTTATAAAGTTGGGTTAGATATGTCACGCACACAAATGGAGATGTGATCTTGTCATTGATTCGAGTTATTCTATGAGAGTGGTTATTTGGGTAAACTAACCTTTTTACTATTGAGATTGCCTAACAATTGGTTTCGAATAATCAGTTAGGGTGCATTAATTTTTTTTTTTTTTAATTAATAAATACATTTAATATACATTAATTGATCTTATAATTTACTTTAATTAGTTTTGTTTTTGTAATTAATAAACTTAAAATTTCTTTATTTAATCATCTAAAATAGTGCATAGAGGACACTAGTTAGACAAACCATTTACGATTTTACCTTTTATTAGATTATTATGCTTGTAATCATTATAAAATAAGTTTTAGTAAGGTGTACAAATATATGGTTGATCAAGGGCGGCAATGTACGTTGGATGTCAAGTTATCTTAGATTATTTTTTTTAATAATTCACAAGAAAAACTAGAAGTTTAGGTCCTAAATACTGTTCTAATTCTCTAATTACTCTTGTGATATGCTTTGAAATTACCCTTTTCTAGCCATTAAGAACATATTTCGTAGACATAAGCAATTTGTACACTACATTGATTATTTGTCACCTTTTTAGCGCGTTGTAACTTGTTGTTCCTCTATTTTCTAGCATTTTAGATAAGGCAATAATAAATTTGCCGTTAAGAAAAGGCTATCAAAAAAAACAAAAGAAATATTCATGTGTGTGAAGTAACTAATATGATGTACAAATAACCATGCTTTATTGTTTGGTTGTTTAGTACTAATCTCGAACTTGAAATTTTCAGGACAAAGGAAGATATTGCTATTGAAAAGAATAATAAGGCTGTTGATGAGAATCCAGAGATGGTTGCTTCGATGGTTAACATGTGAGTCTATTCTCATACTTATTAGCCACATAGATTCATGTATTTCAACTGACAATCAATCATTTTAATATTTAGTTAAAGTATATTAAAAAAAATACTAGCATCACATGATTTCTGAACATAAGCAAAACAATACCATGATCTTGTTTCATGTCATGTCTTGCGTGTATCAAACATTAAACAGCTTGTAATTAACAACTTTAATATCTTTAACATGTGAAATTATACTCTTAATGACAAAACAAAACATTTTTCTAATGACGACGATGGGTGACAACACTAAGGGGTACCGTGCTTAATAATAATACGAACATGCTTTGTGAAGAAGATTAGAAAGCATCTTATAATGTTTTCGATAAGGTTTTTGGTTTAGTAGCGTGTGAATATATCAATTAAATGGCATCCGACACATGCAAGTGTCTGTCACCTAATGTGCCTGCACAAGGTTGTTTAGTAATTGCTAAAACTATGCTTTATATGCACATTGTGTGGTCCTTTAACTACAGTTTATGTACTCCATTAGAGTACAACTTTTAGTTGTTACTTATTTTCACTTTTACAAAGAAGTTACAAACTTACAACTAATATGAGACATTTGTCATGGTTAACTTAGTTTTCTTTATAAGTTTTGTTCTTATATCTTTGTGATTAGTTTTATTAAAATTTACCTACAGAGTTACAGACAAGATATTATTCTATTTTCACTTCCAAAGCTGACTAAAATATTTTTGTCATATCTATTTTATCTAATTTTTTTTTTTGTAACTAATCTTAATTATCTTTGGAAAAGACACATTAAATGAATATTTTTACTTTAAGATCTTCCCATGTTCTTATGCCATTGCATCTTTTACCAATTTACTGGCATCTTTATGTGCCAGCGTGACCACATGTCACATGTCACATGCTCATCAACCATATCACATTTAATATACCCTTTAACTATGATCCTTATACTTCATCTAATAACTTTATTAGTGTTTCTTATTTGACTGCATGCGTTGGGTTTCACTTTCGGTATTTTTTTACTGCTTTGTTATTTGGATTAACTTATTGTTTGTTTGCTTTAGTCACGTGATTAGGAGCATTTTGTTTTCATGATTATTATAATCCAATATTAAGTGTTCTTCATATATGAAAGTCATAAAAGATATATTGAAATAGACCCATAACATGCACAAGGAATGAGCCCCAAAACATTTTGACAGTTTTACCTTGATAATTACCATGTCAATATGACCTTGTGACAAGCCGATGTGTCAATGACTATGACCATGCTGACAAAGTTACGACATCAAAAGTTGTTTCTTTCAACATTTTTACCGAAAATGTGAACTAACATTACAAATATAGTAAAATCGGTCTGCGTCGTACCCTGCCATTCAAATGATGATGTAAATTGAATTGTTGTACCCTGGCATTCAAATGATGTCAATTGAATTGTACATATCGACTCATCCAATATCATACTATTCTTGATCAACGATTTTCAGAAGTATGGATGATAGATATTCTTTTTCACATGGTACCTTCAGTTAATCACCTAAATACGTTCAAATTGCATGCATGGTACATTAAATTTGACTGCAAAATGCCATACTATTACCATCTTTAATTGGTCCTACATAATTGGACCCTTTTGAGTCCAGTCTGGCCATATGTCCCAAAATAAATAATAACACTAGATCTAGTTTTTAAATTATGTTATGTTTTTCTTTTATATCTTCATGACCGACACAACCATGTCGATATTTAATGAATTAAATGCTACAATTTTCCCCACCGACGATACATGTGTCAATTATTATTTTTAAAATTTTATTTTTATTCCCATCCCTACACATTTATTAAATGTCATCTATAAAATCATGTTGTTTTAACTTTCCGTATTAGTATTTATTGTTATGTCATTTATTTAATTGTTAACCAATGGATTTAAACATTATACCAAGAAAAACCAAACAAGTACCATAATTTTTATATGCATCCTATGCCTGAATTTGGTCCCCAGTTTAATTATTCAGTGAACACATTTATGTTTTAGAAGAACTTCACGTACCCAAAAACCGAAAATTTATTACCTGGATAGGCTTTGCGGGTGCTTGACATTGTATTTTGAAAGATATTGCAAACGGTAAAATAAGGTGTAAAATGACGTTGCAAGAGTTGATGTCTATATGTGAGACGGAATCGGTTTGGTTTTTGGCTAAAACGGAATTGGGACCACGATATCCCGATTTTTGTTTCATCGAAAATTTCTGGTTTTGGTTTCAGTGAAAACTCCTAGTTTTGGTTTCTAGACAATTTGCTTTTTGTGTTTTATTTTTCATATTTTGTATTTGGGCTATTTGGCCCAGTAATATAGCTAGACTTGTAACTCATAAAAAAAATGTTTTGTACTATTACAGGAACATTAGAAATGGTACAGAAAGAAGGAAACTAGGATTTTTGTCATGTGGGACCGGGAACCCAATTGATGACTGTTGGCGTTGCGACCGTAACTGGCAACGCCACCGAAAGAGGTTGGCAGATTGCGCTATTGGGTTCGGACGTAATGCTATCGGGGGCCGTGACGGTAAGTACTACGTTGTTACCGACCCAAAGGATGACGACCCCGTTAACCCACGACCAGGAACTTTAAGACATGCTGCCATTCAAGATGAACCTTTATGGATCATATTTAAAAGAGACATGGTTATCACATTGAAACAAGAACTATTAATGAATAGTTTCAAAACAATCGATGCTCGTGGAGTTAATGTGCATATCGCGAATGGAGGGTGTATTACAATCCAATATGTTACAAATGTTATCATTCATGGTTTGCATATTCATGATTGTAAACCAACGGGAAATGCTATGGTTAGAAGCTCGCCGTCACATTATGGATGGAGAACTATGGCAGATGGTGACGCGATTTCCATCTTTGGATCAAGTCATGTTTGGGTCGATCACAATTCTCTTTCAAATTGCGCGGATGGTCTAGTTGATGCTATTATGGGATCAACCGCGATTACCATTTCTAACAATTTTTTCACACACCACAATGAGGTACTTCTAACTTTTAACTCATAAACTTTAACTTCAATACTTAGAATACATTAAAAAAAACATGTATTGATTCAACTACATTATGGTCCATGAATAGGTAATGTTATTGGGTCACAGTGATACCTACGACAGGGACAAGATTATGCAAGTGACCATAGCATACAACCATTTCGGCGAGGGACTTGTTCAAAGAATGCCAAGGTACATATATACAATTTTGATAGTATTTCCTTTTGTCCCAAATGTAACTGAAATAAAACCAGATACATAAATATATTTTTTCTTCCTATTTCAGGTGTAGACACGGGTATTTCCATGTCGTAAATAATGATTACACACACTGGGAGATGTATGCTATTGGTGGAAGCGCAGATCCTACTATTAACAGCCAAGGAAACAGATATCTTGCCCCTGTTAATCCTAATGCTAAAGAGGTAAAAAAAACACAATCCTTACTTTTTTTCAGTTTTCGACACATTGAATGTGTCATATCACAAGCGAGGTGAATAAAAAAGTTTAGCTAACAAAGTCACTTAAAGTCTTTTTTCACATTATCTTACGAAATTGATGTAAGCAGGTTACTCACAGAGTGATAACACAAGGGAGATGGAGGCACTGGAATTGGAGATCCGAAGGAGACCTAATGTTGAATGGTGCATTCTTTACACCATCTGGTAAAGGTGCAGCAGCCAGCTATGCTCGGGCATCAAGCTTAAGCGCTAAGCCATCATCCGTTGTGGCCTCACTGACTTCAGGATCTGGTGCACTTGTTTGTCGACGCGGCAGAGAGTGTTAAATAAATAAATAAAAGAGTAAATTAATCTCTCATCATTTTAATTTTTGAGAAAATCAATTTTTCTAAACATTCTCTTGCTTTTTTTTCTACCTTTGATCCGCTATGAACGAAATAATTGAGAAATGTACATTTTCTTTATTTCGTTCACACTTTATTGAAACCAATTCGAGCGTGATCAAATCCTCAAAGAAGAAGTTGGTTATGGAGAACGAAAACTCAAGCATATATTCTCCTGCTATGTAATTAGCGTTTGGTTCAGTTACGTTAAAATCCATTTTCACCTTTTCTACCTTGTAAATTTATTTAGTTGTTTACCTCAAAATACTCTTGATTAATCAAGAGGGTAAGTGAACAGCATTTAAGTATGTTTAGCGATTGTTGTAATGTAATCGTCTGTTACCTAAAACATAACTATGTTACCGGTTTGAGAAAAGGGCTCATATTATGTCATAGCTCTTCGTTGCAACTCCATTATATATAATTGAACCGATTCATACAATGTTGATCTCTCGTATGGATTCCATGTCTATTACCTTTGTGACAAGTCATTTTCTTTGTTTTAAAGTGTTGTCGTAATTGGCCAACTGTTGAATGATATAATTGGTCATGTAGATAACGTGTGACTATCAATCCAAATAATGTAACTTAACCGGTATATGTTGAACACGCAATGGTAACAAAACTTCTAAAGCCTTAAGGATGCAATTTCAAGTTCTTTTTATAACGAAACTCAAGTAATTTGGAAAGAAACGCGGATAAAGCAGATTAATACCGTGCTCTTGATATATTTGTAGACAAGCTAAAAAAACCGAAATTGAAGTTTTGAGTGTTCGTCTCACCAAATCGGTCCTTCCACACGCATAAAGGTTTGAACTTTGAAGAGAACTAAATAAGTTTATGATTTACAATTAACTAAACACACACCTTAAATCTAAACCAACATGAAAGTGATTACGTCAAAATAGAGATATACTCATTTCGGTTCTTTACAAATCGAAAACAATTTTCTTGATTACACCTTATCTCTCTCTAGTCTTTTCAAACTCGAGAACTCAAGAACACAGTGTTAGCATCCGTTCTACGGGGCATGACACCAAAGCCTTAATCTTAAACATTTGCCTTGTTATAACCATGTCAAGCCAATAATATGATGAGTTAATGACCATGAGTTGAGTTGCATACTTGCAATAGAGTTGAACTACGATCCCACATTGATGGAGGGATATAACATAGAGGGAAAAGTGATATTATAAAATGAAAGGGGTGTACGGGTTTAAAACTTACATACCTGGACGGGGTCTTTGGGTGATCAATAAGGCCCATGGCCTAGGTTGGTGACTTCCATTGCACATCTAAAGGAAGGGTACTAGCCTAAGGTCGATTCCATAGTGATCGATCCTACGTCGTAATTTGTGGTAGCTGGGGCTTGCGTATGCGCGGCCCCTTCTAATATGTTAGTTCAAACTTTTGATTTATTCTTCTAGTTTTTCTTGAATGTTTTATGCATTAATAAACATTACTTGCACAAATTCAGGCTAACGTTTCACTTCTTTGCACTCATACCAGAAATCTTCTTTAAAGTTATTTCACTTGTAATATAATACGGTAATTTTTAGGGTTTTGGTCATAAAATAGCAAGTTACTTTTCCAAATATATGGATTCGGTATGTATACAATTAATCGTTCCACTTAATGTTTTATTTTAATTTGCACATTTTGATGACGTGTCATACCTGAAATTCTGACACGTGTTACTATTTATAACGTGACATGTCATCAAAATGTGCAAATTGGAACATGAAAGTACACAACATTAAATGGAACGATAAATAGTACACGTACCAAATCGTTACGTTTGAAAAAATACGTTGCTATTTTACGACCAAAACCCTAATATTTATTTGCTAACTCCGTTATGATTACAAGTTTTTACAAATAAGCAAGGGTATGTTACGATACCACCACCACACTAATAAATCTCTTAGTCAAGTCTTATGCTTAGAGCTTCGATATTCAATTAGAAAGGTCAAGGAACGAAACGTTGAGTATCAGTATTACTTTTTTCTATCCAACGGCGTTTAGTTACACGTTACTTCAAACAAGTTCTATGATTCAACAACATAACACATCTCCATTCTCAGGAAAACAAACATGTTTTACCCGATAAGATATCAGGATCTCCTTAATCTGTAATAGATCAATAAACTTTTTGAACTATTGATTTGTTCACCGAAGCGTACACTTCAATACATAAATGGGTCACGATTTACAAAATTTACTTACATCTAACCGGCTTAAAAAAACCACGGGTTTTTAAGCCGGTGAACGCTAAAGGAGTTGTGTGGTGACAATTATTTATACTTTTCCATGATTCTTCTTGCTTCTTCAAGGCTATCTTCTGTTGAAGTTGTAGTACCGGTGGTGTTGGTGGTGTCACTGCCTCCTGTCAGGCCTTCATCCTTATTTAACGCGATAAATGCCAAGTAGATTAGTCCCATTGTCGCCTATTTCAATGATACCAAAACATCAGTTTCATACTTTACCAGTACTGAAAGAAAGATTTGCATTATAAGCTTCTATTTATATGAAAAATCCGAGATTTAGTAGAAAACTGAGATCAGATATAATCATAACTTCATGATTTCACAGCAAATGCGGTCTTCTTGATAACATAGACTCAGTTGTTAAGTAGTACTTGCTGGTCAAAAATAATATGAAACAATTTCAGTTTTAGGATGTAACATAGTACGTAAAAACTTCTAGACATTCTTATTTGTAGAGCTTACAAGTTACATTTACCAAGTTGCGCATTATAGTAGTTACAAAATCCTCGAAGTTTTTTCTTTTGCGATAAACTGGAGTCATAAAAGATGTTTTTATGACATTTCGTATACTACTTTGGGTGAAACAGAGTGCCTCTGCAAGCATCTAAATGCAGTTTGGACATCGACCAATCAGGGAAGCTAAGATCACAAAATCTACGCCGTTAGAAATTAAACTTTATGAACGAGATGAGGAACTATACCAGAACAAAGAACGCTGTGGACAACAACGATTTAAGGAGAAAGAGTAAAACGGTCGATCCAATCACAGCCACAGATATCCGAGCAATTGGTCTTGGTATAGACTCCTAAAAAAAATATAAACCATTGTGGAAGCTGGAAATTAAAAATACATGAATGAACATTCAGATAGTAAAAAATATATAAACGGAGAGAAGATAACTTACTGGCACCAATGTTGTTCCTGCTTCAATTCCATCTTTTCCAACCTTATATGCTGTTTGGAGTGCTTTATTAACAGCAATATTGACAAGAAAAGTTAGCACGAGCCTTTTGATCTAGAATGAAAATGAGAATAATATATTTTTTAATATGTGACATACTACATATATATAACAGAAGTGCTTGACTTATCAACCACCAAAAGGGTCTGTTTCGGTTTTCTTGTTTCTTTTGTCAAGGTCTTGGCCAATGTTTCTTGCTAGTCTCAGTTGTGGCTTTGGTTTTGTTTGATGATGTATTTGGTCCGGTGATTATGTCTTAGTACCAGTTTTTAGTTATAATAAACTTTTTGACCAATTATAAACGAAGTATTAGAGCCTCTTACAGAAAAACGAAGTATTAGTTACTTGCATTGGCATGAAATAGTTATATACTAGAAAGATGATAGAGAGTGCCACTTTAACCCTTTCATATGATAAAGAAGGTTCGGCAAGGGTCATATTCCTTTAATAAGGTGTGTAACAGTTTAAACTTAGCCATAAATAAAATAAGCTAAACGAGTCGAGCAGGTCTAAAGTGTTGCATTGTTCAGAAAATAGTTGCCAGAATGACATGCTTGCAGCCACATAACAATAATCCGAGGGCACCCGACCGCCGGCTTGGCATGTACATAAGTTAGGCCCAGGTTTGCAGCCTTGGGATCAAATTAACTTAGAGATGACTTCTATTAGGATACATCCAGATTTGGTTTCTCTTCAAATACATATCCTATGTTATTATAATCGTGTGCCTCAAACTTGTGATGAATAAAAAACTATCTAATTCGGCTGTCGATGTAGCATGATCCTGTGAAACATGCAATTTCTATGTATTTTTACTTCTACGGTTCTACCACTATTGTTTGTTTGTTATGGATCGTTTTCTCTTAACAGCTCGTACAGGCTTGGAATGTACAACAGTTTAGGCGCAGATTTGCAGCCATGGGATGAAGCTAACCTAAAAGTGAAACCACCCTTTTGTGCGTGTTGGGTGGGGGGATTGTTAGTGTAGATGATTTGATATAAATAAGTTTTTTCAATGCGAGATCTAAAAACATATCTTTTCCTACTACAATACATCCAGATTCTGTTTCTTTATACATACCATGTGAACCAACTCAACTCCTACAATCTCACTTCCTTGATCTTACTAAAATCCTTTTTCTAGCTTACCAAAAACACATGGCTCACACTAACCAACCTCTATATTCTTTGAGCCCTTTAAAAACTATCATTTCCATACACTTCTCATTAATGTGCTTCAAGTCACTGGTGCCACAGTGTAGAACTACCCACATCATCGATGGCCCATGTGTCGGTACTACAATGATATACATAGTTCCCCGTTTGCGCCACTTCACAAAACCAAGCTTCCCTTCATCACTTTCCATTGATGATCTCCAAAATTGTTTGAGAAGCCTAATCCCACAAAGAAAAAAATAAAATAAAATATCATAACTAACTTATGTTTGGTTGGGCTCTCCCCAATGGTTTGAATCAGCGGGGAAACTTTGACCCGTGCACCCTTTTTGGATGCCGACTGACCCTTCCTCAAGGACCTAGCCCGAGGCAGGCAATGAACACATGTTCCAGTCACCTTTTGGCCAGGAGTTTGGTACGTGATACCTTGGATATAGTGAGAGGTGCGAGTATAGAAGCTAACGTAATAATTGCCTAGAGTGTGTTTTAATTCATCGTCAACAGGCCTTTCGCCTAGCAGTATTCGTAGGAACGTCAGTGTTCCCCAACCAAGTGGTTAGGAGTTGAAGTTCCAACTTTGGGTAATGTGAGGTTTATATATAATTTAGTTAGTTTGTAAGTTTATCGCTCTAAAAGAAAAAAGTTAGTTTGTTTTAATAGTACAGTTTCTTAAGTCATATTTAACACATTAACTATAACCAAAATTTGAGGTCGGCAAAGAAGTGTTGGTAGGTCAACCCAACTGACACAACACTTGTTTATCTCTAGAAAAATTACATTCATAGCATGATAACTCAATTTAGTGTTTCATACTAAAGATATGTTGAGGGGAATTCTTAACATCTTTTTTCACTTGTGCAATTCAATAATCATGAAAATGAGTAAACTACCAGGGTGTTTGGTTTGGTGGTGGGTTTGCGTGTGGGAATATGTATTATAGTATGAAAATAAAAGCCTTCAAGGGTATGTGATAAGTTTTTGGGTTTAATACCTATTTCTATAATTCCATAAAACCATGATCGTTAACCCAACACTTAAATTAGGAACCAAAGTCATTCCAACATTCACATGCCCCTAAACCATAACACTACCTAGTTTTATTCCCACTTTATTAAAAAGGGAACCTTTGTGGTTATGACCGGCAAAATGGCCGGGTCGGGTATAAATGGGTCATTTGGGTGCATATGTCCGGGCCAGACAGGTCTCGGTTGGCCCACTCGTTTTCACAAACAAAAACAAAAAATAATTATGAGTATAAATTGAAAAAGTAAAAGAGACGTCGTTCTAATTTTCATTGACACGGTAGATAATTGTTATATATACAGTTGGGCTTTGCATCAAAAACACAATTTGACCATCTTGAATAGTTAGTAAAACAACACCCATCCCATAATAAAAATATTTACCAAAATTATGCCCAATTTAATGATGGGTCTTAAATTGCCACCTCAATTGTGGTTAAAAGAATATGCATAAATAACTATTTCAAAGTATGAATAGGTTCGCGAATCCTAAATCAAAACAAGCACTAGTGTTCTAACTAGAGCAAAACCTAAAATAAGACACAATGTTGTGCAAAGTTCAACTCGAAGGGTGTGTTTGTTTTTAAAAAAAAAAAAAAAATCTTACTAGCCCTCTTACCCACCGGTAAGAGGGGGTGTTTGTTTGTTTTTTTCTTTTGAGTCAGACCCAGTTAGACATATAACATCTTACTCAGTAAGAGGTGGGGGACTAGTCTTACTGATAAGAGATTGAAGACTCATGTTAATATAATATATTTGATGGTTTATTAACTATGTTATATTTATGATAAAAAGTCTTGTTTCATATCTACATAAGTTACTTAAATAAATTTACAGAAACTGTCACTTAAAATCATTAGTACAATTATAAAAAACAAACAACCCTTATTTCGTTCAGATTTAGACTTTCTAGCCACCTCTGGTAAGATGGTAAGATGTGGGATTCAGACCTAAAACATCTTAATGAAACAAACACACCATAAGTCACAAATTTTGTAACATAACGTATACAATAAAAAGAAACACAAAACTTCATTTCACTATAAACAATAGTATTTGAGACTGGGTTAAGGAAATACCTTTGAAAAAACCAGATTGAGCAGCGTATATTCGAGAGTTAAACTTTCTAGATTGAACACATAATCTTGGTTTCAAAAGCGGCTTAAATTGTATTGACTGAGACTTAAAAGACAAGGTTTGTGATTTGTAAGGTTTTGATGAATAGTAGTAGTTGGTTGGGGAGCATAAAGTGTGAAGCCTAAAAGAGCACGACATTTTTGTGTTTGAAGCTCTTGTTATTCTTCTTATCTGGAATATTATATTGAGATGAAGTATCAAGTATCAACATACCTTTTGTGTGTTGTGTTTTTTTGACTGAGGATGTGTGGATAAGTGGGCTTAAGTTTGGGCCTACTAGTAGTGGACTAGTGGTGATTGATAATGGGCAACTAAGCTCATAGTGATTTGAAGACTTGAATATTTATGAAACTGAGGGCCCGCTTGGCTCAGTAGAGGGGAATGCAAAGGGAAAGGGAAAGGGTAAGGGAATGCAAATGAATGGGTGATGGTGTGTAATCATTACCTTACCCCCCCCCCCCAATTTACTATATAATGGTTGATTACCCAGTACTGCGTAATCATTATATTACCCCCTCCATACCAAGCATCATTATTCATTTCTTTTCCCATTATCCACCCCCCTTTACCCCCAACCAAGCATCCCCTGAAAATTTATGAAACTAACGGGTTTAGGGGCGTTTGGTTCGTGAATTTGAAGTGCGGGAAAATTAGAATTACTAGGAATTTCAAATGCCAAAAATTTCAAATTCATGTTTTTGTGTTTGGTTGAAAACGTCAAACACCATGTCAAAGGAATTTAAAACAACGGATTTAAAATAACTTGCTATAAGGAAAAAGTCAAAAACTGACTTCTTTATGATGTAATCTAAAAAAGTTGTTTGTATCAAGGATGTCCATCTATTTCAAAGAAGAGGGCATCCAAGTAGTTAAAAAAAACTGAATGGAACATAAAGTTTAGATTTAATTCACAAATACAATAAAACCTCCATAAATTAATACTCGATAAATTAATAACCTCGATAAAATTAATAATTTATCCAGTCCCAACTTGGGACCAATACAAATTTGGACCCCAACCGATAAAATAATAAGATAATAATTTTTTTGAAACTCCAATGTATATATATTAGTCCCAACGAAATTATAAATTAATAATTACTAAACATTCCATATATATGTATATATATGTGTGTGTGAGAGAGAGACATACACTTCAAAATCCTAAGATTGTTTAGTAAATAATGAATCCATGGTCACTTGTTTTTTGTTGAACTTCAAATCTATATTGAGTTTATTTTAAAATCTCCTTATTGCACTAAAGAGTTGGTGCGTTGTCTTCTTTTATTGCAACAAAAAGTGTTAATTTTATTTTCATAAAGTGTGAATGTGAATTCATAAAATGTTAACTGGAACTTGTTTTTCAAATTTATTTTTCGTCTCTAATGAGTATAGATTGTAACTAGATATTATATTAGACTTGAAAATTTAAAGGACATACGTAAAACCTCTTTAAATTAATAAATTATTGATTTATCGATATAATAATATCTTGCTAAATTAATAAAATATCCTGGTCCAACAATATTAATTTATAAGGGTTTTACTGTACACTTCTATCCAGAAGCCCCAGAGTGTATTTAATCAATAATTATAACGAGTCGGGCGGCCCGCGCGTTGCGACGGGGTGATTGACATCAGTTTTTTTGTAACCATGTTGGCCAAAACATTTTAGCAATACAGAGTAGTATAAGCACAATATTGTAGCAACAAATATTTTCTTTAAGACATTTAGATTGTAACAAATATTTGTTGGTGTTGCAATGGACTAAGGTACAACAAAAAAACAACTTTTAAGAGAGTATTATGTATAAGTTGGTCATGATATTTAGGTACTAACAAATATTTTTTTGAAGACATTTACGTTGTAACAAATATTAACAAACAAAGTGAAGGCAATGTTTGGGCCACTATTGGGCTAAAGGTTACTTGGGTCATTTTATTTGGGTGGCCCATGTGTTTTTTTTTTTTTTTTTTTAGATAGTCGAGGTAGGTAGCGTTTATAATTTTTTGTTTGACACTTATCCGTGTTCTTCTTTGAAAGGATATGCTTTCCAAAACATTAAATGCACCATTAATGCATTAAAAGGACAACCAATAAGAAGTGCACACTTATGCAAAAGCATTAAATGCTAAGCATTAATGCATTAAAAGGGAGTTGGGAAGACCCTTTCCCCCTTTTAGTATATATAGAGTAATAATTTAGCACCCTAATTTTGGTTTTACCTAAAAAATCTAATAAAAACATACATGTGGATGGATCTATAATTTTGGAGAAATTAAAGGAACCAATAATTGAATAAAGCAAACAAACAATTGAAGAATAAAAGGTAAAAACAGATTTGTCAAATTGGCCAAGGAAGAATGAGTAGACTGTGTTGGTTCCACAAGCAAAATATAAGAATGGGTTTATTAACAGGGAAGGGTATATTGTTCCACAATGATAAGGGAAAGTGCGGTGTTTAAAATCCCTCCATCCTAGGAGATATCAAAAGTCCTCTTTTAAAGAATTTCAATTTTCATTGCCATTTAGATTTCCTTTTTTTATAGTGAACCAAACACAAAATTAGAGGAAACTTTAATTTAAAATCCAACAAAATTCCACAAATTTGCCTCAACCAAACACACTCTTAGGGTTTTGCTAACAACGGTCCTAAGAATCATGGTTAAGAAAATAATTGTTTATTACATAACCGCAATGAATGATTCTCGTTGGATGAAAATTCTGAAAAACACGGATCAGATCCGTAAAAAGATAGTAACATGATAAACACTTGATTGTGATTAGGTGATTTTATTTCCTACAATGAATCGTAATAGAATTATTTCCTAGATTGTTTAATCAGTTTCCTCTACAATATTGCATGTAATCAGTACACTCAAGACTTTAGTGTTTAAATACATTTAATGGTTTGATAATCGATCTTTTCATGGATCCATTTTGACCCAAACTCAAGACTTCAATTAGTGACATGAAAAATTCTAAGCATATAGCCTTACATATGAGTTCAGTTTAACTTGTTAACTTGATTATGGAGTCTGTTTTCATTTTTAGGTTCTAGTATTCATTATATTATCTAAAACCATCATTTATTTCTCCATCTCCATATATGCAGAATTTCTTTCAAGCATATTCTTCCTCCAAAAATTTTCATCTCCAACCATTTACTCCAAAAATCTAAACTGCAAATATTTTAACACCAACTTACTTCGTGTTCTTACAATAATGTAACAAAATAAAAATTATTTGTACAATATAGAAATAAGTTGCATACTAACTTAATGCATCTTAATACAATACAAATAAGTTGAAATGACAAACCAAAAAATTAAAATAAAAATATAATTTTTCCAATGAATAAATTAATAGTGTTACTTCATGAGAAAAGTTCATTTAGGGACAAATCCTCGCCATTCATTTAGTTTGTTTTAATGGTTGAGATTAACCTAAGATTTAATATGTCAACATAACTCTATGTTTTTTTCTTTTATTTATTTATTTATTTATTTATTTATTTATTTTTATTTTTTTAATTCACCTTTTTTTTTTAAAAAAAATCACGTTTTTTTCTTCACTTTCTTACGTTTTCATACGTTTTCGTCTGTTTTCTTATGTTTTCATACGTTTTCGTCCGTTTTTGTCCGTTTTCATACGTTTTCAGACATTTTTGTCCGTTTTCGTCCGTTTTTATATGTTTTCGTCCGTTTTTTAAAGTTTTCGTCCATTTTTAGACGTTTTCATCTGTTTTCAGACGTTTTCGTCCATTTTTATACGCTTTCGTCCGTTTTCATACGTTTTCAGACGTTTTCGTCCGTTTTCAGACGTTTTTGTCCGTTTTCATACGTTTTCGTCCATTTTTATATGTTTTCGTCTGTTTTCAGAAGTTTTCGTCCGTTTTTGTACGTTTTCATCCGTTTTTAGACATTTTGGTCTGTTTTTATACGCTTTCGTCCGTTTTCATACGTTTTCTTCCGTTTTTATATATTTTTGTTCGTTTTCACACGTTTTCGTCCGTTTTCATACATTTTAAGCAATTTTTATATGTTTTCAGCAGTTTTTATACGTTTTCGTCCGTTTTCTTTCGTTTTCGTTCATTTTTCATGCGTTTTTGTCCGTTTTCAGACGTGTTTTTATGCTTTCATACATATTCGTTCGTTTTCTTTCGTTTTCGTCCGTTTTCATACCTTTCTGAATATCACAATTGATATTTTGAATATCACAATTGATATTCTTAATATCACAAGTGATATTCTGTGATATTCAGAATATCACTTGTGATATTAAGAATATCAATTGTGATATTCAGAAACATATGAAAACGGATAAAAACATATGATAACGAACGTAAACGGACAAAAATGTATGAATACGGACGAAAACGTAAGAAAATAAAAAAAAACGTGAAAATCACTTGTGATATTCTGAATATCACTTGCGATTTTCTGAATATTACTTGTGATTTTCATGTTACAAAACATTAGTTGAAAATCACTTGTGATGTTCAGAATATCACTTGTGATATTCAGAAACTTATGAAAACGGCCAAAAACATTTAAAAACGGACGAAAACGTATGAAAACGGACGAATATGTAGGAAAACGGACGAAAACGTCTGAAAACGGACAAAAATGTATAAAAACGGGCGAAAACGTAAGAAAACAGACGAAAACAGATGAAAACAGATGAAAACGTATAAAAACGGATGAAAACGTATGAAAACGAAAAGAAAAAAAAACGTAAAAGAAAGAAGAAGAAAAAAAAGGACAAAAGAAAAGTGAATAAATAAGAAAGGTAAAAAGATAAGAAAAAGACATGGACTTAGGTTAACATATTAAATCCTAGATTAATCTCCACTATTATATCAAACTAGATGGATGGTGGAGATTTGTCCCTCAGTATATAATAAAAAGTTAGTCCCTAAAATAACTCACCTCGTTACTTCATACTCCGTATTTTGAGAAAATATCATCACCTCCAAAAGTTTACATATATAAAGTAAATGACGAAAATGTATATCTTAATAATTTGAGTTATAATTTCCACACTCTAAATTTTTTTTTACACACTTTAATTTACTTATAGTTGAAACAAAATGTCTTTTGTAAAATATTACTTATGAGCTTATGTCTATTCATCTAATATTTAGTAACAAGTTAGGTTTAGACTATTAACCTTATAAATAGATCTTACTTGTAACCTCTTGGGATGATTAATCAATAAGAATTCTCTCTTCTCTTTACATCTCTCTTTCTTGTTCATGATTATTCACAACACGTTATCAGCACGCTCTAAAACCATTAGATTTGTCAAAGATGTGTGACAATATCAAACAAAAGGGGACGTCCAATGTCAAGGAGTAAATCGAGTTCGCTTGATTTGAAAAGGTAAACCTAAAGCACTAATTTATATTCACTTTTCGTGACACGCATGCAGGTCAGTACCGGTCCCTTTTAGTATTAACACTTACAGTCAAATGTTTTTATTAGCTAGATCTCAAATTATGTTATAAAATTAAGGGAAATTCATAACCACTTAGGCTGAAAACCATGTCAGGCCCTTTTGCCACAAAACGTCTTAGACATTTAACTATTTGTTTAATTCTAGTTATGTGCATGGAATACTGTTAAATATATTCTATGCGCTATTGGATATTGTTTAGATTTAAACAAAGCAAACTTATGCCCATAATTTTTGGTACGAATAAATAAAAAGAAAAGATAGCATATGTTAATTGGTAATCAATGTCTTTAGTGATGTTAGAAAATATAAAACCTAGTTAAAGTGAATGACAAACGCTTGCATAGTTCTTACATATGAATATACGATCAAGCCTTATAGTTGTGACAATAAACTTAACAAACTGTGATTTTGGATTTTTAATTAACATTCTCTAAGCGTCATGTCAAATAAAATCCAAAGTTGTTTTTATTAATAAACATTCATCATATGAAGTCTAGATATTATGTTTAATCTGACGTTGCCATATATTTTTTTTCCACTGTTATGCATTGAATTTGTTATAGATTGATACTAATTTTAGATTTTATTGGTAATTAAGTTATATCAAGTTAAACTTATATTAAAATTATATAGTTAAACTTGATGCCTATGCAAGAAATATATTTTGTCAAGTTTAATCATAAATTTGAGCATACATCACCTTATTCATATGTTACGCTAGGATACTACGAATTTGACTATGTGGCCATGAACTATTATAAAGAATTGCAGCTATGACAAACATACGACACTAGAGATATCCAATATAAGAAAAAAGATGTCTTGACTGATTTTAAATTGTGCCATTAACTTGAAAATAAATGTGTCATTCATTATTGGGTTTTTATTTGCTTACGAAACTTAATTAGCTCGTTAATGGTATATACATGTGTTATGCAAATTGTCCAACAATATCCTCAAGCTATGATTATTTTTAACATCCTTATGCGATTTGATGATTCCCTCAAGTAGATCAAATAACATCTTATGTTCATTGATGATTCTTTAATTGAATCACTAAAATAAAATAACGCATGTTATGATTATAATTATTTTTTTAGAACCTCGTGTTCTATTTTGATTATCAAAAATAATAAAAAATAGCATAGCCTCATGTTATGTTATAGAAAAATAATTAGAACCTCAAGTTCTAATATAAGTCTTTCAAAAGAATTGAATAGCATAACATCATGTTATGTTAGAAGAAAAAAAATAAAACCTCAAGTTTTATTATGATTCTCTCAAGAGAATCAAATAACATAACCTCACGTTATTGTTACGTGTTCTTATAGAACTTCAAGTTCTGTTGTTGTTATTTTATTTTATTTTATTTACCCATTGCGTTTATTTTATGTTCTGTTTGTTTACAAATCAAATCTTTAACTGTTGATGTTTATATAGCCAATATTTCATCTAATTTACTTGATAGTGTAAATAATTTCAATAATATGATATATCTTAGCAAAGAAGTATTGTTCTCGGTGTATATAATATTTTGCATGATATGAATGGTCGAATGTTATGCATGATATTTAACAAAAATAAAATAAAATTTGTATATGTATTATGACGATGATTGATAAAGCTAGCCCATGGAAGTTGTAAAGTTTTATGTTCTGTCGCTTTATTTGTCTAATGTGATTTATCATCTGGTTTATGGAAATGCTTTCATGTTTATTCTTAATATTCAATAGTATTATCATTGTCTCATGAGTAATATTACCTCTATTATTAAACATTTTAATGTCATACGATGTAACTCTTATACGCATATAATTTGCTTGCCATGACAGTAGATGATAAATATTGAATGTTGCTATTCAAGTGTGATAGTAGACTTGATGATACACTTGTTTTCTTTATCAAATTCAATGCTTTCGAATATGTCATTATTGTTATAAAAAAAAAAAAAAAAAAAAAAAAAAAAAAAAAAAAAAATCCACTCTTATTAGTTAGTGATGCATGAAATCACTCTTACTTTGAGGCTCGTTGGTAGTCTATGTGACAATGAAAAGAGAAATATCAAGATAATTCCTTACGTACGCTCACACGCTAGTAAGGTGCTTGATAGCTCCTAATGAGCTAAACAAAATAGTCAGAGAAATATTATTTTGTTATAAATTGATCAACATAAAAACCTCCATTCTTTTAAGTGAATGTGATGAAGTGATCAACATAAAGATATCCATTCCCTCAAGTGAATGTGATAAAATGATCAAAATAAAATCTACATTCCCTTAAGTGAATGTGATAAAAAGAGTCAACATAAGATCTCAATTCCCTCAAGTGAATGCAATCAACGATCATTTATTAATGTCATAGATATGGTCATAGTAAAATGAAAAATGACCAACCACTAAAAGTGGCAAAATAAAAACGGAGCAAATAAAAATGTCATGTAAGAAAAATACAAGTGTGTCAAATATATTACACACTATCTCCATAGATGTAAGAATCTATGCTAATATATTTTGAGATTTACATGAATGCTCCATAAAAGAAAATATAAACTTGTTACGAGGAATGAAATTTCATATTATTGATGCATTATATTCTCTTGCATCTTCCTCGACAAGCCATAACATAAGTTTATGTAAGACCCTGTAAAAACCCTTGTAATTAATCTTAGTGATTTATAATAATCTCGAGTTACTATTTCCTAATGCCTATTTTTGCTAGAAATTTAAACTTTTTGTTATTATTATTATTAATAGTAGCCATGCATTGTATATACGCACATATATACACTTAACACAACGACGCTAGAAACTATATTTTTCGGCGCAACATCACTTTCTTATAAACAAAGACAAGTAATTCTAATCATTTTATTATTTCACTACACTTAATAAAACTCAATATTACCTAATCCTATCTAATTAAAACACAAACAATATCAACAAACTCAAATTCTAATCCTAACCTATCACTACAAACCCACCCGGACCATTAGTTCTCGCGGCCCAACAACAAACATTAAATCCTAAATACCACTAATCCATGGAGCGAACCCAAACCAATTAACATCACAATACATTTAACCCATCTAGTAAAATTGTTGCACATCTTTATTTCCTATGCTCCTTTTCTTCTTGTTACCCGATCGAAACCACAAAGAATCAAAAGCTCCCATGCACAACTTAAGCCTCGAAACATAACCTTTAGATAACAAAAACTCCACTCCAACATCACAACCCATCATCACCTCGACAACAAGAATATGTCAATAACCCATTTACATTTTTTTTTCTTTCCTTTGCTCTTAATACCGCTCGCTAACTACTTCTAAAAACTCGACACATTCATCAACAACAAACCCGACATTCATCCATTAATGCACGTCCAAATGTAACTCATAACCCAATACTGTGATATCAACAACCAACTAAAGAAATACTACTTCATATATACAAAGTAAACAATGAAAAACAAAGTTAAACTCAATAAGTGAGAACCGAATGACACAAGGAAGGAAACAAATGCTAACAGCCAAAACTCACCCAACCACATATGTTCTTACACTCAAACTAGTGCATTATCACACAAGTGTCCTTCTCATAACAGTATCCTCTAATCATTAGTCAAATAGTCAAGTAAAAGTGATATTTTTGCTTCTATAAAAACCACCCCATTCGCCCATTTCAGATCTCTATCACCATCACCTTTCATCAACATCACTATATTCCTTAAACACCACAAATACCTTCCTGTCGTGCATGTTGGAAGCAAAACCATCCAGCCAAGCATCATAAGAACAACTATAACTCATCATCCTTTCATTGTACTTCATTCGAACTCACCACTCCCTTCACACTCATTTCACTATCAAAGTAACCTCAAATAAAATTTCCTAGTTCGATAGTAAACTTAACCGGGTAAGAGTTAGAAGTCCAAGCAAGTGGTTGTTCTTTGCGTGTTTCGTCTCGACAAGCATAGAGTCTCTACCACCTTTCTAAAAGGTGAAGTAAGTCTCGACATTCTCTTTTAATTATACCTATCATGTATCCATGCATGCTCATTTATTACACCATTCGAACGTTCCATTTTATTTCATATCACACACTGTCACAAAATTTACTTCACACGTTAACATATATAAAACACACCATGCATCACTTTACTCAAGTCATATATATAGTAACCCTTCATGTAAATGCATACTTATTATTCGAACATTAAAACCCATTTGATCTCAACCAGGTTAACAAAATATAGAAGGAAACACGTTAAAACTTAAGTGATCAACTCACCCAAGTCACGCCTAACATATGACCAACTCTTGACTACCACCTTAACTTGACTTGAACATAAACTATAAACCCACCTCGCTAAACCGGATAAAGAGAAAACGGAAAAATAATCAAGAAGTTAATAGTTAAAGAAATCTACTCGAAACAGGCCACTTCACGATGTATTTAATACGAAACCATTCATGCAACACCCAAATATTTTTATCCATCTCGATAGCTCACATAGTGAACTAAATATTTCGTGTTTTGAGATCCCTCTCATAACCCCATCTCGACACACAAATCATCCCTTTTTAGAACCACTCGACGAATATAAATACTTAGAAACTTGCAAGACATATTTTATAAAATTATTGGCTCGACCAGCCCATAAACCTTTAACATATTTTCGAAATCTCATATATAACCTATCCATATTTTTATACCACTTAAATGACAAGCTACCAAACTATGTTTTTCATGTTCTAAGTTCGAACCCATAAGCTCGACATCACGCCCAAAATAATCCATTTTGAATCGACTTTCACTAGGAACCAGCCAACTATTTTCAGAAAATATATAACCTTCGGTTTGGGCCAAAACCAAGCCCAACAATGATTTGCGTTAACAAGGCCCAACAGGCCCGAATAATATATTTTTGGAATCCTAAAAATAGCCCAAATCCAAGCCCAAAATCATTTCCACGCCCTCGCCTCTAAAACTCTTAACGGACCATGTTACAAATCGTTACTCGGCCCATTAATACAAAACTAATTTATTTTCTGAAATAATAAATGGAAATAAGTTAAAATAAACTTAATAAAGTTATAAAAATTTTCAGAATATTTTTTCCCGTCATTTATACGCGAAAAGGACTAAAAATGTAACGCGACTTAACCGAAAAGGACTAAAACTGCCAAACTTGGAAACTAAGGACTGAAACTGTAAAAACAGTTGTGAAGGACTGAAATTGACATATTATTGAACTTCAAGTCTTATATGGACTATTGGACAATTACTGGACGATTATCGGACTATGGACTGAATAAGGACTAACGACGTAACGCGAACCACAGTTAGGGTAGAAAATGTAAAATCTGGAAAGACCAAGGAACAACTATTATAACTTGTCATTCTCATCTTAATTTTCATTTTTGCACCTTATCTTTACTTTATATGCACATTGCATTATATTTGCATATTAGTTAATAGCGATAGAAATATTTCATATCTATATTTTGTTTACATATTGAAACTATGATCTTACAAGGGTACTAGCATCATAAGCATATAACATCTTCATTAGATCGTTAAATAATCATCATCCACCACTCATACTCATGCACTCTAGAAATTAGTAAGATACTGGTATGTGCTTAAACACATACCATTTCTAGACCAAAAACCGGACCCAAAATGACCAAAAACCCGACCAAAATGCCAAATATATTGTGTTTTTGTGTTTTTACATATGCAGGCTCGGATATTAAAGAAAAGGACAAAATCAAGCAAAGAACCGGGAAACCGAGCACGAGATATGGAAGTGCTATTTTTAGTCGATGCCGGGAAGAAATTATAGTCAAAGTCAACCCGAGGTCCTTCATATTTTCAGAAATTGTCAAATTCATCACTTGGATCTACTTTGGAATATTGGCAGAATGAATCCCTTGATTTTCAGAAAATACACATTGGTCCTTGAACTTTAACCAAAACCAAATCCAAACTAAACACTCCACAACCGGATTTATTATCTAACCTATCCTTAAATTAAACCCAAACCTAACCTTCCCAACAAAACCATCCTAAGCCCACTAAAAATAATCCCAGCCCATTCCCCATTCGCACCCATCGCCGGCCCACCTAAAACCAACCCAACCTTTACCCCACTCTAACCCGATCCAACACTAAGAGATAAACCCGGGTCAAAAGCTAACCACTCCCACCCGGTCAAAGCTTTTATTAGCTAAAATACTCGGTCATAGAGTCAAACAAAAAGAAATAACAAAAACTCACTCACCCTCTTATCCTTTTCTTACACCCGCCCCAATATTCACCCCTAAATTCCAAACCGAAGAACCCTAATTACCTAACCCGAAAAATTACCACAATTAAGGGTAATTCAGTCATTGCACGGACTTCGAGGATGCTATTGACACAAGGAATGACGCGTGGCAGCATGTGATTGGTTCGAACACGTAGCTATTTTGATCGTACGGAGGAAAATGAAGCTTGGAGATGAAGGGAAGATCCAAGGGTGAAGATGGCTGTGGATTCACGCGGATCGCCAACGTGGACTCTCCAGAAGGATCGGCCAAGTCCTATAAATAGCGGGATCAATTTCGTTCGAAGGCTAGTTTTTTGAGTAGTTAGTTTTTAGTTTTTTTAGATAGATTTAATTTACTTTCAATTGTTTTATTTTTACTTTAATTTTCAGTCGATCTTAATGTTTTAACGAGAGGGTTTGTAATTTTTATTTTAATGTTTTAGTGTAATTGTTTTATTGTAATTTCGGTTTTAAATCAACATTAAGTTCATCCGAATTTATTTTTGTAATTTTATTTTGATTAATGAAAATTTTCAATTTCAGTTTAATAGTGGTTATTGAATTTTAGTTAGTATTGTTATTGTTCTGATTTGAGTGTTATTTCAGAAAAGAAAAAAAAAAAAAAAAAAAAAAATATTTCTAAGCTTCTTATTAAGCCTGTTCGTCTGAATTTTTTTAAGCTTATGTTAAGCCTTAGTTGAATTCCATAATGTTTGTTTCTCAAAAGAGAAAAAGTTGAAGAGAAGCAGGATAATGGTTATGTCATTAAGCTGGTTAAGCTGATGTGGAGTAGTTCTGGATAAGGGTTTTGTTAGTGGCTTAAGCCTGGGTTCAGATCAGTGTTTGGATATTGGGTTCGTTAGTAGCTGATATGGGGTATATTGTTATTGGCTTATAAGCCTGGGTAGTCTTAATGTTCTGAGATCACTTCGTTTAAGCTAGGATAAGGTGTAAGTTTTATTTTGTTAATTTTTCCAGTGCTGCTCTTGTTGTTTATTTTTACTTTCTATTAGTTGCAAGAGATTTAGTATTAGAGGTTTTTGAACAATATTATTATAGGTTTAGAGTTAAGTTTGAATCTGAGTTTTAGCTTATTATAGTGCTGTTTCTAAGTTTGTGCATGTTTAAGGTTTGGTTGTCTGTTTTTGCTTCAATTTGAGCTAGCATTCAAGTGTTTGTGACAGTTTTTTTTCGGATATTAATAATCTTTGCTTGCTCAGCTTTCCAAAACAGTTTTCGGCTTCAAAATTGGTTAAGTTTCGAGCGATTTACGAGCGTTTGAAAAGTGCTAGTTGAAAATACAATCTGTGTTAAAACTTTGTTCTTAAGTTTCTGAGTTTGTCATTTTTTGTCCTTGTAATTTCTGTCTAAGTTTAAGTAGGGGCTGGTAATTTTTAGCAATAAAACAGTTTGGTATTTGGCAAATTTAGTCCTTGTCTTTTATATAATTAAGTTTCAGTTTTAGCAACTTTAGTCCCTAGCTTTTATAAACCTTTAATTTTCTTACATTTCTTTTATATGGTAGTTTTTCTTAATTACATTTTCAGTCCTTTTAGTTTTTATAAACTATTTCTTAATTTTCTTTTATAGAATAGTTTTTCTAAATTACATTTTCATAAATCACTTAATTAGTTTTAAATTGTTTTAATTCAAAAAAAAAATAAATAAATAAATAAAAAAAAAAAATAAAAAAAAAAAGAAGAAAAAAAATATTTTTCTTTTTCCAAATTTTCTTTTATCATTTTTAATCTAGGAAAATTATTTTTATATTTTTAGGTTTTAAATTTCACAAAATCATTTTTAGTTACGTTTTATAATACGTCGCATAACGTTTTTTAATTTCAAATTTTCGTTCTTAAAATTCATATGCTTAGTTTAATTGTTGCATTAGATTAATTAATTGTTTGCTTTTATTATTTTAATTGTTCGTAGCATAAAATCAAAATCAATCACTCTTTTTCACACATTCACTACACGTATTCGACTCCGATACGACAACTCGATATTCGACCTTCGTTGGGAAACGACCCGGGGAAAAAGCATACGTTGCCTTTTCCTTCGGAAAAATAAAATAATATACTAAAAACGACAAATCAAAAAAATGGCGCCGCTGCCGGGGAAGGCTTGAAAAGAGTTGGAGTTTCGCCATACGAATTGTGTTTTGAAGAACCTTCCTCGGAAGTTAATTGTTTTTGAAAAATAAAAAATACAAAAAATATAATAATTAAAAAACACTTTTCCTAAAGTGTTTTCACCATTAATAATAAATCCTCGGTCTTCCGTTGAAGGAGGGCGGTTGTAAACCATTCCAAAATAACAACAAAAGAGATCGGAAAATTAAACGTTTCTTGGATTATTTCTTTACTACAACCTAATTACGGGGTTTAAGGAGGTCTTGACATTAAATTGCAGACCGAAGAGAGATCCATTCTTCTCTCCCGCCACGCTGCGCGTAGTTTTGAAAGAAACAAGTACGGTTGATCAACGATCACCAAAAAAAATAATAAATCTAATTTTTTTTTTATAAAAAACCAAAAATATTTTCTTTTTCAAATTGATTTTTGTTTTTATGAAAATCCCAAAAATACTCTTCGTCTTCTCTTATATGTTTAATTCTTAACTTCTAATCCTCTAAACCGATAATTCTTTCTCTTCACCCTCTTATGTTTAATTTTTATGGATCCGACTTGTTTTAATTGTGGAGAACCGTTCTTCGAAGGTTCATGTGTTTGGTGTACGTGTGAACAATGTGGTAGTGATATTCATGATGGCGTTTGTTTGAATTGTAATTCTCCCGAATATATTTACAATTCGTTTAACAATTTTTCAAACGTTCCCGATTATTATCCGACACCACCACCACCACCTTCGTTCACTTGTTTTAGTTGTGGAAACCCATCCGATGAAGGATCACCGTGCGGACAATGTTTTTGTAATCAATGTAGATACACGAATTGTATATGCTACGTCCCGAATGCTGAAACGTCTTATGCTTGTGATACGAGTTTTGATAATTATCCTCAAAACGATTTCAATCTTCCTTTTCAAAACTCGTATGAGCAAGTACCGTATTATAATGGTGAGTCATTTCAAAGTTCGTCAAATTTTGAAAATTGTGGGGGATCGTTTGATAATTCTTATTTTGAGCCAAATTTGTGTTACGATTCTCATGGTTTTAATCAACCCCCACAAAATCCCGGAAATTGTCCAAATCAAGATAGATTGAGCGAAATTGAAAAAATTTGGGAAGACTTCCAAGAAGTTAAGAGATTAGTGATTAAACATTATACTTCTACTCCCGATCATCATGAGAAGTCTATAGAAGAATTACTTGCCGAGGAAAGAGCGTCCAATTATCAAAAGTCTTTTATTTACGACGATTATGATGAGAAAATTACGATCAACCTTTTCCCTCAAAGAGTATCTACCTATGACGATGATTCCGATGATGACGAGGAGAGATTTGTTCCGGTAACCTTCCCTCAGATTGCACCCGTCTTTCCGACCGTAGAAACCGAGGACTCTCTAAAAATGGGGGACGAGCATCTCGACACTATTCCAGCAACGGAATCAGACGGTGTTGAGAACCTTGTCCCAATCCCAAGTGAGTCTAAGGAAATATTTGACGGTGAATTTGATTCACAATCTTATGGAGATTCCCTTGACGTTTCCGAGATTACTTCCGGAATTTTCTCTAATCCTCTTTTTGAATATAATAAAGAGTACACTTTCAGTGTTATTAATCCTCTTTTTGATGAGGGGTTAGAGAACGTCGAGGCCAAGGACTCTACAAGTAATGAGTCAGATACGGAGACAATAATGGACGAGGTGCAAACTTCTAGCATACAAAGTATAGCACATGTCCCACCTCCGTATATCCTTTCAGAGCTCAAGCTCAAAGACAAACTTCATAAGAATCATATCATATCTCCTCCAGAGTATGATTTCTATGATTTTGAGGAAGATCATGACCCGGGGGGAGATGTACTCTATCCTAAGAGTTTGATTATCAATGATTTCACCCCAACCCTCCCTCCCGAGGTTTTCAAGAGCTTTGATGATGAAGAATGGGTCCCCATTCTGATAATGATCTTTCTTCCCTTCTACACCTATTCGGTGACTTCTCCTCTTCTTCACTCATTTGTGAGTGAAGATGTCATCTTTGACCCCGGCATTTCTCATTCTTTTAAGCCACGGGTATCTCATCGGAGTGGAACTTTCATGTGCTTCAGTGTTTATCCAAACATCCTGAACGAAAGTCCGATGGAGATTATCTTTTCCACATGCTCCCCCAAGGACAAATAAATTCGGGGTCGAGTCAAGCTCATGTGACTCGGTTACCAAAAACAAGCGCTTCGTGGGAGGCACCCCATGCTTATCCATCTATCTTCTTATCTTATTTCTAATAAAGTGAATGAGGAGGGATCCCCTCTTCCGTATCTTGTGTTTCGTGTTTTTCTGTGATGTGTCCAGGAATGCCCGATGATGAAGACTCTCGTGCTCGTAGTTTCCTTCACGCTACTCGAGTTTCATCATTCGCAGCTTATCGATATCCTAAATCTTATCGTTTTGCATCTATCTTTTGGCAAAATTAATAAACGGCCTTAGATTTTTGTAGGAGAACCCTTACCTTTAAGACATTGAGGACAATGTCTCGTTCTAGTCTGGGGGGGTAATCTTTCGATCTGATTTTTGCCTTGCATTTTTGCTATTGTCTCGTGCAATCCCGTTTTTCCTCAAAAATTGAAAAAAATTCAAAAAAAAAAAAAAAAAATGAGAAAAATTTTAAAAATTTTTGCAAAAATATAATAAATTTTGACATTTTTGTTGATTTTCCGCTGGGTAGAGTAGGAATAAAATTCTGACTTGACCGGGCGTGTTGAGCCCTAGCTTGTTCCCTTAACCGTTTATAATCTATAAGCTCGTGCTAGTCTTTTACATAAGGAGCTAGAAAACGCGAATTCTTTTTAAGAGTTTGCAAGTTCCCGTATTTGACTTTATATATGCATGGCTTGATTATAAGGCTAAGCATTCGCGGATCTGATTATTTAAGATTTTAAATTTGCGAAGAACGAGAAATGATAGAGTTGTTTATAAGTTAGATTGCTAAACGTGGAGTAGTTGGTTCTCTTTAGAGCTCATCGAAGTTATTTGTGGCTTTTTGTTCCCATCAGCTTGTTTCACCAAAAATAATACTCTATGAATAATTAAAGCTATTTTGGTTTTGGCGAAATTTAGTTTTTATTTCTTCCTTAGCGAATCCTTGCTTATAAGAGTTGGGTACACATCAAGGTACTGCCAGTGTTACGGTGTAATAGACTATTCCATCTTGCCGGCTCACAACCGATGTTGGGATTGTTATAAAAGCCGTAGGACTCGGGATTTGGCAAAATATATAATGAATAATAAATAATAATAATAATCCAAAGCCATAAAAAGTTTTCTGCATCTTGCCGGTTCGCAGCCGATGTTGTAGACTTCTAATAAAGGCAGAGGAAAAATTCCAAGGTCATAATAGACTATCACATCTTGCCGGTTCGCAGCCGATGTTGTGATTGTTATAAAGGGCCAAGGATTAATAATATGTGCTTAATAATGATTAAAAATGCCAAATTTCGACTCCGAGGTATCCTAATAAAGGCTTCCGTCTCTGGACTCGTAGATGAGTTGTTTCGGTCGCAAATAAAAGGGATATTCTCAAAATCGTGTTAAATCAGAGACCTTGATGTGGACCTCATTTTTGTATGCAACGGTTTTCGAGGGAAGGTTTGGAAACTACTTAGCGTCTAAACTAGGTATCTTTATCAGATTAAAAATTATCGAAACGAGAATTTGAAGAAATTCATTTCTCACCAAAAATAAAATAAATAGAAAAAAAAAAAAAAAAAAAAAAAAAAAAAAAAAAAAAAAAAAAAAAGGAATTTGGGAACGAGAAGTCCACAATTAGCTTTTATGAGTAGTGTTGGCAATCTAACTTGTAAATGACAATGATCTCGTTTTTAAGCTTAGTTTGGGGACTCGTGAAAAATCAGGGACGACGAATTTTATCCGTATGGTCACTTCTTTATGAGTCGTGTTTCCTACTCGAAGACCCTAAAAATTATCAAAAGATAATGATTGTCAACAAAAGCCGTCACATGAATAATGAGAAAAATATAAAAATACAAAAAATAGAATAAAAAGGAAAATCGGGGAGTTTTTATAACATTGCATGAGGACATTGCAATAGCTTAGTCTGGGGGAATTTTGGTATGTGCTTAAACACATACCATTTCTAGACCAAAAACCGGACCCAAAATGACCAAAAACCCGACCAAAATGCCAAATATATTGTGTTTTTGTGTTTTTACATATGCAGGCTCGGATATTAAAGAAAAGGACAAAATCAAGCAAAGAACCGGGAAACCGAGCACGAGATATGGAAGTGCTATTTTTAGTCGATGCCGGGAAGAAATTATAGTCAAAGTCAACCCGAGGTCCTTCATATTTTCAGAAATTGTCAATTTCATCACTTGGATCTACTTTGGAATATTGGCAGAATGAATCCCTTGATTTTCAGAAAATACACATTGGTCCTTGAACTTTAACCAAAACCAAATCCAAACTAAACACTCCACAACCGGATTTATTATCTAACCTATCCTTAAATTAAACCCAAACCTAACCTTCCCAACAAAACCATCCTAAGCCCCCTAAAAATAATCCCAGCCCACTCCCCATTCGCACCCATCGCCGGCCCACCTAAAACCAACCCAACCTTTACCCCACTCTAACCCGATCCAACACTAAGAGATAAACCCGGGTCAAAAGCTAACCACTCCCACCCGGTCAAAGCTTTTATTAGCTAAAATACTCGGTCATAGAGTCAAACAAAAAGAAATAACAAAAACTCACTCACCCTCTTATCCTTTTCTTACACCCGCCCCAATATTCACCCCTAAATTCCAAACCGAAGAACCCTAATTACCTAACCCGAAAAATTACCACAATTAAGGGTAATTCAGTCATTGCACGGACTTCGAGGATGCTATTGACACAAGGAATGACGCGTGGCAGCATGTGATTGGTTCGAACACGTAGCTATTTTGATCGTACGGAGGAAAATGAAGCTTGGAGATGAAGGGAAGATCCAAGGGTGAAGATGGCTGTGGATTCACGCGGATCGCCAACGTGGACTCTCCAGAAGGATCGGCCAAGTCCTATAAATAGCGGGATCAACTTTCGTTCGAGGCTAGTTTTTTGAGTAGTTAGTTTTTAGTTTTTTTAGATAGATTTAATTTACTTTCAATTGTTTTATTTTTACTTTAATTTTCAGTCGATCTTAATGTTTTAACGAGAGGGTTTGTAATTTTTATTTTAATGTTTTAGTGTAATTGTTTTATTGTAATTTCGGTTTTAAATCAACATTAAGTTCATCCGAATTTATTTTTGTAATTTTATTTTGATTAATGAAAATTTTCAATTTCAGTTTAATAGTGGTTATTGAATTTTAGTTAGTATTGTTATTGTTCTGATTTGAGTGTTATTTCAGAAAAGAAAAAAAAAAAAAAAAAAAAAAAAAAAAAAATTTCTAAGCTTCTTATTAAGCCTGTTCGTCTGAATTTTTTTAAGCTTATGTTAAGCCTTAGTTGAATTCCATAATGTTTGTTTCTCAAAAGAGAAAAAGTTGAAGAGAAGCAGGATAATGGTTATGTCATTAAGCTGGTTAAGCTGATGTGGAGTAGTTCTGGATAAGGGTTTTGTTAGTGGCTTAAGCCTGGGTTCAGATCAGTGTTTGGATATTGGGTTCGATAGTAGCTGATATGGGGTATATTGTTATTGGCTTATAAGCCTGGGTAGTCTTAATGTTCTGAGATCACTTCGTTTAAGCTAGGATAAGGAGTAAGTTTTATTTTGTTAATTTTTCCAGTGCTGCTCTTGTTGTTTATTTTTACTTTCTATTAGTTGCAAGAGATTTAGTATTAGAGGTTTTTGAACAATATTATTATAGGTTTAGAGTTAAGTTTGAATCTGAGTTTTAGCTTATTATAGTGCTGTTTCTAAGTTTGTGCATGTTTAAGGTTTGGTTGTCTGTTTTTGCTTCAATTTGAGCTAGCATTCAAGTGTTTGTGACAGTTTTTTTTCGGATATTAATAATCTTTGCTTGCTCAGCTTTCCAAAACAGTTTTCGGCTTCAAAATTGGTTAAGTTTCGAGCGATTTACGAGCGTTTGAAAAGTGCTAGTTGAAAATACAATCTGTGTTAAAACTTTGTTCTTAAGTTTCTGAGTTTGTCATTTTTTGTCCTTGTAATTTCTGTCTAAGTTTAAGTAGGGGCTGGTAATTTTTAGCAATAAAACAGTTTGGTATTTGGCAAATTTAGTCCTTGTCTTTTATATAATTAAGTTTCAGTTTTAGCAACTTTAGTCCCTAGCTTTTATAAACCTTTAATTTTCTTACATTTCTTTTATATGGTAGTTTTTCTTAATTACATTTTCAGTCCTTTTAGTTTTTATAAACTATTTCTTAATTTTCTTTTATAGAATAGTTTTTCTAAATTACATTTTCATAAATCACTTAATTAGTTTTAAATTGTTTTAATTCAAAAAAAAAAATAAATAAATAAATAAAAAAAAAAATAAAAAAAAAAAAGAAGAAAAAAAATATTTTTCTTTTTCCAAATTTTCTTTTATCATTTTTAATCTAGGAAAATTATTTTTATATTTTTAGGTTTTAAATTTCACAAAATCATTTTTAGTTACGTTTTATAATACGTCGCATAACGTTTTTTAATTTCAAATTTTCGTTCTTAAAATTCATATGCTTAGTTTAATTGTTGCATTAGATTAATTAATTGTTTGCTTTTATTATTTTAATTGTTCGTAGCATAAAATCAAAATCAATCACTCTTTTTCACACATTCACTACACGTATTCGACTCCGATACGACAACTCGATATTCGACCTTCGTTGGGAAACGACCCGGGGAAAAAGCATACGTTGCCTTTTCCTTCGGAAAAATAAAATAATATACTAAAAACGACAAATCAGATACTCAGATATTTAAATATTTACCAGGTTTTATATCGAAGTTGTTATAATCACCTCTGAACTATTTTTGCTATCACCAGGAACGCATAAGGTGAGTCATGGCCTCACTTTTTAACTCTTTATACTTTTAAACTCCGTGAGGGGGATACATGCTATAACTAAATCACAAGTATTTTTCTGTATGCTACCTGACTTGATATATGCCTAAGTACCCCATATTGCCATAAGACCCTTTATCATGAGCCATTAATCACTGCGGTGAACGCGAATATAATGAATAGATCTATTAGAGGTTGACGACCTATCCCACTAATACTGTGACGGAATGCTTTTTGCTAGTCGTATTAGTCGCGATGCATTATATTTGAGAGAAATAGGAATTGGCAAAATCACCTATTACCCGAGGGCAAATCTTCATCATTAATTTGGTGGACTCCTCCGTTTAGGCGGTACTTTGTTAACGTTTGCGTGTCATGAGACTTAGGGCAATATATGAACTGCAATATCAATCTTTTAAACTGATTGTATCTCCAATACAATCTTACTTGTGATTAAACTGATATTTAAACTACAAACTCCATGATTTCACTCAACATTATGTTGACTTTTAAGCATGTATCTCAGGAAACTAAAGGAGCACGGCAAGGCATGGAGCAGGCATATCCTATCTTCAATAAATGGTGTAAAATAAGTTGTAATTCAGTTAAAATAATGTTTCTTTAAAGAAACCTTAGTACTCTGATGTAATGTTTTATAACTGAATTTGTATTATGGACCTATGTAAATTAAAAATGCCATTCTAGGCTGTTTTTCTATGATTTCACATTCGATCCTCACAGTAACACCCAAATAAATCTTCCGCTGCCACAAATCAAATTTGGGGGTGTTACAGTTTGGCATCAGAGCTTCGGTTATAGGGAACCAAATGTTTTTAAACGTTGGACTATAACTACATTTTTCAAACAAATTAACTATACACCATGTTACCTTAAATTCTCCATGCCTGCTTGCTGCCGTGCTCGGTATGTTATTCGTTAAATTGTCATATATAAGCCTGCATACTTGATAGTTACTGTGCATAACTAGATCATCTTATGCTCTTATAATACCCCACTGGATGTTAGTAAGTTACTTATACTACGATATATGGATTATTACAGTATTATGTCGTTTATCACTCACTTTAGTATATCATCGGAGCCGGACTCCGAGGGATCACCAGCATCAGTTACATCCCCCGTACTCCTTGATGCTGTAGTACCAGAGATTGTACCCGACGCGATTGAGCCCTTTGTAGAGGGTAGAGCCGCCGCTATACCGTTATTAGATGACATACATGTGCCAGTTTTACCAGCACCTACGCTACCACCACATTTTGTTTACGACACCTACTCTCCTTTTTACATACCCCCTCCTGATGACTTATACTACGAGAGTCAGCAATGGCTCCCTGCTGATGATTTACCCGATACCCATCATGTTGCACCACCATCACTACCTGACCATGTACTTGACATACATACCCAGACATATCCACTACCACCTCGACAGCGGGATCCGATTCCTGCAGAGGATATTCCTTCATCGAGTAGACGTCGCATCACAGACCAGACACACCCATCCTCACCATCATTACCTTACCCTCCTGGTTTCACTCCCCCGGCTCAGACCCATGATGCCTGGGAAGGATTTAGACCGGTAGTCACCCACACCCTTATTCCATCCACAGTAGTGACACGACTCGAAGGTCACGGAGAGCAGATCGAGTCACTTCTTCGGATGACCGACCATGTGCCACTGGATTCTCCAGGGACTATCAGCGATACTCTGCATAGGTTGGCTTCTAACAGAGCAGTGATACAGCAGTGCCTGAGACAGATGCAGACAGACTTGGCAGATACCCGTTCTCACGCGATATCCTTACGTCGAGAGGGCCAGGACTTAGCTTGGGAGGCTCACTTGTCACAGCGTAGAGCAGACACATTAGGGAGACTCATGGGAGACATACAGATGGAGCATCAGGCAGAGATACAGAGACTCAGAGACCAGATCTCAGAGCTCACGAGGCGTACGGATAGACCTGAGCAGTAGACATAGTTAGCATGATTGTATAGTTTGAGACATTGTAGTCTGCCGCATGTGGCAATTAATAAAGACTCTTGTATCGTTTTGTTGTAAAACTCAACTGATCAAGTTATTAATGTTGTAATGCTGGTAGTGATGTACTATATATCTGTTAACTTATGTATTATGGTTGTTCGTATGTAACTGTATCCAGACATGTCGTGATGTTACCTGTTATTATTATGATTCTCTAATTGTGTTAATATTGCAGAACCGGAACACATAAATATGGTGGCATGAAATCCAGTTTGCATAATTAAATTGATTGTTCCTTAATAATCCCACATCTGTAAATTGATAAATTACAGAGATATCATAAATATGGGCAAATATTCAATTTAATTATTATTTCACACCATGATTACATTGTGCATATACTCAACTATTCGGTCCGAATTCTAAATTTGTATTCTTGTGACATTAATAGAAAATGGCACATAGCGACAACGAAACCATCAACGCAACTGTAACACTAACACATGAGGAGGTTCGAAGAATGATTGATGAAGGCATCACCGCAGCACGCGAGGCCGATGCAGCAAACCGCTCAAGCAATACTATGGGAGCAACAAATGAAAGTGAGGCATCTACTCCACGTAAATGCACTTACAAAGAATTTTTAAGTTGCCAACCAACCACCTACCGAGGAGTAGAAGGAGTAACGGAACTAGCACAGTGGTTTGAGTGTATGGAGACAGTATTCATGAGAAGCAACTGTGCAGAAATCAATAAGGTCACTTTCGCCACCGGAACTTTAAGAGGAAACGCATTATCCTGGTGGAATGCTACGGTCAAGATAATGGGTACTGAAGCAGCATTTCAGATCTCATGGACCGAACTGAAAAATAAAATGCTGAAAAAGTACTGTCCCCGGACTGAAGTCAGAAAGCTCGAAGATGAATTTTACCAGTTAGAAGTGAAAAACAATGATATTGGTGCATACAACCGGAGATTTCAAGAGTTAGCTCTTTTGTGCCCACACATGGTACCTGATCTGGAAAAGACATTGGAGAAATACGTGGAAGGATTACCTTCAAGCATTGAAGGAGATGTCACCGCATCACACCCACAAACTCTTGAAGCTGCATTCGTATTTGCTCAGCGAATGATGAGCCGAGTGATTAAACGAGGTTCTAACTCCACGATCAGTGGACAAAAGAGAAACTATGATAACCGTGACGGCAACAACCGGAACCGCAACAGTTATTACCATCACAGCAGGAACTACCGCAGCAATGATCGAAGCAACCGCAGTAGGAACTATCAGCAAAGCAGGAATGACAAACATCAACAACAAAACCGCAGACAAGAAGCTGCTAGAACTTATGTGGCCACACTTGCTGAAGGAAAAGTGTATGCTGGAACAAAACCCTAGTGTAACAAGTGCAAGCTGCATCATACAGGACCTTGTACCGCCATCTGCGGTAACTGTAGGAAAATAGGCCATGTAGCCAAGGACTGTAGGGCCACGGGAGCAAACGCGTACCCAATAGCAGTGAAGTGCCACGGTTGTGGTGAAACAGGTCATTATAAAAGCCACTGCCCCAAGAATGTCAATCAAGTTGCCCGAGGAAGAGCTTATGTACTCGGAGATGGAAACGTGTCACCAGACCCCAACGTCACTACGGGTACTTTCTTACTGAATCAAAATAGTGCTAAAATATTATTTGATTCTGGAGCCGATAGAAGTTTTGTATCTACTTCATTTGCTTTACTGCTTAAGATAACGCCTGTAGAATTAGACACCTCGTATGAAATTGAGATAGCTGACGGGAAATTGTTAAACACCAACACCGTACTCAAAAACTGTACCTTAACTCTCCAAAACAACTCATTTCCAATCGATCTCATGCCCATCCAACTTGGAAGCTTTGACGCGATTGTGGGTATGGATTGGTTATCCAAACATCGTGCCCGAATCATCTGTGATGAAAAAGTTGTCCAAATCCCCGTAAACAATGAAACGCTCATCGTTCGTTGTGATCACTTCAAAACCCAACTCAATATCATTTCGTACATCAAAACAGTGAAATACATAAACAAGGGATGTCACGCATTCTTAGTCCAAGTAACGGAAAATAAATCGAAAGAAAAAGAAAAGCGACTAGAAGAAGTGCCAGTTGTAAATGAGTTTGCAGAAGTGTTCCCTGAAGACTTGCCAGGTATTCCACCCATCCGGCAAGTAGAGTTTCGAATCGATTTAGTGCCTGGAGCAGCACCTGTTGCAAAAGCACCGTATCGGTTAGCCCCTTCCGAAATGAAAGAATTATCTGAGCAATTGAAAGAATTGTCAGATAAAGGATTCATCCAACCCAGCTCATCACCTTGGGGAGCACCAGTCCTGTTCGTCAAAAAGAAAGATGGAACATTCCGGATGTGCATCGATTATAGAGAGTTGAACAAACTCACAGTGAAAAATCGATACCCATTACCAAGAATAGACGATCTATTTGACCAACTGCAAGGATCGAGTGTTTACTCAAAAATCGATCTAAGATCAGGATACCATCAACTACGAGTCAGAGAAGAAGACGTTCCCAAAACAGCTTTCCGAACACGATACGGACATTACGAATTCCGCGTAATGCCATTTGGTCTTACCAACGCACCTGCAGTGTTCATGGATTTAATGAACCGCGTGTGTAAACCATATCTGGACAAGTTCGTAATCGTATTCATCGATGACATTTTAATCTACTCGCGTAACAAAAACGAGCATGCGGAACATTTGAGAACCATTTTGGGTGTACTCAAACAAGAGAAACTGTATGCAAAATTCTCCAAATGTGATTTTTGGATCTCCACCGTTCAATTCTTAGGTCACATCATCAACAGTCAAGGAATTCACGTTGACCCCGCCAAAATCGAAGCAGTTAAAGGTTGGGCTTCGCCCACCACTTCCACTGAAATTCGACAATTTTTAGGACTCGCTGGTTACTATCGAAGGTTTATAGAAGGTTTTTCCAAAATCGCAAAACCTTTGACAGAACTCACTCAGAAAAACAAGAAGTATATCTGGGAAGAGAAACAAGAATCAGCATTTCAACTCTTAAAACAAAAACTCTGTGAAGCACCAATTCTAGCGTTACCCGACGGAAGCGAAGACTTTGTAGTATATTGTGACGCATCACATCACGGTTTAGGTGCGGTGCTAATGCAAAGAAACAAAGTTATAGCATATGCTTCTCGACAGCTCAAGAAAAACGAGGAAAACTACACCACTCATGATCTAGAACTAGGAGCAGTAGTATTTGCTCTTAAAATATGGAGACATTACCTATATGGTACAAAGTGTACGGTATACACCGATCACAAAAGTCTTCAACACATACTGGATCAGAAGGAGTTGAATATGAGACAGCGCCGATGGATAGAACTACTCAACGACTACGACTGTGAAATTTGCTACCACCCCGGTAAAGCAAATGTCGTGGCCGATGCCTTGAGCAGAAAAGAAAGAATTAAACCTCTTAGAGTTCGATCATTAGAAATGACAATTCATTCACCACTCCCATCCCAAATACTCATAGCCCAATCGGAAGCTCTTCAGGAAGAGAATCGAGCTCAAGAGAACATTAAAGGCATGATAGAAAGAGAGAACGGACTCATACGAAGATCCGATGGAATGTTATGCTTCAAGAAAAGATGCTGGATTCCTCTTTATGGAGGTATTCGTGATTTTATCATGCATGAATCTCACAAGTCTAAATATTCCATTCATCCCGGATCCACCAAAATGTACCAAGATCTCAAACAACTCTATTGGTGGCCAAACATGAAAGCCGACATTGCAACATATGTTGGGAAGTGTTTGACTTGTTCAAGGGTCAAAGCTGAAAATCAGAAACCTTCTGGACCACTTGTACAACCGGAGATACCAGTTTGGAAATGGGAACGAATCACCATGGATTTTATTACCAAGTTACCAAGAACGTCGACCGGATATGACACCATTTGGGTTATCATCGATCGTTTAACCAAATCAGCTCATTTTCTGCCTATCAAAGAAACTGACGAGTTGGACACACTCGCTCAGTTGTACTTCAAGGAAATCATAATCCGACATGGAGTCCCGATCTCTATCATCTCTGACAGAGACAGTAGATTCACTTCAGGATTTTGGCAATCCTTACAGAAAACTCTCGGTACTCAATTGGACATGAGCACCGCTTATCATCCTCAAACTGATGGACAAAGTGAAAGAACAATCCAAACCTTGGAAGATATGCTTAGAGCATGTGTGATTGACTTCGGAAAAGGTTGGGATAAACACCTGCCATTGGTTGAATTCTCATACAACAACAGTTATCAAGCTAGCCTGAAGGCTGCACCCTTCGAAGCACTTTACGGAAGAAAGTGCAGATCACCTATCTGTTGGACAGAAGTTGGTGAGATGCAGCTTACCGGACCAGAATTAATCCACGATACCACCGAGAAAATATTCAAAATCAAACATCGTCTCCAAGCCGCGCGTGACAGACAAAAGAGTTACGCAGACGTGAGAAGGAAACCCATGGAGTTTGAAATCGGAGATAGAGTTATGCTAAAAGTTTCACCCTGGAAAGGAATGATACGCTTTGGAAAGCGTGGAAAACTCAACCCAAGGTACATTGGACCGTTCAAAATCCTCGAAAGAATAGGTCCAGTTGCCTATAAGTTAGAACTCCCGGAAGAACTCAGTAGAATACACCCTACTTTCCACGTCTCTCAGCTTAAGAAATGTCTATCGGACGAGACTCTCGTCATTCCACTGAAAGAGATTAAATTGGACGACAAACTCGTATTCACTGAAGAACCCGTAGAGATAATGGATAGAGAAGTTAAGCAACTCAAGCAAAGCCGTATTCCTATTGTGAAAGTAAAATGGGACTCTAAGAGAGGACCAACGTACACATGGGAACGCGAAGATCAAATTCGTGAGAAATATCCCCACTTATTCCCGTAAATCACTCTTAGTAGCCGTTTTAGATTTGAATTCCGGGACGGAATTCGAATGAGGAGAGGAGTACTGTAAGACCCTGTAAAAACCCTTGTAATTAATCTTAGTGATTTATAATAATCTCGAGTTACTATTTCCTAATGCCTATTTTTGCTAGAAATTTAAACTTTTTGTTATTATTATTATTAATAGTAGCCATGCATTGTATATACGCACATATATACACTTAACACAACGACGCTAGAAACTATATTTTTCGGCGCAACATCACTTTCTTATAAACAAAGACAAGTAATTCTAATCATTTTATTATTTCACTACACTTAATAAAACTCAATATTACCTAATCCTATCTAATTAAAACACAAACAATATCAACAAACTCAAATTCTAATCCTAACCTATCACTACAAACCCACCCGGACCATTAGTTCTCGCGGCCCAACAACAAACATTAAATCCTAAATACCACTAATCCATGGAGCGAACCCAAACCAATTAACATCACAATACATTTAACCCATCTAGTAAAATTGTTGCACATCTTTATTTCCTATGCTCCTTTTCTTCTTGTTACCCGATCGAAACCACAAAGAATCAAAAGCTCCCATGCACAACTTAAGCCTCGAAACATAACCTTTAGATAACAAAAACTCCACTCCAACATCACAACCCATCATCACCTCGACAACAAGAATATGTCAATAACCCATTTACATTTTTTTTTCTTCTTCCTTTGCTCTTAATACCGCTCGCTAACTACTTCTAAAAAACTCGACACATTCATCAACAACAAACCCGACATTCATCCATTAATGCACGTCCAAATGTAACTCATAACCCAATACTGTGATATCAACAACCAACTAAAGAAATACTACTTCATATATACAAAGTAAACAATGAAAAACAAAGTTAAACTCAATAAGTGAGAACCGAATGACACAAGGAAGGAAACAAATGCTAACAGCCAAAACTCACCCAACCACATATGTTCTTACACTCAAACTAGTGCATTATCACACAAGTGTCCTTCTCATAACAGTATCCTCTAATCATTAGTCAAATAGTCAAGTAAAAGTGATATTTTTGCTTCTATAAAAACCACCCCATTCGCCCATTTCAGATCTCTATCACCATCACCTTTCATCAACATCACTATATTCCTTAAACACCACAAATACCTTCCTGTCGTGCATGTTGGAAGCAAAACCATCCAGCCAAGCATCATAAGAACAACTATAACTCATCATCCTTTCATTGTACTTCATTCGAACTCACCACTCCCTTCACACTCATTTCACTATCAAAGTAACCTCAAATAAAATTTCCTAGTTCGATAGTAAACTTAACCGGGTAAGAGTTAGAAGTCCAAGCAAGTGGTTGTTCTTTGCGTGTTTCGTCTCGACAAGCATAGAGTCTCTACCACCTTTCTAAAAGGTGAAGTAAGTCTCGACATTCTCTTTTAATTATACCTATCATGTATCCATGCATGCTCATTTATTACACCATTCGAACGTTCCATTTTATTTCATATCACACACTGTCACAAAATTTACTTCACACGTTAACATATATAAAACACACCATGCATCACTTTACTCAAGTCATATATATAGTAACCCTTCATGTAAATGCATACTTATTATTCGAACATTAAAACCCATTTGATCTCAACCAGGTTAACAAAATATAGAAGGAAACACGTTAAAACTTAAGTGATCAACTCACCCAAGTCACGCCTAACATATGACCAACTCTTGACTACCACCTTAACTTGACTTAAACATAAACTATAAACCCACCTCGCTAAACTGGATAAAGAGAAAACGGAAAAATAATCAAGAAGTTAATAGTTAAAGAAATCTACTCGAAACAGGCCACTTCACGATGTATTTAATACGAAACCATTCATGCAACACCCAAATATTTTTATCCATCTCGATAGCTCACATAGTGAACTAAATATTTCGTGTTTTGAGATCCCTCTCATAACCCCATCTCGACACACAAATCATCCCTTTTTAGAACCACTCGACGAATATAAATACTTAGAAACTTGCAAGACATATTTTATAAAATTATTGGCTCGACCAGCCCATAAACCTTTAACATATTTTCGAAATCTCATATATAACCTATCCATATTTTTATACCACTTAAATGACAAGCTACCAAACTATGTTTTTCATGTTCTAAGTTCGAACCCATAAGCTCGACATCACGCCCAAAATAATCCATTTTGAATCGACTTTCACTAGGAACCAGCCAACTATTTTCAGAAAATATATAACCTTCGGTTTGGGCCAAAACCAAGCCCAACAATGATTTGCGTTAACAAGGCCCAACAGGCCCGAATAATATATTTTTGGAATCCTAAAAATAGCCCAAATCCAAGCCCAAAATCATTTCCACGCCCTCGCCTCTAAAACTCTTAACGGACCATGTTACAAATCGTTACTCGGCCCATTAATACAAAACTAATTTATTTTCTGAAATAATAAATGGAAATAAGTTAAAATAAACTTAATAAAGTTATAAAAATTTTCAGAATATTTTTTCCCGTCATTTATACGTGAAAAGGACTAAAAATGTAACGCGACTTAACCGAAAAGGACTAAAACTGCCAAACTTGGAAACTAAGGACTGAAACTGTAAAAACAGTTGTGAAGGACTGAAATTGACATATTATTGAACTTCAAGTCTTATATGGACTATTGGACAATTACTGGACGATTATCGGACTATGGACTGAATAAGGACTAACGACGTAACGCGAACCACAGTTAGGGTAGAAAATGTAAAATCTGGAAAGACCAAGGAACAACTATTATAACTTGTCATTCTCATCTTAATTTTCATTTTTGCACCTTATCTTTACTTTATATGCACATTGCATTATATTTGCATATTAGTTAATAGCGATAGAAATATTTCATATCTATATTTTGTTTACATATTGAAACTATGATCTTACAAGGGTACTAGCATCATAAGCATATAACATCTTCATTAGATCGTTAAATAATCATCATCCACCACTCATACTCATGCACTCTAGAAATTAGTAAGATACTCAGATATTTAAATATTTACCAGGTTTTATATCGAAGTTGTTATAATCACCTCTGAACTATTTTTGCTATCACCAGGAACGCATAAGGTGAGTCATGGCCTCACTTTTTAACTCTTTATACTTTTAAACTCCGTGAGGGGGATACATGCTATAACTAAATCACAAGTATTTTTCTGTATGCTACCTGACTTGATATATGCCTAAGTACCCCATATTGCCATAAGACCCTTTATCATGAGCCATTAATCACTGCGGTGAACGCGAATATAATGAATAGATCTATTAGAGGTTGACGACCTATCCCACTAATACTGTGACAGAATGCTTTTTGCTAGTCGTATTAGTCGCGATGCATTATATTTGAGAGAAATAGGAATTGGCAAAATCACCTACTACCCGAGGGCAAATCTTCATCATTAATTTGGTGGACTCCTCCGTTTAGGCGGTACTTTGTTAACGTTTGCGTGTCATGAGACTTAGGGCAATATATGAACTGCAATATCAATCTTTTAAACTGATTGTATCTCCAATACAATCTTACTTGTGATTAAACTGATATTTAAACTACAAACTCCATGATTTCACTCAACATTATGTTGACTTTTAAGCATGTATCTCAGGAAACTAAAGGAGCACGGCAAGGCATGGAGCAGGCATATCCTATCTTCAATAAATGGTGTAAAATAAGTTGTAATTCAGTTAAAATAATGTTTCTTTAAAGAAACCTTAGTACTCTGATGTAATGTTTTATAACTGAATTTGTATTATGGACCTATGTAAATTAAAAATGCCATTCTAGGCTGTTTTTCTATGATTTCACATTCGATCCTCACAGTAACACCCAAATAAATCTTCCGCTGCCACAAATCAAATTTGGGGGTGTTACAGTTTATGTGCCAAAATTATATTATTATGAGGCATGACTGGTTAGACCATCCCGAGTCAATGATGATGCGAATATATAAAAGAACCATGAGTTTCTTCAATGATTTTTTCATTGTCTTTATTGCTCTCAATAGAAGTTAATACTTCACCTACCACCATCAAATTAAAGTAAGGGCTCATTCCCTTATATTTTGAAAAATATCCAAAAGAGATATATATAGGCCTATACAAGTGCCATTTAGATCATTTTGATTTTAAAATTGATGCATCGTCAAAATGATCATGAAAGACGCAACATGAAGTTAGCGTGATTAGTGGCTCCGCTTATAAGAATGCGAGCATGTTTTCCATATTATATATTTGGAAATGGTAGTTACTAATTCCATGTATTTGATAATTATTGAAACAAGTGTCGAACACTTGTAGCTCATGTTGGTAAGCGAATTGTTTTTGTTGAAGCGTTTATAAACGTTTTCAATTAATTACAAAGCCAATAATTTTGAGAGCAAAATTAATGGTTTATGGGGCATGTTATTTAAATGATAGAACATGAATTTGCATCATGCCCAACAAGTTATAATGATTCTTCTTATTTTTATGGTTTTTCGGTCACGAACCATATCTCCCATCTAAGAGTCATGTAATTGTGCGGCTTATAGTGAATCCACCACAACGCACAATGTGGGATATTGAGAATGATAATTCATTCAGGGGAAGAGAATGAGCATCAAGAATTTAGAATGAATTATAATAATGTAAATGTTGATCCTCACAACACTAATGAATATGAACTTGAAGTTCAAAATATAATTCATTTTTCTGATCTAGAAAATGCCAGACATATTTGGTGACCTAAACAGAGTAACTAGATCTTTTATACGCTACTAATGCTCCAACTTATATTTGTATCCCAATTGGACAACCAATGATTGTTAATGATTCTATGGCACGCCTATTGCGTGATAGAACAATCGATTCCAAATATAAATCCTCGAATGATATATAAATGGAGCAAGAAGTTAAGATGGTCATATCGAGGTAATAAAGACCCCATAATAGTCTCGTACTGAGACACTAGACAAAGAGGATTCTAAAAGAACCTCATGTATATTTAAAACTATGAGATCTCAATAAATATAATGTCTAGTAAAATGTGGAATCGAAAAGAGTTTAATCAACATCGATAGTACTATCGTATCTAATGATGCGCAAGATAACGAATTTATCACAAAATAGCACTATAATAACAGTGAGGATCTTGGAAATAATCTTGCAAGAAGTGCAATGATTGGCCATAATGTAAAGACGCAAGTAACTAGTGAAAGATTGAAGTCTCTTGTGATGAGACATATGGGAATTGAAGTCCGTACACATGAATGTGTAAACTTATTGGATTAATATATGTCTTTATAAGAAAGCGAAATTAATGTGCTGAATTTACATTTTCGCAAAGACGTGAAAATAATAATGAGACATGATCTCATGTGGTGGATCCAATAAGTATTTTGATATTATATAAGTCTGGCAATATGAGAAATATTGATATGCGCCTAAAAGAATATGAGTAAGTGGTCATTTGATGTTCAGATTCCTAAAAGGATATAAAATGCATGAAGCATATCTCGTTATTTAAAATGCTTGAAGCATATAAGAAAAAATTTTGAGAACACAACTTGATTAAACTGAATAAATCATTGTATGAGATCAAGCAATATGAGCATATTTGTTACAATCGCCTTAGTCGATATCTATTAAAAATTGGGCATGGAAATGATTATGTTCGCCCATGAAATTTTATAAGGATATTTGGATTTGACTATGATATGTCAATGAAACTCTTTGAGAGATTATAAAGGTGATTGAATGCTTAGAAACTAAACTTGAAATAAAAGACAAAGTTTGTCTTAGTTTATGAATTGAACTTCTTAAGGATAAAATCCTTGTGCATTAAGAAAGTTAAAATAACATGTTAAATGCACTTTATGACGCTCATGGCTATGAGGTCACATGAACTTGAAAAGTCTCATTTTGACTTATAAAGATGATCACAAAATATATTTGAAATTATATGAAACATGGATAATTCTTGCTAGTATCCATACATGATATAATAAATCATTTATTTTGAATTTGTTGGCAATGTATAATGTATGAAGTACGATGATGTACTTGCATTAGATTTATGACGTATGTTTAATCCTTCTGGATATGTGAACAATATGTGGAGAACCCTTCTTCATGCTATAATTAAACATGTTTGTTCTATGAAGACACTTGCTCATTGGTATTGAAAAAGTTGGTTTATGATAATGAATTGCACCAACTAAATAATTCAAGTGATGTGATAATCAGGGGAAGTGAAATACGCGTTGCTCTCTTTTTTCCTTGACCATGGTTTTGTCCCCAAATGGGTTTTCCTGATAAGGTTTTTAATGAGGCAGTCTATGACGTATAATAAATGATGAATATCCAATGAGGAGTTTTATAAAATATTACTTATGGGCTTATGTCTATTCATCTAATCTTTAGTAACAAGTTAGGTTTAGACTATTAACTTTATAAATAGATCATACTTGTAACCTCTTGGGATGATTTTTTTTTTGAAAGATAAATTTCATTGAACCACAAAACGCCACAGACGGTCCTCAAAGCAAGGACCCCCGGGACAAACGACATTACATCAAGTCTAAGGATATTTACCAAGGTTGTCAGGATCGCGATCCTGCTCGTAGGATTGTACGATCCTACGATCCTACACACACAAAACGAGCAGGATCGTTACGGGATCGTAATTCAGGTAGGATCGTTACAGGATCGTGGGATCGCTCGTAGGATCGTGAACGATCCGATCCTGTTGGTAACCCTTTTTTCAGGTAGGATCGTTACAGGATCGTGGGATCGCTCGTAGGATCGTAGGATCGTGAACGATCCAATCCTGTTTTTTTTTTTTTTTTTTTAATTTTTTTGAGAGGAAGGTTTTTAAAAATGGTTTGTATACATATGTAAAGGAAAAGCCGAAAACGATCCTAGGTAGGATCCGATTCTACGATCCTACGATCTCGATCTTGCAAAGCCAAAAACGATCCTAGGTAGGATCCCGATCCTGACAACCTTGATATTTACACCATCTATTCCAATCAATACCTTTTAGTCTTGATCTATGACGAATCCAAAAAAACGACGACAACTTAATATTTTCCACCACTTCAATCGCTCTCCGGGACTTGTTGTTGAAGACTCTAGCATTCCTTTCATTCCATATAGACCACATAGCTGTATAAATGATACCTCGTAGGACTTGGATCTCTTTTTTAGACTTTGTCTGATGTTCGGCCAACATCAAAAGATCGCTAATGTCAAACGCGAACACCGGACTTAGTCTACACCATGCTCCCACTCTAGACCAGATTTCGGATGTAAACAAGCATCCTGTGAACAGATGCGTAGAAGTTTCCTGATCAGCATCACAAAGAGGACACAAATCGTTGTCTAGCTGAATCCCACGTTTAACCAATTCCACCCTTGTAGGTAACCTGTTTAGATCCGCCCGCCAAACCATAATTTTGCACTTCAGAGGCGTCCATCCGACCCATTTCAGCTTCGAAACATTGGCTGGCATCTGTCTATCGGCTATCACCTTCTTTGCTTTATTCACCGTGTATATACCGTCTTTGTCGCCTTCCCACTTCCAGCAATCATCTCCATTCTCCCACTGATGATCATAAATGGCCGATAACAATTCCAAAAGTACACTAACTTCCTCATTAGTAGAAGGGTTCCTGCGCCACTCCCAAGCTAATGTTTTTACACCAACAACGAACTGAACTCGACTAGCAACCGTGGCCCATTTATGTTTTTCCAATCTGAATAAATTTGGGTATTGTTTACGCAGCGGTCCATTTCCGATCCAATTATCTCCCCAAAAATTAATTGATGACCCGTTTCCAACCACGCCCACAAAATAGCTATTAAGATCTCTACCGTTTTGTAGCCTTTTCTCGCCTACTTTCACAATTTGTTTCCAACAACCACTAGCCGAGGGGCTACATGGTAACATAGTCCAAGCTCTACACGAACCGTGACACCCCACAACTACCTTTTTCCACATGCTACTACCTGCGTTTTTAAATCGCCACGCCCATTTGAGGAGGAGAGCTTCATTAATACATTGCAGCCTACTAACACCTAAACCACCCTCTACTTTAGGCGTAGTAACAACATCCCAAGCCACCCACGAAATCTTTCTCTCTACCGAAGACCTCGCCCACAAAAAATGCCTCATAATCGCTTCAATACTATCAATCACCGCTATAGGAGCCTTATATAGAGAAAAATAATAAATCGGTAAGTTTTCAAGAACCGATTTAATAAGAATCAACCTCCCTCCTATCGATAAGGTTTTCGCCTTCCACGACACAAGTCTAGCCTTTATGACGTCGATCACCGAATTCCAATTGTTAATCCGGTTCATGTTAGCTCCCAGTTTAATCCCTAAATAATCAAAAAGGAAAGCGCCTCTCTTACAACCCAACACTTCCATCATATTGTCGACTTCTATATCATCAGTCCCAACTCCAAACAAATTAGATTTGTGAAGATTTATATGAAGTCCCGGACATAAATAAAAAACCCGAAGTATACGAGCCGTTTTTTCCAAATTTACACGAGACCATTCACCCAAAATGAGTGCATCATCTGCGTAGAACAAATGCATAATATCAGCTTCATTATCTGTAAAATTAATGCCCGTAAATTCACCAATCGCTTTGGCTTTATTCAATATCCAAGAGAGAGCCTCCATGACAATCAAGAACAAAAAAGGTGAGAGGGCATCGCCTTGACGAAGACCCTTCTCACAATTAAATTCAAACGTGGGGGAGTCGTTAACTAAAACCGCCGAACGTGCCGACACAAGAATTCCTCGAACCCATCTACACCACCCAGGGGGGAAACCCATTTGTGACATAATCGACATCAAAAAGTTCCCGTTGACGTTGTCGTACGCCTTCTCAAAATCAATTTTTAACAAAAACGCCTTCCTCTTTCTTTTTTTTAACCATTCCATTAACTCGTTAACAACTAGGGGGCCATCAAGAATAAATCGGTCTTTCAAGAAAGCTGATTGATGTTCGGATATGACACTTCCCAATACCTTCTTGAGACGGTTAGCAAGTATTTTGGAAATAACTTTACTAATCATCCCAACAAGTGTAATTGGTCTATAATCTTTGAGTCCCAATGGCGTTTTTACCTTCGGTATCAATGTTATAAACGACGAGCCACAACCAGCAGTAACCGAGCCTGTTTCATAAAATTCTGCCATAATCCGATAAAAGTCTTCCTCCAGGAAACTCCAGAAACGCTTCACGAAACGAAAGTTAAATCCGTCCGGACCCGGCGCCTTATTTGAACCGCATTCAAAGACCGCTTCTTTGATCTCCTGTTTAGAAAACAACGCAATCAAAAAGTTACCGTCCTCGTTGTTAATCGTTTTCATTCCCGAACAGTCCATAACCGGCCTCTGAACATAATGTTCTCTGAAATGATTTTTAAAAAACCGCATGACTTCCTTCTTGACCAATGTTGGCTTTGAAACCCATTCCCCGTTAACCTCAAGACCCGGGATAGCATTTCTCGCTTTTCTACCATTTACCACATTATGAAAAAAGGTCGTATTCTCATCCCCGAAAGACGCCCATTTCACCCGTGACTTTTGTTTGATATCACGGGATCTATGGAGCTCTATCTCTTCAAGATTCTTTTTACACTCAGCCCAAACCCACAATTCCGGCTCATCTAAATCTTTATGTTCCATCATAGTTTCAATCTCTTCCTTCTCGGCTCGAAGTCTCATCTCATCTTCATCCTCTTTTTGTTTGTACTTTTTAAACCATATCTTCAACCTGTTACGAAGTCTTCTCAGTTTCATGGTTAAAGCAAAGTCCGCAGGCCCCTGAACATTATTATCCTCTAGGATCGATTTAACCAAGTCTTGACATCCGAGCCTATCCATCCAAGAGTCAAACCACCGGAAGTGTTTGGGACCAAAATTCGAATCAACCATTGACAAAACCAAAGGAGAATGATCTGAATGATCTCTATGTAAAGCTCTAACACAAGTGTTGGGCCATTTATTGAAAACATTAGAACAAACGAGCATCCTGTCTATTCTGTTCATTTTACACTCGCCTCCTCTGTTAACTAGATAAGTGTATTTCAATCCTTTCAAATTATATTCCCGTAAACCTGCTTCATCAATAAAATCGTTAAAGTCCCTAGCACAACTCGGGTAAAAAACTGAATTCTTTCGTTCTTCCAGACTTCTAACCGCATTAAAATCCCCAAATACAATCCACCAACCCTGCCACAATTGCATAACTTGATGAATTCTCGACCAAAGGTTTCTTTTTTCTACATTTTGTTGGGGAGCATACACATTGATAATATTTAATCGAACCGATCCCTCCGTCAACAGACCAGAAACCACCAGAAAATTATCATCTTTAACCACCTTATCCCTCGTGAAAACCTTTGGATCCCACATACTTACAATTCCCCCCGAGTGACCGTTGGCATTAACAAAGTCATAATCAAAACCAAACCCTCCCCAAAAATTGGCCAACATCCCCTCTTGAATATTACTACTGCACATTGTCTCTTGCATACCAATAAAAGAAATACCAAACTCCTCTTTCAAACCCTTAATCCATCTAGCCTTCCCACACACCCCAATCCCACGAATATTTATGGATAGACAATTCATAACTTACCGATTTGTAACCCTTCTTGATCGATAGAATCCCGAATCAAATTATCGAACCTGTCAAGATGAACCCCAAGCTTTTCCCCCATCTCCTTTGTTGCTTCAATTTCAACCGTAGGATGTAGCTCTTCCCCACGGCTGTTAACTTCTTGTGTATGGCTTTCATTATTCTCGACCTCTGTATCAGCTCTTCTATCATCTAATGGATTGTTATTATCGGATGGGAATGAGTTTGGATGACAATTCAGATCAAAATCCTCCTGCTCCTTATCAGAAAAAACCACCTCTTCGTCCACAGTGTTTGACTCATCCTCATCATTCAGGCCCAACATTTTGTTAAGCCCAAAAGGGTCAGATTTTTTAGGCCTTTTAACCACTTTCAGACTTTCCTGGCTGCTGGAATATGAGTTACTGGTCCGGCCCAATCCACACCCCTTTTTAAACTTTTTTCGTTTATTAACTTTACTCCCGCCCATTTGACCTTCATTATTATCCCCCAAAAATTTCTCAAACGGAAAATTAATAGCTAGAACAAAAACTTCTTCCCCGTCATCACTTTTAGAAACTGAAACATTAAATTGGGCTGATTGCTCGGCATTAATTGGGAATGATTGATTGACAAAATCATAATCATTGTCATTAATGCAATTATTAGTTTCCATGTTTTGCACATCGCCGGTCATTCCAATGTCACCGTTCTTCTCCGGCGTCTCGTTTGGCTCCTCTTCTTCAGACTCATTTGTGTTTTCAACATCCGGGGTTGCCTTTTCGTCGATGAAATCCGGTAGCCAGTCGCCCAATTCCTCCATGACCCAAACACGGAACTTTCGACCCTTCCATTGCAAGATTACTTCTTCGGACACCCTTTTGCCATCTCCTAACAAAACCCCAACATATTCATATGATAAATCATGGTCCGAATTTGACCTGTTAGCCTTATGCACAACCTTCCCAAAAACACCTCCCACCACATCAATAACTTCATTAGTTAATAAATGTAGAGGAATTCCTTGAACTTTAAGCCACGCCAAGCGTTCGAAACCAAACGCCTGCCCTTCCCAAATACTAATCTTCGAAAATCTACCCACAATCGATCTTGCGGCTTCCCGAACTGCTAATGCTGTTTCCGCATCCTCGAACGTAACCAAGACATCTAAACCACCCAAATATTGTACTTTGCCTAAAGCGGGACAAATCTCATTCAAAATCACTTTAATATTCTTCAAAGCGTCCAGATCAATCATTCTCGCAACCAGAGCCCTTCCATACAACTCATTGAAAGCATTGACACCACTATCAATAGTTACTGACTTACCGACAAGCATCTCTTTAAACGACCTTTCACCCTTCTCAAAAACCGATGCCTTCCCTTCCCTATGAACTTCATCTCCTTGTTGCTTTTTATTGTTTATATTCGACTGTGCATTCTTGTTGTTTATCTCCCCATCCTCTAGAACAAACCTGGCCACACTGAACCATAGCCGATATTCCCCCATGCGAATGTTGCGAAGATTCTTGAGTATCTCCTCTTTGTCTTTCACATCGAGCATTGAGACAAAACCGAACCTGTTTCCACCTTTATCTCTTTTCCTTGCAATGTATAAATCGAAAATCTGGCCAAACTGACGAACATGACCGGCCAAATCAGTCCCACTACATCTTTCGGGTAGATTGGTAACAAAAAATTTTGTAATACGACATTGAATATTTTCTGGGATAATTTTCCGGCGACGATCCATCCTGAGAGAGAAATGTGTGCTTTAATTAATAAGAATTCTCTCTTCTCCTTACATCTCTCTTTTTTGTTCATGATTATTCACAACAATGTCAATATTATACGAGTATTTAATGCATAGATTGAAATGTCCTAAGTGTACAAATCAATTCTTTTATGTTTTAAAAATATTTAAAGATGAAAATAGTTATTAAGCCTAACATTATAGATAGTCTTAACTTAGAACAAGATGATTTTTAAAACGAAATGATTTGCACTTACTAACTTTTTATTTGCACAGTCAAAATGTATGAATAGTTAAAGCAGAATGTCATATAGTACAAGTATTTAATGCATGCATTAAAATGTCTCGATCAATTTTTAATATGTGCAAATCAATTTCATTGTCCATATATCTATTAGGGCCCGTTTGGTTTGTATTTTTAAAGAAAATATCTAACTTTGACCATGAAAACAATTGTTTGGTTAGAAAAGCAAATCCGGGGGCCCACTCCAAAACCCCTGAACTCATCCATCTACAAATCCTAGCCTCACCATCGGGTTTTGTAAATAAATTGTCCCATCAATACTTTTGTGGGTCCATTTTGAATCTCAACCATTTAGTACATTTTTTTTTTTTTAAATAATAGACTTTTACTATAAATCCTTTATTTATAATTTTAATTCATATTTTAATCTATAATATATTTTTAAATATTATTTTCTCTCTCCTACATCAAACCCAAATATTTAACTTTATATCTTAATCCTAATCCTAATCATAAACCCATCTACAAACCAACCAGGCCCTTAGTTAATATCAATGTAATGATTTTTTTGTTTCAAATGAAGTAAATTGATCATTATATATATATATATATATTAAAGCACGTTTGAAACGACGTCGGGTCGATCGAAGCTACAGTACCCGCTACAGTAACGGGCCGGTTTGGCCCGGCCCGGTTAACACTAGCCCAAAATCAAGTTTCGCAAATTGGCAAAAAATACCTCTGAAGTTGACGCATCTTTGCGAAAGTAGTCATTTTTCAAAAAAATTTTTTTTTTTTCCCCAAAATCAAGTTTCAAAAATTGGCAACAAATACCCCTGAATCTGTCGTCTCTTTGCAAAAGTAGTCCTTTTTCCAAAAAAAATCCCAAAAAAATGGCGAAAAATACCCTCAAAATTCGCGGGTCTTTGCAAAATGGGTCTTTCCGCAACGCGTCTATCGCAACGCGGTTATCCGTAGCCGGCCTCTTACATCAATATTCTGTCTTAAAATCTTAATTAAATTTTTTGTCAAATACAGCGCCCCGCCGCAACGCGACGCACCGACGCCCGACTCGTTATACATTATAAAGTCTTTAGTAGGGAATCAAATTCACATGAAGAACAGTACAAGGCCACATTGTGTCATAAATGAATAAAGTCTCGGCATCTTTTCAAGGAAATGATTCCATGACACATGTTCATGGTCTTTTAGCCTTGAAATATGTTGTTTAACACTAAAATAATCACATGCTCCTTCAACTTCTCAACTTCAAGCTAGAGGGATGCTTCCTTTGTTATTTTTATTTTTATTTTTATTTTTTTAAAAGAAGATATTTTACAGAAGTTATAACATTATTGGGTTAATATAATCATATGATTTTGGATATATATATATATATAAATAACTATCCATATTTCAACTTGTTACTTTTCGTAACAACTTTACATTTTACAACTAACTTTATTAGTTGTTATAAATCAAAGAAATCGAGAATACCATTTTTGCTAATTTTTCTTTGAGTTTGGTTACAAAATAACAACAAAATATTTTTATAGTATGTGTTTGTACATGAAGCACAAATTGTCTCATTAAAAAGTGTGTCGCTATTTTAATGTGTTTCAACATGTTTTGCTGACTTGTTATATCACAAATTGTGATATGCATCAGCTATTTTTTTATGCGACAACGAACAAATGTTGCATAATGAAACACTTATAAATTTTAACATTTAGTGAGACATTTTTTAGTCCACGTACGAGAACGGGAGTTTAGAATATAGTTTTTACGTAAAAACTAACAAAAATTGCATATTGAAGCACGTATAAATTATAACATTTAGTGAGACATTTTTTAGATAACGTACATAAATAGAGAATTAGAAAATAAGTCCAATTTACTATTTTATGACTTAAACCTTTTCTATTTATTTTTATTTTTTTTTTTTTCCCTAATTACAAAGCTTTTTTTGCAATCTAGAAGTTAAGTACATTTCATTGCTATTTGATTTCTTAGCAAAGATTTAGGTTTAAGTAAACAAGAATGTATACATGTCTCATTAAAGCTCATATTTTTTGCTTAAGAAAGAAGGTATCAATGTCTGATTGCAAAGAGACAATCCCTACAATAGGCTAGTTAATGCTCTACCGTTATAAAATCATACGTAGTATTAAGGATGGTGGCAGTCATGCCTCCCAAAAAACCCATACCTCCCAAACCCACCAATAATATCATTCCACCTCATTTATACTCATTCATACTTTTTCATACCTCCCAACCCTTTTTTAGTGGCAACCATGTTTTTTTCATACCTCCCAAATAATATCCCTTCTTTAGCCCACATATACACTCCAACGGTCATTTTTTTCCAAAGCTAAGCTTCATACCGCCTAAGCAAAGATTGCCGCTCAACCCTTGCCGCTGGCCATACCGCCGAGGTGGCGGCGGTGTTCACCGGCGGTATGGCCATGCCGTTGGGTGATGCCGCCCCCACTGCCACCATCCTAAAAGTTCTATCGTAATGTAAGTCAACAGAGCATTTCAATGTTTCATTTGTCAACTATTGTAAAAGATATTCTCAATGCATTCCAATAAATAGTTAAAACCAAAAACCAAATCAAAAATAGATACGAGCTCAGCACATAGCACTTAACGATAGCCGATATCAAGCGATAAGTGTGGGTGTGTTTGTGTCTGTAAACACGATTATCAGAAGTTAGTTTGTAGATAATTAGCAAGGCTATGAGAGCATAAAAAGACACTCCTTCTGATAGTGGTACTTGGGAGGGATACCTGAGGGTCGCTCCATCGTAAGAAGATTTTGAGCGGTATAACCTTGATATGTCGTGTTTCCGAGGGTGAGGTGTATGCCTCTTTGTCACAAACTCATAATGACCTGTGACTAGGGTATTTTCCTCTTTGTGAGAGTGTTATCCCGTCTCAAAAAATAGTTGTATGTTCAAGTCCTCTCGTTGTGCTCTCCACGTACGTTGAAAAGTGGATTACTATATACACAACCTTGCGCTATGTAGATCTCGAACATTTCAAAAAATGCCTTAACCCAGTTGTCGTTTTGACATATATTCGATCACGTGCTATATATATGTTCATCAGATAAGATTAATGGAGATTATTATAACTAAGTTATTTTTTGAAATTAAGGTTTTATTATTATTATTATTATTATTATTATTATTATTATTATTATTATTATTTTAAAACGTCAATTTTTTTACCACCTATACCACTTATCTTGCAAATAGTTTCAACGAGGCTTGAACCCATAACCTAGGGACGCAACTCACATACTACCAGACCAAAAGCTTTCTATCAGTAAATAGGCTTTTAAAGTTAGTATAAACTTAAGGAAAAAAAATAAAATAAAATAAAATAAAAAGGCTTATCAAACATAGTACTTTATATAATATCATCTTATCTTAACTAATCCCTAGCCTTCGTCTCAAAATTATTATCAGAAGACAAAAATCATAAAGTTTAATAAAAGTGGATCCACTTTAATTAGCTCATTTATTTACTTACCACACACATCAACGAGCTCATATATGTTGATTGTGTTAATGGTCATTTACCGGAGACAGTCTGTATGTATCAACCGCCTGGGTTTGTAGATCCTACTCACCTAGATTATGTTTGTCATTTGCAACGATCATTGTATGGGCTTAAGCAAGCCTCTAAATCTTGGTTTCAACAGTTTACAGGTTTTGTTACTCGCATTGGTTTTTAGCATAACAAAACTGATGCGTCGCTTTTTGTGTTTCATCATGGATCTGACACGGCCTACTTGTTACTGTATGTGGATGATATTATCTCGACTGCTTCTTCTGTTGCATTTTTACAGCGTGTTATAACTTCTCTTCATGGTGAGTTTGCGATGACGGATCTTGTCTCTCTTAATTATTTTCTTGGTGTTTCTACTACCCGCACCGCGTCTGGTATGTTTTTATCGCAGTCCAAATTTGCTGAGGAAGTTCTTGAGAGAGCTCATATGCAGAAATGTAATCCGTGCCGCACTCCTGTTGATACAGAGTCCAAACTTGGACCTGATGGCACACCTTTTGATGATCCCACTTTATATCGGAGTTTAGCTGGTGCCCTTCAGTATCTTACCTTTACGCGTCCGGATATTTCATACGCAGTTCAGCAGGTCTGTCTGTATATGCATGACCCTCGAGATACACATTTCCATGCTTTGAAGCGTATATTACGCTATATTCGTGGTACTATTGATCATTGTCTTCAGCTGCATGTTTCTTCTACTGCTCAGCTTATTGCTTACACGGATGCGGATTGGGCAGGTTGTTCGGTCACTCGCCGGTCTACTTCTGGTTACTGTGTTTTTCTTGGTGACAATCTGTTATCTTGGTCTGCTAAAAGACAGGTGACGTTATCTCGGTCCAGTGCTGAGGCCGAGTATCGTGGTGTTGCTAATTTAGTGGCTGAGACAGCTTGGATTTGCAATCTCCTGCGTGAGCTTCATCACCCTTTGTCTACAGCTACTGTTGTCCATTGCGATAATGTCAGTGCCGTATATTTATCAACGAATCCTGTTCAACATCAACGTACGAAACACGTTGAGATTGACATTCATTTCGTCCGTGATTATGTTGCTTCAGGACAAGTTTGTGTACTTTATGTTCCATCTCGCTTTCAGTATGACATCTTTACTAAGGGACTTCCTGCTGCTTTGTTTCTTGATTTCCGCACCAGATGGCGTTATGGAAATCACAAATGGAGGGCTACACTTCGGATTGGCTTAGGGTGGTTCCGATATTTGGGTTGGGACAGACTATGAATGCTAGGACCTACCGGTGCGTGTTATGTTATCGGCTAGGTGTTCCTCTATTCTCTGTTCAGATGTCATGCTCAGCTTGTTCCAGGGTCTTTATTGGGGATATTTATGGGGACCATGATGTATCGTGCACTGGTATTATTGGTATTAAACATCGGCATAACGTGGTGTGTGATGTTCTTGTTGACATATGTTCTCGGTTAGGGATTTCAGCTCGTAAAGAGGTTATTGGGCTTAGTGGGGAAAGGACAAACCCTTACTTCCAGTTGATATGTTGCTTTATTCGTGGGGCGGATGACTTGATGTATGTGTTGATTTGACAGGGTCATCGCCTTTGACGCACAATGTAAACGCATCAAGTATGAGGCTAGGTGCGCGAATATTGGATATGTGTTTCTCCCCTTCTCTTTCTCTTCTTTTGGGGAACTTGAGAAGGATGCGGTGACCTTACTTAAGCGAATCCGAAAGTTCTCTGTAACCCAAGATATTGGAGCACGTGCTGCTGTACATATCTTTAATAGGATTAGCTTTGCTATAGCTAGAGGAGTGGGGGCTCAGATAGTGTCTCGGCTCCTCACTAATTTCTTGTAAATCTTATAAGTTTCTAATAAAGTGATGTTATAATAATAATAATAACAATAATAATAAGTTTATTGCTAATAGCCAAATGCGAGGACAATGGATACAAGTTCATAACTTTTGCCTTTTCTACGTTTGGGAAATTTGATGCAGAGGCTTTGAACACACTTTCACGTATTAAGTTTATTGCTAATAGCCACTCAAATAACGTTAAAAGTGGTGTTTTTATCTTTCATAGAGTTAGCTTTTGTATTCAGAAAGGAGTGGGAGCGCAACTTGTGTCTAGACTCCCATCCAACTTTATGTAAAAGTTTTCAAGTTTAATGAAAATCCTTATTATAATTAAAAATAATAATAATAATAATAATAATAATAATAATAATAATAATAATAATAATAATAATAATAATAATAACAATAGTATTTTTTATAACAAAGTTGAAATTATATGGAGTTTTTGTAAAATATATACTTTAAAAAAAAATTATGAAAAATTGAGGATATTACACTTATGATTATAAAGTTAAATTTTATATTAGCCTCTTTTTAAAAGTTTATGGTGTGATCCTAATTTCTACTCCGTATTAATCAATCAAAATATAACATTTATTAGTAACATTTAACTCCGAAATTTAAAAAAAGGCTCAAAATATCATGCGTATTTTCATTTTCTTTTGATTCTTTCACTGAATTTATTAATAGTTTGACAAAACTAATTCAATTTAGACTTTTATTAACTAATAAAAAAGCTCAATTTTGCAATTAAGCTCTTTTATATTGTCCATAAAAAAATTAATTGTCACAAAACATTTATCCCTTGATATATACAAGTAAAATATGAGTTAAAATTATAGTTTTACAATTGGATATTTACACTTACTTAAATGTACAAGTTGAAAGCGTATTGTACAACCACTTGATTTAAACTTACCATTTAAGGACAAAAAAGTCTGTTAAAAAAAAAAAAAAAAAATTAAGGACAAAAAAGGAATCTATAGACCATAATCACTAGCCCATCCTTTAAATTCAAAAAATGGCGCAACTCTCAAAACACAGACACACTCATTTACATAAACAAATCACACCATTGAAGAAAACCAAGCAAAACCCACTATCCTCCCACATGATCATCATCTTCATCACTCCCAATAACACGTCAACCATTTGTACACTACGCTTCATCACTTGTACCTTCATTACTTTTCAAGAAACCAATTTTACAGAACCCCGAGGTAAACAATACTAAAACTATGAATTGTTCAATGTTTTCCAACAAAACCCCAATCCCCCAAAAACATTTTTCCCCAAATGCCGATACAAAAACACACACTACTGTGTGTTTTCTTCTTGTTACTATCAACAATACTTGTTACCAAAATTAACGCATTAAACGATGAAAATCTAGTACTTCATTCATGGGTTTCTTCCAATAAACAAAACCCAACAAAACCCATTTTTTCAAATTGGAAATTAAACGATCAAAACCCGTGTAATTGGTCTTTTATCACATGTTCTTCACAAAACTACGTGACCAAGATTATTATAAAATCAGTTGAATTAGCCTTACCTTTTCCTGGGAATCTTTCATCACTTAAATACCTAGATACCCTTTTAATTTCAGACGTTAATATGACTGGAATCATTCCAGATGATATTGGAAACTGTTATGCTCTGCAAGTGTTGGATGTAAGTTCCAATGGTCTTGTTGGGGAGATTCCGAAATCTATTGGTAAGCTTTCGAGTTTACGCGATTTAGTATTGAGTTCGAATAAGTTAAGTGGTGTTATTCCGTTGGAAATAGGGGGGTTGGTTAGTTTAAGGAGCCTTGTTTTGTTTGATAATTATTTAAGTGGGAGTGTTCCTAATGAGATAGGGAAACTTGAGAGTTTAGAAGTTGTTAGGCTTGGCGGGAACAAAGATTTGTCTGGTAGGATTCCAAGTGAGTTAGGTAACTGTCGGAATTTGACGGTTTTAGGACTAGCGGTTACTAAGATATCGGGTGAGTTACCGAAAGAAATAGGTAACTTAAGTAAGTTGCAAACGTTGTCGGTTTATACTACATTGTTAACGGGTGAGATACCGAAGGAAATAGGTAAATGTAGTGAACTCGTTGATTTGTATTTGTATGAAAATGATATTTATGGTTCCCTTCCTGTTGAGTTAGGTAACTTGCGTAAGTTGGAAAAAATGTTACTATGGCAGAATAATATTTCGGGGTCTATACCGTTGGAGATTGGTAACTGTAAAAGTTTGACGATTATTGATTTGTCGTTAAATTTGTTATCAGGCGTGATTCCTGTATCATTTGGAAATTTGGTTAACCTTGAAGAGTTGATGTTGAGTAATAATAATTTATCGGGGTCAATCCCGCCTGTTCTGTCAAACTGTAGTCAGTTAGTACAGTTACAGGTGGATAGGAATGGGTTGTTGGGCTTTATTCCGGATGAGTTAGGGATGTTAAGGGAGTTGTCGGTGTTCTTTGCGTGGCAGAATAAGCTTGAAGGGAGTATACCTGAAACAGTGTCTGGTATGACGAGTTTGCAGTCTCTTGATTTGTCGCATAATCTGCTTACGGGTAGTTTACCGCCAGGTTTGTTTAACTTGAAGAACTTAACGAAGCTTCTGTTGATTTCGAATGGGATTTCTGGTTCAATTCCTTCTTCTATAGGGAATTGTAGCTCACTCATTAGATTAAGGTTGGTTAATAATGAAATTACGGGACAGATTCCCAAAGAAATCGGGTATCTTGAAGATTTGGATTTTCTTGACGTGTCTAATAATCGTCTCACGGGAGTAATACCAGATGAGATTGGGAATTGTACGCGTCTTCAAATGGTGAATCTTAGTAATAACACTCTTTCGGGCACTTTACCGAGCTCATTAGCTTCTCTAACTGACCTTCAAGCTTTAGATGTTTCAAGCAATAACTTTACGGGTCGACTTCCTGATAGTTTTGGTCAGTTGGTGTTCATCAACCGACTTTCGGTTAGCAGAAATGCATTGTCGGGGTCAATTCCTACAACGCTTGGTCGGTGTTCGAATCTACAGTTTCTTGATCTTAGTGGTAATCAGCTATCAGGTAACATTCCCCTTGAGCTTTTTAGCTTAGTTTCGTTAGATATTGCCTTAAATTTAAGTTGGAACAACTTAAATGGAAAAATCCCACCAGAAATCTCTGCATTAAATAAGCTTTCGGCTTTAGACGTTTCACACAACATGCTCACGGGAGACTTAATGGCGCTTTCTGGGCTTGTAAATCTTGTATCGTTAAATGTTTCCTACAATAACTTCACGGGTTTTTTGCCCGACAGCAAGGTTTTCCGACAGTTATCAGTCCAAGAATTGGATGGTAACAAAGGGTTATGCCCTTTGGGTCTCAAGTCGTGTTTCCTTGGTCAATCTGGTGGATCGAGAATGTCAAGTAAACGAGGTTTTGGGCAGTCGAAGAAGCTAGAAATTGCTATTGCAGTGTTAGCAATAGTAGCAGTAGCATTAGTAATTCTAGGAGCAATAGCCATTTACCGTGTCCCGAAAGCTAAACCTCAGGATACTGATTCCGAAACTGGAAACTGGAGTTCATCAAATTGGAAGTTCACACCGTTTCAAAAGCTTAGTTTCACAGTCGAGCAAATCTTAAGATGTCTGATCGAAGCCAACGTGATCGGAAAAGGCTGTTCGGGAGTCGTTTATCGTGCAAATCTCGACCACGGTGAAGTGATTGCGGTTAAGAAACTATGGCCCACGACAATGGCAGCAGCATATTGTCAAAACGATGGTGCACCCTCAAGCATGGTTCGTGACTCTTTCTCGACGGAAGTCAAAACTCTCGGTTTAATACGTCACAAAAATATAGTTCGGTTTCTGGGTTGTTGTTGGAATAGAAACACGAGACTACTTATGTATGATTACATGCCTAACGGAAGTTTAGGGAGTGTTCTTCATGAAAATAATGGGTGTTGTTTGGAATGGAATTTAAGGTATCAAATAATACTGGGTTCGGCTCAAGGTTTGGCGTATTTGCATCATGATTGTAAGCCTCCGATTGTGCATCGAGACATTAAGGCGAATAATATTCTCATCGGGCTTGATTTTGAACCTTATATTGCTGACTTTGGCCTTGCGAAACTTGTCGATGATCGAGATTTTGCTCGATCTTCAAGCACAGTTGCTGGTTCATTTGGTTACATCGCGCCAGGTTAGTCTCATTGAATTTGAATTTTAAAGTAAATTATATGAATCGTCAATGTGGTTTGTTGATTAATACGAAAATTATCCCCTGTCGATACTATTTGGCTATTTGCATAAATGGACTGGCCACCTAATATTTTCCGTAAAAATCAGTGCTTATTTTTAATTGTGTTGTAACTAATATTTATTGTAATATGCAGAGATCGGTTACATGATGAAAGTAACAGAAAAGAGCGATGTATACAGCTTTGGTGTGGTTATGCTTGAAGTACTAACCGGAAAGCAACCAATTGACCCCACAATAGAAGATGGGCTGCACATTGTGGACTGGGTCAGAAGTAAACGAGGTGCGGTTGAAGTACTTGACAGGAGCTTACAGGCTCGGCCCGACCCTGAGATCGAGGAAATGATGCAAACGTTAGGTGTGGCTTTGCTTTGTGTTGCTCCAGCCCCTGATGATCGGCCTTCAATGAAAGACGTTGAAGCAATGTTGAAGGAGATACGGCTCGATAGAGAGGAAGGTTTAAAATCTGAGTCCAAAATGACCCTTAAAGGGTCGTGTGCGGCTGTTAATGGTGACGAAAATAGTAAGGCGAGTGAAGGCCCGTCTACTGATGCAATGAAGTCCTTGTACATTGAAAGTAATAACTCAAGTTTTTCTGCTTCATCACTGTTGTACTCTTCGTCATCCTTAAATGGTGGAAAAACTGGAGATTAGTTTAGAGTTTTCTATAATTTGATTGTAGAGTTGTTGAATTTAGAGTTTGTTTTTCTCATGGTTTTAGAAGTGTGAAAAGTACAAGAAATAACTGGTAGTTTGAGCTTGATGTTTTGAAGCTTCTCTAGTCTTTTTTTGCATAATTTTTTATATTCTAATTGAAAATAACGTATTTGAATGTCGAAATGAACTTTTATTTCACTTGGAAGATTTTTTCGAGAACATTGTCTAATCAGAGGCCCAACCTTTCCAGTTTAATATTTACTGATCATACGAATATGGCATGCAAGTATCAGCTGATCCAGTTTCCGAGCTGGGTTCCATCAGAAAGTACAGGACAGTTGGTTCTAAGAAAACATTCAAGCTCCTATACCTTTATCCACCTAGCGGGATGATATATTGTTGGGTCAAGAAAAACCCAAGAATACTTAAAACATGATTTGGATAAAAATTAATTAAGTGTTAACTTAAATCGAGAACAATTCAAGTAACTGAGAGAACAACCTCTCAGTGAGTCATCTTCAGGATGCTTAAGGCGAATTCAAGTAGAAGGATTCACTACTCAGGAAGGCGGTACTCCCTGATGTAGCACTTAAGCCAAAGAAGAAGATGATGGTTCAGTAAGTGTTTGACAAGAACTTACTGAACCCCAGTCTCCTCAACAACAATGAAGTAATTAAGAGTGATAACTGAGAAGCGTGTCCTGAAGAACTAAGTGCCTGAGAAGAAAGGCAGAAATATCTAGGAAGGATTTAAGATAAGATCAAATCTTATCTTGTCAGGAAGAAATCCTTCCTAAGACGGCTGAAAGTCTTGGAGTGTCAGACCAACCACTTCTAAAGACTTAATAGGCCATTTCTATTGGTTCTTGGAAATGACAATTACTGTTGTAATTGTCAGACACGCTTGCTCAACAACTTGTAATATTTTAATTACTTTTACTCAGTTTACTTGTGTATAAATAGATTGAGAAGGAGAGAAGTTGAGTGTGTTTTGTACAATGAAAGCTTAGTCTTTTGCAAAACAACTTCTCTCCTACAAAGAGTAACGCATCCCTGAGATAGCTCAGTGAGGTCGCATTGTTACCACTCAAGCAAAACTTGAGTTTAGATTGGAGACACCACCATACCTTGTCTATTCAATCCCAAGTGTTTGTTCCGCAAAACACTTGGGTATAGATTATTTGATTCATTTCTAATAAGAATTTAAACGTTGAAAATTATCTTGAGTTTTTATATTCACGTTTTATAACTGTTAGAATTAATCATAACATTGTATTAGTCATAAACACAAATAGATTAACTTTCTAGTTAACTCTAAGCGTGTAAGGGACCAACAAGTGGTATCAGAGCCTCTGGTTTATAAAATCTTTTTAAACTAACCAAGAGTGCTCTAGGTTTTTAAAACCAAGATCCTACTATGGCTGATATCAATGTACCCCAACTAGTCGACAAAAAGGGTGGCAGCTACTCCGCTGTTGCACCCAGACTTGAAGCTGGGAAATTTAGCAAATGAAAGAAGCGTATGATTTGCTATCTTACCGGTATGGAACCCTACTACATCACCTGTATCAGGGATGGCCCATTTGTCCCTAAGACAGCCGCAGGGCTAAACAAGCCTGAGGCCCAATGGACCATTGATGAGAGGAGGGTGGTCAATCAAGACCAACGCCTGAAAAGCATCCTTATATCATGTCTTCCTGACGATATATTGGAATCAGTCATCAACTGTCTAACAGCCAAGCAAACTTGGGATGACTTGGTAAACAGCTTTGAGGGTCCCTCAGATACCAAGGAAAATAGGGTCATGGACCTTAAACTTGATTATAATACTTTCAGGGCAAAAGTCTCTGAAAGTCTCTCACAGACCTACACCAGATACAAGACTTTGATAAATGAATTATCAAATGATGGTGTTGTACTGACTAAGCATGAGACTAATGTTGGCTTTGTCAACAGTCTCCTTGAGAAGTGGCTCAACTTCTCACAAGGCCTGAGGAATGCTAACCACATTCAGACCCTTGAGCTCCCTGAAATTTATGGGAAGTTTGTCTATGAGGACAACTTGATCTCAAGGAGATACCCTGACTCAAAAGCTCTTGAGTCCAAAAAGGCCTTAACCTCCACACCCATATCAACTGCTTTCTATTCTAATGGTGTTGTGCAGGATTCTCAAGAGGATTCTGAAGATGAAATTGATGAAAGGACCGGTGAGGAGTACCTGAACGACTTGAACTTGGAATTCCAAGAAAGGGCACTCCTTGCTAGTTCAAGACGTTTCATCAAAAGAAATCAGTCCAACTTTGCAAAACCAAAAGCAAATGAGACCACTGAATGCTTTAAATGTGGTAAAAAGGGTCATTTTGCTATGGACTGTTATTCTAAAACCATCTCAGAACTCTCTTACAAATTTTCAGGAAACAGTTCCTCAGGAACTAGCAAGTTTCAACCAAAAATGTTTCAGTCCACCCAACAATTTCAAAACAAGTGATGAGGCGAAAAGTGTACCGCTTTTAAGGGGTCATTTAAGCCTTAAATCGTATTTATTTGATCAAATATTGCCCTAAATCGTTCCTTTTGTCATTTTAGGTACTTTTGAGGAGAAATCTGGAAAAGGAGGCATTTTGGACGTTTTTGGAGCATTAAAGTGAAGAAAACGACAAAGTCTCAAAAATCGGCTAAAAGTTACTCTTGACGGCGTCACAATTTACTCTGGACGGCGTCATGCTTTGGCAAGAAAAGTTGGACGTGAAATTTACTCATGATAAGCCAGTGAAAATAGCATGTGAATTCTGACGGCGTCACGCTTTAACTTGATCGAGGGCGTCACGGCTTAAATCATAAGGGGACGGCGTCACGTTCATTGTTAGACGGCGTCAAGCCTTGATAAGCCAGAATGGATTTTTGAAGAGCTAAAGAGGGACGGCGTCAAGAAGGTCATCCGGGAACCCTAGAAGCGGCGAGGTGACGGCGTCACAATCCATAAGGTGACGCCGTCAGATGTAAAAGTCTATATATAGTTTTCTAATTTTTTGTCATAAAAGAGAGCTTAGTGTGTGGAATTTTGGGATAAAACCCTAAGACGATTTTAGCTACTTTTTCAGGGCTTTTTGCCTTGAGATCTTCCATGTTTCATTGAAAGATAAGTTATCAATTAATCATTCAATATGTCTATGTGTTGTTTGATTCTATCTTATGCTTGTCTTTTGTTTAACATGTTAGGCTAAATTTATCTTGTGTTTGCTTAGATCTAATGAAACCTAGCTATTGATTATTGGTTGTTAGTGTGTTATTAGTTGTATTGGATGATTGTTTATCTATGTTAGGCTTAAGAAAACTGGCTAACTTCCTATTCGGTAACTTGCTTGAACGTCTTAAGAAACATGAACCAAACGCGTACTAAAGGTTTTTATGGTTGTATTTAATGCACAAGCGAATTCTAGTGATCCCATGTTAGGAGCTTCCTAGCCGGCTCGACATAGGAGTGAAGTAGGAGCTTGTAGAGTTTGGGGAAGTAAGTACGCCACCCCACGAATGGTATTAAGGAATACACCCGTCATCCATGCGACTAATACACACTAATTAACCGGTAAAAGATAGTTAGGGAGTAAGGAAATCTAAGTAAACACATTTCTCTACACATAAGTTTCTCACCACTTTTCATTTCTGTTATTTTATTTTATTTGCATTCGTAGTAAATTTGGGTTAGTTGACTAGCAACTAATTCCGCCCACTCCTTCAAAACCGAGATTTTACTTGCTTTCATAAAATTATAAAAACATAAAAAGAATCTTCCTCAACCCTTAGACCTAATTAGAGTAGCCTTTCAAACCTAACGAACACTATTCCCTGTGGAGAACGATCAATCCCCCGTACTTACCACTACACTATACTACATCGGTCAGGTACACTGCCTGGTGGGGTTGTAAGCCTCTTGAGATCCCTCGAGAGGTAAAACCTGTTGTAAGGTTACAAAACCACGCAATCAAGTTTTTGGCGCCGTTGCCGGGGAATAGTTATTGTTTAGGTTGAATTTTTATTTCTATTAGGTCTACTCACTAGATTCCTTTCTAGTGAGATTTTTATTTTATTTTTCTAGGTTTTCTTTAGTCTATCTATTTTCTTCGTGTCTTTGTTCGTAACCATACCATCCGACATTATGGAAGATGGTAATATCCTTAACCCCCACAACCCACCACCACAACAACCACCACCACCTCCTAGAGCCCGTACTTTAGGAGAGTATTCCCGTCCTAGCCACCATGGCTATCGAAACACCATTGAGCTCACTCAAGGAGCCAATATCACACCCTTGCGATCCGACACCATCCGGTTGGTGCAAAGCGGATGCGCATTCCATGGACTTCGTTCTGAAGATCCTAATCAACATCTCAAGGACTTTCTTAAAATCGTTGATTCTATAGACCTTGATGTTGCCACTCGAGAGACGACCCGATTGCGTCTCTTCCAATTCTCTCTGCGGGACCAAGCTAGTCAGTGGCTAGAACGTCAACCCGCAGGATCCATCACCTCTTGGGATGATCTCACTACTCGTTTCCTTGCTCAGTTTTTCCCACCGGGAAGAACTACCAAGCTAAGGAATGATATCTTGATGTTCCAACAACGTCAAGGCGAAACTCTCTACGAGGCATGGACTCGATTCAAGGACTTACTCCAAAAAGTCCCCCACCATGGCATAGAACTTTGGCTCCAAGTCCAAATCTTCTATGACCATATCAATCTCTCCACGAGGCAAACCATTGACCAATCGGCCGGTGGTAAGCTACGTGATCTAAGTGCGGAACAATCATGGGCTCTCCTAGAGGATCTTGCTCTTTATGACAACGAAAGTTGGAGTGATCCCCGTGATTTGAATAAAACGGTCAAGGCAATATCTTTGCCTTCTAACAATTTAAGCACTTCCGACCGTAGGATCATAGAACTTGAAGACCAAGTCAAGTTCCTAATGAAATCCTACGAGGCTCCTAAACCTTCAAGCCAAGTGAACAAAATCACTTCTTCATGTGAGTTATGTAGTGGTCCCCACGACACTCGTGATTGCATGGAACTCCCCGAACAAGCTTTTGTGGACTACGCATCCTCGCGTACCGACGGAGCGGGAGACAAGTGGTACACTTTCAAACCCGAGCCAAACCATTACGGTGATTCATACAACCCCTCATGGAAAAATCACCCGAACCTTAGGTGGAAACAAAACCAAAACTCGCAACAAACCAATTCTTCCAACCCACCTAATCGTTTCCAATCAAGCGGTTCCAACTCGAACCGTACTTTCAACAACAATCCTTCCGGCAATGGTAGTACCAATAACTTTGAAGGATTGATGTCTCAATTTATGGCATCTCAAGAAGCTCGTTTAGCCAAGTTTGAAGCCGATTTCAAACAAAAACAAAGCGAGATGACCGATAAGATTGACACCTTGTTGAAAGCCCTCAATGACCGAGAAATGGGAGCACTCCCTAGCAACACGGTCAAGAACCCGAAACTAAATGTCAACGCTATTTCATCGGTTTCGTCCCCTAGTTCTTGTCCACAATATTATTCGGTCAATTCCATGAGCACGTGTTTCAAACAAACCCAAGTCGTTCCAAATGACCAAGAAGTTATGACATCCAAATTGGTCAACAACATAGTTGAAACACCTCCCACTCAAAACCTTGACGAAGAATTCAAGGAGCTCCACCTTGAAAGTCCGGTTGTTGATGTGTTGGATGAGAAGAAGCTCAAATTAGGCGAAAAAGGGACCGCCTTCGTTCAAAACAAACTACCTAAGAAGTTAGATGATCCGGGCTTATTTGTTCTACCTTGCAAGGTCGGTAATTCGGAGGCTTATGACACATTAGCCGATCTTGGATCAAGCCTTAACCTACTTCCGTTACCTCTCTACACCTCTCTAAAACTTGGAAAACTTGAAGAAACCGAGGTGATAATAGGCTTAGCGGATGGAAGTGTTGCTTACCCGGTTGGAGTAGTTAAGGACGTGTTAGTGCACATTGGAAAACTAACCATTTTAGCCGATTTCCACGTCCTTGATATGGTTAGCGACCCTACATGCCCCTTGTTAATAGGTAGAGGATTTTTGGCGACCGCTAGTGCTATGATTGATTGTAAGGAATCTAAGATAGCGGTAGGAGAAGGAGATACTTGGTCAATCTATGATGTTAAGAAACACGCCTATGATACTAGTGAGGAACCGACACCCCATTGGTTAGAATTAAATAGGAGACCATCTAGATATGGACCTTGGATTGATAGAGACTTCATAGGACCCCAACGCCCATTTTACCTAGAAGAGGACTTTGTTAACCGAACACATACGGTAGAGCAACTCTTGGCTAGGGACACCGAATTGGATCCATTTGAAGACTCTCTAGTTTTTAGAAAGATGATTGATTTCCTAGGAGTTTTGCCAATTAACCTAGGAATGAATAAGTGGATTTGTGAGGAAGATGATCATAAGTGGAATTGGGATAAACCACCCAAAGATGGAGATGGGTCATGGCATATTAAGATGACATTGTATGACCCGGACGGAGAGAAGTTTGAAAAGATATATCGTACTAAGCGAACCAATAGGAAACTTCAATCCAAGCTTAACCCTAAAGACGTCCTTGATGACGAGCTCACTTACATAGGGTAGCGTGACTTTGAGTCTAGCTACAAGACTCGTTAATAAAGAAAAGCGCTTCTTGGGAGGCAACCCAAGCTTTATTTGTTTTATTTGCTTTGTGTGTTTATTTGCTTGTTTGTTTGATTTTATTTGCTTCCGTATGTATGTTTAATTTTTATTATTATTGATTCATGTTCAAAACTAATTTGTGAAAATGCTTTATGTTGTTTTTAACTTCGTCTTAACTACATATAAAGGTATTTTGCAAAAGTTAAGTGTAAGGGAAATCTAAATCGGTTTATTAGAACACAAATTAACATGAATCGTAATAATAATAAATTAGCATACATATTCGTATTTGTTTGAGTCAAATGCTTGTATCGAGTCATAATGATGTTTTGCAGGATTTCCAGGAAGTAAGGTAAAGGTTTTTCCAGAAATTTTCCGGAAACTAAAAATGAAAATTTTTGTCAGGTCATTTCTGACGGCGTCAGGGGTTATAACCTGACGGCGTCAGATTTAATTTCCAGAAATTTTTGAAAGTTTTGTTTTCATAAAAAGTTTTTATTAAAATCTCCAACTTATAATCTCCAGGAATCTGCAAAATTATCATTCCACAAGCATTATATCCTTATATATAGATTTTATCCCGCCGATGTTATGCAGGTTTTCGTGTTTGTTTTCTCAGGTTCAACAGGTTATTTTGGACAAGGAGATGTTTATGGAATCAAGCTTATGGCGATGCATTAGTCATGGAGCTTCAACATTCTCTTTGGAGGAAGATTTAACCGTGTAATTTCACTATCCAACGAGCGAATCAGGGGAGTATTTGATTTCATTCTTTTACTTTTTTCTTTTACATCTTGTTATTTGAACATTGGGGACAATGTTCATCTTAAGTGTAAGGGGAGGGTAAAAGTACGATTTTAGAGAATGCCATGGCGCTTGATTTTTGTTTGTTTAATAGTAGATGTGTAATAAAACTGAGAGAAATACTTGTTAAGGTAATTTTAGTGCCAAATTTAAAATTTTTTTACAACATATAGGAGTGAAACTTTGATCTTAATGAGCGTCTCATGGATAGGAATTATATGACTAGCACAAAAAACCGTACCACTAAAAAAATTTTCCACCCCAAATATGTGAGGTTCGCCCCTAGAATTGGTAGGAAAAGCATTTATGCTATGATGTGTGTACCGGTAGCACTTAGATTCTAGAACTTGCGTTAGGACCATTCCGAGGCCACAAGTGAGACTACATTCGTGTAGTTAGATTTACTACATGATAAGAGGCATTAGGATTAACCCATTGTTTTACACCTGTGTTTTTGTTATAATTACATTGGCTACATTGGTCAAGTAATTCTCCCACACCCTTTGCGTTGTACTCATTTTTAGTACACGATACCCCTAGTACACCCCTCAGAGCCTATCTTTTCGTTTCGACCTTTAAGCATTTTACTTAAAGGAAGAATTTGTTACACCCCACTTAAATGTACACCCAAATCGCCTTAGCCTACCTTGTATGCACTCATCTTTAGTGCATTATTGTTACAACATTTGTTTAAACCCAAGTTAATTATCTAATTGATTACATGGTTGCTAAGTCGAGTCATATCCTTGTACATATTGTTTTGGGACGATTGGGACTCATGGGTAAAGTACTAGTGTAATGGAGTAATGGGGAAGAACATCATTTATTACCCCCATATGTGCTAAATGTTTTAAAAGTACTCCAAGTTTTTCGATTATCTTAATTCGAGTCATTAGATTAGTATTTGTAAAGTTATGTAAAAATTCAAGTGTAAGGGGAATGCAATGCCCCTATGATGTATTATTTTGGATGGTAGGGCAAGAGTGTATGAAAAAAAAAAAAAAAAAAAAAAAAAAAAATCAAGAAAAATACAAAAAAAATGAGAAAATGAGAAATAGAAAAAAACATACGGACTACCATCCCGTTTTATTTTATGTTTATTTTATATTTTTGTTATTTTGTTATTTTGTTTCTAGCTTAAGATCGAGTCTAGTCTTGGCTTAGCAACGTTGTATAGTACATGTAATTGATCAAGATTTTTAACTCGCCACCAGTAAAATATCCTTTATCCAACAAAACCGTGTTTTCCTTTTCCCTACACCTAACGTTATAACCCATTTAAAAGCCCTCTTTGATAGTTTATCTTAGGTGCTTACGCCTAGTGGAGGAGGTTTTCGATCCTTTCCCAAGCCTATGGTAATCTATTTGCTATGACAGGTAGTGAGAGATATTATCCGTTTTCATTTATGAGATTTATTTTGATGACACTTGAGAGATGTGAGTATCTAAACACTACTTGTGAGGTGCTAGTATGTAATCTCCGTGCTTATTATGATTGAAGTGGAACGATTATTTGTTGTAATTACTTTTATGTTTGCATTAAATGACCCCTAACTTGTATTTTGATTAGAATAAAAGCGCATTTGCTTGAGGACAAGCAAATCTCAAGTGTAAGGGTATTTGATGAGGCGAAAAGTGTACCGCTTTTAAGGGGTCATTTAAGCCTTAAATCGTATTTATTTGATCAAATATTGCCCTAAATCGTTCCTTTTGTCATTTTAGGTACTTTTGAGGAGAAATCTGGAAAAGGAGGCATTTTGGACGTTTTTGGAGCATTAAAGTGAAGAAAACGACAAAGTCTCAAAAATCGGCTAAAAGTTACTCTTGACGGCGTCACAATTTACTCTGGACGGCGTCATGCTTTGGCAAGAAAAGTTGGACGTGAAATTTACTCATGATAAGCCAGTGAAAATAGCATGTGAATTCTGACGGCGTCACGCTTTAACTTGATCGAGGGCGTCACGGCTTAAATCATAAGGGGACGGCGTCACGTTCATTGTTAGACGGCGTCAAGCCTTGATAAGCCAGAATGGATTTTTGAAGAGCTAAAGAGGGACGGCGTCAAGAAGGTCATCCGGGAACCCTAGAAGCGGCGAGGTGACGGCGTCACAATCCATAAGGTGACGCCGTCAGATGTAAAAGTCTATATATAGTTTTCTAATTTTTTGTCATAAAAGAGAGCTTAGTGTGTGGAATTTTGGGATAAAACCCTAAGACGATTTTAGCTACTTTTTCAGGGCTTTTTGCCTTGAGATCTTCCATGTTTCATTGAAAGATAAGTTATCAATTAATCATTCAATATGTCTATGTGTTGTTTGATTCTATCTTATGCTTGTCTTTTGTTTAACATGTTAGGCTAAATTTATCTTGTGTTTGCTTAGATCTAATGAAACCTAGCTATTGATTATTGGTTGTTAGTGTGTTATTAGTTGTATTGGATGATTGTTTATCTATGTTAGGCTTAAGAAAACTGGCTAACTTCCTATTCGGTAACTTGCTTGAACGTCTTAAGAAACATGAACCAAACGCGTACTAAAGGTTTTTATGGTTGTATTTAATGCACAAGCGAATTCTAGTGATCCCATGTTAGGAGCTTCCTAGCCGGCTCGACATAGGAGTGAAGTAGGAGCTTGTAGAGTTTGGGGAAGTAAGTACGCCACCCCACGAATGGTATTAAGGAATACACCCGTCATCCATGCGACTAATACACACTAATTAACCGGTAAAAGATAGTTAGGGAGTAAGGAAATCTAAGTAAACACATTTCTCTACACATAAGTTTCTCACCACTTTTCATTTCTGTTATTTTATTTTATTTGCATTCGTAGTAAATTTGGGTTAGTTGACTAGCAACTAATTCCGCCCACTCCTTCAAAACCGAGATTTTACTTGCTTTCATAAAATTATAAAAACATAAAAAGAATCTTCCTCAACCCTTAGACCTAATTAGAGTAGCCTTTCAAACCTAACGAACACTATTCCCTGTGGAGAACGATCAATCCCCCGTACTTACCACTACACTATACTACATCGGTCAGGTACACTGCCTGGTGGGGTTGTAAGCCTCTTGAGATCCCTCGAGAGGTAAAACCTGTTGTAAGGTTACAAAACCACGCAATCAACAAGGGTCAAAAGGATTTTGAAACAAAATATAGGAATATCAAAGCTAAACTTGCACTTCTTGAAACTAACCCTATATTGCCTCAGGCTGCTCAAACATCTAAACCTATTCAGACAAAGAACAAGGTATTAGTAGCTGAAGCATATGACTGGGATGAAGAAGAGGTTTCCTCAGATGAGGAAATAAGAGTTAGTGCACTGATGGCACTTTCTGAAGAGGATCAGGTGGCTGTGGGAAAAAGCCATGCTAGGAATGGAGAGTGGGTCAACATCACCATGAAGAAGGTAAATACTTTACTTTCTATGGATGATGATTCTGATTGGCAGTCTTACATGAATTATATTTGTGTTGATCTAAAGTTTGTTGAGGAACAAAGGCTTAACCTGTTTTCAAAATATAACAATATTGTGTCAGAATTGAATAAATGTAGAGATGAACTGCTTGTACTAAAGCAAGCCAAACTAGAAACAATAACTCTACAAATTCAGAACACTGAGATTTTGAAACAAAACCAAGCCCTTCAAACTGAACTTAACAAAGAAAAAGCTGTCATCCAAAGCTGGACCAAGAAGAACCCCAAAGTTTTTGACACTGTAGGATTAATCTCTCAGAAAACCATTGGAATTGACCCTCTTATGGTTGATCCAAATGTGTGTCACAATGAACTAAACTTTGTTCCAGCTGGCATATCTTTTGAGCAAGAAATGCTTCCCAAGTCTAATGACTGGATTGTTAGGGACAACCCAGTCAGTAAGTTACCAAACTTTGAGACTGGAAAGATCTTGCTTCCTGAAAGTCAGGCCTTGAAAAATATGCTTGGACTTACTGAACAACTCAGTAAGCTTGAACTCACTGAACAACTCAATAATACTGAGTTTGAGAATGAGTCTGAATCAGAATCATACCCACCACTTCCTCCACTGAATACCCTTCAGGGTGCTGCACCTAACTTAGGCCTCCAACCAATGGTCTTCTCACCACACTCTCCAAAGGAGAGATCAGGAAAAGGTACAACCATCCTGAAGAGACCAACCCTTGATGTCTCAGTAAATACTGATGACTCATCAACTTCAGTCCCTTCTGAAGTAACAACCCAAAGCCCTGATTCAAAATTTGATCAGTTGGCTGAAATGGTCAGGAAGCTGGGAGAGAAGATTGCATCTTCTGAGAAACCTTCTCAATCCAAGAAGGAACAAAAACCAGCTTCCTCAAAGACCAAACCCAAACCCACAAAACCCCTGAAAAGATGTGAACTATGCAACTATACAAATCATATCACTGATAATTGCTATAGAGTCCTTTATTGCATGATTTGCAAAAAGGAAGATCACAGGACCTCTGATCATAAACAATGCTCAGTCATGTCAAACTTTTCAGGACTTAAGGCTCAGTGCCTGAACTACCCTTCTAATTCTAAGCAGAAACAGAAGCAAAAGGCCAAGCCTTTTCCACCTTGCCCATTGTGTGGATTCAATGACCATCATCCTGAGGATTGTCAAATTGACAAACACTGTGAATCTAGTGGAAGTTCCACTCAGAAATCCTCAGGAAAAGAGAAGGTCATTCAGTCAAGAAGAGGAATGAATAAACAATCCTCTCAGACTACTGAGGCTACCCCTGCGACTAAATGCAAAACATGTGATAGCTCAGTCCACTCAACCACTGACCATGAATCAATTAATACTTTCATAAAGACCTACAATACCAAACCCTCCATGAAATGGAGTCCTAGAAAGAACTGACCCAGTTTACTATTTGTGCAGAGGCATGTCAGGGATCCTATTTGGCATCTAGACAGTGGATGTTCAAGGAGCATGACTGGTGTTAAGGAGTGTCTGCACAAATATGTGGAAGAACCAGGACCCAAAGTGATATTTGCTGATAATTCATCATGTCTCACTGAAGGTTATGGTTCAGTAAACTGCAATGGTATTGTCTTTACTAGGATAGCTTATGTAAATGGTCTTAAGTACAATCTGATCAGTGTCAGTCAACTATGTGATGCAAAATACATAGTTCAGTTTGATGATAAGCAAGGAACCATCTTCAATGCAAATAAGGAAATTGTCCTCATTGCACCAAGAAGACAAGATGTTTATGTATTAGACATGTCCAGTCTAACTCAGGATGGAACTTGTCTCTTTGCTAAGGCCACTGATACACTCAACTGGCTTTGGCATAAGAGACTCACCCACCTGAACTTTAAAAACATAAACAATCTTGTAAAACAAAACAAGGTCCTTGGCTTACCATCACTTGTGTTTTCAAAGGATAAACCATGCTCAGCTTGTGAAAAAGGTAAACATCACAGAGCATCCTTTAAAACCAAAACCAACTTTTCCATCAGGAACTGCCTACATCTTCTCCATATGGATCTATTTGGACCTATCAGTTCAAGGTCTATTAACCATGAGAAGTATACTCTGGTCATAGTGGATGAATACTCTAGATACACTTGGGTATTCTTCCTGATCAAAAAGAGTCAAGCAGCTGAAACAATCATGTCCTTTGTCAGGAACATTGAAAATCAAAATGACATTAAGGTCAAACAGATTAGAACTGACAATGGGACTGAGTTCAAAAATTATGAACTTGAATGTTTCTGTGATGAGAAAGGTATTTCCCAAAACTTTTCCTCTCCATACACACCTGAACAAAATGGTGTTGCTGAAAGGAAAAATAGAACACTCATTGAAGCTGCTAGGACAATGCTATGTGGATTAGTCCTTTCCAACCATTTTTGGACTGATGCAGTCAAAACTGCCTGTTATACACAAAACAGATCCATCATTGTCAAGAGACATGGGAAAACCCCATATGAGTTATTCAAAGGAAGAATCCCTAACATCAGCTACTTTCATGTCTTTGGGTGTCCTGTGTTTATTCATAATCACAAGGATCACTTAGGGAAATTTGATGCGAAAGTTGATGATGGATACTTCCTGGGATACTCACTTGTCTCAAAAGCCTTCAGAGTGTTCAACACAAGGAGACAGCAGACTAAGGAAACATTTCATGTTACCTTTGATGAGAGCATTGATGCAATCAGGTTCTCAACTTCCTCAGTAGAAGAGATAGGAATTGATAATTCTTCAAGATATCCTCCTGATGAATATCTTCCTGAAAACAATCCTTCTACTCAGTATCAAAATGATGCTAACCTCTCCTATTACATAATCCCTCACAACCTACCTAACCCAACCATCACTGAGTTTGTTGATGCACATGCAAACATTGATGAAATCAATCAGTATGTTCAAAATGCTCAAGAACCAAACAATCTCAGTGATCAGGTAGACACTCAAGATCCAATCAATGATAATGTGTTTACTCCAGAACCAACCCCTCTACCCAATCAGGCCTCCACAAGTTCAAATCAGTATCCAGGACCTCAGGAAAGTTGGACTAGGTCTCAGGACATTGAACTTGTCAATATTATTGGAGTGCCTACTGAAGGCATGCTCACCAGGAGCATGGCTGCTAGTCTAAGAGCAGCCTCAGCTAATGAATGCCTATTTGTGGACTTCATTTCCACAATTGAACCCAAAAGTGTTAAAGAAGCACTTACATATCCAAGTTGGGTTCAGGCCATGCATGATGAACTGGAAAAATTTGACAGAAACAAGGTAATGACCTTGGTCAAATGTCCTGAGAATGTCTCAGTCATTGGTATGAAATGGGTATTCAAGAACAAAACTGATGAAAATGGCATAGTCATTAAAAACAAAGCCAGACTTGTAGCCAAAGGCTATAATCAACAAGAAGGCATTGACTATGAAGAAACATTTGCACCAGTAGCAAGGATGGAAGCCATCAGGATCTTCCTTGCTTTTGCTACATACATGAACTTCAGAGTATACCAAATGGATGTTAAAAGTGCATTCTTAAATGGTTCACTGAAAGAAGAAGTTTATGTTCAGCAACCTCCTGGATTTGAAAGCCATGAGTCTCCTGATCATGTCTGTAAGCTTAACAAAGCCCTTTATGGACTGAAGCAAGCTCCCAGGGCATGGTATGAGACTCTCTCAGCCTTCTTAATCCAAAACAAATTTGTCAGAGGCAAGATAGACAACACATTGTTTATCTATAAGACAAATAATGATGTCATACTAGTACAAGTGTATGTTGATGACATCATCTTTGGCTCAACAAGTTTCAAACTTTGCAAACAATTTGAAAAACTAATGGCAAAGAAGTTTGAAATGAGCATGATGGGAGAACTGACATACTTCCTTGGTCTACAGATCAAGCAGACTGATAGAGGAACCACTATCAGTCAAGAGAAGTATGTAAAGAATCTACTGAAGAAGTATGATCTCAGTGACTGTGCCTCAGTTAAAACTCCCATGGTCCCCCCAAACAACCTTGGTCCTGATCTCACTGGTAAACCAGTAAATCAAACTCTCTTTAGAGGAATGATAGGATCACTGATGTATCTACTTGCATCAAGGCCTGATATCCAATTCTCAGTATGTCTATGTACCAGATATCAATCTGACCCAAGAGAATCACACATCACTGCTGTGAAAAGGATATTCAGGTACCTGAAAGGTACTCCAAACCTTGGATTATATTATTCAAAATGCTCAGGCCTTGATCTTAAAGGATACTCATACTCTGACTATGCTGGATGCAACATGGACAGAAAAAGCACCTCAGGCTCTTGCCAAATTCTTGGTGGGAAACTAGTCTGTTGGAGTGCTAAGAAGCAACAATCAGTTGCCTTGTCCTCAGCTGAGGCTGAATATGTTGCAGCAGCTAGTTGTTGTGCAAATGTACTCTGGATGAAAAGTCAACTCAGTGACTATGGAATTCAGTATAAGATGGTACCCATCTTTTGTGATAACACAAGTGCAATTGCAATCTCAAACAACCCTGTTCTTCATCAGAGAACAAAATACATTGATATCAGATATCATTTCATCAGGGACCATATCATGAATGGTGACATTGAATTACACTTCATCCCTACTGAATATCAGTTAGCTGATATCTTCACCAAACCTTTGGATGAACCAACTTTCATAAGGCTGAAAGCTGAATTAGGAATGTTGGATATAGAGAATCAGTCCACTGATTGATTCCTTCCAACTGAAGTGTAAATTCTTAAAACCTCAGGTCCCTGACTCAATGTGTACATCAATGAAAACAAATCACTGAATCCTCAACCTCAGGAACTAAACCCAAGTTCCTGAAATCTTTAGGGTTCAGGAACTAAACCCAATTTCCTGAATCCTTGTAGCTCAAGAATCATTCCATATTCCTGAATCATCAGTGACTAATCCCAAGTCCTTGAAAAACCATCACTGAATGAAAAGTCATTCAGGGCCCTGAAAAGAGACATTAAATACTGACTTAAATGCTCTAAGTATCTAGTTAGTAAATGTCCGAGGTTGGTAACTGAACTCATATTTAATTTAAGAATATTTGTTCTTTTTGCCTTTCTGGCTTCCACCTCTAGGCCACCACATTCCCACTTGGCATTAAATGCCTCTACAATCACATTACAGATATGTGATGACTCATCTCTGCAAATTACACTTTTGCAGAACTGCTCAACTGTTCACCTTGACTGTTGCGCCAAACCAGGAAAGTGGAGTGTTGGCATTAAATGCGGATCCCAAAACATTTTATTCAAAATAGTTTCCAATAATTCTTTTTGAATAAATTAAAACCGCTCAAATGCCTAAAACACCCCCATCTCCACTTTCCTATAAATACCCCAACCAAAAGAAACACACACACGTTTTTATAGAATCTTAAGCAAAACTCTGCCATTTTTAATTCTCAAAAACAAATTGTGTGTGTATTCTTAAGCTTTAGAAACCCAGAAACCTTAGTCAAACCCAGACTTACCCACAAATGGCTTCTTCTAAAGCTATAGCATACGCCCCCAATGTGGAATTCCTCACTGGGGACGTTGACCTAACAAAGAATAATGTGGTAGGAAATTTCTCTTATCCACAAAACTACCCAGCCTACAAGAACGTTATGAAATTTCTTCGTAATTGTTTTCTTGCAAAGGCTTTCACCCACACCCCCTCAGTCATCTACCATGACTATTTGAGGGAATTCTGGTGCACGGCTGTGGCTACCAGCCCCAAAGACACCAAAGAGTCAATCATCACCTTCACGGTGATGAATGGGAGCAGAACCCTCTCTTTTGACTACTCAACCTTCATCAAAGCCACAGGCCTTGACTTTGCTGAAGCGTTTGCACCCAACCCTACTGATCAGGACATAAAGAATGAACTGATCTTTTTAGCACCCCATGACCCCAGACGTCCTACAACGTCTGCTGGAGGCTTATTGGAGAAAGCTCCAGTAGTTAAAACATGGTTCAATCCTAGCTGGAGGATACTGATGACATTTGTCATTCAGGTCCTGGGTGGAAATAAATCCTCTACGGAACAATTGAACTCATCACAACAATTGATGATGTTCAGTCTCCTTGAGGGTACAAAAATTGACATCGGAGGAATAATCTTCCGAGACCTTGTTTCCAAGCTCTCAGGAAAGCATAGGCAAAGGCATATGTCCTACCCTAGAGTTGTTTCCTGTGTGCTTCAGGACCTACTTGGTTCTGACTACGTGAGGCCTGACGCAGAAGGTACGAAGCCTGACGTCCTGCACAAGTCAAACTTCACTAGTGGCATCAGTGAGGTGACAAATATTGCCCTGACTGAATACATGCAATCAGTCATTTAGGGTAAAGACGCTGTCTCACCAGTTCCTTCACCGACCAAAAAGGTGAAGAAGACAAAGAAGGGTCAGTCCAGCCAGGTGGTTAGACCCAAGCCACTCGCCACTGAGACTGATCCTCAAAACCAACTAAACCTTAAAAAGAGGTTGAAAAAGGCCGAGACCTTTGAGATACCCATTTCTGAGACCCTCTTGACCTCAAAACAAAGGCCAACGAAGGTCACTGAGCAATCATCCTCAGTGACCTCGGGCACACCCTTTCCACATGGTTCAACTGACATAAACAAGTCAGAGGGATCAGGAAGCATTCCCCCTCACATCCCGATGAAGGTACTGATAAATCACAATCAGTGCCCAAGGGAGGAAAGGGTCCTGAATCCTCGGTAGGGCAGCACCACCCTACTGGGAAGAGGACCCACACCCCCTCACATCCCGATGAAGGAACTGTCAAAAAACAATCAGTTCCCAAGGGAGGAAAGGGTTCTAAATCCTCGGTAAGGCAGCATTACCTTACTGAGAAGGGGACCCACAAACATTCACATTCCATTAACGTTCCTGAGCAATTACCCTCAGGATCTCAGGGAGAAAAGGACCCTAAATCCCCAAAAGGACAGCACAATCCTGATGGGAAGGGGGTCCACCAACTTTCACAATCAGTACCTAGTGATACCACTGGAAAACACCCATCAGTGGTTGAAGGTGCTAAGGGGGACAAAGACTCAGAGGGAAAGAAACAACCCGCTGATATGGAACCCATAAACCCCTCAGGCGGTCCGACTCTCTCAGGAACTGCCCCCAAAAGCCAGGCTGGTATTACCCCAGTTATTATGGCTAGTCAGGCTGAGCAAACCCACTCAGTTATTATGACAACGGGGTCAGGACCTGGCCAAACCAAAGGCGAGTCTTTTTATAAAGAGGAGCCGGTTGAATTTTTGGGTATTGAGTCCATGGGGGACTTTCAGGCTCTTATTAAGTCTGATGAAGAGCTCAAGGAAGAGAGTGAAGAGGAAATGTTTGAGGCAGGTGAGGATATGGAAACTGATGAACAACCTGAACAATCACATCAGTCATCTCCAAACCAAAGTGAAGAGTCCGGTTCTCAATCTTCTGATTCTTCTGATACTGGAGACATCCTCAAAAAGTATGATGACTCTCTTCCCCTCACTGAAAGAAAATTGGTCAAGTTTCTACTCAAGACCAATAGAGCTCTTTACACTGGTCTCACTGAAGAGATGTTCGATCATCACACTGAAGCTGCTGTTCACTATGCCAACCTAAAGGCAGATGTTGAAAGTTATCATGATGATGTGAACAAAATACATTCTGACACCAATAACTCCCTGACAGCTATTGATCTTCATCTCAGGAAGTTCAATATTACTCTTGAAGGCATCACCAAAAGCCTTGGAACTATTCAAACAGCTGTCAAGGATGACCCGGAACTCAACAAGAAGGTCTTTCAGGCTGTTGAGACTTACCAGAAGCATTCAGCTGAATTCAGTGATCTTCTCAGCTTACTGAAGGGTTCTAATATTCAGGGTCTTAGCTCTTCATTGGACTCAATCAGGACTTCTTTGGGTCTTCAGGAAAAACATCTGGGTACTTGGGCACAATCTTCAACATCCTTGGCATGGTCTCTTGGGTCAAGGATGTCAGGCATCGAAGCTTCTCAGGCATCTCTTGCGGATAAGATCTTAACTCTTCAGCAAGACACCTCGGACATCAAATCAATGATGACTGAGATCTATCAGGCCTTCAAGGGTCCTGCTGCTCCAGTGGCTCCAACTCTTGCTATCACCATGGCTCAAGCAACAGTTGAGGGGGAGAAAGACACTGGAGTCCCTGAAGCTTCCACAAGCCAGCAACCTCCTTCTCCTCCTTCTCACACTGAAGGGGAGATTCCTGAAGCTTCTTCCACCCATCAGGATAAAAGCAAAGGCATCCTCACTGATCCTGAGCCTCAACCGGCACCAATCTTGGTAGCAAAGGATCCTGAATCACCAGCCAGGATCCCTTATGATATTGATGGAGTTCTTCACCACTTCTCAGCTGATGAACTCAGTGCTTACCTGGAGGAAGAGGAAGCAAAGAAGAAGTTAAAGGAGGAAGAAAAGGTGAGCAAGCCTGCTATTATCAAGGTTGTTCATGAAGAGGCTGAGAAGATTGGTCTTAAGGCTAAGGATCTTTCAGGAAGAGAGGGTGGTATGACTTTTGTAAAAGCTCAGACTGAGGAGATGATCACTCTCAGGAAGAAAAGGGAGGAAAGGAATAAAAGGGCTGAAGAGATCAGGCAGAACAGGATTAAGAAATATCAGTGGTATATGACTAACAAGTTGAAGCCAGAACCAATCACTGATGTTCATATTCATCGAAACACCAATCCTGCCACTGTAACTATCTACAGAGGTGCTGACATGAGAAACTTTGATGTTCATACCCCCTTCAGATTCGCTGACTTTGGGATCACAGAATTGGATGAGTTGGGTCCATTAATAGCAAAGAAATCAAATGTTGTAGTCCCTAGTATGATGAAGTCCTTAAGTTTGAGGTACGAAAGATTGGCAGCTGCACCTCAGGAACTTGGCACTCCATCTCTTCTTCCTGATTCAGCACAACCAGCTCCCTCTCAGTCTTCTTCAAGAAAAAGAAAGAAGATTGAAGCTGAACCTGAGATCAAGGTTCCTGGTCTTGACTGCAATAGGGCTCTCCCTGAAGGTGTTCCTTTCAGGAACAATGTGGTCATTGAACAACCTGAAAGAGGTTTGTTCTTCATTGATGAGTTTGGAGACAAAGCCTTCCAGAGGTGGAGTGATATCGATTTGTCAGGGATCAAAGCTATGCTTGGTTTTCTAATGATGGCCTCTCCACTCAAGAGTCCTGAAAATGTGAAGTTTTGTCAAGATCTGAAAAGGAAAATCCATGAGCATCCTGACCAACAAGAGCTGCAGTCAAAGAAGCCCAAGCTTGAAGCCCTTGGTATTAAGTTGAACTGATGAATCTGCCTGACTACCACCACCACCACCACCTTTTTTGTACTTAGTTTGTTAGGACTTGTAATGATATTAATAAGATGATGTTTTTATTATTTCAGTGTCCTTATTTACATTCTAGTACATTCAGTATGAGTAGAAGTCGTTAGCTCACTCATAACTGATCATAACACTTAGGAATAATTTATATCCAAATAGGGGGAGATTGTTCGGTCAAGAAAAACCCAAGAATACTTAAAACATGATTTGGACACAAATTAACTAAGTGTTAACTTAAACCGAGAATAATTCAAGTCACTGAGAGAACAGCCTCTCAGTGAGTCATCTTCAGGATGCTTAAGGCGAATTCAAGTAGAAGGATTCACTACTCAGGAAGGCGGTACTCCCTGATGTAGCACTTAAGCCAAAGAAGAAGATGATGGTTCAGTAAGCGTTTGACAAGAACTTACTGAACCCCAGTCTCCTCAACAACAATGAAATAATTAAGAGTGATAACTGAGAAGCGTGTCCTGAAGAACTAAGTGCCTGAGAAGAAAGGCAGAAATATCTAGGAAGGATTTAAGATAAGATCAAATCTTATCTTGTCAGGAAGAAATCCTTCCTAAGACGGCTTAAAGTCTTGGAGTGTCAGACCAACCACTTCTAAAGACTTAATAGGCCATTTCTATTGGTTCTTGGAAATGACAATTACTGTTGTAATTGTCAGACACGCTTGCTCAACAATTTGTAATATTTTAATTACTTTTACTCAGTTTACTTGTGTATAAATAGATTGAGAAGGAGAGAAGTTGAGTGTGTTTTGTACAATGAAAGCTTAGTCTTTTGCAAAACAACTTCTCTCCTATAAAGAGTAACGCATCCCTGAGATAGCTCAGTGAGGTCGCATTGTTACCACTCAAGCAAAACTTGAGTTTAGATAGGAGACACCACCATACCTTGTCTATTCAATCCCAAGTGTTTGTTCCGCAAAACACTTGGGTATAGATTCTTTGATTCATTTCTAATAAGAATTTAAATGTTGAAAATTACCCTGAGTTTTTATATTCACGTTTTATAACTGTTAGAATTAATCATAACATTGTATTAGTCATAAACACAAATAGATTAACTTTCTAGTTAACTCTAAGCGTGTAAGGGACCAACATATATCCTAACAACCCTTGTAGGGGGTGTTCTAATGATTGGGTACTGTCGCCGTCTGTACTGTCTGCTTCACGGGTTGTATAATTTGACCAAAATAGGGGGGTCCAGGTGTTACACTATTACTATAGTAACCCCCTAGTACTACAAAGGAGGCACCCCCTAGTGGGTAGCCGTCCTTTTTGTTCCTTTATTATTTTTTTTTAATGTTTATTTTGTGTAATGTTTATTTTGTGTAATGTTTTTTTGTACACGTTAACGTTAACACATTAAACAACTACAATGTATTCGTCTGACGTGTTTCTATTTAATTAACACATTAAACAATAACACGTTAACGTTAACACATTAAAAAACTACAAAAACAACTGTTATTATTCAATTAAACAAGAACATTAACACATTATTTAAAAACAACAACACCTACTACATGTGAAGATTATTTATGTCATCTAAAAGCTCATGGAGCATTGCACCCGACTGACATGCATGATCCTCAAGATTCCTTGCCAATTCCAGTGATGCCTCGAGCGTCTTTATTCTTGTCATCAACATCTTGTTTCTTGTTTCAAGCTGGTCAATCTTATTAGCTTGCTTGTCAATTTTATTATCTTTAGCTACGCAGTTTGAGCACTGCGTTGAAGAAGAGGCTTGACTAAAGTACTTCTTTTGAAACGCATCCTTCCACATAAAGTACCGACACCCATAGTCATCTGTTCCTAGCTGTTACATGTTAAGAAAATAATAAGAAATGTATTATTAACAAACAAATAATTTACATAACTAAGCAAACGTATGATTATTTACCACTGAAAGAGGACATGCATAATACGGTTGACCATAACTAGTGTCTTTACGGGATATCCTCTCTATAATCAATCCTCTTTGACAGCGACACAAGAAAGGATTATTTTGTTCCACCTGGCCAAAGAATTAATTCAAATAATACAAACAGTTATTTACAACATAAATCAGTAATGTATTTGTGAAAACGTAGAGGGGGGGGGGGGGGTGAATACGTTTACCGTTTTAAAACTTAAAACTTGTTGTATCAAATTTCCAATTTGGCTTGTTCTAATATGAAAGCTGTCTGTTGTAGTTTATGTCTACCAAGTTGTCACACAAATATTATCAACTAATCACAACACAAGCAATCACATAATGCAAACATAAAAGTAAAGAGATAAGTAAAAGAAAGCGCAAACCGAACACGATGATTTATAGTGGTTCGGTCACGGAGCTCCTCTCCGCCCTAATCCACTCCCCGAGTACCCAACTCGAGAGTTACTTCACTAGATCAACAAGCTCCCTTTCTTAGGCGGAGAAAACCTTTACACGTTGCTTACTTCCTTTTCCGGTACTAAGCTAAACACCGAGTTCTAGTTTAAGGTAGAACCAACCTAACGTCGCTTACTTCCTTTTCCGGTACTAAGCTAAACACCGGGTTCTATTTCAAGGTAGAACCAACCTAACGTCGCCTATACAATTACCGACACTAAGCTAGATGTCGAGTTCTTTACAAGGGTTCAACCACTCCCGACACTCTTTGTGTTTTGAGGACTAAAACACTAACCACACTCACTGATACAAATGATGTTTACAATGATCCATGACATATATGTTCAATGGATATAAATGACTAATCTATATAAACTTCTTGAATAAGAAGTCTTCAATCATTGAGGATGTCAAGTACTCTTGAATCTTCATATGTTGGAATGCTATGGTGGATAATGACTTCAAGATCTTCTAACCTTCTTGGTGGATCAGGAAGTATGCTATGGATGATGTCTCATGATCTTGAGCTTGCTTCACAGGATCATTAACAATGTATGCTTACAACATAATGAAAGTTAGTAACATTATGATCATTATGTAAATGGTGATTAATGTATGAATCTACATGTTTTGCTACTGATCTAAGTGTGTGAAATAATAAAGGGAATGTGTGTTCTAGTTGGATGAAACTATGGGTAAACAATGGGCTTCTATTTATAGGGAAACTGAGTGAACAGTTGGCTCCGGCGGATCCGGCGGATCCCAAAAATTGGATCCGTCTTTGTAATCGTTTGGATCCGTCAAATCAGGACAACTAAGAGATTTCCAAATCTTGCACAATCTTTCCATATCTTTGTCAAGTCATTTCAAGATCTTTCAAAGTCAACTTAGTAGCTTAAAGATCTATACAAAATATTACCTAAATCTTTCCATATCTATGTCAAGTCATTTCAAGATCTTTCCATATCTACCAAAGTCAACTTTGTTACTTAAGAATCTTTCCAAAATATATTTCAAATCTTCCTAAGATTTTCTAATGATGTATGCAATGATGTCATCCTAATATTTAACTAATAAAGTTTTCATTTTAAGAAATAAACATGTAAACTTGTATATGTTGTTCTTCCTAGTAAACTTGTAATGTGTAACATGTATCCTAGTGATCATGTAACATGTATATGCTAGCTTTAACTAATATATGTTTGTAAAATGAGGTTCTAAGTAGAATGATTGACCTAACCGTATTTTAAACATTCTAAATGGTTTGTTAAGGGTTTGATCATAATGCCACATAACAAACATGTACGAACCTGTGTTGTATCATACGAGGACTCGAGAGGTGTTGAATGTATGTTGAGACAAGATATGATTACAAGTAACTTGTACATTTTACGCTATGTATCAAGTTACATGTTTGTCATCAATCAAAACAAACGAGACTGCTTACACTAACAATCTCCCCAACGAGACTGTTTGCACTAACAATCTCCCCCTTTTTGATGATGACAAAATATGTAAACGTGATAGAAAGTAAAATGTAAAAAGTTACTTGTGTCCGTACTACCTTTAATATTACCTTCTCCATTTACACCTTTCTCAACTCTTCTAGCCTATTACTTTCTCCGTTTACACCTTTCTCCCCCTTTTTTCGAAGCAAAAAGGGTGTGTCCTTGGAGTTAACTTCATTTCTCCCCGAAATGGCGAGCTTGCATCATCCCTAGTGAAGTTAAATAGACTACTCCAATCTCCTATGGTTGTTGCGTCCCCTAGGTTGTTAGCGGATCCATGGATCAAACTAGACTCTTAACCTACATCAAGGTTAGTGGTGTGCAACATAAAAAAATATATATATGAAAAATGCATGATGAATGAAATGCATATAATGCGTAGCGGAATGTGATTATGAGAAATTTGAAGCTCCCCCTTGATTTATACTCCCCCTAAATGGAGTGACAAGGATATGATGTATGATGATGCATGATCCTACAAAACAAATAGTTAGACTATAATATGCTCCCCCTTGATGTATACTCCTCATTGCTAGAGTACCAACGTATACGGTTCAAGGATGAGAAATGCCAAAAATGATGAGTTAGTATATGATATACTCCCCCTCGATCTATACTCCCCGTTGCTAGGGTACCGACGTATATGATCCAAGGATGAAGAATCCTACAAAATAAAGGTTAGTATAAAACAATATTTGTCCAAGGACAAGTATGTGATATACACCAATGCGTATATAAGATGCATCTTAAAAAATGCTTGACAAAAACTCCCCCTTGCTCTAGGACGTCAAGATAAACCTATAAAAGAAGAAAAATAATTGATGCAAACTTCATCCTATGATGAGTAAGCTATAAACGATCGAGCGTATATGATGATGAACCTACAATGAAATGGTTAGTGCAATATATTTTATCTCAAGGAAAAATATTATGCAACATATCAATAATCTAATCACAAACAACTTGCCAATTGTGATTGTCTAATCAAAGAAAAAATATGATGCAGCATACCAATTGTGATATCAATCGTGATTGTCTAGTAAACCATGTTATAAAGAGTGTAATCTTCTAATAAGAATTACATTTACAAGAATATACTCCTACAAAACAATGCCTATGAGGAGGATATGAGTGATCCTAGTGTTGGTGTTAGTTTACTAGTGATAACTTAATAACTAAATATTGATGCAAGTAAGTTTTTCGCTAATCCATGGGGTTGATGATTAGTGAAAGAGGTGATGGAAGGTGGTGGTTATAATGAATGCAATGAATTCAGAAACTCTAATGTATAGCAAATGCTATAAGAGTATTATCATCTACCAAAGATGATGAATCGTGCCATAGTAAATGCTCGAATGGAAATAAGAGGAAGTGAAGACAATGATTACTTAGGAATAGAGATTCCATATGCAACAATTAGAAATACTAGATACCTATATGCGGATGAAAATGACATCATATGATGAGAGTGTTGATTGGACTAACGTGTTGAGAGTGATGGTTCTGTTTGCACTGACAATAACGTGCTTGATATGAATCAAAAAATGAAAAGGATGAGATCCTATGGTGGTGTTCCTAGACAATGAAGGATATGAAAGTAAATCCTAGACTCGGTTGTGAGAGGGTTGTCTGTTTTAAAAAGGTTGAAAACTGAGCCTAGTACCCGCGGATTGGGCGGAACCAAACTTTTGGTTCCGTCCGTCTTATCCAAGGGTTCTGTGAGACCAGAATAGGTTTGGTCATGTTTTGTCATTTTTGATCAAACGAAGGTTCATGCTAAGGTCTATTTATTTATAACTACTGATTTGGTTTCACTAATCCTAGTCAAAGTCTAAAGAGACTTAATGGTTTACGTTTAAGAGGTTTGTCAAACACATGATGTGTTTTTCACTTGACGAGGTATTGGTACAAGACTGTGATGTTGGGTTAAGAGGGTTTGACACACTTGTGATTGTGTGAACTGATTTCAAATGAATGGTGTGAACCTACATGTCGGTATTTAAGGATCTAAGAGATATGTGTACTGTATTGACTTACGAATGACAATGCAAGCGATGAGCTTAGCAATGTTTTTGCGGATGTTGTTTAGCATACTAAGAACTTCATCCTCGAAGTTATGTAGCTCTTCTCTATCAATGCAAGATGATCGCACGATGAGGCATGTGGTTTCCTCATGGAAGGTGTATTGTTATAACTAAAGGATGTTGGAGATGTTGTTAGGAAAGCGGAAGCAACAATATGATTTAGAGAGAGGTATGTTGAAAGATATCCAAACACAAATTTCAAACCTCTAAAACTTAATCCTATTAGCTTTTAAAGCTATATGCAAGAAAATGGATCCCATAAACATATTACTAATCTAAGTAGCAATAATGAGAGAATAATTATGTAAGATGAGCATAACAAAGAGAAATAACAAATAGTTTGTTATCAACCTTAAAGGCAAAAGTCTTAATGACAAAAGATGTGAATATCATAAGACAACATCTTATAAAAACAAATAATCTACTACTAGACACAAAGTTACCACATAGCATCAAGACAAATAATCATAGCATGACATTGTTTAAGATACTACATTGTAAAATTGTTTTGAAGTTAGGATTAGTCACTCAAGCATACTTACTCATTAATTTACATAATGATCTATGTGATTAACGACTTCTAAATGTTTATCATACCAAAAACACTTAGACACATTATATGTGCATACATGGCAAACAAATATTGTGACAAAATCATAAAAGAATTAAAACAACAGGTTCATGTAAACACTTCTAACATTTTGGAAGCATGCATCATTTAGACTATCCTACTGGAAAGCTTAATGAATGTCAACTAAAGACATGAGCTATCTAACACCATGTACTAAAAATAACATATCATAAGTTAACAAGAACCAAGTTAAACTTGTGAGATATTATATAACAAGTATCATGCGAATCATGTTAACATCTAGTAGCATGAAACATATAAAAGCATGTAGACAAAACCTTTCGAAGGTTTACACATTTGACTATTAATCAAATAATTATTATGATAACGTCAAGACACTTAATCATATCAAACACATAACATGTAATCAACACATATATATGCAATGCAAGTGATTTTACTAAGAAAAATCACATCTACTACTTGACAAGATAATTCACCAATACATGACTTAATGATACTCAACTATTTCTATTAAAAACTAAGGTGATGAAGATGTCATAATATACACGGAAATTTGACAAATATGTGTCAACAGATTTTAATCATTGTGTTTGGAATCTGAGGTTGAATGATCTAAAGGGTGACATCCTTTGAGTTGAGTTTAAGTATGTGTTATGCAAGTGATTTGATCATCTAAGATCAAGGGATGTGTTTGTGTGTGGTAATGGAATATGATAAGAACGTTTTCAAGAAAGTTCTTTGGAACAAGAATCTAAGTAAAGTTACCAACTTTAATAGATCTTGTGTGTGTTTAAAATTTGAGTAAGGCTTGTTTATGACATATGCTTGAAAGGGGATAGATACATAAAGTATCTTTCAACAAGTAAGATTATCATACTTATGAAAACAAATATGACACGATGAGGGGGAAGCTCTAGTTCATAGAACTTGCAGATGTTTGTTTAAGATCGTTTACCTAATGAGGTGTAATGAAATTTCTTGTAACATAACCATTCATGTTGCAAAGAGAAAATAATATATATGAAAACTAAACATATAATGTTTTTCCGAAACATCATGTTTTCCTAAATAACGATATGAACTCAAAGGTTTGAGTTGGAATTTACTAGATGGTGACACGAGGAATTCACTTGAGTTTCTTATGTATACTTTTCAAGAGTCATTGTTACTTGGGGTGCATGAGGTTGTAATTGAGATTTAGCATTTTAACATATGTTGTTAAAATATTGATTTGAGGTTAAATGAAACTTATGCAGAGGTTTGATCACAAAGTATTACCAATACTTTGATGACTTGTTGACTTGTGAAAGTTGTACTACTTAAATCTAGTAGACAATGATAAACATTGAATGTGAACATCATGCTCATTTGAAGGTTCTAATCCTATAGGTGGTAAAGTATGGTTGAATATGTTTAACGCATACTTGATTTGATATGAGTGTTTGGACTAACGACTTTTTAAGTAATGCATTCAATGATGGTAAGGATAGTGGTGTTGTAGGGATTTGTTGAACTATGGACAAGGATGAAGACTAATTCTTATGATCCATTGGTTGGTATAACTAGTGGTTGATTTAAAGCTTAAGGCCTGAGACATATTACAAAAGTGAATGCGATGTGATGATGGTGGAAGTACAAGTATACTTAGGTTACATGGATGTTGAAGGTGACAAGAATGGATACTGATTCTTGTGGTTTACTAGTGGATGAAGTGATTAGTTTTGTTTGTGACACATAGGAGCTGAATGTGATGGGATGAAGAACAAATGTTCTAGTTATCATAGGATAAGTGTTTTAACATACGTTGTTAAAATACTTGGGAGTTGATTGTTTCGGATATGACTTTTAATGACTACAATCGTAAGTAAGATATACTTGAATATTTCGGATGAAATACTTAAGTTATCAATCCTACTTTGAGAAAAGGATGACAAGACTTGATAATTACATCTTTGAGTTATGACTCGATGTAAATTGTCTTGAAGGATGACATGTTAACCAAGTGAGGCAACATTCGTGAATACAAGATAATATCAGTCGTGAGTCGGGTTTGTAATTTGTGATATATTTGCAAACAGTGAGTCTGGATTAGTTTGGAAGTTGTCAATTTACAAATCAAGCTAGTGAATGAGTAAAGGACGGGAGGATGCAGTGAATGTGTGTAATGATCACAAATACTCAGTGGTTTACCGAAAAGGTACCTTGGAGCATTTTTATGAAATTTGAAACTGTGATTAGATATGATTATCCTATTTGGTGTTTGGTGAGATGTCCTAATCTTTATTTGAGTGAACATCAGTAATAAGAATCCTAAGAACTAGAATCAATAATTTAAGGATCGGGATTAGTCGGGAATTTTGAAAAAGTTACTGTTGAGACTGACGGATCCAATCGAAAACAAGTGCGGATCCCATATTTGGGTTCCACAGAATCCGCAGGGTGAGGAATGGCGGAGCCAAAGTGTATAACAGACGGAACCAAAATTTGGGATCCGTCATATCCGCCATGTGGAAGTTCTAATTCTTAACAGAGAGATATGCATATTTTACGTTACTCGCTCAAATCCCAGAAGTTCTCCTAAAACATATGTAACAACTAATATATGATGGAATGAAACTAAAAACACAAGTTCTAACTTACGTTTACACATGAATTAATTTGATGATAATAACTTACCATAAAAGTGGTTAAGCCAAACGGTGGCTTAAACATGGAAAATTGATAACAACGTGTGTTATCATCCTGCATGACATGGTTAGTACACATAAAAGTTTTAACAACAAGATAATATCCTAAAGGCATAACAATTCAACATACCATAGTTTCAAATTGTTTGTACCAAACACTCTTTTTCAAAGTTAGTATATGTTTACACGTTTTAACACTAGAGCAAGAGTTTGTGCAAGACAATACTATTCAAGACACTAAACTAGTTACACTTAGTTCTCATTCCTAAGCAAGTTATGCAAGGTTTTCACATAACATATGCAAACAAAAATATCTAAAACAAACACAGTTTATCAACTTAGTGTACAAGATCTAGCAAAAGACCTATTGTGCATCAAACAAGCAATTGCTAAACAAGCAAATAATTGTCATGGCAAAACACTTATGTATATCCTATCAACAAATGCAATCACAATTACCAACAGACAAATCACATGTATGCAAATAACTTAGAACAGATAGTCACATAGCATGGCATAAGTGAAAAGATACTTTTCGTCACTTTGCGTTTAAATATGACGATGTATGCCAAGCTTGATTTGTTTCCTTTATATTACCAAATTCTTTAGTTTCAATAGAAATCATATCAATGTTTAAAGGATACCAACTTACATTGCTCGACTCAAAAATTTAAGTTACTGTGTCAAAATAAAACTAAATATTTTGGACAGGTTTTACCTTTTGATTTGTTTTACCTATTTCAATTTAGATTCAGGCCATGATATTATTTTTAAATGAAAATATACTTAATTCCCTTCAAAATAATAGGTGGCAGACTCCTACGGACTTACGGTTAATTAGTTATGATTTTTTGAAATTTGACAAAAACTGTACACTGAACAGACGGATCTGGCGGATCCTTTTTGAGGGATCCGCCCTTTGTGTGATTTGGATCTGCCGGGACCTGTACCAGATTCACCTAAACTCGTATTTTGACATAAGGAAAACGTGTAGGACTTGCTAGACTTAATATTAAAATATATTACACATATTTAACAACATTTCTAATTATGTGACTTATCTAAACATTTACGAAGAGATTTTTCAACTACCTTAATAGCTATTCCAAACGCTCCTTTAAAACCCGTGTTTTTCGTAAATTAGCTTTACACACACAATTTGACACTTAATCTTTTTAAGAAATCTTTTCTCTTGATTTTTCAAAGACATCTTCAAGCTTGTATACAAAGTAATATTTAACAACAAAATTTCTAAGTATACTTTGCGAAACATTTTTTATATTACATTCTGCTTCAATGGTAATTTGATACATGGATCGTACTTCATTTTAAAAACCATTTGTTTTGAAAATGAGAGCCACGTGTCTCTGATACCAATTGTGAAAACGTAGAGGGGGGGGGGGGTGAATACGTTTACCGTTTTAAAACTTAAAACTTGTTGTATCAAATTTCTAATTTGGCTTGTTCTAATATGAAAGCTGTCTGTTGTAGTTTATGTCTACCAAATTGTCACACAAATATTATCAACTAATCACAACACAAGCAATCACATAATGCACACATAAAAGTAAAGAGATAAGTAAAAGAAAGCACAAACCGAACACGATGATTTATAGTGGTTCGGTCACGGAGCTCCTCTCCGCCCTACTCCACTCCCCGAGTACCCAACTCGAGAGTTACTTCACTAGATCAACAAGCTCCCTTTCTTAGGCGGAGAAAACCTTTACACGTCGCTTACTTCCTTTTCCGGTACTAAGCTAAACACCGAGTTCTAGTTTAAGGTAGAACCAACCTAACGTCGCTTACTTCCTTTTCCGGTACTAAGCTAAACACCGGGTTCTATTTCAAGGCAGAACCAACCTAACGTCGCCTATACAATTACCGACACTAAGCTAGATGTCGAGTTCTTTACAAGGGTTCAACCACTCCCGACACTTTTTGTGTTTTGAGGACTAAAACACTAACCACACTCACTGATACAAATGATGTTTACAATGATCCATGACATATATGTTCAATGGATATAAATGACTAATCTATATGAACTTCTTGAATAAGAAGTCTTCAATCATTGAGGATGTCAAGTACTCTTGAATCTTCATATGTTGGAATGCTATGGTGGATAATGACTTCAAGATCTTCTAACCTTCTTGGTGGATCAGGAAGTATGCTATGGATGATGTCTCATGATCTTGAGCTTGCTTCACAGGATCATTAACAATGTATGCTTACAACATGATGAAAGTTAGTAACATTATGATCATTATGTAAAGGGTGATTAATGTATGAATCTACATGGTTTGCTACTGATCTAAGTGTGTGAAATGAGTGAGGGAATTTGTGTTCTAATTGGATGAAACTATGGGTAAACAATGGGCTTCTATTTATAGGGAAACTGAGTGAACAGTTGGCGGATCCGGCGGATCCCAAAAATTGGATCCGTCTTTGTAATCGTTTGGATCCGTCAAATCAGGACAACTAAGAGATTTCCAAATCTTGCACAATCTTTCCATATCTTTGTCAAGTCATTTCAAGATCTTTCAAAGTCAACTTAGTAGCTTAAATATCTATACAAAATATTACCTAAATCTTTCCATATCTATGTCAAGTCATTTCAAGATCTTTCCAAGATCTTTCCATATCTACCAAAGTCAACTTTGTTACTTAAGAATCTTTCCAAAATATATTTCAAATCTTCCTAAGATTTTCTAATGATGTATGCAATGATGTCATCCTAATATTTAACTAATAAAGTTTCCATTTTAAGAAATAAACATGTAAACTTGTATATGTTGTTCTTCCTAGTAAACTTGTAATGTGTAACATGTATCCTAGTGATCATGTAACATGTATATGCTAGCTTTAACTAATATATGTTTGTAAAATGAGGTTCTAAGTAGAATGATTGACCTAACCGTATTTTAAACATTCTAAATGGTTTGTTAAGGGTTTGATCATAATGCCACATAACAAACATGTACGAACCGATGTTGTATCATACGAGGACTCGAGAGGTGTTGAATGTATGTTGAGACAAGATATGATTACAAGTAACTTGTACATTTTACGCTATGTATCAAGTTACATGTTTGTCATCAATCAAAACAAACGAGACTGCTTACACTAACAATCTCCCCAACGAGACTGTTTGCATTAACAGTATTGTTAATTTAGATCTTTTTAGGGTTTCTGATGTTGGTAAGGCTTATGCTGGTGCTTTTTTTAGATTTTTTTAGGGGTTTATGTTGTTTCTGATGTTGGTAAGTGTGATGTTGGTGCTTTTTTTAGATCTTATGTTGTTTCTGATGTTGGTAAGGCTTATGTTGGTGCTTTTTTTAGATTTTTTTAGGGGTTTATGTTGTTTCTGATGTTGGTAAGTCTGATGTTGGTGCTTTTTTAAGGGCTTTTTTAGGGGCTTATGTTGGTTCTGATGTTGGTGCTTTTTTTAGATCTTTTTAGAATAGATCTAAAAAGATCTAAACTAGACCCATTTTTAGATCTAACCCCGCGTGATGCTTGGTTCTGATGGTGGTTAGATCTAAAAAAAGGGTCTAGTTAGCAGTTTCACAATAAGCAGTTCATATAATTGTGTTATTCTAGCACCCCCTATATGTTGGTTCTGATGGTTAACATGGGCTTGGTTAACATCACTGGAAATTTCCTTTGTAATACTAGGGGGTGCTTGGTTAACATGGGCCATTGGTTTATGTTGGTTCTGATGGTTTATGTTGGTTCTGATGGTTAGTTGGTTCTGATGGTTTATGTTGGTTCTGATGGTGCTTATTGTGAAACTGCTTATTTGAAAGTGCTTGTTGTGAAAGTGCTTGTTGTGAAAGTGCTTGTTGTGAAACTGCTTGTTGTGAAACTGCTTATGTTTAACTGCTTATGTGAACCTGGTGTTTATCACAGACTTTAAGCAGTTTTTTATCTTGTTGAAACTATAAGCAGTTTATGATCTAATAGCAGTTTTGATGGCAATGATGATTTAAAAAAAAAAAAAAAAAAACCTGTCGATTGGTGTGGCATAACCGAATGGACGACAAAACTTTTTCAACCTTCAAATTTGCAGCCATATGAGTAAAAAAAAATAATCTGAGCCATCTTATGTTTAACTGCTTATGTGAAACTGCTTATTTGAAACTACTAAAATTTGAAACTCATTTAATTTTTGAAAGTAATAGCGTAAAATGATACCTCGTTCGTGTAAAACGGTGATGAATTCATCGTAGAACGGCTTATGTTTGAAACTGCTTTTGTTGTGAAACTGCTTGTTGTGAAACCTGATGTTGTGAAACTGCTTGTTGTGAATCTGTTTTTAAGTGAAACTGCTTTTAAGTGAAACTGCTTATTGTGCTTGTTGTGAAAGTGCTTGTTATTGTGAAACTGCTTATTTTAAAAGTGCTTATTGTGAAACTGCTTTTGTTGTGAAACTGCTTTGTGCTTTGTTGTGAAAGTGCTTGTTATTGAAACTGCTTGTTGTGAACTTGTGAAGCTCGTGTTTATAATCAAAAGAAAAAGAATTAAATGTCGTTTCCAAATGTATTAAAGGCTGGCAAGACTACTGGATTGTTACTTTGAATAAAAAAGTAACTTAGACAAACCCGTGAAACAAACCCGTGAAGTTTTTGTAAGGACTGGACTACCCAAATGTACTAAGGACTGGACTATCTTTAAAAAAAAAAAAAAAAAAAAAAAAAAAAAACTTTGACAAAAAATTTGTAAGAAAATAATAATAATAAAAAAAAAAAAAAAAAAAAAAAAAAAACTTTGACACATAACTTGGACAAAAAATTGTCTAACTAAAACTTTGACAAAAAAATAAAAATAAAAAAATATAAAAATAGCTAACTGCTTCGGTAGAGGAAAAAAAAATGCAAAAGTACAAAACATAATAAAGAGAAAAGTACAAAAAATGGTATGGGGGTTAGTAGGTGGAGGTTTTTTTTTGGGGATGGGTTATAATGACCCTCCCTATTTGTATACTTAATGCAAACTAGCTTCAAGGCCCGCCCGATGGGCGGCTAGTTTTAAGAAATTGTTTTTAAGAAAGCAAAAATAGTACAAATGGTTTGATAATAGATTAAGAATATAAATTGCAACAAAGTTTGTGATTATAATTTATTTAGAACGTCTTATAAAATTGCATATAAGATAAATTTTGGGAATCATATTGCATATACTGGAAGATAAACAAAAAGCATCATTGGATAGTATATTGTACTATCGTTTCCCATTACTAAATAGAAAATAACAACCATGGCTTGCAAAAAATGCAAACAGCCAAATTATTAAAAGACGTTTATGAAAGACAATACTTAAAACGTAGGAAAAACAAACAAACTTTTGATAATAAAATTTCCAGCAACATGACACATAAGGAAACTTATTCTTCATCGTAACTAACATTGTGACGAAACAACTGCACGTAGTTCATTGATTATTTCATCAGCCTCCGACATCATGTAATAACAATCGCACTTATACTTCTTCTTAATCTTATGCCAAGTACCGTTATAGCAAAGATACTTATCTGAAACAAAGTAGTATTCGAAAAGTAAGTATATAAAGGAATATATTACAGATTTGGTTATATATGTTTACGTATACTTCAAATATATCTTCAGGCTGTGCTTTACTTTTCACCTTGTTTATTTCTTTTTCGTTAGCCTTGTTAACATGATGTGCCGAATTTTCTGTTGTTGGTAGTTCCAAAAGATACTTATCTGAAACAAAGTAGTATTCGAAAAGTAAGTATATAAAGGAATATATTACATATTTGGTTATATATGTTTACGTATACTTCAAATATACATTCAGGTTGTGCTTTACTTTTCACCTTGTTTATTTCTTTTTCGTTAGCCTTGTTAACATGAGTTGGACAAAAGGTGTTTGCGGGTTAAACCAACCTCGACCTGTTTTGACATATACAAAAAATGACTTGTTTCCATATGAACCTGCTTTGATCAGTTACTGAAGGTACCTGACCACCCTTTAATAAAGTTTTGTAGTCTTAGAGGTTTTACTTTTCTATAGAATGATAGAGTAAATAGCTTTAACCCTCTAAAGAAGATAGCTGAACTCAATTTAATATTTCCGAACCACCCTATAATGAATTTAGTTCCTCCACTGCATATATACATATGAAAATTACTTATTAAACATATCTGTGTCATTGTATAGGGCTGGGGGAGATTGAAGTACAACATATGCACCTTCACCATTTTATATGACATCAAAGATGAAATCTCTTTACCTCGAAGGTTACGACTATTCCGTCTTTGATTTAACACAGGATGACAGAGTCCAGATTCAGGTGAAGTTTCCATTCCAGCTGGTTATGTTACTTCCGCAAATCTGGAAATACATTTCATAAATATAAAATCAACTGGTTTTCAGACTAACATCTGAGCCACATTTTGCTATAATTTAAACATCAGGTCACTAATTATCTTGAAAAGTAACTAAATTATTACGACTAATTGCAGATACATGGAGATAGTATTGAAAGTAGGATTTTGTAAGGGAACTCACCTTCTGAGCTGATTGAACAATTCACTGAGTCCATAGGCAGCCCATCCCCACTTGCTGATTGGATCATATCTGGTGCTGTTGTTGGAATGCAAGGTGGAACAAATAAAGTCCATCATGTTTGGGAAGAATTGGTGACTCATGACGTTTCAATTTCAGCATTTTGGTTGCAGGTAATATTCATATGTCCTAAAACCATAGAAAGTCCGTTGCAAAATCAGTTTCTCGTGTTTGAGTAACCTATTTCTGCATATGTTTATGCTGAGTTAAATAATCAGTCTGATAATAGCTACAATAAAACTGAGTATTAAAAGGTTGAGACAAAATTATTCATGTATACTTGTTTAGCTATGATAGTTTGTATTACCATAACTGACCATTGCAAAGCATATGTCATGGATCACTGGCAATAAATCGCCTGATCAACCGTAGGTTATCAAATTCACAGGTAACCCCAGATGTCCGAACCTTACAGAACGACCCACCTAGAATCACAACACACATAATCCAGTTCAGAACATTACTACGAAGATGTAAATTCTTCAAAGAAAATGTGACGTTACCCTGTGCAAATAAGTCTCAGCATTCCTCGGAAAATAAAAATTGATGACAACATTGACCGCTTGAATATCTATACCCCTTCTGAATAGATCTGTCATAGGCAAATACCAAATTAATCATTAATCAGCTATTTTCATTTCTTTAACATGTGCAAATAGCAGTCATATAAAATAAAATGAAATATGTAAATCGTTTCCACTTGGGCAGTATCATTGCCCTTCGAACTGCCCTAATTCAGAGAGTTAGTATCATTTGTGATACAACATAACTGGCAAAGGGTTTCAGAGATTTTCATGTGTCATACAGCATAATCGACAAAGAAAGCATCCTCATCCTGATTCAAAAGAAAAACAGAACTGAGAATTCAAGTATGCATGCATATCAATTGTTATATAGATATCTATTAGTTTCAATATACTCACAGCAGCATATTTCTCAACCAATGGTCAAAATACAGGTCTTTAAGGCAGCTTCAAGAACACCTCCTTTTTGTTGGTATCCCGACGTAGATAGATTTCTTATGTTCCTAAGCTGGTATCCCGACAACTTGCCCAAAAAGTATTGCCTTTTTCCTGAATCGCAGTCTGTAAGCTGTTGACCACGAATACCTACACAGTAGCTGCTGCTACCTTTACATGTTTATATCTCATTTGAATTTATCAGCAGCAAGAGCAACAAATCAGCAATAAGCGTGAAGAACTCGGTCAAATTAAAGGGGTGTTTGGATTAGTTGTTTTTGTCTTAGCTTATGGGCATAGTTTAACGTGGGAAAGCTCATAAGCAACGTTTTCCAGCTTATGAAGGGGTGTTTGGATTAAGAAAGTATTTTTCTTTGTTTTAGGAGGGTATATAGACGTTTAGTATATGCCTTTTTCAAGAAGCGTAAACATGCTCAGATACTGTTGAGCGCAAAAATACAGATGTTCCGTTTTGAGCCATTATCATATTAGCCTATACCACCCATTTAACGGATAACGATTACACGCACCATGGTTAGCTTATAAAATCACAAAAGAATATAAGCCAATAAGTACACATGTTTTTATAAGGTTTAATTAAACACCCCCTTACTGGTATTGAAAAAATAGAGGCAATAAATACTTCACACTGAACTTGTTGATATTGAGGAGTGTAGTTGTCAAGTTCAAATGGGCTCAGTAACAGCCTAATTGGAGTCAACTCCCCTGCAAATAGCACTGCATACCAGCAATTCAAAGTTAATTAAGAATTCAAAAAAGTGATTTAAGCTTAACACAAACCGACCGATACCAAAAATACTAATTTTGGACCATTACAGAGGCTGTTCAATTTTCCCACCTCCAATGCTAAGACTACCATGCTACTGTTGTGCACCAAGGTGTCATAAAAACATCGACCACCCAAGGGCTAAACCGCTCAAAGATTTTAGAACCCTTTTAGACACATTACAAAAAAAAGCATGGGATCAAGCCATTTATGTGCAGGAAAAGTGGTAAGGCCTTTGCGGTTAGAGGATAACTTCTACATAACTTATAGTAAATAACACTAATAACGACTCCATTGTCGTCATTACTTTCAATCAACAACCTTAAATCAGCAGCCTAACCTTCAATCAGCAGGCTGCAATTATCAACATATAAATTATCTTCATTACTACGGCATGCTGGTACCCGGTGAAAGTGAAACTCCAGGTGCGAGCGTCCATTCCCACTCACCATTCATATGCATGAGCAATCCATAAGCATCTGCAAGTGGCTACAGATGCACATATATTCAGTAAAAAATATGTAGTTTAACAACAATTTAGAATTTGTCAAGGGAAGGAAACAGTTGCCAGTTTGAACACATTTAATATTGATTTGTTCAACCTTCCTATATTTCGATTGCTCTATAGTTAGCTTAGGATATTCCAAATTTCATATTACATCTGCTATTTAGGTACATATGCAACACGATGATATAACCATGTAGCCATACTAATAGCAAACAAAAGCTACTTCAAAACTGATATTCACAAACATTTGTAAGTACAGTTCTAAGTAAGATAGTGCTAGACTGCTAACCCTAATCAGTAAGAATACGGCATACCGTGCCTGAGATATCTCTTTCGCCACAAAGCAAAAACATACCATCTGAGCAGGCGGGCACTGGCAGTCGCATACCTGCAATGTGTAAGATACATACAGTAAAATAAGTATACATAAACAGAGAATACAGTTTGGATAATATTAATGTAAATATGTTAATCATACATCCAAGCCATTTATAAAAACAATCTGTGCGCTTGGATTCCTTCTGTACCAAATTTGCAGCCTAATCCAGAATTCCAGTCACACCCTATTCTTATTTCTGCAGTAGCCAGATCCAAACAACCTTTTTATCATCTAAAAACATGACATTATGAAATCAACAAAATCGAAAACAGAAAATGAGACACATAAAATTAGTAAGAGAGAATTTTAATCTTACAATCAGATCATTAATTATGCATTTGGAGTATTTTGATGTACTGCAAGGCATCTTATAAAAATTAAAATCAGATATAAACATGAGATCCATTTGCTCGATGGATCGCATAGTAAGAACACATATTACCATATCAGCAACTACATAATCATACGTTCAATAATGTTAAAACTTTAGATAAACATTGTTTTCGCCAAACCTGGAGGTATTTCAATTGACACCAGCATCAAATGACACCAGAAGCTTTTTCTCAGACAGGACTCGTCTCAGCTACAAGATAGCATCTTTAACTGCAATGACAACCCTACGATACAGTTAAATTTCAGTTGCAAGATACTCGTGAGCTCTGTAATATTCCAAAAGTTGCATTAGAAGAATGTTCTTCACTAAACATCTCCTTCTGAGATTCATTGAGATACCATTAAAAAAAGCATAAAAGTGATCACTGGTTAGATGTGATTAGAGTTAGTAGTGTATTCAAATTTGGTTAAAATTATACTATAATTAAGGAAATGATATTTCAGTTTTTGAAAAATTAAATCATAGCTGTAATTTAGGCAATTTACAAAAAACTTCAGCAATTTTTGTTACAAAATTTATGGATAAGTCTTTTTTTTTAAATCTTTTTGAAAGTAAACATTTAATTTAAAAATTAAATATGGTTAATTGATTGCAATTGAAATAAAGTTTTTAAATGATTATTTCTAAATTACTGGATGGAATTATTCATAACAAAAAATAAACATGAACATTAAAAACAAAAAGATCAAACAACAAAAAACATTCAGTTACTATACAATGATAAAATAACAAAGCACATAATATAAATCATCTAAAAATGTAGCATCTGTAAATCAATAACATTAACATGATGGACAACAGGGTTAAAATAAAAACACATGTAATTGAAATAATCATTTATGAAATAAGATAACTAACCTGTAATTCATAAATATTTAAGGTTACCATCACCAATGTTGCTGGAAAATTGATGCCGTTAATTGTCGAGCCAGAAAACTGCTGCTGTTGCATAATACAGGAAAACAAAGTATCATTAGGGTTAATTCAAAAACGTGTAACTGACACAATCAATTATCAAAATCAAATTACTAACCTGTAATTCATACAAATTTAAGATTATCATCAATATCTTCATCGGAAAAATAGTGCCGTAACATGATTGACCGGATAACTGATAAGACTTGATTATGGTGATTAGATGATTATGATAAATCGAATATGGTTACAAATTAGACATTTGTTGCACAATGATTTATCATAACTTGCTTTAATTTGTATGGATCTTGATTTTGATTTTCGGTGTTTTTGATTAGGGTTTACGGTTGAAAAGGGGATGAATGAGAGAGATGTGTGTGTGTGTTTTTTATCAATTGTAACAAATGAGAGGATTTGCGTGTGTTTTTTTTTTTTTTTTTTTTTTTTTTTTTTTTTTTTTTTTTTTTTTTTTTTAATGTTGTGATACCAAATGAAGAATAGGAGAGTAATGCCGCCCAAATTTTTTGTGCAGTTAATGCTTACATCATAGACCGTTAGATCAAAATGATTTTACAGGTGTCAAGTTTTAAAGAATTTTGGGTTAGAGATTGCTTTTCAAAAGCTTGTTTTATTAATATAGTAGATTCCAACCATCTCTAAAAATATAGGGGGTCCTTTTTTTCTTATTTTATTGTTTGTCCTTTCTTTTTGTCGGTTTTTATTTTTTTTTATTTTTTTTTTATTTTTTTTTGTAGTGTTTTGTATAATTTATTTTGTTTGTATAATGTTTAATTGAATAATAACGTCTAATGTGTTTTTATTTAATTAACAACAACAACAATAGCACGTTAAATATTACCACATTAAATAACTACAACAACAACTGTTATTATTAAATTAAACAACAACGTTACCACATTATTTAAAAATAAAAACATCTACTGCATATGAAGATTATTCATTTCATTTAAAAGATCATGGAGCCTTGCACACGACTGACAAGCGTGATCCTCAGGATTCTTTGCCAATTCTAACTCCATCTCCAACGTCTTTATTTTTGTCATCAACAGCTTGTTTCTTGCTTCAAGCTCGTCAATCTTATTATCTTTCGCAACGCAGTTTGAGCACTGCGTTGAAGAAGAGGCACAAGAAAGGATTTCTTCGTTCCACCTGGCCAAAAAATTTGCATAATAATTTACAACATCAATCAATAATGTTATTATTAATTTAAATAAATTTTCAATCATTTACTATATAATAAAAACAGTAATCAATTATTTACAACATAAATCAGTAATCATTCACTATGTTTTGTCGGTATAATTATTTACAACATAAATCAGTACTCATTTACAATGTTTTGTCTGTATAATTATTTACAACATGTTTAGTCGATCGTAATATAATGTTTCCCATTGGGATGCATCTTGGGTTCTGTGCCTCCTCCATTGTGGGTGGAGATGCGGAAGTGGAGAATCTCCGTCTAGCGTCAGACAAATGTAGTGACCACATTCGTCTGGCCCCACACGGGCTATCACAAGGGGGTCAGTTCATTGTGAGAAGTTTGGACCGAAAACAAGCGAAAAACACGTATTCCAACCCCGCCGAGATATAAATACAACAGGTCGGTTAATCAGTGATGTAATAACCAACCCCGTGTCTGACATAATCATATAGCGATCTAACAGTGCAGCTCCATTTCCGAACCAGTTTACTGAATAGCGAATTCCGTTAAAGCCAGCTTGCAACCACATACTTATGTAAACCTCCCTATGTAGGTCTAACTCTTGCATTAACATCTCTCTAACTTCGCGCCACCTATTTTGGTCTTCACAAATACCGTGGGCAACGCACCGAAACCCACAATTTCCATCACCTACCACATTATATATACTTATTATGTATGGATGGAAAATCTCTGGAATCTGCTCCATAAAATATTCGCTATCTACATCTCCAACGTACAACCGGTGTCTTATTCTTTGTTGAACACTAGGACCCATGTAAGAACTATGTCTTGCATGTTCTTTGTTGAAGTTCGGGACTTTTGTAGATCTTGAAGTTGTGCTTCTTTGGTGATCTACGGTTGGTACTTCATTCAAGTCCGGGACTTTTGTAGCCTTGCCCTTTTTGTCCTTTGCGCTCGGACGTCCACGGGTATTTTTATGAATAACAGGTTCACGTGTGTCAACAGATTCAGGTTGGTATATCGCTCTCATTTTCGTTAACATATTTTTCTTGACAAACGACGTTGCTTTGCTAAAAACATTCTTGAATTGTCGCATGTCATTTTGAAACGAAGTATCATCATCATCATCATCAGGTTCGCTGGAAGAGCCATCTTCAGGCGGTGGCCTATTGATAATAGGCCACGGAATAGATAGGGTTCTCCAAAAAATATGAATTTCATCCAGTGGAATGGGGCGTCCTGAATTCATTAAAAGTGACTTATATAAATTACTGATATTAATGGGGAAAACAACTTGATAGTTATAAATTTACTATACTTACCATGATATACATAGTATTGCATTTCGTGAAAGCATGGCAGTCCGTAAATTGACCGCAACTTATGGCTACAGTCTTCTACGGTGATCGACAGGTGGAGTTCTTTGAACATGAGTTTGAAAGCATGTTTGGAAACTTTATACCACAATTCTTCAAATAGTAGTATATTACAATTATTTAGTTTCTCGTTGATGCTTCTATTAAAACTCTCTTTTATCGCATTTTCTTGCGCAATGAGAATCTTATCGACCGAACTCAACAACCTGTCTAAGTTGGACTGTGTGCCGCCCAAATATAATTTCAACAACGCGTGGTGACTCTCAACTCTGCACGTTGTTGTCTGGCCGTAGGAGCGATATCGATCGGTAATATACGAGATAAACATGTGTGAGTAATCTCGCAGCCAGTTATTCAGATACTCAGCGATATCTGAAAAAAAACAATGAATTAATAAAAGGTCATTCGGGTGCTTATTTATTAAATAATAAAAAACAATGAATTAATAATTAAGTACCCGCATGGTTGACCAATCGCTGTTGTAGGCGTTCATAATGTTGCTCGATCATGAGGCGTGTCGGAGCTTTAACCATCCAATCCCATCTCCATTTAATGGCCTCATACTCGTCTAACGAACCGCATCTATTTCTGCAATACTGAAGCAGATTTTGCTCTATATGCCATCGACATAGTAATTTGTGAGCGTTAGGAAATTCTGCTCTGCATGCCCCAACCAACGCTAAATCTCTGTCAGTGACGATAACACGTGGGTAATATCTTTCGTCTATCACATCCTTCACACGTTGCAATACCCATTGAAAATTATGCCCTTTTTCACTGTTTAAAAAGCTATACGCCATTGAAAATGTTTTATTTGTTGAAGTTACTCCAACAATTTCCAACAATGGCAATTTAAACATCGTGGTATTGTATGTGGAGTCCATCAGCATGATTTCAGGGAATGTACACCATAAAGCATACGACGTGGGGTGCAAAAAAATAGCTCCTCAAGCTCGTTATGCTTATTTACCCTCGGGTAATATGTATACCCTGAATGCATCAAATGCGAGGAAAGGACTTGAATTGGAGTTCTATCACCTACTATGGCTCTCCGGATCTTATTTTGTGCGTTATATATAGTTCTAACGCTAGACACGTTATCCGGATTACGACCCTGTATTGTCGAAAGTATATTACGTGGTCGTACGCTATAATCTGTCAATTCTTTGACCAAACCGAACTCATCTTCCTTTAATCGCATTGCATATGGCAAACCATGCAACGACTCTAGCAAATCATGATTATGCCTATCAACCTTCACCCTCAAAATCCAATAATTTTGTGTTCGATGATATTTCGCAACTAATTTGAATGGACAATTGGTTTTAGATGTTTTGGTTTTCCGTTTTCCACTACCTTGAGGTTCATAATTCCCACCCTTTGAACACCTATAATTGACTTCGTACATCTGACCATTTTCTGATTTGGTTCTATTTTTAACAATGACAAAATTGAGCTCCCGAGCTATATTTTGCACCCACTCAGTTACTTGCTCGTGAGAACCGAAAACCTGAAAATACATAACAAATTTTATAACATACTTTTTTTAACTAATACTTTTATAACTATTTTTTTTGACAAAATACTTTTTTTAACTAATACTTTTATACACATTTTTTTTTAAAACTTATACTTTTTTTTAAAACTTATACTTTGAAATAATAAAAAAAAAAAAACAAAAAAAAACAAAAACGCGTTTTTACGCGGACCCACACACACACACACTCACACATAACACACTCTATCTCTCTATCACACACACACACACACACTCACATAACTCTCTCTCTCTCTCTCTCTCCTCTCTCTCTCTCTCCTCTCTCTCTCTCTATCTCACACACACTCATCTGACTCTCTCTTTTCTCTCTCTATTTTAGATCTAAAAACGTTTTTAGATCTCACTCGTTATTTTGTGATGCTGTTGGTGATTTGTGATGGATTTTATGGTGAGTGGTGATGTTGTTGGTGATCTGTGATGGCTTTTTAGGGTTTCTGTGGTAAAAAAAATTAAGGGTTTTTCAAAATCCGATTATATCTTTCAATTAGTGATGTTTCTGTGATGATGTTGGGATAAAAATTAGGGTTTGCCCTAATTTTGATTAAAACGCCTAATTTTTTTTTAAAATTAGGGATTCTTGAAAAATTGAGGGTTTTTTCAAAATTGATGCAATATATTTCAGTTAATCTTGGTTAATTGAAATATTTACCAAGTAATTTATCAGATCTGTAAGTTTTGATTAAAACGCCTAATTTTTTAAAAATTAGGGTTTCTTGAAAAATTGAGGGTTTTTCAAAATTGATGCAATATATTTCAGTTAATCTTGGTTAATTGAAAGATTTACCAAGTAATTTATCAGATATGTAAGTTTTGATTAAAACGCCTAATTTTTTAAAAATTAGGGTTTCTTGAAAAATTGAGGGTTTTTCAAAATTGATGCAATATATTTCAGTTAATCTTGGTTAATTGAAAGATTTACCAAGTAATTTATCAGATCTGTAAGTTTTGATTAAAACGCCTAATTTTTTAAAAATTAGGGTTTCTTGAAAAATTGAGGGTTTTTCAAAATTGATGCAATATATTTCAGTTAATCTTGGTTAATTGAAAGATTTACCAAGTTATTTATCAGATCTGTAAGCAGTTTGCAGGTTGGGTTATAATGACCCTCCCTATTTGTATATTCCAACCCTCTCTAAAAATATAGGGGGTCTTTTTTAGGGTTTGCTTATGAAACTGCTTATATGCTTTATAAGCAGTTTGTTATTTTAAGCATATTTGAAACTTGGTTTAAGCAGTTTGCTTATGCAACTTGATAAGCAGTTTGATTTAAGCAGTTTGTTTTTAAAAAAAACCGAGATACGGCGATGATGATTTAAAAAAAATTTGATTTTGGCGTGGCATTTCCGAATGGACGGCAAAAAAAACTTAATTTTGCAACCTTTGATGTTGCAGCCATATATGATAAAACTTGCTTATGTTGCAGCAATATATAATCTGAGCCTAATGTTATCTCGATGTCTTTTTAATGTTTTGTATACATGTAATATTGAATTAGCGTAAAGGCAAGATTATTACCTGTTGTCTGTTAAAGGAATATAAATATTCAGATGAAGGCTCGGTCACCCCAAGCATCTATTTAGCATTTACATAGCTCGTAGTCTTATTAATATTTGTTTAGTACTATTAGTATTATTAGTATTATTAGTGTAGTTACATACATTTGTGGAGTGGGTCGGGGCTTTCCCCACTGTCAGCTCACTCCACAGCCCACTAGGGGCACAAGTATTAGGAACTATAAATAGCCCTCTCCACACAAGGAGAGGGTTGGAACTCTTGTCACTTCTCACACTTCAATCTAATTTTACAAGTTTTCCCTTCATCTCTCTACCTTCTCTCTAACATCTCACTAACTCAAACCATGGATCTAATCTTCCATGAACCAAGACCACCCGAATAGATCCACACAATCAAAAGGTTAGATCTTACAATTGGTATCAAGAGCCATGGTTAGGTTCGATTGATTTGATTGTGTGTCGGTTTTGTTTTCTTTGGTTCGAACATTTTCTTGTTTGCTTAAACTGTTTTGCATCACAGTCTGCTCGTATACATGTCATGAGATACATATTTGGTTTAATCTTCATGTGGGCCTCCAATGGGTTTTAATCCTTGAGATACATATTTGTTTTCTTTTGTATTTCTTGAGCACATGTCTTGGTTTGGTTAAATCTTCGTGGTTAACTTTGCTTAAACTGTCTTGCATCAACTTTTTGTTCGAATCGTTTGTTTTACAATTTTCTCATACCACTTTAACTGTTATTGTTCAATCCATATCTTTCTTAATTCACATGTGGGCCTCCAACAGTTTTAAGTTATTGATGCGCTTTAACAGTCAAGTGGGCCTTCAATTCGTGAAAGTGGTAAAATCGTTTTGTTCGCAAATTTATGTGCTACGAAAAACAAACGTGTATGAAACACCACAGTTCGCAAAGGACCAACTGTAAAAGGTTGTGTCAAATTATGATGTTCTTTGTAGCGTTTTGTGGGTGATCTTGACTGGTTTGGCATGTATCCGAAAATGGCAAAATGGGCAAATAGTGTGAAAGCGACAGTTTTGGTTTTGCAAAACTAGCGACTTGTCTATGGTGCATATGTTGCGGTTTGTAATGGATGCAAATGTAGCGATTTGTGTGTGGCCTACTTGTAGCTTGGAGTGTGGCCAAAATGGGTATGAAAACAAAATGGTGATAGTGACTGGCTGTGGCGTTTTGTGTTTTGCAAGCATGCGTTTTGTATGTTGCAAGCATGCGACTTGTGTTTGCAAATGTGGCGATTTGTGTCCTCAAGAATGTAGTGTTTTGTCCACGAAATGAGAAAGTATATTGATGTGGCAGTAGTGATTTTTGTGGCGTTTTGAGGTTATACTAAATATTAAAAATGTGATTTTTAGCGATTTGTACCACATTTTGTCGTTTTGTGGCGTGAAAATAATTGCAGACAATCACGTGAAAAGTCAGTCAAAAGGATGGATACATCACATGTTAGCGTTTTGTGTGTTTAGTCATTCTTCAAAAGTGAATCACGTGCAATGACAGTCAACTCACATGACTATATTTAATATTCATATGGAACTTGTCGTTTTGGACTTTATCATTCTTGGTATGAGTGAAACAATGTGCTTGAATTAATTAAAGATTAAATTAGAGGGAATGTGACAAAACGACAAAGCCCAAATGTGAGTACACAGTAACGACAAAACGACATTCTCATGCTTAAAAATGTGGGTAATAATTGCTCGTGCTTAATAATTGCATCATCCAAACGTCTTGTGGATTGGACTAGGTTGGGCTTGAACATGATGGACTTATGGTTTAGTGAGTGTGGTCACAAGGATGATTGGGAATGGTTTTGACTTGGACCGAATGATGCAAGAATCTGAAATTGGAATGGTATTTCGGTCAATATTCTCACGAGGATACACACATCACGGCTCGTATTTGGGTTTATGAATATCAAAACAGTTTCAGAGGTGTGGATTTGGCAGCAGTATCCTATTGGTACCTACGACTAGAGTGAGCCTGCAATTTGATCTTTGCAATTTGAGTTATAGCTGACAAATAACAATTTCTTTAAATTGTGATTTGTCAAGTTGCGTTTTGACTTGTTGCGACTTGACTGATTGCAATTTGACCAGTTGCGATTTAACGTTGCAAGTTGACACTTGCGATTTGACTAATTGTGATTTGGTTGATTGCAATCTGACTTGTTGCAAGTTGACCACCTGTGACTTGACTTGTTGCGATCTGATCAAGTTGTGATTTGACTTCTTTGACTTGAATTTTAAAGATTAGTATTGCAATTTACTCTTAGTTGTTCTTGTTGATTTTACGGTTTCTCTTGTAGGATTTAGAAAATCCCGCGAAAGATTCGATTTCTCGGTTTAAATCTCAAGAGCTGTAAAATCCCGTGAAATAAATTTTGGACAAGTAGGCTGCACTTGGATTTAGACTTAATAAAACTTACGGGGTGTGACTAATTTTTCGGGATAAGTTTGTGCTTCAAGATCGGCAGGAACTGGGAAATTAAGCTAACTTGATTGGTTTGTTAATTCACGGGTTGGTGTACTTAGTGTCACAAACATCTCGGTGGATGGATGCACGATGTTTGATGACCATTGCTCGAGCATATTTAAGGTGATTAGACTTGGATGTTCAAGAAGTGGATATATACCATAAAGGATGGAAGGTTGGGTATATAACTGATGCGTGCGTGCGAGTGCTCTAATTTATACCCACGGTATGTCGTTGTTGTTTTAGCAGTATTCAAGTTTTAAATTTATATTTAGCCGACTTATCAATAACACACACACTTTAAAGAGCAGTGTACCCGGTCAGTATGTATATAATGGTAAGTAGAGTGTCGATCACTAAGAGTGGAACGTATTATCTAGTTATTCTAATCAGTATTTTAATATCTAAAGTTAGCTATACAACCTAATTTAACGCAAGGGGGTTCAGCCTGAGAGACTGGCACGGTTTGGTTGCAATTAAATAATAAACTAACTAATAGGCACGAATCAGCGAATAGCACACACGTACACAGATAAATACTCGAGACAATAAGAAGACATGTCCTGATAGTTAAGTAGCTTGTCACTTGTTTTATTGCTAGTTTTATATGAAGTGTATAGTTCGATGCAACGCACCGAGATTAAGTCCTTTCTCGTTGGTTCTAATCTTATCGGCGAGTAAACCCTTAATGATTACTTATGACTATCCCATTTATCTTTCTTCCTACTTTTCTACAGACGATAGAATGCATAGGCGATCTAATAAATAGGCGAGGAAGGGGCATGGTGACCCAAACAATGCTCAGCTAGACACAGAGGTTATCAATGCACTAATAAAAGTCACCAAAGACATCAACATATAAACTTTAATTAATGGGAAAGCAATTTTAAGGGGAGTTGAAGTGAATGATAACATAACACAAGCCCATTAATCCTGATCAATTAAAGTGTACTAATACAATAAAACAAAACTACTTAATGAATTGAATACATGCAGGACCTTCTTACAGCTCTCGTATCTTCGTTCTAGGTGTGTCTTGTGCTGCTATCACGACTGAATTCGGCCTAGGGCTTCTGTACTTCGGTTATCGTGCGTACCAAAAGTCTCTCTAAAGTCGTCTGACTTTGGGGTATTTATAGTTTCTGTCTGAGGTAAGATGCGGCGCATCTAATAAGTAGATGCGGCGCATTGACTTAACTTCGAGTGGGGTCCAAGATTAATATATTCAGGAATATTCGTACACCGCCAGAAGATGCGGCGTAACTCCATTTATAGATGCGGCGCATGTCCTCTTGTATCTTGGATCGTATCTTGTGAAATCTGGATAGTGATGCGCCGTATGTAATAAGCAAGATGCGGCGTATCTGGAGCAGAATATATTGATCTTGTACATTTCAGTAGACTCTTAACTTCTTGCTTGTTTTGCTCTATAATTAGTCCAAAATCGCCAAGTTTCACCAAATACTTGTTTTTACCTGAGAATTACAAAAGTAAACATTAACGTATCAATTCTCACAGATAATATAATAAAACAAGTCAAATAAATAGGATAAATGACGGTAATAAAATGTACTTATTTGAGTTCATCAAATATCCCCCCACTTGAACTTTACTTGTCCCCAAGTAAACCTTAGAATTAATCTTATGAAAATATATATCCTAAAAGATATTAGGATTTATTTTTATATTTAAGCATGTATTCGTTTTATCATAATCACACAACCAAACACTTAACGAATTAGGAATAAAATAAAATATTTCGATAAAAGCAAATCTAATCGTTTAACTGTCTAGTCGTGACGAATATTCTATCATAAGCTTGGCAAGTATACACATCTCCCCAACTAAATCCAAGGAATAACAAGTCTAAAGCGGTAAAAAGGGTTTGTAGGCTTAAGGGTTAATCATTCTCCTTAATCTCTATCGATCTCAAATTCCAGAAAAGGCGACAAAATCACAAATACATGATCGAATCCACGAACACGATACTTGCAATTGCTCAAATACTTAACTCGAATAGGCTAAAGATAGGACCAAGTAATCTTCACCAATAATATTATATCAAAAAGGGCGACAAAATCATAAATACATAGTCGAATCCACGACTACGATACTTAAGATTGCTCAAATCCCTAATCTCAATAAATCAAAGGTTTGGATAAAGAATAATATAGGGTATGGATAATATTTGGGATATAAATTTGTGTAAAATGAAAAATAAACGAAACAAATAAATTAAAATCCTAGGTGTGGTTAATCACTATCCCAACCATCCCATGAATAAGACTCATATCACTGAATAACTCACGCTTTAACACTTGAAACACACGCTTTAGGTGGACACGAATTATACTCAACAAGATCTTAATCAAAGAATAAACCTTAGTTGGCGTTCCCATAACGTTCAACTCCCATTCAATTCATAGATATAATATACAACAACTAGTGGTGATATCGACCACTTAATACAAAACTTTACATAAGTTGGTTAAAACAAACTTCCAACTCTTCCTTTTTCTTTTTCTTTTCTTATTTTTTTGAATTTTTTTTTTTTTTTTTTTTTGAAACATAAACATAGATGTGTAAAATTTCACCACATCACTATAATGATAATTCTGGATAATTTTTCCATACTTTTCATAACTTCAGAAATAACGGTAATAGTGAAAGTAGTAAACACACGAAAAACAAGACTCAAAGGTATACAATATTTACTTTCACTCCAATTGCATTGTGCAATTTCCCGACCTAACCATAGATAATGAATTACGCACGCGAACACAGGTAATGTAAGGAAACACACTTTGCCTAAAGCAATTAACCAACCACGGATTTTAATCTACAGGGTAGGCTAAGGTGTAAGGGTGTAACGAAACATTATAACAAAGGTGTAAGAAACGAAAGGAATGGCTCTGAGTGTTTTTCTAGGGGTATCTTACTCTAAAAATGAGAGTAACAAAAGGGTTTATACGGGGGTTAACTAACCAGTGTAGTTAGCTAATAACACATAACATATAGTAGGCTATTTAGGTGTAATCCTAGAAATTTTACCAATTTAGACAAGTCATTTCAATTAAATAATACTTATTATGGTGGTCTCGAATAGTATACAAGCCAAGTTCTAAAGTTTACAAGTCACCGGCACACTCATAGATTTGTGAATTTTGAAAAAGTCACAAATTTTGAAAATAATGTCATGTGTGCAGCTATGCAACTTAGACTTTAAACAAAAACATGCTAAAAAAATTTAAAATTTTGATATATTAAGCACATTTTAAGCATATTTTGAAAAGTTTAGGACAAGTAAGTGTTAAGTGCTCTAATTCTCCAATCCCCCCACTTAAGTTAAACAACGTCCTCGTTGTTTGTATAAAAGGTTAAAAACTGGAAAATAAAAGAATTAGAACAGAAAAACTCCCCTGAGATTTGCTCGGTATGATCCTCCATTTGTATAAGAGCAAAAATCATCTTCTTGTGGATTAGAACGTTTAAGCTTCATAATCGATGTATCCACATGAAATGCAGGAATCTATAATACCACCAAGAATTTAAACACACCTAAGTTAAGAAAGTTCAAACTTGCATAATACATTAGTAGTTAGGAAAAATAAAACATAAAAATTAAAACTGAAAATCATCAGGTCAGTCGATGCGCCGTATCTTATGGAAGAAGATACGCCGTATTTAGCCTGGAATAATTACGAATCAGAAGAGAAGATGCGCCGCATCCTTAACCAGGGATGCGCCGCATTAAAATAAACTGATAAAAAGTTTTAAAGTCGAAAAGTAAAAAATGCAGAAAAATAAAGTAAGATATGACCAGTGCAGGAGATGCGTCGCATCTCAGGATTGAGATGCGCCGTATCTGCTGCGGGCCTGACTGACTCGACACAAAACAGAATAGTAAAAATTTTCCGGGTTGTCTCCCGGTCAGCACTTGTCTTTATTCCAGAGTCTTCAAGTTAGACTCACGTTCAGCTCATTAATATCGATCATTGAAGGAGTCGGAAACATCGCGCTCCCTCATTGCCAATTCAGTAATATTGAACACTCCTTGCTCGTCCTTAATTTCCACGCCGTTCTTCTTTAATATCTGTATAAACAAAGTTCTGTCCCTTTCGGGCAGAGATGACAAAATGATAGACGGGAAATTCTTATTATCATACAGGCATAAATAAGCAAGGTGGGGTGGTAGTTCAATAAACACATCATTATTCAAATTCGTTTTCTCAACTATTCTCCTACGTTTGTTAATTACTACGTAATCATACCACTCATCATCAGAATCATTAACAATATTGCGTCTAAGTTCGGTAGGTACATTAAGGTCAATAAATTCCTCAAAGTTCTCATGATTAGGATTAGTTGAGTTGTTTTGAATCAATGTTTCTCCCATGAGCCTAGCTTCAAGATCGAGGTCCATACGCTCTCTTAATCCTAGCACATAGACACCTCTAATTATGCTTTTAACAGGATCTTGGCACTTATAGACTAGTTTATTATTCCCTACCCTTAATGAGATTTTTCTTTTAAACACATCAATCTTAGCATGGGCAGTAGACAAGAAAGGCCTTCCAAGGATTAAAGGAATCTTAACATCCTCGGGCATATCTAATATAACAAAGTCTATAGGGAAAATAAACTTCTCAATCTTAACTAGCACATTATTAGCAATCCCTTCAGGTCGTTTTACCGTTTTGTCAGCCAATTCAATAAGTAACTTAGTTGGTGCTAATTTTCCTAGTCCTAGGGTAGTGAATGTCTTAAGGGGCATTACACTAACGCTAGCTCCTAAGTCAGCTAACACATTATTGAAAGATATATCATTAATTGAACAAGGTAAAGTAAAACTTCCTGGGTCTTTTTCTTTATGAGGCAAGGCATTTAAGTCGGTTGCAGAGCTCTCTTCTTTCATTGTAGCCTTGATCTCCTCTTCAATCTTTGTCTTCTCTTTTAGTAGTCTCCTTAAACTGATTGAAGAATTAAAGAAAAATTCGGGTCTTGCACCATCATTACCATTCATCAGTCTTCTCGGAAAAGGAATGTTAGGAGTGACTTCTTCAGTGGTGCTTATGGCCTTGACATGATCTCTTGGGTTGGTTTCAGAATGTAATCTTTCATGGTGATGCTTGAGTCATCATTTATCCTGAAAATAAACAACTTGTGCATGAGAGTAGCGGGCCGATCAAGGTAAATATCAAAAATCAACTATATTTATCAAATTATATTCGTCGTATTAACAAAAGTTAATGCGCCGTATTTTCGTTACGTTTCAAAATACAAGATTTTTGATTCAGAAGATACGCCGTATCGACAGAGATCGATGCGTCGTATCTGTTTAATAATTCGAAAACTGTTTTTAATTAAAATAATAGATACGCCGTATCTGCTAAAGCAGATGCGTCGTATCGCGTTAACGTTTAGAAAAAAAATTTCTTATTAAAAACAGATACGCCGTATCTTGGGGAAAGATGCGTCGTATCGAATTAATTAAACGCGTTGTATTTTATAAAAATTAAACGCAATACGCCGTATCTATGAAAATAGATGCACCGTATCGTTTGAATAAGCTCAGTACAACGATAGCAGAACACAGAAAATACGAAAAATAAAAATAAAAATAAAAACAAACGAAAACAAACAAAAATAAAAGAAAACAAATAACACACAAAACAAAAAATATGCAAATAATACAATGAATGCAAATTAACCTAATATACAACACAGTTAGTGGTTAGATTAAAAATTAAAAAGAAAAACCTAATTAAAATACTAATCAAATTAACAGATAATAACAATTCACTCCCCGGCAGCGGCGCTAAAAACTTGATGCGTGCGTGCGAGTGCTCTAATTTATACCCACGGTATGTCGTTGTGGTTTTAGCAGTATTCAAGTTTTAAATTTATATTTAGCCGACTTATCAATAACACACACACTTTAACGAGCAGTGTACCCGGTCAGTATGTATATAATGGTAACTAGAGTGTCGATCACTAAGAGTGGAACGTATTATCTAGTTATTCTAATCAGTATTTTAATATCTAAAGTTAGCTATACAACCTAATTTAACGCAAGGGGGTTCAGCCTGAGAGACTGGCACGGTTTGGTTGCAATTAAATAATAAACTAACTAATAGGCACGAATCAGCGAATAGCACACACGTACACAGATAAATACTCGAGACAATAAGAAGACCTGTCCTGATAGTTAAGTAGCTTGTCACTTGTTTTATTGCTAGTTTTATATGAAGTGTATAGTTCGATGCAACACACCGAGATTAAGTCCTTTCTCGTTGGTTCTAATCTTATCGGCGAGTAAACCCTTAATGATTACTTATGACTATCCCATTTATCTTTCTTCCTACTTTTCTACAGACGATAGAATGCATAGGCGATCTAATAAATAGGCGAGGAAGGGGCATGGCGACCCAAGCAATGCTCAGCTAGACACAGAGGTTATCAATGCACTAATAAAAGTCACCAAAGACATCAACATATAAACTTTAATTAATGGGAAAACAATTTTAAGGGGAGTTGAAGTGAATGATAACATAACACAAGCCCATCAATCCTGATCAATTAAAGTGTACTAATACAATAAAACAAAACTACTTAATGAATTGAATACATGCAGGACCTTCTTACAGCTCTCGTATCTTCGTTCTAGGTGTGTCTTGTGCTGCTATCACGACTGAATTCGGCCTAGGGCTTCTGTACTTCGGTTATCGTACGTACCAAAAGTCTCTCTAAAGTCGTCTGACTTTGGGGTATTTATAGTTTCTGTCTGAGGTAAGATGCGGCGCATCTAATAAGTAGATACGGTGCATTGACTTAACTTCGCGTGGGGTCCAAGATTAATATATTCAGAAATATTCGTACACCGCCAGAAGATGCGGCGTAACTCCATTTATAGATGCAGCGCATATCCTCTTGTATCTTGGATCGTATCTTGTGAAATCTGGATAGTGATGCGCCGTATGTAATAAGCAAGATGCGGCGTATCTGGAGCAGAATATATTGATCTTGTACATTTCAGTAGACTCTTAACTTCTTGCTTGTTTTGCTCCATAATTAGTCCAAAATCGCCAAGTTTCACCAAATACTTGTTTTTACCTGAGAATTACAAAAGTAAACATTAACGTATCAATTCTCACAGATAATATAATAAAACAAGTCAAATAAATAGGATAAATGACGGTAATAAAATGTACTTATTTGAGTTCATCAATAACACTACCTATACTTAAAGGAGTTACGTTGTTGTGCTCAATATAGGTTCTAAGTCACAAATTTAGTGCAAGTATAAGTCGCGGACTTTTCCTTTCTCAAGCTTCATCAATTAATTGTTGTCTCTCAAGCTTCTAATGGGATTGAAGTACAAGATCTTCTCAAGAGGTGGTCAGACTTAAAGACAGGAGGTGATTGTTCAGAGATGTGGTTTAACCTTTTACACATTCTAAAGTTAAACATATGTCATCAAGCGGTTTTGGCATATTACGAGCTTCAATGAATTATTAATCTGCTAAATCATTGATGAGGAGTCTAGCAAGGGGTTACTACAAGAGGGTCTTAATCACCATCTTCGTTGCAGTAGTTTTATGTGTCTCATTCCATGTATTGTGCCTGACAAATTCACAAACATCACGGACTCTCAGCTTTGGCAAAAAGGACATTTCATGTTCTTTTTGAGGGGGAGAATTAGCGCAAGTTTCCTAGCGGTTCCGTCTCCAGTGGTGTGAATCTTAGCGGTTCCGGTTACAGCAGGTCAGATCGTATCGGTTCAGTCTCCAGAGGTTTGAATCTTAGCAGTTCCGGTTACAGCGGGTCAGATCGTAGCGATTCAGGATTCAGTGGTTCAGTCTCCGGCGGTTTGAATGGTGGTTCCAGTTTCAGTGGTTTAGCTTTCAGCGGGTTGGCTCTTAGCGACTTTCCTAAGATTTCAGCGGTTTGATACTTACTGTTGTGCAGTTTGTTCTTGAATTTATTTATCGGTTAAATCTCAAGAACTGTAAAATCCTGTACACAGTACGACAACTATTCCATGCACTACACCAGATAACATCCAAGCAGCTGGGTCAAACAGCTATGTTTGTTTGGACTGACTATGAGTCATGGGCACTGCTAAGAATTAGCGCATGTTTCTTCTCCCTTCGACTATTCAACCGCACAAAATGATCACGAAGTTAATTTGGTATTCCTTGCTTGAGAGTGAGGTTGGATTTCACGAAAGAGTCTACCTATTTTATCTTGAAATCGGGGATGGTTGGATGCATGATTTCAATGATAACTTGCTCGTGCTTAAGATGTAAGTTGAAGACTTGGGTTATCTAGTTTCCAGAAGTCGGGGTGGATGATTGAAGGCCTGGTTAACTATCAGTTAAAGGAGATACATTGTAGTACTCAGTGTCACATGTAGAAGACGTTGTGGATAATTGCAAGAGGTGATGAAAATCTCATACTTTGTCAGGATAACATTAAGTACTTAGAGACTTTACACCGTTCTTCCAACAACAGTGCAAGCTTAGGTAACAAATTTGAGTAATTCTACTTCATTCGCAGTATTGGTATATTGGGTTTCCTTCATCAAGTGGTCACAATTAGTTGTTTGTGTTCGAGGTTGGTTAGTTGGACGAAAGTTTTAAAAGTTGTGATGTGCTCAGTAATTCTCACGGGATGTTCTTAACCCAAATTGATATTTACCAAAAACGTATTAGTCATGCCACATTCAATCTGTTACTGTCTCACGGTTTCTTCTTGGTTTTGTAAAATCCCGCGAAAGAACTTATTTCTCGGTTTAAACCATAGATTTATAAAATCCCGTGATGATGGGCTACGCGCTCTTGACCATGATCGGGTTAAAACCATTATCAAAGTTCAGCTATAACATCACAAATGGCTGGATCGGGGGCATTTAATCGACAAGATGTGACTATGGCGTTTGTTCAGTATTATTTATTTGAGGCTGAAGTGAAATTTCATGAGTGCGTGCACTTAGTATCTGAAGATATCGGGGAGGTTGGATGAAGATTCTTCGAGATCCTTGTTCGAGCTTTCAATACAATGACGAGGACTTGGATATCTAGTTATTTTTTCTTTCTCCCTATTACAAAATAACTATCACTTTAAGGAGTCATGTTGTAGTGCTCAGTGTCACACGAAGTTGTGGATATCCAAGAGGTGATGTACGTCTTATGCTTGATGGTTGGTTGGTTGAAGAGTATAGAGTACTTAGGGATTTGATGTTGCACGAAGTCTCTGCACCGCTCTTTGTCTCGCATTAGTACAAGTTTAAGTCACAAGTTCGGGTTATGTTACTTCAGTCTCAAGTTCATCATATTGGGTTTTCCTCCATCAGTGGTCACGACATCAAGCCGATAGAATGATAATGGGGTTGGTAAGGAGTTAGATGAGAGAAGTAGAAAAGAGAGATATGACGTCTGAATACCTTAGTTCAGGCCTCGCTCTTCATCATTATGACGTCTGTACACTTCAGTGCAGGCCTCGTTCTTCAAAGAAAAGAAAAAGGGTACGCTTGAGTGCACTTTATCTTCAAAAGAAGAGGAATCTTCTTATTTATGGCCATTCTCATCAACAAGTTTCATGCTCTTTCCGTACTTATTCAGTCTTCAAGTGGATCGGCGCATATTGGAGTATATTTTTATTCACGTATTCAACCAAAAATTGCAGTTGACAGGCATATGCAATTTTTGAGGGGGGGAAAGGGTGAATAAACAACATGTCAGTCGTCAAGAACCGTCAAGTGGAGCTACTTACCGTTGATGGTATTCATATTCACTAGTTCAATCATCAAAAATTGCAGTTGGCAGGCATATGCAATTTTTGAGGGGGGGAAAGGGTGAATATGATTCTACATGTTGATTGATGATTGAGAAATGGTCATACGACTCCTGAATACGTCAGTTCAGGAGTCGTGCAAACCATGGTTCTCCAACACTACATCTTCTTCCTCTATCAAGGTGTTGAAGAACATGGTCATGGAATGCTAATCGACGTCGTCTCACGGGCTGGTTCAATCAGCAACAAAGGGATTCTAGTCAATGCTTCATGTACACGTCATTACGCTGCATGTACACATCATGATGATGATTCCGATTAATCGTAACCATCATGGGGGAGAGAAATGTGTACACCAAGGACGCACAACAGGTTCACGTGATCGGGCTTTATACTGCTTCTTAAGTTGAAGTTATTCCGGTATTGATAACCGCAGAGATGATCAGTGGTTCAACTTGTTACCTTGGTATTATCGTTTCGCTTTTACGTCATGGGCTGATTAATCGTAACCATCAGGGGAGAGAGAATGTGTACATCAAGGACGCACAACAGGTTCACGTGATCAGGGCTTAATATCCAAGGATGGATACATTCTATAGATGATCAGTGGTTCAACTTGTTACTTTGGTGTTATACTAAAGACTGAAGAAGGTCGAGTCGTCAGTCTATTCTTCATTCTCTGCTGTGTGTTATCGTCTCATGTGTACGCTGTGGGCTGATGGGTTATATGTAAGGTTACTGGAAGGCATTTGGTGAGATGAAGATGGTTGGTATTCTGTTCCTCCATATTGGGAAATCTTGAAGAAGGTCGAGTCTACAGTCTTCTCTACATTCTCCGCTATGTGTTAGAAGACTAAAGACGGCATGCATTCGGTTATCAAAAGACTTCTTCATATTATGGGTGTTCATCCAAATTCTTCCTTCTATTATGGGTGTTCATCAGAAAGGTTGTCAGATTGGGGGAGAGCACTAATTAGGGGAGAGTGAAAAGCCTGAATTAATCCCTGGTTAAATGTGCTCACATTGCTCTTCAGCAAGTAAAATGATGGAAGCGGAGAAGATTCAGAATGCTGAGGAGTAATGGTTTTTGGTTCGTATCCTTGTATATATTTTGCTTCTTACATTCTTTTTCATATCTTATACCATTTTGTAAATAGATATATAGAAATCTTGCTAATTGTAAATAGAGAAACGTAAAATCAGAAAAACCATAAAAATTAAAAAATTAGAAAAGACCAAAAATAGTTTCACCTAGGCATGTCTTCTGTTTATCGATAACATTTACGGACTTAGAAATGTCATTCAATAATGGCACGGGTCTTTAAATGAAGCTCGAGCAGAAGTTAAAATGGATTGTTAAAACATGTCTAAATGGCTTGCTATTACTTTAGATAGCAACCCGCACCTCAAAATGGGGAAAGCACGTCGCCAAAAAGACGGTTGTTCCTCCAACTGGGTGATGTTCACCCGGGCATGGATTACTTTATATCCATGTGTTTCCCGATCTAATGTACGCTTCAGTGCATCATTTCGTGTAAAAGAAGAGAAATCTTCTTTATATCATAAACTTTCCAGTTCTATGATTCTTTAGGAGAGTTTTTGATGTTTCACAAGGTGGTAAATTGGACTTAAATTTTCACAAATACTTCTCGTTCAATTGAATGACTACAGCTCTTTAAATAGAAAACGGGTCATTAATTGAGGGGGAGAGTCTTTGTTCAAATTTTTTGACACCTTTTTCTAAACATTGTGCAACATCAGCAGTGACACTCTCTCTTGGTTTGAGGGGGAGTATTGTATACTCCATTATCAGAAAACATTAAATCAGACACATTTTCTCCCACATTTTTCTAACTTATTTAAATCACTTGGGATCACAAATCTCAATTGGTTTGAAATTTTTGATCGGGGGAGAGAATGTGATTTAAATATGAAATCTGATAAAATGTGATGTTTTGGAACGTATAATGTACGCTCTCCCATATGTGCTAAACTCTTTTGTATATCAATGCACATATTGAGGGGGAGCAAATGGTTTGTGGAAACCAAAAGGATTTGGCATCGCAAGAGATCGTGACTCAGTCTTGACAAATGAATTGACGAAACTTGAACTGTCATCAATCGAAAGGATACGTCTTGGCCGGGTAATAATTTCAAGCTGGTCTAACCAGTGATGTAAGTGTGTCTCGAAAAGGACGTATCTGAGTAGAGTGTACCATTTCGAGAAACTTTCTGTGGATTTGACCAGGCCGGGTAATAATTTCAAGCTAGTCTAACTAGTGATGTAAACGTGTCTCGAATCGGTCATGTTCACGGAAAGTGGATCAATTCAAAAAGTGCAAGCTCTACCTATCATGTGCAAATTTATAAAACAATCACTCGAGCACATGTTGAGGGGGAGCATTTGAAAAATATAAAACTCTCAAGTGTTTAACAAAATGTGTTTCAGATTCGTGAACACTTTGAGAGATTTTTTCAAAGATTTGTTTTGGCAATCGTGGAAGAACACCAAAGACCGACCATTTTAATTAATGTATGGAGTTATAAGGATGGTAAGGTTAGGCTCAAGTTCCCACGATCCCGCCAGAGCTGGAGGGATCTACCTAGGGACAATCCACTAGTTAGTGTAGAAGTCCTTAGGTATGATTAAAAAGGAGAAAAGTGGATAAGGGAAAAGTGCCGACTGAGATGGAGCTAGTACTGGAACAAACCCAACAAGGTGCTAGTTATGAAGTCTCGGTAAGCACTGAAGGGGTTGAAGAATGAAAAAGAATTGTAAAGATAAAGGGTGAAAAGAAAGAAGCCCTCCTTACAACTTAGGCAGAAACCGGGTCAATTCATATGCTGTCAGAATCACTTAGATGATTGCTGGCATTGAAGACAAAGTATCATGGACCCAGTGATACGCTGCACAACCCTCCCTAGCCACTCAAGGTCCCTCAAAGGATTCTTGTTTCAATTGTCACGGAGTTCAATACATTTCTATCGTCTCTCTCACACCGAGTTAGATGATATTGAAAAGGTGGCAGTTCTCTCTAGCCTCCGCTCACTAAATCAAAACGCACTATAGAGTCTAGAGCCACGAGATGCATAATAAGATCTCTTAGGGACACAAACTATCTCTACACTGGTTGTTCAACATCAAGGACACCAGTTGTAAACTAAGAGTCCTACGCAGATCTTAGCAATCTGCCAGAACATTTATGAGAGAATTTACAAATGTAATTCTCAATGATTGAATGGAAATTCCTGCCAGGGTCAACATCAAACAGCCCTGAAAGCAGGTCACTTCGGTAATTCCCTGTGGATTACGCTTAGTGATCGCGGCGGTTTCAAACGGTCTACAGTCGTGGAGTGATCTCCAGCGACTCACCTAATCGTTGATATGCTACGGTACGATCTTAAAAAGCCCTCTGTGGGTTTTCGATTAGGAACGGCCCTGGTAAGGATTAGAGAGATTTTTCACACTATGCTGTTAATAATCTCGAAGTCCGAACCTGTAAGTACCGGACGTTTTATTGCTAACTGTCGTATTGATGAACTCAAATAAGTACATTTTATTACTATCATTTATCCTATTAATTTGACTTGTTTTACTATATTATGTATGAGGATTGATACTTAATCGTTTACTTTTGTAATTCTCAGGTAAAAACAAGCATTTGGTGAAACTTGGCAATTTTGGACTAATAATGGAGCAAAACGTGCATAAAGTGAAGAGTCTACTGACATGGACAAGATCAAGTCAATTCTGCTCCAGATGCGCCGCATCTCACTATCAACATGCGCCGCATCTCTATCAAGATGTCACCAGATACGATCCAAGATACAAGAGGACATGCGCCGCATCTAATAAAGAGTTACGCCGCATCTTCTGGCGGTGTACGAATATTCCTGAATATTATAATCTTGGACCCCACGCGAAGTTAAGTACATGCGCCGCATCTACTTAAGTAGATGCGCCGCATCTTCCCTCAGACACAAACTATAAATACCCCGTAGATTAGAGGATTCAGAGATTTCGGAAGTTCGAAAACCTAAAGACCGAACAGAAGAGAAGGACGAATTCAGTCAAGAAGGCAGCACAAGACACACCCAAATCGAAGATACAAGAGCTGTAAGAAGGTGCTGCATGTATTTAATTCATTAAGTAGTTTTGTTTTATTGTTTTAGCAAACTTTAATTCATCAGGATTGGTGGCTTGTGTAATGTGACAACGGAAAGATTGCACTCCCTTTAATACTTGCTTTCCCATCAATTAAAGTTTATATGTTGATGTCTTTGGTTACTACTTATTAGTGCATTGACCACCTCTGTGTTTATTAGTGGCTTGCGGGCACCCGACTGCGGGACAAGGTGTGGCTCCCACGGTTGTTTCTAAATTGATCACTTAGGAATAACTTTTAGACATAAGTCGTCATTAAGGGTTTACTCGCCGATAAGAATAGGACCAACGAGAAAGGGTTAATTACATACACTTCATATAAAGCTATCAATAAAACAAGTGACAATCTACTTAATCATAAGGACAGCCCTCTTATTGTCTCTAGTATCTATCTGTGTACGTGTGTGCTACTTGCTGATTCGTGCCTATTTGTTTATTTTATTATTTAATTGCAAACAAAACTGTGCCAGTCTCTCAGGCTGAAACTCCCTTGCGTTAGGATATTAAAATACTGATTAGAATAACGAGATAATACGTTCCACTCTTAGTGATCGACACTCTACTTACCATTATCTTCATACTGACCGGGTACACTGCTCGTTAAGTGTGTGTGTTATTGATAAGTCGGCTAAATATAAATTTAAAACTTGAGTAGGCATTAAAACTGCTAAACCGCAACGACACATCACGCGCATCAAGTTTTTGGCGCCGTTGCCGGGGAGTGATAGTTTAATTTGATTTATTGGTATTTTAGTTTTTATTTGTTTTCGTTAGTTTCTGTGTGTTTTTGTCATTCTGTGTTTCTGTCTCAGAACGACAGATACGGCGTATTTTTGTCTGTGAATACGGCGCATCTGTCTGTTTTCAATACGGCGTATTCTTGTCTGTGAATACGGCGTATTGACGTTCTGTGGGCAAATTTTTTTTAGTTTGTGTGATTTAGTGTTTAAATTTAAAAAAAAAAAAAAAAAAAAAAAAAAAAAAAAAAAATTACAGGAAGCTAATACGGCGTATCCATTGTCTGTTGGATACGGCGTATTAACTTGTATCGCATACGGCGTATCTATTGTCTGTTAGATACGGCGTATCGACCTTCTGTGACCAAAAAATATTTTTTTTATTTTCTGTGTTTATTTAATTTTTATTAGTTTAGTTTTTATTTTTGTTTCGTCTACTGCTGTTCTTGGTTGTTTATCTTTCAGGTAATAATGATGATGGACAATCCGGACATAACAATGGAAGAATATATTAGGTTTGAAGAGGAAAAAGCCTTGAGCAATAATCAGATGTATAGTTGGGAAAGAGCAAGATATTGTGCACAAGTCATCGAGACGAATGAAATTACTATGGAAGAATACTTGTTGCAGGAAAAGGTTAAGTCAAAGAAAGAAAGAAATGGGTTGCCGTTTCAACACACTTGGTGTATGTCAAATGATGATGAGGAGGAGTCATACACCGTAAAACCAATTCCGGCGATTGTTATTGATAGTACTTTTTCTCCGGAGATTGTACAAGATGATGTGTATACGGAACCTTACGTTGAAGAATATTCTGCAATCGTATTACAACCATTAGACGATCCATCGGATGAAGATGAAAAGTATTCTAATTTTGATTTCGAACCATTTGACGCCATAGTTTATGATGACATACCTCAACCAGATTTTGACCCAACGAGGGATTTTGAAGAAATCTGGGATTACTTATTTAAGGATGAAATTCGGGACGATGCTGAAATTGCAAGACCACTAGTTGAAGATGGAGATTCACAAGATGAATTGGAGTCACTTACAACACAAAGTGGTACAAATTTATTAAATACTATTGATCCCGTTACTAATAATCTTGCTAGTTTTCCTAAACAGGTTGCAAAACAAAAGGATAATGAGGTGGAGTATATTACACTACCTATTGAAGCACCTGTGATCAACCCGTATTTGGTGGAGCTCGAAGAAGAATTTGGTGATGAGCTCTTAAACATTGTTATGATTGATGATGATGATGATTTCGACCCTATGAAGGTTATAGAGGAACTCGAACTTTTACTTGCTAAAGACCCTTTCTCATCTTCTGCGGAAGTCAAGGGACGCCTTACTACCGAAGAGAATAACCAAGAAGAAAGGAGACTCATTTTTCCTCAACATACTACTCTTTCAGATGAAATGGTCAAGTCATCCAATTTATCAACCAAACCGGGTAAGGATAGGAACGATGTACATATATTGCCAAGGTATGATTTTTATTTATTTCTTCCATCTTTACTAGCAAATTTACACTATTTTCGTGTTTATTGCTACTATCACCCGCACTTGATCCCAAGTGGGGGGAACAACACCCTATTACACAGTAAATAAGGGTGGAGTCAGGCTCGTGACTTGAACAAAAACAAGCGCTTCGTGGGAGGCAACCCATGCTTATCTTTTAATTTATGTCAATTTAATTTTCTGTCGAGTCTGTCCCAGGCCTTCGATGCGGCGTATCCAACCCCTATGGATACGGCGTATCGAATCATCTGGAATACTTTAGTCCGAACTGTTTTGCTGGCATCAATGCGGAGTATCTATCTTTTTAGATACGGCGTATCGACCTGCCAGAATTGAATACAGTTCTTTGTTTTTCTTTTGTTTATCGTTTTCTAACCGATGATTAATGAGATGTTTCTCGAGATTTGTTTTTCCTGTGGTCTCTATATTTTTACAGGTCCGGAATATTGAAGATGTTGATGGACTCCCATATTACATAAGCTCACATTCTTACATTGGAAGATCATACCGAGCAAATCTCAGGGGAGTTCTCCGTTCTAATTCTTTTAATTTCCTGTTTTTAATTTCAAATTAAACAACGAGGACGTTGTTTATCTTAAGTGGGGGGATGGAGAATTAGAACGTTTACTTGTCCTTATTTTTCAAAAATATGCTTAATATGTACTTAATATGCTTAAATTAAAATTTTTTCTAGCATGTTTTTGTTTAATCTAAGTTGCATAGCTGCACACATAACCTTATTTTCAAAAATTGTGAACTTATCAAAATCCACAAATCTATGAGTGTGCCGGTGACTTGTAAACTTTAGAACTTGGCTTGTATACTATTCGAGACCACCATAATGAGTATTATTGATATAATTGGAGTGACTTGTCTAACTTGGTAAATTTCTAGGATTTCACCCAAAAAGCCTATTATATGTTTTGTGTTATTAACTAACTACACTGGTTAGTTAACCCCCGTATAAACCCTTTGTTTACTCTCATTTTTAGAGTAAGATACCCCTAGAAAAACCCTCAGAGCCATTCCTTTCGTTTCTTACACCTTTGTTAAAATGTTTCGTTACACCCTTACACCTTAGCCTACCCTATAGATTAAAATCCGTGGTTGGTTAATTGCTTTAGGCAAAGTGTGTTTCCTTACATTACCTGTGTTCGCGTGCGTAATTCATTATCTATGGTTAGGTCGGGAAATTGCACAATGCAATTGGAGTGAAAGTAAATATTGTATATCTTTGAGTTTATTTTTCGTGTGTTTACTACTTTCACTATTACCGTTATTTCTGAAGTATGAAAAGTATGGAAAAATTATCCAGAATTATCATTATAGTGATGTGGTGAAATTTTACACATCTATTTTTATGTTAAAAAAAAAAAAAAAAAAAAAAAAAAAAAAAAAATCGAAAAAATAGAAAAGAAAAAGAAAAAGAAAAAAAAGTTGGAAGTTTGATAAACCAACAATGTAAAGTTATGTAAGTGGTCGATATCACCACTATTTGTTGTATATTATATCTATGGATTGAATGGGAGTTGGCAGTTATGGGAACGTCAACTAAGGTTTATTCTTTGATTGAGATCTTGTTGAGTATAATTCGTGTCTACCTAAAGCGTGTGTTTCAAGTGTTAAAGCGTGAGTTATTCAATGATATGAGTCTTATTCATGGGATGGTTGGGATAGTGATTAACCACACTTAGGATTTTAATTTATTTGTTTTGTTTATTTTTCATTTTTACACCAATTTATATCCCAAATATTATCCATACCCTATATTATTCTTTATCCAAACCTTTGATTTATTGAGATTAGGGATTTGAGCAATCTTAAGTATCGTAGTCGTGGATTCGGCTATGTATTTATGATTTTGTCGCCCTTTTTGATATATTATTATTGGTGAAGTTTGGACCTATCTTTAGCCTATTCGAGTTAAGGATTTGAGCAATTGCAAGTATCGTGTTCGTGGATTCGATCATGTATTTGTGATTTTGTCGCCTTTTCTGGAATTTGAGATCGATAGAGATTAAGAATAATTAACCCTTAAGCCTAAAAACCCTTTTTACCGCTTTAGACTTGTTATTCCTTGGCTTTAGTGGGGAGATGTGTATACTTGCCAAGCTTATGATAGAATATTCGTCACGACTGGACAGTTAAACGATTAGATTTGCTTTTATCAAATTATTTTATTTTACTTCTAATTCGTTAAGTGTTTAGTTGTGTGATTATGACATAAACGAATACATGCTTAAATATAAAAATAAATCCTAATATCTTTTAGGATACATTTTCATAAGTTTTAATCTAAGGTTTACTTGGGGACAAGTAAAGTTCAAGTGGGGGGATATTTGATGACATCAAATAACGACATATTATTAGCATCATTTATCCTATTTTAATGACTTGTTTTATATCACTTTATATGAGAATTGATACTTAATCGTTTACTTTTGTAATTCTCAGTATAAACAAGCATTTGGTGAAAGTTAATGATTTCGGACGGAAATTGGAGCAAAATGAATCAAGTTGGAAAAGTCTGCTGAATTGAAGAGATTAAAGACCATTGCCTGACTTTGAAGCATGCGCCGCATCTGATTTTATCATGCGTCGCATATGAAACTTTGGTCAACGAAGAAGAACCAACTTGTTCTACTCCAGATACGCCGCATCGGACCAATCCGATGCGCCGTATCGGCCATACACAATCCTTACCAAGAAATCAAGTGGAGATTAGAAGCTAAATGAAGAAGTCAAGATTACAAGTCGACACTTGAAGATGCTTTCGTATTTTGGCCATAAAATCTTCATCCGGACTCCGATTTAGTTGATTCAAGCGGCCACGCGAAGAGAAAAAGAAAATCTATCTGAATCTGAAGGAGATGCGGCGCATCTGGTCCTTAGATGCGCCGTATTGGGAGATGAGGCGCATCTGGTCTTTAGATGCGCCGTATTGGGTCAGTTTCAGACTTGGAGGCTACGTTTACTTATAGATGCGGCGCATCTAACTCTCTAGATGCGCCGTATCGACCCATATTTCAGAATCTATAAATACCGAGCTCATTAACGAATTAGGGTATCATTGGGGACCCTTGGGGTCGTTCCCAGAAGACCAAAAACCCCTCCAAACAGCAGAAGACCTCCTTGAAGATCGAATCATCTTAGAAGATCATCTCAAGAACCTTATATTAAGTGTAATCGTTCGGTTAGCGTATCGTTTTCATTATGAATTCTTATTCGTTTGCTTTGATTATAACTTTATGTATTGTTACTGAGATTATGGGCTAACACCCTTTGGTGTTAGCCACGTTTATGAAGTTTTATTAGTTTTTATGCTTGTGTTGATGTGTTTTACTTTGTTATTGGATTGGGTGCTTATCGATAAAAACTCGTTTATTGCTTATAACTAGTAAAGGTCTATGTAACTAGATTATGAACTTATTGGTTTAATGTGGTAACTTAACTATCTGTAATTGTGGTTACTTTAATTGATCATTAAGTGTAGTAATCCGAATCCTATTAGACGGCTTAGAGGGAACACACCGGAACCGTGCCTTATGCCACTATTAGGACTAGTAGCGCGTAATGCCAAACTAGGTTAGACGGTTTAAAGCGATAAGTTAGTATTGATGCTAGATAGGTCACTATGATCATGTCCTCTTTCCCACCACGATGGTAGGTTATTCAATTGTGACAGGATTAATAATCGGATTGATGGCAAAACAATTGAATGAATTAAAACAAGTAGACATAAGCATGTATAACTATTAGATGGATTAGGCTTGGCTAACCCGTTCTTCTATATATTGATCTATCTTTAGTTTAGTTATTTACTTTCCTGTATTTAGTTTAATTATACACACAAACTCGTGATAGCCTCTCAGGCTAAACCCCCATCTATCTTTAATTCCTTTCTAGTTTAGTTCAGTTAGATTAATAATTAGAATACCTTTAGATCATTTTAGCTTCGCTCCTAGTGAACGACCCTTGCTTACCTAAAAACTATCTACATTGACCGGGTACACTGCTCGTTAGTGTTTAGAGTCTATAGGTTAGTTCGGCAAAATATAAATTCAAAAAATGGTAGTTTATTATAGACTATAAAAAACACATCACGTATGCAGGAACTTCTGGCGATTGTAGCTGATTGCTGTTGCAGCTGTTTGCGGTTGTAGCTGATTGAAATTGCAGCTGATTGCGGTTGTAGCAGATTACAGAAAAGATGCCAATCCAGCACCACATGCTCACACTATGCTGTTAACAATCTCGAAGTCCGAACCTGTAAGTACCGGACGTTTTATTGCTAACTGTCGTATGCAGGAACTTCTGGCGATTGTAGCTGATTGCTGTTGCAGCTGTTTGCGATTGTAGCTGATTGAAATTGCAGCTGATTGCGGTTGTAGCAGATTACAGAAAAGATGCCAATCCAGCACCACATGCTCACACTACATAATCATCGTATTCAAAGAAGTCATGATCAACCAAAAGACCTTCAACACGGCTTCTGCTAACTCTGATGCTGAAGATCATGACCCAGAATAGTGTGAGCATGTCGGCTCAAAGATTTACACATCACATGGTAACATACTGCTGTAAGATGACTTGGAAACAAATGTTGGATGATAAAGTCGAAGAATACTCAAAGATCATCCAAGACAAAGGAAAAGTCATCAAAAGTTCACTGCTGAAAGCACAATGATAAAAGACGTTGAAGAATCAAAGAACACGAGCTATGAAGACAAGTTCTGAAGACGGAATGCTAGAAGTCAAATTATTATTTCCGGGGTGACCTCCCTTAGGGGGAGATTGTTAGGAATATAAATATTCAGATGAAGGCTCGGTCACCCCGAGCATCTATTTAGCATTTACATAGCTCGTAGTCTTATTAATATTTGTTTAGTACTATTAGTATTATTAGTATTATTAGTGTAGTTACATATATTTGTGGAGTGGGTCGGGGCTTTCCCCACTGTCAGCTCACTCCACAGCCCACTAGGGGCACAAGTATTAGGAACTATAAATAGCCCTCTCCACACAAGGAGAGGGTTGGAACTCTTGTCACTTCTCACACTTCAATCTAATTTTACAAGTTTTCCCTTCATCTCTCTACCTTCTCTCTAACATCTCACTAACTCAAACCATGGATCTAATCTTCCATGAACCAAGACCACCCGAATAGATCCACACAATCAAAAGGTTAGATCTTACATTACCTCTTGTCTGTTAAATGGTGAATCTTGTGTGTTAAATGGTGAATTCGACATTTCGGCAGCCTAAGATATTTGTTGTAGTGTTTGTGCAACTGATTGTGTTTCACTTGCGGCTGTCACTTGCGGCTTTCACTTGCGGCTTGTGTTTCACTTGGCTTGTGTTTCACTTGTGTGCAATCTGCTTCTTTGTGGTTTGTTAGAATATCTAAATAGGGAGGGTCAATATATTGTTTTACAATATTGTTGTGATACTGCTTATTATTTAGGGGGTACTTGTTTTGCTTTGTTTGTGATACTGATTGAGAGTTACTTTGTGATACTGCTTTGTTGGATTTGTGATTGAGAGTTGCTTTGTGATTGAGATTGCTTTGTGATACTGCTTTGTGGTGAGGCTCAATATATCACGAGCCTTTGTGAGAATCTTTACTATTGTCTTGTGAGAACTTGCAGTTTGAGAATCTTTACTATTGTCTTGTGAGAACTTGTAGTTTGAGAATCTTTACTGTTAGGATCTCTGGGAAATAAGAGTTCATTGTTGCTGCCGATAGTGTAAAGTTGGTTCCTGCCGATAGGTTGGTTCCTGCTGAAAGCTCATTGCTGCCGACAGTGTTATCTTGTTCCTACCGATAGTGTTGTTGCTGCGGATAGTATTATTTGTTATCCGTATATTTAGAATGTTTGTTATGATTTATTTTTAGAAGAGATTGTTGTTAATCTCTTTACACGTTTTCTTGTAGAACGGGTTAGGGTTAGGTGATCTTGTTAGTATAAAAGATAAACCCGTCTATGAGTTTATGTACGCCTTGAACATCTTTTAACATTCAATAAACGATTCTTAGTTCAATAGTTTGATCCATAGAGGATCATTGTTCTTTTAGAGTTTTTCTTCTTTATAATACTTGCTGTTTAGTTTCCGCATAAACACTTGTATTGCAGAGGTTCTTGTTTATACCAAGCTCAATCAAGCTCGAAGTACTCGATCCTACAAGTGGTATCAGAGCCTGGTAAGGATCTCTGATAAAGAAGAAAAAGGTCGATCTCATATCTCTTAACCCTCTCTCAATGGCAGACGATAACCCTGAAACCAATGTCATTAACCCGGAAGATCAACAACCCAAACCAGAAACCACTCAAGTCCAAACACAAATCGTCACCACCATGTCCACCAACAATGCTAAATTCCCGTATCTGAAGAAAGATGAGTATGAAGTCTGGGCTATGAGAATGGAGTATTGGATCACAAACACTGATTACAATCTGTGGAATGTGATTCTTAAGGGAAATAGCAAGAAGAATATTGGAAGGGATGATGATGGCAATATTTATATAGAGCCACCTGTTACAGCAGAGGAACACCTTGCTGTTCAAAGGGAAACAAAGGCAAGAACTCTTCTACTTCAAGCTATTCCAGAGGATCATATGAGTGATTTTCATCACTTGGATGATGCTAGAAAGATCTGGCATGCTGTAAAGACCAGATTTGGAGGGAATGATGAATCCAGGAAGATGCGAAAGTCTATGCTCAAGCAAGAGTTTCAAGAATTTAAGATTTCTGAGGCTGAGGGAATTCACAAAGGCTATGACAGATTCCACAAGATCTTGAGCCAACTTAACCAGTTGAAAGCTAGGCCGGACGATGAAGATTGTAATACGAAGTTCCTGAGGGCCTTGCCACCGTCCTGGTCGCAGGTTTCCATAACCCTCAAGGCCAAAGGAGGACTGGATTTTATGAGCTTTGATGATCTGTACAACAAATTGAAAACCCTTGAACTTGATATCAAAGGGTATTCCACCTATTCACCTCATACTCCAACCCACACTGCTTTTGTTAGTAACTCTGGTCCTAGCAAAGCATTATATGGAAACAGTCCAACACCATCAACATCATCAATCTCCTACTCATCTCCTACACCAAAAACTCAGCCCAGATCTGATAATCTTGTAGTGGATGTGCTTCACTCTTTTGTTGCTGAAAGTACACCACAGCAAAAGATTGTGTATGATGATTTTAAGCAAGTTGATGAATTGGATCTGGAAGAGATGGACTTAAGATGGCAGGTGGCTATGATATCGTTGAAGTTGGATAGGTTTGAAAAGAAGGCAGGAAGAAGGGTCAATTTTGATGGACAAGAGCCTGCTAGGTTTGACAGAAGGAAGGTGAGGTGCTATAAATGTTCACTAACAGGACATTTTGCCAGGGAATGCCCAGACAAGAAGGTTGATGATAAAGCACGGTATTCTGCTTTCAGAATTCAAGAGTTGGAGTCAGATGACCCCAAAGGCTTTGGTATCTGTGGATTCGATGGTGGACTGGGAGCATCATGAGAAGGCTGATGGGAGTGGATCAGATAAAGTCTTTGGGATGGTAGCTGGATATGGTGAAAAGAAACAAGTGGCTGGTCAGTTTGGAATGATGGGTCATCCATCTCAGGTACAAAACTGTCCGTTTGGTTGTAAATCTATATATGCTAAATTAAAACAGGAATTTGATGATATTGAAAGTGAAAATAAGGATAACCTTGTTCAACTTAAGGCTCATAAAAAGGCTGTTAAGACATTAGAACAACAAAAGGTCTGGTATCAACAACAACTGTCTGCATATGAAGTAAAAGTAAAGGTTTTGGAAAGAGATTTAAAAAATGCCACTAATGAGTTTAAACATTCTGAAAGAGAAAAAGCTAAGGTAGAATTGCAAAATCAGGATCTTCAGTCTAAGCTAGATAACTCATTGGCTAGATTTGCTAAGTGGAAAGACTCATCCAAAAATCTTAACATGCTTATTGATAGTTCTATGTCTACTAAAACTAAAAGAGGTTTAGGATTCGGTAACCTAATAGGGACAAATCAGTATTATGACCCTAATGAGTATAGTGTTTTTAATCCGGAACCTGTAGATTATAGAAAACCTGTTAAGTATGTAAAGGAGGGAGGAATGAATGATGTTCCTCCACCCATAACTGGAACATTTAAACCTGCTGATCCTTTTGTTGACTTTGATGATTCACAAATGTGCTATGGTAAAAAGGCAAATGAATTGCCTAATCTTGATTGTGACTCTAATGAATTTGTCTCTTGTTCTTACAGTGACAAATCTTCAGAAATCTAGACTGATGACTATGCCACATGTGGATCAAGTGACAAGTCAGCATCAATAAAGTCAGAAGACCTCTCCTCAGAAGCAGCTACTGATGAATCTCAATCAACGAAAGCTGCATTTGAAGATGTTTCTTTTGATAATTTTAAGAACAATAATGTTTCTAGTTGTGGTTTTGTTTCAAACAATTTTGATTGTGGTTTTGTTTCTGTTAAGGATAATTCTGTTTCATGTGTTGGTTTGAATAATTTTGTTTGCAATGAGAATGTTATTGTTAAGAAAAAGTCCCCTAGAAAGAAATCTTGCTTTGTGTGTCGTAGTTATGATCATCTTATTAAAGACTGTGACTACTATGAAAAACAGATGGGATTACATGCTTGTAAAAATAGGTCTGTATGGAAAAATGTAAATGATATTCCCCCTTATATTCCTCAAGCAGCTAGGAGAACTTCAGTTGCTTATGGCAAACCAGTTTCTGCTGGTAAGCCTGTTGCTGCTGAAAAGTTCATTCCTGCCGATAAGCCTATTCCTGCTGCTTATCCTGTTCCTGCCGACAGGAGCAATCCTGCTGGTTGGAAAAACAATAATATTAGATCTTTTAGACCTACTAGTACTTACTTTCAAAATGCTTTGAGACCTGTTTGTTTTGACACAATGCACAAGGGAGGGGCAAGATGGAACACTGCTGTTAAGTCCTCAGCAGGTTGGTCTTGGAAAATCAATAACCAACATATGAAAATGGGATCCAAGATCAATGGTGGATCTTATCAATCTCCAGGGTTTAATTCTTATTGATCCACTAGGCAGGCTCAAGTCAGCAATGGCTTGAGTCTCTCTTGTATCTAATGTTGTATATGTATTCTTTATCTCAGGATTTTCCTTTTAGAAGCAAAGATGTTGGAATTGTTGACAGTGGATGTTCCAGGAGTATGACAGGGAATTTGGAAAGGTTACATGATTTTATTCCTTTGAATGGAGGTACTGTGACATTTGGAGGAGGAGATGGAATGATCTCAGGGAAAGGAACTATCAAGACTGCCAAGCTAGACTTTGAAGATGTGCTGTATGTGAAGGAACTCCAAGACTTCAATTTGTTCTCTGTCTCTCAAATCTATGACAAGAAGAACAGTGTTCTATTCACTGAGAATGAGTGCTTTGTTTTGTCCAAAGACTTCAAGTTGCCTGATGAAAGTCAGGTTGAACTTAAAGTTCCTAGGACTTACAATCTTTATAGCTTCAATCTTAGTGATGTTCAGCCTGAGGGGTCACTTGCTTGTCTGGTTGCAAAAGCTTCTGTGGATGAATCCAATAAATGGCACAGAAGAATGGCACATGTAAATTTCAAGACCATTAACAAGCTGGCTAAGAATGGTCTGGTGAAAGGGCTTCCTTTGAAGATCTTCTCTAATGAGCACAATTGTGTTGCCTGCAACAAAGGAAAGCAGCACAAAGCTTCATACAAGGCCATAACTGCTGTGAGCACCATCTCTGAGCCTTTGCAGCTTCTTCATATGGATCTTTTTGGTCCTACTTCTATCAGAAGTATTGACCATAAGAATTATTGCCTGGTGATTACAGATGATTTTAGCAGGTTTTCTTGGACTTTCTTTTTGAGTACTAAAGATGAAACTTATCCAGTACTTAGGGATTTTATTGCTTTAATAGAAAATCAGCTAAATAAAAAGGTTAAGTCTATAAGGTGTGATAATGGCACAGAGTTTAAGAATTTTAATCTTATTGAACTCTGTAGGTCTAAGGGTATAAAAAGGGACTATAGTAATGCTAGAACTCCACAACAAAATGGGGTTGCAGAAAGGAAAAATAGGACCTTGATAGAAGCAGCTAGGACTATGTTAGCTGAATCTAAGATGCCCACTATGTTTTGGACTGAAGCAGTTTGCACTGCTTGTTATGTGTTGAATAGGGTATCTATTACTAGTCCTCATAATAAAACACCCTATGAACTTTTGTCTGGGAAGGTTCCAAACATTAGTTACCTTAAGCCTTTTGGATGTCAGGTTACTATTTTGAACACTAGTGATTATCTAGGCAAGTTTGATGGAAAGGCTGATGAAGGGTTTATTGTTGGATATTCTGCTCATGGTAAAGCCTATAGGGTTTATAATCTGTCCTCTAAGAGAATAGAAGAGACTCTCAACTTAAGATATCTTGAAGATAAACCTAATTTGCAGGGTGCTGGTCCAGAGTGGTACTTTGATCTGGATTATTTATCTGACACTTTAGGGTATACTAGATTCAAATCAAATCTGTCTGGTGGTACAAATGTTTCTCAAACTAACAATGCAGGTACCTCAGATGATGATTCTGATGCAGAGAGTGATGAACGACCTATAGTTGTTCCTTCTTTTCCCTCTAACAACATTTCAGGTTCAAAGGTCAAAGATTCTTCTGATATGGCTGGAAGTGATTCTAGTTTTGCAGAAGATCTTGCTAGGCTTCAAAGACAAGAGTTTAATGCCAAAAGAGCTGCTGAGATGTTTGGTTCTGGATTTTCTAAAGAGACAGAGGAGATCCTGAGAAAGGCTGAAGCTGAAGTTCGAAGGGAACTCAATACAACTAGTAGTATTCCTGTTCCTGCTGATGCTGTTCCTGCTGATAGTGGATCGGTTCCTGCCGATCCTTCTAATGTTTCTGCTGATGTTCCTGTGTCTTCTCCATCTGTTGACAAGTTGGGAATTGATAACTCCCCTGAAAGATTTCCAATCCCTTCTGATCTTGGAAATTCGGTCTCTTCAAGAGATAAGCTTAATGATCCTCATCATCAGTCCAGATCTGGCATTTTCACTTCTTCCTCATATGATGATGACTTCAACCCTTCAATTACTAATCAGGCATCCTCCATTGATGTTAATCCCATTGCTACCAAGAGGATCAATACAGTTCATCCTCAGTCTTTGATTCTTGGAGATCTTAATTCCCCTGTTCAAACAAGGAGTAAAATGCATCCATCTAAATTTGGAGAATCTGCTTTTCTCAGTTATATACAGGATCAATTAAGGAGCAATCATACTGATTACTTACATTGTCTGTATGCTTGTTTCTTATCTCAAGTTGAACCAACTAGCATAGCTCAGGCACTTGCTAATGATGATTGGGTTGAGGCTATGCAAGAAGAGATGCAGCAGTTCCAGAATCAGAAAGTATGGATGTTGGTACCTTTGCCTGCTGGCAAACATGCTATTGGAACTAAATGGATTCTAAAGAATAAAAGAGATGCTAGGGGAATTGTGGTTCGAAATAAAGCTAGACTGGTTGCTCAAGGTCATAGACAAGAGGAGGGGATTGATTATGATGAGGTGTTTGCACCTGTGGCAAGAGTTGAAGCCATTCGGTTGTTTTTGGCTTTTGCTTCATTTATGGGATTTGTCGTCTATCAAATGGATGTGAAGAGTGCATTTTTGTATGGAAGGATTGAGGAAGAGGTTTATGTTACTCAACCACAGGGATTTGTAGATCCTCAGAATCCTAATTTGGTCTACAAAGTGGTTAAAGCACTTTATGGTCTTCATCAAGCACCAAGGGCTTGGTATGCACGATTATCAGCCTTCTTGCTAAAACATGGGTACAGAAGAGGGGCTATTGATAAAACTCTTTTTATCAGAAAGGACTTCAAAGATATCATTCTGGTACAAGTATATGTAGATGATATCATCTTTGGCTCCACTAATGAAGCTTGGTGCAGGGAGTTTGAAGAATTGATGAAGAGTGAATTTGAAATGAGTGCTATGGGTGAAATGACTTTCTTCTTGGGTCTTCAGGTTAAGCAGACATCAGATGGGATCTTTATTTCTCAGGAGAAGTATGTTTATGACATGCTTAAAAAGTTTGATATGGAGAATGGGAAGATTGCTGTAACTCCGTTTGAACCTCCAAAGCCTAAGTCCAATAATGAACCTGATGCTGCTGTTAATGTTCATTTATATCGATCCATGATTGGCTCCCTCATGTATTTAACAGCTTCACGACCTGATATCATGTTTGCTGTTGGTGCATGTGCTAGACATCAGGTTACACCATTGACTTCTAACCTTAATGCAGTCAAGAGAATCTTTAAGTATTTGAAAGGACAGCCAAAATTGGGACTTTGGTATCCCAAAGACTCTCCTTTTGTGTTAGAAGCCTATAGTGACAGTGATTATGCTGGGGCTAACTTTGATAGGAAGTCTACAACTGGAGGTTGTCAGTTTCTGGGTAGAAGGTTAGTTTCTTGGCAGTGCAAGAAGCAGACTATAGTGGCTACATCTTCTACTGAGGCAGAATATGTTGCTGCTGCTAGTTGCTGTGGACAGGTTCTTTGGATGCAAAATCAGCTGTTGGATTATGGATTCAACTTCATGAACACTAAGATCTTTATTGATAATCAAAGTACTATGTGTATTGTTAAGAATCCTGTTTATCATCAAAGGACAAAGCATATTGAAATTCGACACCATTTCATAAGAGATGCTTATGAGAAGCATCTTATTCAGGTGGAAAAGATTCACACAGATGATAATGTGGCTGATTTGCTTACTAAGGCTTTTGATGGACCAAGGTTTAAGTATTTGGTGGTTCATATTGGGATGGTCAATCCCTAGCTACAGAGCTTCAGGGGAGGATTGCAGCTCAAGGGGAGGATAAAGCTCAAGGGGAGGATTATTCTTGTTGTTGTTGTAAAGTTTCTATCTTTCTTTCTTATTTTTTTTATTTTTCTTTTGGTGAATTTTTTGTTTGTGTTTCTTAGTTTAAAAAAAAAAAAAAAAAAAAAAAAAAAAAAAATTTTGTATACTTTGTGTGCTAATAAGTTGGTTTTGAGCAACACCTTGCAGGTACAGTGTTGGTGTTTACACCTGCACAATAAATGGTGCTCAACTCACCATGTCTAGCAGACAAGAAAGAGTTGACTCACCATGAGGGTACGGCTCTGGTGTGATAATCAAATCCGTTGACAGCTATAATAGCTTGCTCAAAGCTATAGGGTACTTCAACTCACCCATGATTCAGTTCTGAGAGTTGAAAATGGTTCTCAATTCACCATGGATGTAACCCTTTATGGGATCCAAAGGATTGGCTAGTCCACAAAAGTATGGTTTGTGGTAAAGACATTTGGTATCCATATTTGGTATTCAATTCACCAAGGTTCAGTTGAAACCAAAGAATTGGCTAGTCCTGAGCAAACGGCTACAGGTAAAGACAAGTCAAATCCGTTTATAGTTGCTGATTTGCTAATAAATCAGATGGTTATCAGTGTACCATGGTCTCACACACCTAAACATTGGCTACTCCAGTAGTGATGGCTATTGGTAAAGAGACATCAAATCCATTAATTTTCAATGATTCACCTCTCACAGGAGTTAACACACCTGGATGTGATGAGAATAGTATGAAACTTCAAGTGATTTGATGTACATATTGTCATAGTAGCAGCCAAGTTCAAGTGAAAGTAATGGTGACCAGTATACATGTTTTGAAGAAGATTTCTAATTCCTGCTGAACTATTGAGGTTGCTGCTGGATGCTATAGAAGTTGAAATCTTGCAAGTTATGGATGTTGCTGCTGGTTACTCAATATTGTTGCTGCTAAGTCGCAGTCCTCAAGCCTGAGAAGTTGAAAGCTTTATCACAAGGGAATCTTGCAGGTTAACCTAGTCAACCTCAAGATTAGGGGAGGATTGTTAGGATCTCTGGGAAATAAGAGTTCATTGTTGCTGCCGATAGTGTAAAGTTGGTTCCTGCCGATAGGTTGGTTCCTGCTGAAAGCTCATTGCTGCCGACAGTGTTATCTTGTTCCTACCGATAGTGTTGTTGCTGCGGATAGTATTATTTGTTATCCGTATATTTAGAATGTTTGTTATGATTTATTTTTAGAAGAGATTGTTGTTAATCTCTTTACACGTTTTCTTGTAGAACGGGTTAGGGTTAGGTGATCTTGTTAGTATAAAAGATAAACCCGTCTATGAGTTTATGTACGCCTTGAACATCTTTTAACATTCAATAAACGATTCTTAGTTCAATAGTTTGATCCATAGAGGATCATTGTTCTTTTAGAGTTTTTCTTCTTTATAATACTTGCTGTTTAGTTTCCGCATAAACACTTGTATTGCAGAGGTTCTTGTTTATACCAAGCTCAATCAAGCTCGAAGTACTCGATCCTACATTTACTTTTGCCTTGTGAGAACTTTGTTGTACCTGACAGTCTGAGCTTGTTGAATCTGAGCTTGTGAGACTTGTGTAACATGTGTATTGTGTGGAATGTGAGCTTGTGAGACTTGTGTGCAATCTGCACTTGATCAAATGGTTTTCTAAAAAGGTGATGACGAATGGTTTTCTAAAAACCGAAAGGATGGCAAAGTGATATTTTTATCACTTTGCAACCTTCATATCCGAGCCTAACATATTTGTGAGTTAATTATTTTCAGACTATAAGGCGATGACGAGTACGTGTTAATCTGAGCCTGCTTTGCTTGTGTGCAATCTGCACTTGGACAAAAAAAAGTGTGTTTTGTGTGCAAACTGCACTTGGACAAAAAAGTGCAATCTGCACTTGGAAAAAAAACTTAGACAAAAAACTTGGACAAAAAAAAAAAAAAACAGCAAAAGACAAAAACTGGAAAAAAAAATAAAAAATACAAAAGCTGAGAAAAAAGTACCCTCCCACTAGGGAGGGTTTGGCAGTCCTGCGGCCCTATGCCCATAGACCCCGTTCTTATAACACAACCCTTTTTTTGGGATGTGTCAGGCTAACACCCTCTACATGTGGGCCCCCTCTACTTTTAGCTAAATGTACAACCCGACAAAGCAGACAGTACAAGCGGCGGCAGCAGGAAAAAGTCAACACACCCTACAGGGGGTGTTAGGATATCATGTCTATTTTTTTTAGGAGGTGTTAGCATAACACATCCCAAACTCCTATACCTTTATCCACCTAGTTGATTAGGTATGTAGTTTGCTGCATTGATTTCTTCTTATTTATAACATTTGATTTAGCAATAGTGTCTTTGGACAATTTAAGGAAAAACAGTACAATTGTCATCTCTAGCTTCTCTTCTGTACATATGCTGACAACGACTTGTATCCAGAATTAGCTGCTTGATTGGGACATTATGCCAGTAAAAAACTAGCCTATCTGATCGATCTTTTTAAACGGGAAGATTATGAAAAAGACCATAAATTTAAATGCCAAGGTTTGATCACCGATTAACTACAATGGAACAATTGAACCTAAACAACTTAAGTCCCTTAAGATTTACTCGTCAACACGTCTTAATACACCAATTTGGATGTGGTCATATGGCATATACATATATGGACATAGAGTAATGCAGTCCTTGAATAAAATAATTGACACAAAAGCACATTACAGTATTAAACAGATTGATCGAATCATTCTATGGATCAATGGTAAAATAGAAGAAAAAATGAAACAAAAATGGCCAAACTTATAAAGTGGCCAAATTTTATAACTTATAAAGTGGCCAAACTTATGTACGCCTATTTCAACTCTCGATGACTCTTTCTTATATCTTAGCCCATCTAATAATTGCAGCAAAACATAAAATGGGTTGAATACCTTTTTTTTACTCGAGAGAGCGGAACTAAGGGTATCTCGTGGTGTCATGGGACATCGAATTTTCGTAAATATATTCTGAGTTTTCTTAAATGTAACTGGTCCAATAAAGACTGTGTTCTTTGTATTTGTTTAGTTAGTTTATTAATAGTGAAAAATAAACTTAATTTTTATTAAACTCAACATTTTTTGTTATTTTTTTTCCACTTATATTACCATTCAAAATATATGTGCACCGATCATTTCTAGAGCCTGGGAGAAAGATTTAGATGATTAAAGTGGTTTGAACTTTGAATTACTTGTCATTAATACAATTCTGAAGCACTTTTGATCTTAATTCGGGTGGTAAATTAAACATCCTTAAGTAAGGAGAAGATGGATTAATTTTTCGTTTGAACATTTTCATTCAACTCTATATACAAGTAATAGCAAAATCACATTTGAATGTTTATGGAAAACCTACTAAGTAGCGATCACAAACATATATACATATGATATGGTCAGATGATCATCACAAACCTCGAGATGCGTGTTAATTACAGTATATGTTAGAAATGATTGTAAAATGATTTCATGTTTATACATCAAGAAAAAATTCTTACTCATTCTTCGTGTATAAACATGAAGTCGTTTTACAGTCATTTCTAACATATTCTTACACATGGTACTCAACATTTGCTTCGGCATTAACGGGTCACCAACGAAGGAATTCAAGATTGAGAAGGGCCTTCGTCAAGGTGATCCCCTTTCCCCATTCTTGTTTATTTTAGCGTTGGAAGCCTTAAATGTAGTTTTCTTAGAGGCTAGAAACAAGAATTAGGGTTGACAAGGTTCCTATTTCCCACCTCCAATTTGCGGATGATGTACCCATTGGTTCTAACATATCTAGATGCTTCAGTTGGTCTCTATTAATTGATCGCTTCATGAAACGATTCTCTAGATGGAAAAGTAAAACCCTTTCCTTTGGCGGACGCCTCACCCTCATCAAATATGTTCTTGGAAGCTTATGTATCTAGTTTTTTTCAACCTTTAAAGCTCATGTTACTATCATCAATAGCTTGAAAGTATCCATAGGAACTTCTTTTGGGGTGGTAATTCGGATGATAGGAAAATAGCTTGGGTAGCGTGGGATAAAGTTTTAGTGCCTCGTGATCAAGGTGGTCTTAATATTGGGAGTCTCAAGGTATTTAACCAAGCCATGCTAGCAAAATGGTGGTGGCGTTTTCTAAATGAAGAAAATGCTCTATGGAGAAAAATCATCCTCTCTATTCAGGCCCAAATGGAGGTCTTACAATGGGTTCCTCTTCGTTGTATAAATCGGGTCCTTTGTATCAGATCACGAGGTTGAAAGATGAGCTTGTCTTGTACGGTATCAACCTTCCATCAGTTTTCAAATGTAAAATTGGCAATGGTTTATCCAGAAAATTTTGGCTAGACTCATGGATTGGCGGTCTTCCTCTTTGTTATACTTTCCCAAGATTATTTCGTTTGGAAAGAGACACTGATTGTTTTGTTAGAGACCGTGTACCTGTTCGTGTTTCTGGAAGCCTTACTAATATTGGGCCTTTGGGTCTCTCTTTCAACTGGAACTGGTCAAGAGGGCATTCTTTCAATAGCAGAACACTAGGAGGTTCATGAAATGTCTAATCTCTTATCTACCTTCACCTATCGAGTGACCAAGACGCCTGGGAATGCACTATTAGTGACAACATAATATTCATTGTTAAAAGCATGCGTATTCTCATAACCAAACACCTACGCCCGCGGGATCTTCAACCATATAGATGGAACAAAGCTTTACCACTCAAAATTAACATATTTTCTTGGCGGATCACTCACTATAGTTGTAAAACCCTAAATTCTGAATCCCTATTTTACATCTAATTTGAAATTTTAACCTAAGTTTGATAATAAGTCATTGACATTTAAACTATATGTTATAGATTATGTACTTAATTTAAATCTATCCTAAGCTAAGTTACTAAACAATTTGTTTCCTAATCTCTAATATGTGTTCACGATTTTATTTTTATTTGCACAAACCATGATACGTTTTCTAATCCTCCATAACATCTAAAATTCACACACGACACACCCATGTTATTTTTCACCCACGTACACGTTTATATGTTGAGATAAGAGTAAAATAAAACACAAGTATTATCCTACAAAAATAAAAGATTGTGTTCCCCTCCTAACCTAATTTAGATACATGGTTTCTTTCTTATTCCCTCTTCAAAAAAAATATACGGCCTCTCATCTTTTTTTTTCTCTACACCAAAATCAAACAAGTTTGTTGGGAATTAAACTTAAGCAGTTAGTACGGTTGAAGTATACAAGAACAGTTAGGACTGCTGATGGAAGAGCAGTTAGGACTGCTGAAGGAAGAACAGTTAGGACTGCTTAAGAGATCAAGGTGAAACCGTGTGAAGATAAATATAGAAAAGATATGGTATATATCTTATTAGTATAGAATGATTCGGTTAGATGTTTTACTTGTACAGGACTCTTTACATTATAAAAGGAGATCCTTAGATTAGGGTTTATATATCGAATACATCTAATACCTAATATCCTTCACGTTCATATTGTAATCGTTTGATATATTGAAGTGATAGTTTGGTTGATATTGTTTTGTGTTCTTATTGTTTTACTTAATCAATCACCAAACACAAACTCATATTCTTCTAAGTACTTGGTAGTAAATTCCGCGTGCTATCAAGTATATACTCAAAGTATCCCCAACACAACGTGTGTATTTAGATCCGGTCAAGTGGTATCAGAGCCAGGTTTCTGATACTTTGAGTCTAGAAGAACCAGAAGTATTTACTCACTAGCAATCCAAGAAGATGGACATGGAGACACCTCAAACCTCAATCCTTGCTAAACTCCCCATGCTGAAACAGAATGAATACGATTTATGGCGGCTCAGAATAGAGCAATATTTCATGGTGCAAGACTATGCATTATGGGATATTATTATCAATGGTGATTCCTTCAAACCAGTTGCTGTTGAAGAAACACGTGCTGATGGTTCCAAGATCACAAAGCTTAACACTGAGCCAGTTACAAACGAGGAGAGAATAAAAAAGAAGAATGATCAGAAGGCTAGGAATTTGTTACTAATGGCAATTCCTAATGATCAAGTGCTGAACTTTAGCCATTACGAATCGGCTAAAACTCTTTTTGAAGCAGTGGTGGAAAGATTTGGTGGCAATGAAGCTACCAAGAAGGCACAGAAAACCCTACTCAAGCAAAGTTATGAAAACTTCACTGCATCAAGCAATGAAACTTTGGATCATATCTTTAATAGGCTTCAAAAGATCATCAGTCAACTTACTGTGTTGAAGATAGTGATACCTCAAGAAGACCTCAACATGAAGTTTCTAAATAGTTTACCTGCTGAATGGAACACTTATGTTGTGGTTTGGAGCAATAAACCAGAGCTGGAGAAAAGGACAATGAATGAGCTTTACAATAATCTCAAGATTGTTGAGCAAAAGGTCAAGAAGAGTGGTAGCACCAGTTCCAGTTCAGGGAATATGGCTTTTGTATCTTCTTCAAACAGTTCTAATCATGAAGATGAAGAAGCAGTTGGTACTGCTATACCAACAGTTAGCATTGCTAGTGTAAAAACTAGTACTGCTGGCTTGACTGAAGAGACCATATATGCTTTTGTGTCAGAACAGTCTGGTGGGTCAAAGATCTTTAATGAAGATCTTCTTCAAATTGCTGAAGATGATTTGGAAGCTATGGATTTAAAGTGGCAGTTGGCTTTGATAAGCATCAGGGCTAAGAAGTATTACCAAAGGACTGGGAATAAGATTACCTTCAATGGAAGAGATGTTGCTGGGTATGATAAGTCTAAGGTGGAATGCTTTAATTGTCACAAGATGGGACACTTTGCCAGGGAATGTAGAGGTCCAAGACAACAAAGCAACCAGGGTCAAGGGTTTAAGAATCAGCAAGGGTCAAGGAGAACAGTTAATGTTGAAGAGCCTTCTTCCAAGGCTATGGTAGCTGTAGATGGAGCTGGATTTGATTGGAGCTTCATGGAGGAAGAAGAAGAACCAGCTAACTTGGGTTTAATGGCTTTCTCAGACTCTGAGGTACATATACTTGAAAAATGTTCAAACTCTTGTCATGCTTTAAAAGATTATGAAAATGTTAAGAAACAGTATGATGATCTTAGAGTTGAATTTAATCAAATAAGTTTTAGTCTGTCAAATCATAAAAGAGGATTAGCTGTTTTAGAAGAACAAATTGTGTTTTATAAACAGAATGAGTCAAACTTTTCTGACGAGATAGGTATTTTAAAGAAGGAATTGCAAATAAAAGATAATAAAATGAGTGGACTTGTATATGAACTAGAGAAGCTTAAAAAGGAGAAAGAAAACATCCAGTTAAGTGTAGACACTCTTGAATATACTTCAAATGGAGTTAAGAAGATTGTAGAGAGTCAAATACTTAACAAAGCTAAATCTGGTTTAGGTTATAAGTCAGTTGCACCCCCTTTAGAGGAATGTTTGCTCCACCAGGAATTAATTTAGCTCATATTGGTTTAGAAGAGTTTAAGGATATGGAATTTCCTGGATATGGTGTTAAGGTTAGTGAGAATCCTGTTAAATTTGTTAAGGCAGAAGATTCTTTTGTGAGTGCTAGTGATAAATCTCTTTCTGAGGAAAAGATGTCCTCTGATAGGAACTCAGATGCACCAACTATTGAGGAATGGACATCTGATGATGAGAATGTAGAGGTTAAGGAAAAACCTAATGTTGTTAAGGTAGAAGTTAAACATGCTCCTAAAGTGGTTAAGACTGAAAACATAAAACCAGTTAGGAAAAATGTTAGGTATGCTGAGATGTATGGACTAAGAACAGATCATCAAGTTCTGAGAGTAGTCATAGGAACTGGAATCACTCAAAATCTAAGAAAATGGATGATAAGTTTGCTATGATTAGAAAAGTATGTTTTGTTTGTGGAAGTTTTGAGCATATGGCTGCTTATTGTGATTCTAACCCATGGAAAAAGAGGGTTACTGGAAATGCAAGGGTGAACAGGAATAACAATGCTAGGGTAACTCAAAATGGTCCAACTAGATTGACAAACCCTAATGCAAATCATAAGATGTCACCTAAAGCTGTTATGTTAAAGACTGGCATCAAAACAGTTTCAACTGCTAGTCAAAATAAGTGGTTTAATAACAATCAAACTGTTGCTAGTGCAAAACAATTTTCAAATCATGCACAAACAGTTAAAAGGCATTTTTATCAGAAAACAGCAATGACTAATCAGAAGTGGGTGCCTAAGATTAAACAAGCAGTTCCAACTGCTAGACCAGCAAATCCTACTGCTAGGCACTTGAATGTTAAGGGAAACTGGGGCAATGCTGTCAAGGCCTCAGCACATTGGGTTAAAAATTCTTCCCAACCCAATGGTGCATCAAAGACCTCAAACAAGTTTTCTCAACTTGATGCACAAGGCAGATCCAAACCAGTGATGGTTTGGATCCCCAAAAGAAACTAACACCTTTATTTTGTGTGCAGGAACATCCCTCAAATGGCAAAGAAGATAGAGGATATTCAGACAGTGGATGTTCAAGGCACATGGCAGGCAACATGTCATATCTTTCAGACTTTATTACTCTGGATGGAGGACCAGTTGTCTTTGGTGGTGGTGTGGAAGGAAGAATTACTGGTAAAGGGGTAATTAAAACTGGTAACCTTGATTTTGAAAATGTGTATTATGTACCAGAACTTAAGTACAATCTTTTCAGTGTATCACAAATTTGTGATAAACAGAACAAAGTTTTATTTACTGATACTGATTGTCTTATACTTTCTCCTGATTTCAAGCTACCTGATGAAAGTCAAGTGTTGCTTAAAATCCCTAGAAAGGATAATACATACAGTGTTGAGATGAATAAACTAGTTCCTAAGGTTGGACTTACTTGTCTTGTTGCAAAAGCCACATTGGAAGAATCAATGTTGTGGCACAGGAGGCTTGGTCATGTTAATTTTAAAACCATTAACAATATTGCTAAACATGGATTGGTAAGAGGTTTACCAAACAAAACTTTTCTCAATGACCAAACTTGTGTTTCTTGCCTTAAGGGTAAGCAACACAGAGCCTCATGTAAGCCAAAGACCCAGAACTCTATTTCTCAAGCTTTATATATGTTGCATATGGACTTGTTTGGTCCTGTTAGGAATATAAATATTCATATGAAGGTTCGGTCACCCCGAGCATCTAATTAGCATTTATATAGCTCGTAGGCTTATTTATATAAGCTTAGTATTATTAGTATTATTAGTTTTATTAGATTAGTCGTATCTATATTTGTGGAGTGGGTCGGGGCTTTCCCCACTGTCAGCTCACTCCACAGCCCACTAGGGGCACAAATATGTAGAAGTATAAATACCCCTTCCCACACTTGGGAAGGGTTGGAACTCTTCACACAATTAATCTAATATCCAGATTTTCTCTCAAAGGGTTCTCTCTCTCTCTAGTTCTTCATCTCTCTAACAATGGATCTAATCTTTCATGAATCAAGACCACCCGAATCAACCACACAATCAATATGGTTATTTCCTACAATTGGTATCAAGAGCCATGGTTTCATCTTGGTCAGATCTGTGGTCAGTGGCTTTATATTCGGTTGGTCAGATCTGTGGTCAATGGTCAGTGGCTTTACAATTGTTGGCTTTACATTATTTGGTCAGATGTGTATGCTATATTTTTGTTACACGTTTCTCTTTTAAACGGAATATAGATACTACTAATCTGTGGTCAGTGGTCAATGTTTTTTTTATTCGGTTGTTTCTTAACTCATGACTGCTCGAATTCATCTTTCCAAATCCAGATTTGCTTTAATATTCTTGTGGGCTTCCAACACTTTTTAAGCACTTAATGTTTTGGTCTAATGTTTAAACGATTTTAAGTTTGTGGTTGCGGCTTATTTTTGTTAAACGATTTTTAAGATCTGGGTTTAAAAGTTTTCATGACTACACATCGGTTCGTTAAGTCTTTGTAAAAACAACAGTTTTGTGTTTCATGTTATATTTTTGAGGTTGTTTTGTACCATCTTGTGAATATTGTAGTCGGAAACTTGTCATATAAGATAAAATGTTAACAGATCTGGGTTTAAAAGTTGGGTTAATGTGGTTAAGAATGACAGAATTTTTGGGCGGAATACTTGGTCGGAATCTCGCCGTGTTCTTGGCAGCTGCTGGTGTAAAATGATGGTGTTCTTGGAGGCGGTTTGTGTCAAAGAATGGTGTTCATTGTATGCGGTTTGTGTCTTCTTGGGAGTGAAGTTTGGACTGTAACCAAAAATGGATAATGAGGACAAAAAGTACAAAAGTGACAGGTTTGACTGGTCAAAGACGCGGTTTGTCTATTGGCTTACAGACTCGGTTTGTCTGTTTAACCCTGGACTCGGTTTGTCCATACAGTCACGAACTCGGTTTGTCCATACTATCATGAACTCGGTTTGTCCATTTAAACACGAACTCGGTTTGTCTACTTTTCACGAACTCGGTTTGTCTACTTGGATGCGGCTTATGTGTTTTGGCACAGATGCGGCTTGTCTGGGTTGATAAAGGTGAAACAATATGAATGAAGATGAAGCAGATGACCATACCACAACGACCACAACCATTAACAGCCGCAAACTAACTTCAATCAAATACATCAGTCAAACACATAACCAATCCTAATCTTATCACTACCTTAACCCGTTCATCACTCCCCAATACTAGCAATTGACAACATGACTCGGATTTAAATGATAAAACAAAGTAATCACAGTCTCTTATTCACAACAACTCTTAAACAACTAAACTGCCAACAACAGATTCACTCTCCTAACCTCATCAACAAATTGGACTCAAAAGACTTGATGTTATTAACATAATCTCAGATTGCTCTTTCTTTCGTGGTTATCAAACTAAATAGAGCTTTTCAAAAGGTCAAGCATACGAAAGAGAAGATATCATCATAGATCATTTTCGAAGCATACACTTCGATTTAACTATCCGAAAAATCATAATGAAAGAAAAAGACAATAACAACAATGTTATTATCTTCCTTTAGATTCGGTTATAAAAACGCATGAACTAAAACTAAATACGCAACCTACCCGTGACCCCTCAAGGATCTTGAACCTTTTTTTTTTTAAAAAGTCTTCTGGATTTTTGATGATGATGCAAATAACGAGTAATGAAAAGGTGGGTCTGTGTTGTGCTCGGCTTCGTGATTTTCACAAAAATGATCATGTGATAATATTTGGTGTGTGGGGTTTGAGTTGTGAGTGTGATGAGGCACGTCGCTTGTAAAGGGGGCGGATAAATTTTTTTTGTGATTAGGGTTTGTGCAATGTGGCTGAGTGCTGTGATGAAGGAGAGAAAAGGGGCGGATTATAGTAATAAAGGGATTAGGATTTGACTTGTGTGTTAAGTGGGAGTTAAATACCGGATTTTTAGGGTTAAGAGAGAAATGGACATGGGCCAAGAATGTTGATAAGCTTATTGGACCAGAGACTTGAATGGGCCGCTTACCTGTTTTTTTAAGCGAACTGATTAAATGGTTTTAGGCTATTGATTAGTGGGTTGTGAGCGAAGTTGAGTTGCAATGATAATGTCCTATTCGATTACACTAATTTGAATGCAAAGTTGAGTTGCATTGCTAAGATGAACTGCAATGGATAGTTATGTCTATTCGATTGATAAAAGAGTGTAATTGAGTTCACAATTATACACATGTCATGGCTATTTTTTTTTGGTTTATGAATGTCTTCGTTAATTCAGAGGTGTGGATTTGGCAGCAGTGTCCTATTAGTGCCTACGATTTAAGTGAGTCTGCAATTTGATGTTTTCGAGTTGAGTTACAGTTGACAAATTGCAATGTGATTAATTGTGATTTGTCAAGTTGCGTGTTTGTCTTATTGCGTCTTGACGGATTGCTATTTGACCAGTTACGATATGACGTTGCGAGTCAACACTTGCGATTCGACTTATTGTGATTTGGTTGATTGCAATCTGTCTTGGTGCAATTTGACAATCTGTGACTTGGCCTGTTGCAATTTGATCATGTTGTGATTTGACTTCTGTGACTTGAATTTCGAAGATTGGTATTGCACCTCACTCTTGGGTATTCTGGTTGATTTCACGGTTTCTCTTGTAGTTTTTAGAAAATCCTGCGAAAGATTCGATTTCTCGGTTTAAATCTCAAGAGCTGTAAAATCCCGTGAAATTAATTTTGGACAAGTAGGCTGGACTTGGGTTTAGAAATAATGAAACTTACGGGGTTTGACTATTTTTTTGGGGATAAGTTTGTGCTTCAAGATCAGCAGGAATTGGGAAATTATGGTAACTTGGTTGGTTTGTTAATTCACGGGTTGGTGTACTTAGTGTCACAAACATCTCGGGGTGGATGGATGCACGATGTTTGATGACCCTTGCTCGAGCGTATTTAAGATGATTAGACCTGGATGTTCAAGAAAGTGGATATATACAATAAAGGATGGAAGGTTGGGTATATATCACTACCTATATTTAAAGGAGTTACGTTGTTGTGCTCAATATAGGTTCTAAATCACAATTTGCAATTTAAGGTGATTAGACTTGGATGTTCACGAAGTGGATATATACAATTAAGGATGGAAGGTTGGGTATATATCACTACCTATATTTAAAGGAGTTACGTTGTTGTGCTCAATATAGGTTCTAAATCATAGTTTAGTGCAAGTTTAAGTCGCGGACTTGTTCTTTATCAAGCTTCATCAATTGATTGTTGTTTCTCAAGCTTCTAATGGGATTGTTGTTCAAGATCTTCTCAAGAGGTAGTCAGGCTTAAAGACAAGAGGTGATTTGTTTGGAGACATGTCTTAACCTCATACTCACTTTAAGGTCATACGCATTTCATCAAGCGGTTTTGGCATATTACGAGCTTCAATGAATTGTTAATCTACTAAACCATTGATGATGAGGAAAGCAAGGGGTTACTACAAGAGAGTCTTAATCACTATCTTCGTTGCAGTAGTTTCATTTGTCTCTTTCCATGTTGTGTGCCTGTCAAATTCACAAACATCACGGACTCTCAGCTTTGGCAAAAAGGTCATTTCATGTCCTTTTTGAGGGGGAGAATTATCGCAAGTTTCCTAGAAGTTCCGTCTCCAGCGATGTGAATTTTAGTGGTTCCGGTTACAGCGGGTCAGATCGTATCGGTTCAGTCTCCAGCGGTTTGAATCTTAGCAGTGTCGGTTACAGCGGGTCAGATCGTAGCGATTCAGGATTCAGTGGTTCAGTCTACAGCAGGTTGAAGCTTACTGTTGTGCAGTTAGTTCTTGAATTTATTTCTCAGATAAATCTCAAGAACTGTAAAATCCTGTACACAGTACGACAACTATTCCACATCCAAGTAGCTGGATCAGACAGCTTTGTTTGATTGGACTGACTATGAGTCATGGGCACTTCTAAGAATTGGCGCTTGTTTCTTTTCCTTTTGACTAGTCAACAGCACAAGATGATCACGAAGTTCATTTGGTATTCCTTATTTGAGATTGAAGATGAATTTCACGAAGGCGTCTACTTACTTCATCTTGAAGTCGGGGTTGGTTGGATGCATGACCTTCAATGATAACTTGCTCGTGCTCAAAATTTAAGTTGAAGACTTGGGTTATCTAGTTACCAGCAGTTGGGGTAACTATCACTTAAGAGTTATTGGAGTACTCAGTGTCACACGTCAATGACGATGTCGATAATCGCAAGAGGTGTTAATGTCTCATACTTTGGTTGGGTATTGAGCTCTTAGAGATTTGCTTGGAGCATTAATTCTCTACACCGTTCTTCCAACATTAGTGCAAGCTTAAGTAACAAATTTTGGGGACTTCTTCTTCAGTTTTCAGTATTGGTATATCGGGTTTTTCTTCATAGTGTGGTCGCTAATCTATGTACAAGGTTGGTTAGTTGGCCAAAGGTTTTAAAAGTTGTGATGTGATCTGTAATCTTCACAAGATATTCTTTTCCCAAACTGATGTTCACCTCAAACCAAATCAGTCACGCCACATTCAATCTGTTACTGTCTCACGGTTTCTTCTTGGTTTTGTAAATTCCCGAGAAAGAACTTATTTCTCGGTTTAAATCATAGATTTGTAAAATCCCGTGATGATGGTCTATGCGCTCTTAACCATAATCGGGTTAAAACCATTATCAAAGTTCAGTCGATACATCATAAAGGGCTAGATTTGGGCATTAACCACAAGAAGTGACTACGGCGTTAATTCATTATTATTTATTTGAGGCTGAAGTGAAATTTCATGGGTGCGTGTACTTAGTATCTGAAGATATCGGGGAGGTTGGATGAAGATTCTTCGAGATCCTTGTTCGAGCTTTCAATACAATGACAAGGACTTGGATATCTAGTTATTTTTTTCTTTCTCCCTATTACAAAATAACTATCACTTTAAGGAGTCACGTTGTAGTGCTCAGTGTCACACGAAGTTGTGGATATCCAAGAGGTGATGTACGTCTTATACTTGATGGTTGGTTGGTTGAAGAGTATAGAGTACTAAGGGATTCGATGTTGCACGATGTCTCTACACCGCTCTTTGTCACGCATTAGTACAAGTTTAAGTCACAAGTTCGGGTTATATTACTTCAGTATCAAGTTCATCATATTGGGTTTTTCTCCATCAGTGGTCACGACATCAAGCCGAAAGAATGATAATGGGGTTGGTAACGAGTTAGATGAGAGAAGAAGTAAAGAGAGAGATATGACGTCTGTACAAGTCAGTGCAGGCCTCGTTCTTCAACATTATGACGTTTGAACAAATCAGTTCAAGCCTCGGTCTTCATCATTATGACGTCTGTACAAGTCAGTGCAGGCCTCGTTCTTCAACATTATGACGTTTGAACAAATCAGTTCAAGCCTCGGTCTTCATCATTATGACGTCTGTACAAGTCAGTGCAGGCCTCGCTCTTCAACATTATGACGTCTGTACACTTCAGTGCAGACCTCGTTCATCAAAGAAAAGAATAGTGTACGCTTGAGTGCACTTTATCTTCAAAAGAAGAGGAGTCTTCTTATTAATGGCCATTCTCATCAACAAGATTCATGCTCTTTCCGTGCTTATTCAGTCTTCAAGTGGATCGGCGCACATTGGAGTATATTCTTATTCACTTGTTCAACCAAAAATTGTAGTTGACAGGCATATGCAATTTTTGAGGGGGGGAAAGGGTGAATAAACAACATGTCAGTCTTCAAGAACCGTCAAGTGGAGCTACTTACCGTTGATGGTATTCATATTCACTAGTTCAATCATCAAAAATTGCAGTTGGCAGGCATATGCAATTTTTGAGGGGGGGAAAGGGTGAATATTAATCTACATGTTAGTTGATGATTGAGAAATGGTCATACGACTCCTGAATACGTCAGTTCAGGAGTCGTGCAAACCATGGTTCTCCAACACTACTTCTTCCTTCGTCTTTCAAGGTGTTGAAGAACATGGTCATGGAATGCTAATCGACATAGTCTCACGGGTTGGTACAATCAACAACAATGGGTTTCTAGTCAATGCTTCAAGTACACGTCATCAGGCTACATGTACACATCATGATGATGATTCCGATTAATCGTAACCATCATGGGGGAGAGAAATGTGTACACCAAGGACGCACAACAGGTTCACGTGATCGGGCTTAATCATATATTCCGGTGTTGAGAACCGCAGAGATGATCAGTGGTTCAACTTGTTACCTTGGTATTTACGTTTCACTGTTACGTCATGGGCTGATTAATCGAAACCATCAGGGGAGAGAGAATGTGTACATCAAGGACGCACAACAGGTTCACGTGATCAGGGCTTAATATCCAAGGATGGATACATACTATAGATGATCAGTGGTTCAACTTGTTACTTTGGTGTTATACTTAAGACTGAAGAAGGTCGAGTCGTCAGTCTATTCTACATTCTCTGTTGGGAGTTATCATCTCATGTGTATGCTGCGGGCTGATGGGTTACATGTAAGGTTACTGGAAGGCATTGGGTGAGATGAAGATGATTGGTATTCTGTTCCTCCACATTGGGCAATCTTGAAGAAGGTCGAGTCTTCAGTCTTCTCTACATTCAAAAATGTTGAGCTCTTTTCTTACAACTTGATTTTAACTTAATCCCATGACAGTTCTTGTTTGATGAGTTGTGAGGTTAAGCTGAAATCAAGTTGTTACTGGGCTTAAATTTGTGGTTTAGCTTAACCTCATGACAGTTCTTGTTTGATGAGTTGTGAGGTTAAGCTAGATTTCAGTTGAGGCTCAACTTAAACTACCGAAAAGTTGCCTAAGGTTTTTGACGGCGTCACTCTAGGACGGGAGTGTTAGAAGATTAAAGACGGCATGCATTTGGTTATCAAAAGACTTCTTCATATTTCGGGCGTTCATCCAAAGTCTTCTTCCTATTATGGGTGATCGTCAGAGGTTGTCAGATTGGGGGAGAGCACTAATTAGGGGAGAGTGAAAAGCCAGAATCATTCCCTGATTGAAAGTGCTCACATTGCTCTTCAGCAAGTCAAGTGATGAATACGGTGAAGATTCAGAATGCTGAGGAGTAATGGTTTCTGGTTCGTATCCTTGTACATATATACTTATTCATACATTATACCATCTTGTAAATAGATATATAGAAATCCTGCAATTGTAAATAGAGAAACGTAAAACCAGAAAAACCATAAAAATTGAAAAATAGAAAATTCCAAAAATAGTTTCACCTAGGCATGTCTTCTGTTTATCGATAACATTTACGGACTTAGAAATGTCATTCAATAATGGCACGGGTCTTTAAATGAAGCTCGAGCAGAAGTTAAAATGGATTGTTAAAACATGTCTAAATGGCTTGCTATTACTTTATATAGCAACCCGCGCTTCATATTGGGGAAAGCACGTCGCCAAAAAGACGGCTGTTCCTCCAACTGGGTGATGTTCACCTGGGCATGGATTACTTCATATCCATGTTTCCTGATCTGATGTACGTTTCAGTGCATCATTTCTTGAAAAAGAAGAGAAGTCTTCTTTGTATAACAAATAGTTTTCATTCTATGATTCTTCTGAAAATTATTTGTGAGACACTTGGTGAATATGTGTTGTATGAAATTTGTTTATACTTGGATTATGCATAAAATTTGTCACTCAATCAACGACTACAAAACCTCACGACAATTCTTGTTTGATGAGTTGTGGGGTTAAGCGTGATTTTAGTTGAGGTTCAACTAGAATACGGGTCATTGATTGAGGGGGAGAGTGAATTCAAATTTTATATCATCAAACAGATTTATTGGTTAAATCATACTTGTTAGAAATGGTTTTGTAGTTAATGGGGAATTAGTTGAAGAGGATCTTGCTTAAATATATCAAATGACCAAGTGTGTTAGTTGCTAGAAAGTTTAGGACATTATGTGCAATTTGCTTATAGTTTCCTAGCTTTATGTATCTAGAAGGTTCATTTGTGTTACTTTGGAATCCTCGTATAATCCCCAAAATGCTTTAAGACTCAAAACCTAAAAGAAGTTAGAAAACCAGTTGTGTTTGATGTTTTTGAATACTCCACTAGCATTTGTATGATCTAAATGAATGAGTTTCAAATGTCGTTTGACTTTTGTTGGACGATTGCTGCATAATTGTTGTTGATATTGTGCATATGCTCTCAGGATTCGCTTAGGTAGATTGCTATTATGTTAGAATCATGTTCCTAAGATCCTGAACTAAATATTGAAATCTGTGTGAATTGCCATGTTCATGATTGCTAATAGCTCTTCATGCTAGATAGTGGTTTGACGTAGTTCCTGATTGGGGTTTGATTATAAGATGAACTTGGTATTATAATATGGCAAGCTGCTGAAGGGTAGCTATTAAGGAATAGTGTATCTGTATGCATGTATATCTGTGTTGATATTCTTATGCAGATTCCATAGCCAAAATGAATGTGCCAGTTCCCATTCTAACCATTTAATCAGACGTTCAAATTCTATTGATTGGCTCGGAATTCACCACGACAACAACATCGGAAACAACAACAACAACACCTTCACCTCCACCACCATCATTTCAACAAAGAAGTACTTACTCGGATCTCGCCAAGTGGGGATCGACAATACTTGAGAAGATTTGTTGGTGGATGGATAATCGATGTTGACCACTGACTCACTCAGAAAAGTGGGTGATTACATCATTTGAGCAAAAAGGTCAATATCATTTGTGTCATAATAATCACTTTGTGCAAAATAAGCAGTGAATCTCCCTCTTAGATTAAGGGGGAGCATAGTATGTTCCATTATCAGAATATATTAAATCGGACACATTTTCTCCCACATTTTTCCAACTTATTTAAATCAATTGGGATCACAAATCTCAAATGGTTTGAAATTTTTGATCGGGGGAGAGAATGTGATTTAAATATGAAATCTGATAAAATGTGATGATTTGAACATATATGTAAGCTCTCCCGTATGTGCTAAACCATTTTATATATCAATGCACATATTGAGGGGGAGCAAAATGCTTTGGATGTGAATGTAAGCTCTCCAGTAAGTGCTAAACTCTTTTGTATACCAATGCACTTATTGAGGGGGAGCAAAGGATTTGGCATGCATCTCATGTGAGCAAGGCTCAGACTTCACCAATGAATTGACGAAACTTGAACTGTCATCAATCGAAAGGATACGTCTTGGCCGGGTAATAATTTCAAGCTGGTCTAACCAGTGATGTAAGCGTGTCTCGAAAAAGACGTATCTGAGTAGAGTGTACCATTTCGAGAAACCTTCTGTGGACTTGACCAGGCCGGGTAATAATTTCAAGCTAGTCTAACTAGTGATGTAAGCGTGTCTCGAATCGGTCATGTTCACTGAAAGTGGATCAATTCAAAAAGTGCGAGCTCTACCTAACATGTGCAAATTTATAAAATGATCACTCGAGCACATGTTGAGGGGGAGCATTTGAAAAATATAAAACTCTCAAGTGTTTGCAAAAATGTGTTTCAGAATCATGAACACTTTGAGAGATTTTTCAATGATTTGGTTTATGGCAATCGTGGATGAATACCAAAGACCGACCATTTTAATTAATGGATGGAGTTATAAGGATGGTTAGGTTAGGCTCAAGTTCCCACGATCCCGCCAGAGCCGGAGGGATCTACCCAGGGACAATCCACTAGTTAGTGTAGAAGTCCTTAGGTATGATTAAAAAGGAGAAAAGTGTGATTAAGGGAAGAGTGCCGACTGAGATGGAGCTAGTACTGGAACAAACCCAACAAGGTACTAGTAATGAAGTCTCGGTAAGCACTGAAGGGGTTGAAGAATGAAAAAGAATTGTAAAGATAAAGGGTGAAAAGAAATAGCCCTCCTTACAACTTAGGCAGAAACCGGGTCAATACATATGCTGTCAGAATCACTTAGTTGATTGCTGGCATTGAAGACAAAGTATCATGGACCCAGTGATACGCTGCACAACCCTCCCTAGCCACTCAAGGTCCCTCAAAGGATTCTTATTTCAACTGTCACGGAGTTCAATACATTCCTATCGTCTCTCTCACTCCGAGTTAGATGATATTGAAAAGGTGGCAGTTCTCTCCAGCCTCCGCTCACTAAATCAAAACGCACTATCGAGTCTAGAGCCACGAGATGCATAATAAGATCTCATAGGGACACGAATTATTTCTACACTGGGTGTTCAACATTAAGGACACCAGTTGTAAACTTGAGAGTCCTACGCAGATCTTAGCAATCTGCCAGAACATTTATGAGAGAATTTACGAATGTAATTCTCAATGATTGAATGGAAATTCCTGCCAGGGTCAACATCAAGCAGCCCTGAAAGCAGGTCACTTCGGTAATTCTTTATGGATTACGCTTAGTGGTCACGGCGGTTTCTAACGGTCTACAGTCGTGGAGTGATCTCCAGCGACTCACCTAATCGTTGATGTGCTACGGTTCGATCTTAAAAAGCCCTCTGTGGGTTTTCGATTAGGAACGGTCTTGGTAAGGATTAGAGAGAGTTTTCACACTATGCTGATAACAATCTCGAAGTCCAAACCTGTAAGTACCGGTCGTTTTATTGCTAACTGTCGTATGCAGGAACTTCTGGCGATTGTAGCTGTGGAATGCTGTAGCTGGTTGCAGAAAAGATGCCAATCCTCTACCACATGTTCACACTACATCATCATTGTAACTCAACAAAGTCATGATCAACCTAAAAGACCTTTAACACGGCTTCTGCAAACTCTGATGCTAAAGATCATGACACCAAATAGTGTGAGCATGTCGGCTCAAAGATTAACACATCACATGGAAACATACTGCTGAAAGATGACTTGGAAACAAATGTTGGATGATAGTTTCGAAGAATACTCAAAATCATCCAAGACAAAGAATGGTCATCAAAAGATCACTGCTAAAGGCACAAAGATACAAGACACTGAAGAATCAAAGACTACGAGCTATGAAGACATCTTCAGAAGACAAAATGCTAGAATTCAAGTTATTATTTCCGGGGTGACCTCCCTTAGGGGGAGATTGTTAGGAATATAAATATTCATATGAAGGTTCGGTCACCCCGAGCATCTAATTAGCATTTATATAGCTCGTAGGCTTATTTATATAAGCTTAGTATTATAGTATTATTAGTTTTATTAGATTAGTCGTATCTATATTTGTGGAGTGGGTCGGGGCTTTCCCCTCTGTCAGCTCACTCCACAGCCCACTAGGGGCACAAATATGTAGAAGTATAAATACCCCTTCCCACACTTGGGAAGGGTTGGAACTCTTCACACACATTAATCTAATATCCAGATTTTCTCTCAAAGGGTTCTCTCTCTCTCTAGTTCTTCATCTCTCTAACAATGGATCTAATCTTTCATGAATCAAGACCACCCGAATCAACCACACAATCAATATGGTTATTTCCTACAGGTCCTACTTCTGTGAATAGCTTGAACTTTAAGAGATACTGCCTTGTTGTCACTGATGATTATAGTAGGTTTTCTTGGGTATTCTTTATGAAAACTAAGGATGAGACAAGTGAAATACTTAAGACCTTCATTGTTGAAGTAGAAAACCTAGTTGATAAGAAGGTTAAAATAATCAGATGTGACAATGGGACTGAATTTAAGAATAGAGTGATGGATGACTTTTGCAGAGAAAAAGGTATTAAGAGGGAGTTTAGTGTAGCTAGAACCCCACAGCAAAATGGTGTAGCTGAGAGAAAGAATAGGACTCTTATAGAGGCTGCTAGGACAATGTTAGCTGACTCTAAGCTACCAGTTTCATTTTGGGCTGAAGTAGTTAGCACTGCTTGTTATGTATTGAATATGGTTTTAGTTGTACAACCTCACAATAAGACTGCTTATGAGCTTCTTAGAGGTAGAACCCCTGCTTTAAGCTTCATGAGACCTTTTGGTTGTCATGTTACTATCCTTAATACCAAAGACCAACTAGGAAAGTTTGATGGGAAATCTGAGGAAGGTTTCTTTGTTGGTTATTCTCTACACAGTAAGGCTTTTAGGGTGTACAATACAAGCACCAAGCATGTAGAAGAAAATCTGCACATAGAATTTTTGGAGAATAAACCAAATGTTGCAGGTGTAGGTCCAGATTGGATCTTTGATATTGACAGTCTTTCAGATTCCATGAATTATGTGCCTGTTACAGGTACAAATACTAACAATGATGCAGGTTCAGAGGAGGAAGATGATGATTGCATTTTCATACCTGTCATGGAAGAAAGTCCTGTGAATGAGTATTCTACAAAGAAAGATGATATTCCTTCATCAAGTGGTGTAGACAAAGAGAAAGATGCTGCTGAAACAAATGGTCAGAATGGTAAAGAAGCTCAAATTCCAACGAGCAGTTCCAATGGAGTTAGTACTGCTCAACCTCAAGTTCCAACTGCTGAGCAAAATATTGATACTGCTGGACCAAGTCAATCTCATCTTGATTCACCAGTTGATACTGCTTCTCAAGCTGATGAGTTTTATTTCTTTGGAGATGGTCTGCAAAACATGCCTACCAGCTATGCAGCTCCTTCTACTCCCCATACTATTGTACATAGGAATCATCCACTTACCAATATCATAGAAGATGTACAATCTGGAGTCAAGACCATAAGGCAAATACAAGACCCATATCATCATGGATTTCTCAGTGTGGTTTATGAAGAGAAACATCATGAAGATGAGAATGAGTGTATGTTTGTATGTTTTCTATCTCAGGTTGAACCCAAGAATGTGTTAAAGGCTTTAGAATCATCAAGTTGGGTTGAAGCTATGTAAGAAGAGCTACTTCAATTCAAGATTCAAAATGTTTGGGTTCTGGTTGATCTACCAAAGGGAATGAGAGTGATTGGTACAAAGTGGGTATTCAGGAACAAGAAGGATGAGAGGGGCATTGTGATAAAGAACAAAGCAAGATTGGTTGCTCAAGGCTATACTCAGGAGGAGGGTATAGATTATGAGGAAGTTTTTGCTCCAGTTGCCAGGATTGAAGCAATAAGATTATTTCTTGCTTATGCTTCATTTATGGGGTTTATGGTCTATCAAATGGATGTGAAAAGTGCATTTCTGTATGGTACTATTGATGAAGAGGTTTATGTTTCACAACCTCCAGGTTTTATAGACCAAGATCATCCTGACAAGGTTTATAAGGTGGTGAAAGCTCTATATGGATTGCATCAGGCTCCAAGAGCTTGGTATGAAACTCTTGCTAAATATCTTCTGAAGAATGGGTTTCATAGAGGGAAAATTGATCAAACTCTTTTTATTAAAAAGGACAAGGGTGATATTCTACTAGTACAAGTTTATGTAGATGACATCATTTTTGGTTCTACAAAGAAACAGATGTGTAAGGAGTTTGAAAAGCTGATGAAAGACCAATTTCAGATGAGTTCTATGGGAGAGCTTACTTTCTTCCTAGGTCTTCAAGTACAGCAGAAGTCAGATGGTATATTTATCTCTCAGGATAAATATGTTGGTGAAGTTTTAAGGAAATTTCAATTCACATATGCCAAGGTTGCTAGCACACCAATTGACAAGGAGACACATTTGTTATTAAAGGATCACAGTGGTGAAGATGTGGATGTGCACATGTATAGATCTATGATTGGGTCTCTGATGTATCTTACCTCATCTAGGCCTGATATTATGTTTGCTGTTTGTGCCTGTGCAAGATTCCAAGTGACTCCTAAGGTGTCTCATCTCACAGTAGTAAAAAGGATCTTCAGATACCTTAAGGGTCAGCCTAACTTGGGGCTATGGTATCCTAAAGAGTCTGCATTTGATCTTGTTGCATTCTCTGATTCTGATTATGCTGGTGCTAGCATGGATATAAAGTCTACAACAGGTGGTTGTCAATTCTTAGGTCGAAGATTAATCTCTTGGCAGTGTAAGAAGTAGACTATGGTGGCCATATCTACTACTGAAGCAGAATATGTGGCAGCTGCAAGTTGTTGTGCTCAAGTTCTATGGATTCAAAGCCAGATGCTTGATTATGGGTACAATTTCTTAAACACAATTATACATATAGACAATAACAGTACAATGTGTATCATTAAGAATCCAGTTCAACATTCAAAAACTAAACATATTGAAATTAGACATCATTTTATAAGAGACTGTGCTGAAAAGAAGTTAATACAAGTTGTTAAAATACACACTGATAACAACTTTGCTGATCTCTTAACAAAAGGTTTTGATGTAAGTAGATTTCAGTACTTGGTAACAGGTATTGGAATGCTTAATCCTTCAAAAGATTAATGTGAAAATGTTTTTGGATTTTGTACTGTTAGTTGTGCTATTTGTATAGTTGAGACTGCTTGAATATTTTTAGTACTGCTTGTGAATTTGTTAGTCAAATGGAATAACTGTTAAAAGAGAATATTGTGTATTGTGTTTTCTTTGGTTTTGGACTAACATTTCAGGTTAAGAAAAGCTTTTTGCTTTGGATTGTGCTTTGAAAAGTATGGTGGTTTGGATTGTCAAGTGTGAATGCTTGTCACACAACAAATGGTAATTGATTCACCATGTCTAATCAACATAAGAATCAACTAGTCCAGATCAAACGGTTTCTGGTAAAGACTACTCAAATCCGTTTATGGTTGACAGTTTACCAAAAACTGGTTGGTTATCAACTCACCAAATCTAAGTGTGAAGAGTTGGCTAGTCCATAGCAAACGGCTATTGGTAAAGACAAGTCAAATCCGTTCATAGCTGATAGTTTGCTAAAAACTATAAGTGGACAAAACTGTTTTCGATTCCACAATTAAAATTAAAAATTTGATTTTATCTCTGAAAACTTTTTGCTAACAGTTAGTACTGCTGGAGTAAACAGTCTGAACTGCTGGCTTCACCAGTTTGTACTGATTGTTCAAAACTTAGTTCCTACTGAGTTTATGCTCTGTGATACACCTCTCTCAGAAGGTAATACATCTGGAAGTGTTGAGAGCAGTTTGAAACTACACAACTGAATTGATGGTAACTTGTACAAATGGTCTTATTTGATGCTGAGTTTGGATAACTTATGTTCTAGTTCATCTAATGGTGAGGATTCTTCCAAACAGGGGAGGATTAAAGTTTGTTCTAGTTGCTGTTAAAAATGATTGATGATTATGAAATTCAGGGGAGGAATTAAGAGTCAGAGATGATAAATGTTAAAGAAGAACATAAAGTCTATTCATTAAAGATGATTCATTACATACGAGCTTCACAGGTGAAAAACCAACAAAAACTACCAACAAAACAACCTACACAACACAAAAGTCAACACAACTACTCAAGCTTTCCTTTTCCTTTTCCAAGGATATCCGGCATGGTTTTGCTGCGGGCTCCTCTGCTACCCATGATATCAGACACCTTCTTGCAAGGAAGTGCCAGTATTACTGTTCTTGGAGATGGAACTTGCTTCTTCTCTTGCTTCTTCTTTGGAACAGGGATCTTCACTGATGATGCAGCTTTTTCAAATTCTTTTGTTAGTAAGTCTGATAGTTTTCGAAGTTCATCATCGTCAGACGAGTCAGATGAGGAGGATGAATCATCCACATAAGGAGGAAGTTCATCGGAGGAAGGTTCATCGGACGAGGATATTTCAGTCTTTTTCTTTGAAAGATTAACTCTTGAAGTTGAAGAATAGTTTGGTGGAAAATAGTTTTTCCAACCTGAATCTTCAGAATCTGAAGAAGAGTCAGATGAGATTTCTATAATGTTTGGTGAAGAAGAATTCATTGTGATTGAAGAGTTAAAGATTTGTGTTGAAGAAGATTTTGTGTGGATATGTGAGTTTTTATAGAGTTAATGAAGGTTTAATGACATTCAATGCGTGGTTGATATGAAGAATTAACTCTTGGGTTGGTATAAGGAATTAATTCCTTGATGGAATTAAATTAATTTTGGTAATTTTTGAAAAGTTGACCAAAAGAGTATGATATGTGAAGATAATTCCCAAAGTATTTTGTGATTAAAGACAAGTGTTTGAAAGAATCCACCCCATCAACGAAATCAGAAGTTTAATTCAAGAAACTTATTGATTTGCATTGAAATCATAAGTTTAGGGGAGGATTGTTGGGAATTAAACTTAAGCAGTTAGTACGGTTGAAGTATACAAGAACAGTTAGGACTGCTGATGGAAGAGCAGTTAGGACTGCTGAAGGAAGAACAGTTAGGACTGCTTAAGAGATCAAGGTGAAACCGTGTGAAGATAAATATAGAAAAGATATGGTATATATCTTATTAGTATAGAATGATTCGGTTAGATGTTTTACTTGTACATGACTCTTTGCATTATAAAAGGAGATCCTTAGATTATGGTTTATATATCGAATACATCTAATACCTAATATCCTTCACGTTCATATTGTAATCGTTTGATATATTGAAGTGATAGTTTGGTTGATATTGTTTTGTGTTCTTATTGTTTTACTTAATCAATCACCAAACACAAACTCATATTCTTCTAAGTACTTGGTAGTAAATTCCGCGTGCTATCAAGTATATACTCAAAGTATCCCCAACACAACGTGTGTGTTTAGATCCGGTAAATGTTCCATAATCATTTGTGTTTCTCTCAAAGATCAAGAAGAAAGAAGAAGGGTAGCAGCTTTGGGGTTTTGTAATTCGTAGCATTATTCTTGGGGTTTGATCCGGTGTTGTGTTCTTTGATATCTCTTTTTATCGGACTAAAAGGTATTCATGAATTCCTCTTGTTATTCACCATATACGACACACATGAATATGTTTGAATCAGATCTAAACATGTTACACTAATCATTAGAATCATGTTAATATGCTTGTGGTATGCCTCGTTAATTAGCCACATAAAATCACACCAAGATTAAAATCTATACGCCTCATATGTAACTGTTTTGGTGTCATGTGTATGGACTGTATTAAAGGATCATTAATATGGTTAATAAATTCTGGAAAACCCCTAGGAAATTAATATGGGTCTATTAGAGTTTAAGAGGGTTAGGGTTGTGTTGTTTCTATCTCAACTGCATGTTGTCCAGAATTTGGGTCGGATTTAAAGGGGTCTAATTTGATGATGCCAACATTTTTTTGCAAGATTTTTGAGTCTAAAACTAAGTTCAGGTTGTGTTTTATCTGGATATAAAATTTCATAATTTTTGGAGGTCGGGTAGGCGACTTTTTGATTTTTAGAACATTAGATGTCAATCCTGAGTTTAGAAGTCTGAACTTTCAGCTGGTGTTTTTGAATTTTAATTTCCAAAAAGTGAGGAATTAGGAGGTCTCATTTTACAGGGAGAATATTTAGAATGTATAGGACTTACTGGAATTTTTGTAGATTTATCTGAAGGGTTCTAATGGGTTAAGCAAATGCAAACTTTCGGGGTATACCTGCAGTGCACTTTTTGGGCAGGTTTGGGAAAATGATTTTTGAAATGGTACTATCACTTTGAAATAAAATCTGGGAAAATTACTGTAAGTTCCCAACATGTATTAGTATCCATGATAAATATTTGAGCTCCTCAGTAAATAATTAAGTATAGTATAAAATTCATAAATATCGGGACCAGAATAAGATAAAATCTAAACTATGTTATAAGTTAAGGATTTAGTGTAACCTAACAACATTTAATGTGTTTTGACCTAAATTACATTTGTAACATTAATATGGATACTCTTAAACATACGTTAACCTAATTCCAGTAATGAAACCATAATCACAAATAATGAATAACTACAAGTATTTAAGAATCAGTTATGACAATTGATGACATTTAAAAACGGACTCCTAAATAATAATTGATCCATAATTCATGTAGATTCTCTGAAGAAGGAGTGATCTCCGTTCCTATTTTATTTCATTTCGTTTCCTTTTATTCACGTTAAGGTACAGATATTCCGCCCTTTCTGAGTAAGGGTACCTCACAACTTGATTCCTTGATGTTTAATATTATGATTATGATCCATTTGATATTCGTTTGGTTGTTTTGTGTGATATGATTCGTTCATTATCTTCTATGACTTCAGTATCCGAATCCTTTGATATTTTGTAATCCATTAGATATTATGACTCGTATGAAAAACCTTTTTGAATGTATATCGTAATGATGTTTTTGAGAAATACCATTTTTAAAAAGATTTCTATGAATACGAGGTAACACCACTTTTATATAAAGGTTTAATGACTCTTATGAAAACGGCTTTTAAAAGAATACTTTCATGAAAACAACATTTAAATGATTTTCATAATTACATAATCTGGTTGTACTATATCCTTAAGGATTTCTCATGACTCATTGTTTCCTGATATTTGTTATGCTTTGATCCGTATTTGTTTAGTTATTTGTTTGATTATTCGTTTCATGCTATATTCTATTCATATAGCTATTATCTGAGTTGGATAATTTATAATTATCCCTTATCATTATATTGCGTGTACTATGCCTATTATGTTGCCCATATTTGTAGCCAGTCATGGGGAGTCCATGGCCTTGCCATTGATGCACCAATGGTATTGACACTATCTGTGGAGGTGGGTTTTAGTCCACAACGTTCCCACTTATGCTATTTATTATTGTTATATTAACGTACGTATGCAGAGTCTCGAACTTGTATATGTATATCTGTTTTGCAGGGAGCGTATGGATGCATCCTAGGTACTTTGTTTAGTTCAGTTATTTAGTGAATGGATTGTGTGTGTGCCATACACCCCATTTCACACTAGTACTATTGGAGTCTGCAGCTCCTATGTACAATTTGCTATGATATGATATATGTTTGTTACTTGGGCATTTCCTTGTTATGATTGTTATCCGTTTCATATTCCTTGTTATGCTTTGATTCCATTATCATATATCCCATATTTCATTGATATCTTGTTCAGCAGGTTCTCGTGGTTTCGTTTCACTTATCAATTCATTTTACTACTTATTGTGACTTATATCATTTTTAACCAGCAGATCCTTATGATTTCATTTCAGTTATTCTTTTGCTTTAGTTATCCATTTGTATATATCTGTTCACTGGGCTTTTTAAGCTCAGCCGCATTTTCTTTTCCTGCGGCAGGTTCTAAGAGGGAGGCTGGGATTCGAGTGATGAGTGCTTAGGAGCTCTTAGTGGAACACATTGATAGCTTCCCATGGATTAGAGATGCATTTAGAGTTTTTCTTTTGGACTTAGTTTGTATTTTAGTATGGAAGTTATAATGTTCAGATTTAGTACTTTATCTTTTCCTTAGAATACCTTTGTAAACATTGTATTATTAAAGTCTTCCGCTTGCGTATGTTGTGTTTGACGCCATAAATGTGACATTTGACCCGTTCTCGGATGGGGGTGTTACAATAGTCTTCCTGCACGTTACAATCTTGACAGAAGAGGTATCGATCTACACTCAACTCGTTGCCCCATTTACGATGAAGATATAGAAACCGAAGAGCACCGCTTTACGTCATGCTATATTGCTATCGATACATGGTCCAAGGTGTTGGTTTGGTGGAATATCCCCAACATGAAAATCTGTTCTCTTATTGATGCCGTCAACTTAGCCGATACATGGTCCAAGGTGTTGGTTTGGTGGAATATCCCCAACATGAAAATCTGTTCTCTTATTGATGCCGTCAACTTAGCCGATAGAGTCTCCCTTCCGGCCAATCATAGAGTTCCATTTGACATTGTCGTTCAAATGACTCTTTGGATTTTATGGAGATTTCGAATGGGATGTGTTTTTCTCCAAAGTGGCCTTCTAAGGAGTTGATCCTGATTGACATTAAGCTTTACTCTTTTAGTTCGATATCGTGCAGGCTAAGAAAAACTCATCTAAATTGGATCCACTAGTTTGATAACTCGTGTTCCTCTCTTTGTATGTAATCTTTGTACCTCCGGCCTCCTAGTGTCTTACTGGGTGGTCCGTATTTTCTTTATTTGATATAAATATCCCACTATTCAAAAAAAAAAAAAAAAAAAAAAAAAAAAAAAAATTCTTACTCATGGTCATGGACCAACGAATATTCCGTGGTCAATGGCCAAACATAGTTTTAGTGGTCATATCCTTTGATTAGATGATAACTTTTTATGTAAGGTATGTAAATCGATTTAGAGATGGGATGAGAATAGTTTTGTTGTTTGGTTTCCCATGTTAAAGGTTAAGGACCCAATGAGATTGTTATATAACAAGAAGCTTGAGTAACACTTAAACAAGAACCATACTTCACTGCTGTGAGGCAGTATTTGCCGAACTGTTTGAAAACTTGTGTGATGTTGCGTGTTGCTCTCTTTTTATAGAGAGGCTTTGTAGGGTTTAGAGATAAACCCTTTTGGTGTGATCGACGGCCGCCAGGGTGCCAAGTGTCAATCATCCGGGAGCAGACAAGGAGGACAAATGTCATTCATCCTTTAGCTCGTAGTTGAGTTTGTCGTGCGTCCCCACTGTGCAGTGTCAGATGGTACATCTTAACCGCTAGTGACAGTTGGGGAGCAGTAGTTTTGTCCTTATTCAGTTAGGCCTGAGAGGTCCTTCCAGGTCTACGTGGCCTGGGATTTAAGCCGGGCGTTTATCAAGTGTAGATTAGGCCTTGGTGATGGGCTTGATTCGAGCGTGTAATTAATGGGCTTGTGCTATTAATATTGATACGCTATCAAGTCCCCCAGCCTAGTATTAGATCATGCACTATGATGTGATGTTGGAGTTTATTATACCTGAGTCCCCCCCGGTCCGTGCTAGTGCTACCAGGGTTCGTTCCCAGGCCCTTTATTGCCAGGCTGATGCTCTCGTTTGTCTTTTGTGATGATAACTAGATGCAGGCTTTTTACCTCGATCAGATTTGTAAGCTGAATTGGGGAATGTGTGTATTTGATTAGATGATATCCTTTGATTAGTTGATGACTATTTTCATAATTGTGTTTGTTTGACAGTAAAAGAACACTCAACTCCACATTACTCAAAAACTTATTTACAATTATGTTTCAAGTGGCCCTCAAGAAATCTCCGACAGAACTCTCTTAATGTCTTACTCTTTGTATATAAGCTCCCATTTGTAGATTCATGAGCTTTAACAACTCATTCTGAACTTCATGTTTAACCTTGAAACATATTTATGAAAGTCGCATACTTAATATAAGTTCTTTGGTGAGTTTTTCAATCTTGGAAACACGATAATGTAATGTATAGATCTGGTCTGATCTGGATATATAAGTCCTAAAGTGATATCTGTACTACTTTGATTTATTTTTGGTTGCAACCAAATCACACGAGTTGTGGAATTTCATCTCTAACACGTGTTATCTTAGATAGGATACAATATTTTGGGAACGGTTTCAATATATATTTCGCGCACCTACGTAGAGCAAGTGATGGTGTTTCCATAATAGGATCATTCAAAAGGTACCTGAAATAATATATTTTTCTCTAGAACAACATTTTTTTCTATGATTTATTACTAAAGATACTCGTCCAGAATGATCCAGTCGTATCAATAATCATATCATTCTTTTCAGACTAACTTATAGAAGAAAAATGAGTGAATTATTATCATAAGAGACACTATTGTCAGGAACATTTATGCACATGAACACAATTTCAAATTCTATTAGTCAAACTTTATATAAAAATTGTTGATAATTTACCATGTATGCCTCAAGCTCGAGCTTTTGATGACTCCTTTTGATGACATTTAATTTGTTTGATCAAATTAGGAGCAAAGATGAAGAGGGAGTACGGTGACGAAATACATCTTGGTTATATGTGGAAAAGGCATCCCCTTAGTATTGGGTCGAATGACGTTCTGTGTTTACCATTTTTTCTATATTTAGAAACTAACAAGTTATTTGCTTTATTTGATTTTCGTATTCAGTATCTGTACGGCTACGTGATTTTTCACGTATTGTCGTTTTTTCTCTTATCCTAATTGGACCATTTGACGACAGGGTCGGTGGAAATTAGATGCTGCTGTTACAGATATACTTGGTAGAATTGAAGTATATAGGTAGTTCTTCTTCGGTTTTATAGTAAGTGTTATTGTTTGTCTCGAAATGATGTTTAGTTTTGAAGCTTGGCATGTCAAAAGAAAAATTAGAAAGTAATTAAGTATAGCATCTTATAAGGTTCTAACTGTAGCATACATATAAGGAAAATTTGCATATATGGGGCAAAAGAAGTAACGAAATACGATGTGTGTATATAGCAATTATTGTATTATTCGCGTGTTTTAATGGACATAAGTTGATTAAAATTGGTTCTACAGGTAATCGACATGCATTTACTAAAAGGAAAGATAGAAAATGGAATTGAAGCAACTATAGATATCAATGAAAGACAAACAAACGAGAACAATTACAAACTTTTAACTCTATAACTACTACAACAACAATAATACCCGATCTCACCAGAGCGATTTTAACTCCAAAACTAAATCTATGAATTAGTGTGACTAAAACCCTATTTGATATTCATAGCCAAAGTAGTACACCTTACTAAAACCCTATTTGATTTTAACATCTTCATTTTGAATATTAAAACTTAAAAAGCTTTTACATCTCTCTTATTTCATGACTTCTATACCCATTTATCTTTTGTTTATGTGTTTTTCATTTTTACTTATTTGTAACTTCATTTGGAAAACCACTAAATTTTATGTAAGATGATCCATGTGGGTATGTATATATATCATTTAATTTTGTTATGCGGCTATTTCTCTTTCTACTTTTATTTAAGTACCTAAAAACAACTCAATAACATGATGACAACGCCATCTCTACGAACCAAGTAAACATGAAAACGAATGAAGGGATAGTATGTAATACTCCGGCCATTCTATAACCTCCTACATTCCATTCTGTATGTGAATACATTTCATAACGTTCCATATAATTTGTGAATACATTTCATAATCTTCCTTATAGATTTATTAGTATGCGTGGACTTAAACTAGCTAAATCATACAAGTTATAATACACAATTTCAGAACACCGAGGCAATATGAGACCAGAGGGTACAATCAAGGTAAGCAGTTACATATCCTTGTATGGTGTTCCCATCTTACAAGATATATAAAAAAAAGTCCATTTCATCAAGCAAAATAGCTGGATATAAGCCTTTGGAACCAGTCAAAATGGTCATATATATTTATCTAGAAACCAAATCACGAAAGTTCCATGATTTCACATACAAATCAACAAAGAACAGACTTACATAGGTACCACAAATGGACCAAGCTGCTCTACCCATATAGTCTAAGCGGAGATGCATGGTTACCTTGGACATTACATACCAAATATTATGAACTATACATATTAATCCACATACAAAAGAAGTTATTATACCGTGAAATTACACATAGCGACAGTTAACTTGAGATCTCCCGAGAGTGATCTCCACCTTAACGTACATGCCCTGAACCAAATTGAAAACTTCCAAGCTATTACTGCCAAATGACGTCAATCATCCCGCTTAATGAGCTGAACTCTGGGTCAGCGAACCATAAGCTTTACGGTACATTTGATGATGATTAGTAGTACTTAAATTGCAGTTATATTAGCAGGTGGTGAGGAAGAACTTTGGCCGGGTTGAGTAGTGCTACGATAACTTCGCTTAACTGGTTTTTTGCTCTCTAATTTCCCGCTGGCTGATTGCCGTACCTTCACTCCCCTAATTAACTGCAAACATATATAATCATATCAATTATAGCGCATGCAAGACCAAAAAACAATATATGAAAAGAAATGATATGTTATATGCAGTAGAATATGACACATATTCATCTCAGTGTTCAATCAGTAACCATGAGATCCTTTACATCAGGAGTTGCATACTTAAATGTAGGTTCGCTGGTATATATACAAGATTATTATATCAAGAAGAAACAATTTTTTAGATCCTTACGTATTTGCCACACTTGACATCGGAGTATAGCACAATAAAATCGCCTTCTTGCAGCCCGTTTACTTTCACAAAATCTCCTGAAACATTAAAAGATTTATGAGAAGGTACAAAAATAAGATGAAGGAAGATTCAACTTCAAGTAATTTTAGGTGGTCTTTGGTGCAGCAATACTAGCTAGTGAATTGCTAGTTTGCAACAACCATTTGTTTAAATTTACACATGTTTTTAGAAAGATCTATGTATGTAATTAGAGTAATGAGAATTGTGCCTAAACTTATGTCTGCAACTGTGAACGCTGAACGTTTGACATAATCTACGGACTTACAAAAGTAAAGATCATTTATCATCTTTTAAAATGTCCATACGACATACTTGTATGCACATATAAAGAAACATATCTCATTTTAGGTGCTTAGATTTTTAAAATATATCATATCAACTTTACTAAAGAATTGCTTCTAAAAACTCGAACTTTTAAGAGTGTACAATAATCGATTACATTTTCATGCATTATTATTATAATTACTTTTACACAGCGCTTGTGTCAATCTTCATGTTTATAAGTAAAACTCGTTTATAGTACACTATTAAATTACAATTTTTATCATGTTAATTTGCCATTTTGTTCGATATTTAAAAGAAATTTCATCATTTCGATTTGAATGAAGCTCAACTTCATTTTTTTCTTAATATCATAAGTTATATACTCCATGACCTTCATTTTCACTGCATTAAACAAATCGACACCTTAATTTGTGCTCTATCGGGCCATGCTATTTTTGGTGTGTTATAGGAGAAAGAGGTAGATTAAATAGCAAATTGTGACACACATATTCTAATATTAGCGCCACAACTATAAACAAGTAGCTAACCTGTGTTCTCGAGAAGGTACATGCGGCTTTTGTTGTTTGGCCAAAACCTGAGGCTCCACAATTGAAATCAGACCACAAAATACATAAACAAATTAGTTTTATAATCTACAATTGAACTCAAGGTCAAAATTTTTGTTATTGTATGTTCCCAAGTATACTAAACATGAATTCATTTGAATTATTACCACATGAATATTAACTGCTTTTCTAGCATCAATCACTAGTTAAGACATGTTAAAAAAAAACTTTAACAAGGATATACCTATATCGCATGTTCCAGACTTGAGAAGTCCCAATATCCTCCATGGCAATTGAAATTCCATCCCTTGATTCGAGATCAGGGAGGTGACTCTCGGCTTCTTTCTGTTATAAATAGATAAAATTTCAGTTAAATAACACAAAATCTAATAAAACTAGGTTTAAGCAACTTAATAATATGAAGAAAAAAGATATCATACTTTAGGCAGCACAATTCTCCCAAGACTTCCAACATCACTTTGCTTCAATACTTTTTGTAGCAAAAACTTTAAATTCTTCTCGGTTTTTAATCCCTAACAATCAAATAAAACGAATATATCCAATCAATATCCTTTAATTTATCCGTTAAGTTACTTTAAAATTTTCACCTGACGTTTATCCGACGATGAAGTTTGTTTCACCACACGATTTTCGGACTGTTGGGGTCTGGCAGATGACCTATGAGACACTTCCATAGGTGGTGGTGGGAGGGTGGTGGCAGACGGTGGAGATGGCCAATATAACCAATTCCCACCATGCGATTTACCCGAACAATTATCATCCACAAGCATTGCCTGTGCATGTTGATGGTGATCACCACTCACCATACGATTGTGTTGATTTTGTCTCGAATGGTGGTGGTGGTTGAAGTAAGTTTTCCTTTGTCTAGCCATTCGTTTCTTTCGAGCCTCCTTAGTTGCTGATGAACCCAACCTCATAACTCGTTGCTCGCTACCACCACCACCCGGGGCATAAACCTGTGGATTATATTGGTATTGATCCGGATAACCAGGAGCTAATGGCATAATTACTTGTGGACCATAATTGTTACCAACATCAAGGAACTGATTGTTGTAAGGCGACCCCGCCATGGTAATCTGTGAAGGATTCCACGACGGGGCTGATTCAACATCAAGGAACTGATTGTTATACGGGTTCATATAATGATCACCACCTCCACCAGTGTAAGGATATGGCGTTTGTGGAGGCACAGACCCCACAAGCGCCATCCCATTAGCCGTCTGATCCGTCATGTAAGATGGATAACCAACGGTTGGTGGGATCCACATGTCACTTGGTGGTACCCAAGTATTACAATTAAAAGGTGGCGGTTGTGTTGGAGATGTTGCTATTGGTGCTTGTGGTGGTGCTAGTGGCAATCCTTGGTATTGTTGTAAAGGGTATTGGGTGGCACTAGTTGTGGTGGTGTCCGTGGCGCTGAATTCACCTACAGCGCCAGCGCCAACGCCACCACTGTTTTTTCTTTGGAGTTGGTTTTGTTGCACCCATTCAAGAATTAACTTAAGCAACTGTTTTTTACCTTCTTTTGATGACCCTAATCGTTTCGAAGCACATTCGATAGTAGATCTCTTAAGCTTAATATTCCTCATATCTTCAGCCGATATAACCTCTTTATTCCACTTCAACCAATCAAAAAACATAACCCCAAGATCATCCAACTTCCCATTTTCCATCACTTCACCCTCTTGTACCACCTCACTCCCATTACTATTCCCACGCCCATTAAAACATGTACCATCTTGTCCTTGAAATCCGGGATCCTCTTCAAAAATCGAACTGGGATCCCAGATTTCATTCCCATCAATCAAATCCATACACTCAAAATTCTCCATATCCATGCAGTTAATACTCCCACTACCATCAGCCGCAGTCTCCAACTGGGGCGCCACAAGGGGCACCTCCCCCTCCTCCTCAGTCACATACTCCGACTTCATAACCGCCCAGGACGAAGCCGACGAGGCAGACGACGTCGAGGACGTCGTACACGCCGTCGACATCGGCTTCGCAGGGGCGGGATTCGAAGACGAAGAAGAAGAGGACGACATGCATGGAAAATCGGGAATAGTTGGAAACTGGTCATTATAAAACATAGAAGATGAATCATTCATTTCATGCAACAAGTTTTGTTGTTGTGCTTTTACATCAATCTCCCAGATCCCTGGTTGATCATCGGTGCTAGTCATCATAGTAGTACCCAACTCATCAAAACTTGTACCTTTAACTTCCATTTCATCAACTACCACCTTCTTTTCTTCTTTTGGAAACATTTTGTACTTGCAATAATAATTAATTATCACTAGATCTTATATTTTGTACTTGATGTGATGTTAGTACATAAAAACGACATAAAACATCTGAATCTTAAAACCCTTCCCAACCTTAAAAACCAAATCTTCAATTTGCCCACTTGTATATATTTAATTAACACCAACAAAAAAACACATCACTTTCACATACAAAAACACACATTTGACAACATAAAACACCAGGAAAAAAAATGTAACAACCTAAATAAGTAGATGTAATTTGTTGATTTGTGAGTAAAAACTTGAGGGTTTTTTTTGTGTGTGTGAAGATAAGTTGGAACCTTTTTCTTTTTGGTTTGGTTTGAGAGAGAGTATGAAAACCAGAAAGATGAGATGAGAAATGAAAACAAGGGGCTGGTTTTAGGTATTAAGTTTTGCACCACTAAGCGGATTATACGCAACAGGACATACGTCAGATTGTGAATGGTGGTTAGTAAGCGGTGGCTCAGTTTTTTTTCTTTATGTGACGGTAAGCAGCTCAATTCTCTTTCTGCTACGTATCTTTTGCTATCAGCAATGGCTAGCTTCTTGTGTTTTTTACTACTACTTTTTTTCCTTTCTGTTTTGTATGAATTGTTCGCATATATTTATGTGGAATAAATTAGCCAATGTATTTTTGGAATTTGGAGTTTTCTCATCATACTATTCTTGGTTTTTACCTTTTTAGTCAGCTCATTAAATACTTGGAAAATAGAGAGATCAGTGATTTGTATATCATAATTGAGTTAGGGATAAATGAGAAGAAAATTTTAAATGAAAAAGATGAGAAGAAAAATCACATATTTTAGATGTATTTACAAAATAGATGCATTCCTTCTTAAAATTCTCTCTATTGTTTAAAATGTATAGTTAAAAATCATTTTTATTCTTCTCATTTTAGTTTTTCTTCTCGTCAAATCCTTTCCTGTCATAATTTACATAATCTATAAGCATTATACATGTGATATAGTAGTCAAATTATCTGATGTTTTACATGAGAGTTGAGGCTTAAATATTATTAAGTACACATCTTTGAAGTAATAAGAGAAAATCACTTGGTAATCAACATATAAACATCCTTCATCGACAAGATTGATAATGATCACATTTTAGAACTTTATCGTGATGACTACAAAAATACGGTTAAATAAACAGATTGCCCATAAAAGAATTAAGTGGATTGACCAATAAAATAGAACGAGAAATCTTTGCTTTACACCTTTTATAGAATTTTGACTTAGTATTAGACGATAAAGTTGGTAGATTTATGCGAGTTTTTGTTCATAAATGAAATTTAGTGTATAAATGGGAAGCACTTAATTTCAAAGTTATATCCAGATCATCTTGTATTTGTAAGCGGAATTAAGCTTTAACTACGTGCATGTAATACATGATTCAAACCTGCGAAGTAAATTTTTCTTGTTAATTCTTCAGTCCTTCATGATTTTTTGTTATATGTAGTTTGGTCGTCTCATATCATGATTTTTGTGGCATGTACTAAGTTTATGAAACAAGAAGTAAATAATTTAAGGGAAAGAATCGAAATAAGCTCCACAAGCTGCAAACAATTCTTTAATATATGGACGAGTTAGTGTAAATCATATCCTCAATCATTTAAATAAAATTAACTAGCAGGGTACCCGCACGTTGCGGCGGCGGGTACCCTGAAATAAAATTTTCCGGTGAATCATGTATTTTAGTTTATTATGTTCTTTTTGACAATAAATTTACGGATACCAAGACTTTCGTTTAGCCCGTGCCCGTTCGGGCTCGAGCTCGTTGGCCCGTGCCCGTGCCCGTTCGGGCTCTAGCCCATTTGGCCCGTTGCCCGTTCGGGCTTGAATATTTGTATAATGTGCTTTATTATTTGTATTAGTGACATTTAATGCATGATTTGTGTTTAAGTTGGTTGTACAATATGCTTGATGATTTGTATTTCTTATGTAAGGGGTGTTTTAATAACTGCATTAATTGTATTTATTGACCAGCTAATTAATTGACTACATTAAATATCTTGACCACATTAATAGTGCTTTGTATTTTGTACATTAAGTTTTAAGACTTGTAAGTTATGTAGTAGAGAAATTATGTGCAAGCTATTGAACTTCTATAATAAGCAAGCTGAATTTTTAAGTATTTCTATTTATAGAAGGCCTTCCTCCATTATAAGATAGTAAGATAAAATTAACCACCAAGGTTGTACGTGCTTTTAAAATTTCAAGCCGGAGGTTTTTAAAGTGTTGTTTGTTTTATTAAGATGTTTTTTATTTGATTATCGCATGTGTTAAGAGGTGCTTGAGAAGTTTGAATCTGAATTATATAACGTTGTTTGTTTTTTATTTGGTAATATGACTTATAAATGGTTTCAAATTTTGCAATTTAAATATGAAAAACGTTGCATTTTTTACTACTGCTTTTTCCCTTTCTGCTTTGTATTCATTGTTCACATATATGTATGTGGAGTAAATTAGCCAATGTATTTTTGGAATTTGGAGTTTTCTCAACATACTATTCTTGGTTTTTACCTTTTTAGTTAGCTCATTAAATACTTAGAAAATAGAAAGTTAGATAGTGATTTGTATATCACAATTGAATTAGGGATAAATAATTAGAAAAATTAAAATGAAAAAGATGAGAAAAAATCACAATCACATATTTTAGATGCACTTACAAAATAGATGCATCTCTTTTTAAAATTTTCTTTCTTATTTAAAATGTGTTGTTAAAAATCATTTTTATTATTCTTATTTTTTATTTTTTTTTTTCTCATCGGATCCTTTCCATATCATAATTTTCATAATGTATAAGCATTATACATGTGATATAATAGTCAAATTTTCTGATTTTTTACATGAGAGTTGATGCTTAAATATTATTAAGTACACATCTTAATTTGAAGTAATAAGAGAAAATCACTTGGTAATCTACATATAAACATCCTTCATCGACAAGATTGATAATGATCACGTTTTAGAACTTTATCGTGCTGACTACAAATATACGGTTAAAGTAAACAGATTGCCCAATAAAAGAATTAAGTTGATTGACCAATAAAATAGAACGAGAAACCATTACTTTACACCTTCATAGAATTTTGACTTAGTATTTGATGATAAAGTTAGTAGATTTATGAGAGTTTTTGTTTATAAACGAAATTTAGTGTATAAATGGGAAGCACTTAATGTCAAAGTTATATCCAGATCATCTTATATTGGTAAGCGGAATTAAGCTTTAACTACGTGTAACATATGATTCAAACCCGCGAAATATAATTTTCTTGTTGATTCTTTGGTCTTTCATGGTTTTTGGTTATATGTAGTTTGGTCTCATATGATGATTTTTGTGGCATGTATTAAGTTTATGAAGCAAGAAGTATAAATCATATGCTCAATTATTTAAATAAAGTTAACCACCAAGGTTGTATGTGCTCTAGGTCTTTAAGGTGGTGTTTGTTTTATTAAGATGTTTTTGGTTTGCTTATCACTCCTTCTTGTTAGTGATTATCTTGTGCACTAAAATTTTCACATTCTCTCATTTTACGTTATAAGAATATGTTACTAGTAATTACTCATTTGCATTAGAATTTTCTTATGGATTTTAAAAGATGGTTTCTTGCTTCATAATTCTTTTTTGAAGTTTAAGAATATATTTTAATGTAATGACTTATTCAAGTGAAGCAACATGCTACAAGGAATTGAAATAGGTGAACATTTTGTTACATGCAAGACCAACCAGCAAAAATTAAGGTTCCTTTATCTTTGTACATCTAAAGGGTAAGGTAAATGACAATTGTGTCATATAAATTGATATAACTGAAAGACTAAACATTGTGTGATTTTATATTCTAAACACCACATTTTTAAATTTAACGATAATTTTTTTTTTAAAGGACTTTAACAATTGGCTAGAAATGCTCACTAGAACAATAAACCGCAAGCCTGATTAGGATTAAGGATACAATCAGCGTGGGACGAAAAATCCGATTTCCATTGGTAATCCAAGAGAAGGAAGGCGCCTTGATTTTTTCACACAACATGTCTTTACAAAGCAGATTCAATTCAAAGCAAACTTTGTTTTTAAACCACCAAATGATTTAAATGGTGGTTTGCACAACCCGACCGAAACAAACCCTTAAAGGACTAGTTATTGTTTTGAAAGGTGATTAATTAAGTTGTTGATGTTTTTTGAATAATTAATCAGTTTGGCACCAAAAATTTTGAACAATTATCTAAAGGTCCCTAATTATTTTGCAATCAATAAACAAGTGCTGAGAAAATTCCATGTCCTCATTATATTCCAGACATCTTATCGGAACTAAATCGATTCTACAAAGATCCATACTACATTATTATAATTTTACCGGGTCGTATTAAATGAATATTAACGATGTTGATAGTTTTCATTTGAATTGAGACACCTTATGTGTATTACTTTAATGGACAACTTTTCTCTTTAAATTAATTTAAATGATGAAATAGCCAGGTTATTTTTGTTTGCATATTTGTGTGTCGCGACAATTTCACGTTCATAGAGGAACTTTATGATCGAGTGTAAACAAATTAACTTTTATTGGACTTTGGTATTTTATGAAGTGACAAAATTTTCTATGTCTATCATTTATTTCCATTTAGATATTTATAATAATTTTATATTTTAGCTCAGAAAACAATAATTTTGTTTTAATGTCCTCATAGGTATACATATGTGCACTGTCTTGGAAGACATGTTATATTACTTACTATTCTTTTATTTACATTTTCATATAAATTAAAAAGAAAATATTTTTAAACTTGATGAATTTTAATTTTTTAAATTAAATTTCCATAACTGGATGTCAAGAATCATAGAATATATCCGACTATTGAACCATGGTATTTAAATTAGCTTTTGCTTTATACTTGGAGAAAAACATAACAGCTTATTTTTATTTTGTTTTGCATAAGTATTGGATGTCATTTTTTATGTTTTGTTAGGTCTTAAGCACTGTAGACGCTTTTTGTTTGCCTTTTTTGGGCTGAAGTGTAGGATTCACCCATATTCGTTGTATTTAATTGATTTTTTTGGAGTAATAATATTTTACCAGGGGTAACCCTTTTACCAAAAAAAAAAAAAAAAAAAAAAACTCATCACCAACAATCTTTCATATTTGAATTTAATTTTGAAGCATTGTTCAACATCTTTCATATTTAAAGGATCACTATTCATTCTCCAAACTTATAATCACTACTGTAAATAGTCAGATTTTACACATTTTCAGCTAAAAGACACATGCTTTTAAATGTTTAAAATATCAAAGTCCATGATCCCCTAGCATGTGGACGAATGTTACGTGAATACTATCTCAACTTTTGCAATTTTGAACAAAATAGTTAAACGTTTACGTGAAAGGAGTGTAGAAAAAAAATCTAAAGAATACATGTATAAGTGTAAAAAAATAAAATAAATATATCCACACTCATAAACTTGTTGAAATCATATTGCCAAAAGTTTATGATGACAAATCACCTGAAATACTCTCTACTAGGGCTGTAAACGAACCGGACGAACACGAACGGAGCCTTATTCATGTTTGTTCGTTTAATTTTAACCGGACAAATGAACGAACACAAACGCTTAAACGGACGAATTTTCTTGTTCATGTTCGTTTAATAAGAAAATGAGTTGTTCATGTTCGTTTATGTTCGTTCAGTAAGATACTAAACGAACGCTAAATGAACATAAATGATCGAACATAAATGAACATAGACAAACAAACATAAACTCTATTAAATTATGCACAATATATTGTTTTATAAGTGTTGGTTTGTTTAATCAAACCAATTGTAAAATTATATAATTAAAGATATGATATACGAATATTAATAAATAGAAAGTAACTCACAAAACCGTCTTCCACGGTGTATGAGGATGTTGAGATATAGACAATCTTACCCCTACCTAAGGTAGAGAGGCTGCTTCTGGTTCTACCAATAATAGAAAAGGACCTCCGGCCTTGCAAGGGGTGAGGATCGAACCCTTCACCTCTGTCTCCAGAGGCAAGGGTGTTAACCACTTGATCCAACCTTGCTCTTTTTTACGAACATTAATAAATAAATGAACATAAACGAACGCATAATCGGACGTTCACGAACATAAATAAGTGGACGCGACTTTTGTTTATGTTCGTTCATTTAGCTAATCGAACGTAAAATCTTGTTCATGTTCGTTCATTTAATAAATAAACGAATATAAACGAACTTTTTACCGAACGGTTCATGAAATGTTCACTGAACGTTCAGTTTGTTTACAGCCTACTCTCCACACCTAGAAGCATGTACAAACTCCATACTAATTTTACACGCTTAGAAGCGCGAGATAGTGTGATTGTTTGTTACTATATGGTAAATGTGTAAGTTTTCACACATTAATAACCGTGGATAAAATCATATTTTTACACGTTTGTAATTGTGTTCACTTTTAACACATCTTATAGTGTGAAAATGTGTAAATAAACATACATGTCTCCCTAAGGCGTATAAAAATAACCCTGTAGACTTTGACTTTTTTTAGGTAAAAGGTCAAAAGACCCGGTAAATATATTACTCCAAAAAATGTTTAAGTACAAAGGATATGGGTGAATCTCATATCTCATCCCGTTACATAGGCGGAAAAGCTTACGTAACAAGATACTTCTTATTCTCTAAACAAGAAAATAAACCACTACTCAAAAGATAACATTAGACTCCTACGAAAACAAAATTACTTCCTACCAAGGCTTTCGAGCTTGATACCATACATGTCATAAAAAGCATCTAAATTCCTTGGAAGATCATAGACCTGATCCGCATAGTCATCATAATCATCTTCACGATCGTGACCACCACCAAATAGGTTCACTGACTCATCAAAAATGTTCACAACCTCTTCTTCATCACTGTCGGAATCAACAATCTCTCCCACTTTAGAGAATGGGTTAACCCTCTTAGTAGAAGAAGTAGACGGAGAAAAAAAAGAACTATACTTACTAGCCGCGGCCTGCATCTTCTCTTTCACAACACTCACAAGCGGTTATTGTGATACATTACCAGTCTTTTGAGACCCATCCACCTTAGCTTCCTTTTTATTACCCGAATAATCTACCTTTTTAATAGGATGACCATCATCATCCACAAGAGTAGCTTTCCTATCAATAATTAGCTTTTTAAGCTCCCCAATTTTCTCAACAATAGGAGTAGGACCAACCTCCTTAGCTTCCATTGTACTGCCAGAATCCAACACAGCCCCATCCTTAGCCACGACATCAGTAGGAATGCCACATTCATCAGTATCGATCATATTAAGAGCATTAAAGGGATTCGATGTAGCAATCTTCGTTCTGCTCGTACTAGCCACTTCAGTGGCCTTTTTCTTTGTACCATCCCCCTTCTTGGGCTCGGGAGGAGGAGCTTTAGGTTGATACCGAAACTTAGGACCCACAGTAGGTTTAGTAAATCCTCCTTTACCGGGTGCACTTTGGCTACCATTCTTACCTTACTTTTGTTATTGACCGTTTGAAACCATCATTAACACACTGTGTGGGTTGAGTAGGAGGTATGGAGGTGGAACAGATTTAGGATAATCAACCAGGGTATAATCAAATAGCTTACACGTATCACACTGAGGCGGTTTCCACTCATATTCAACCCAAATCTTTTTAAGTGTAGAACCCGTCCCATCAAGTAAGGGTATCTCAACAGTGAGGCTCTCCCTAAGCACCTCATCCGTCTTAACTTCAATCAAGCACCTAGCAAAACTACTTCGGCCTCATGATTCCAAGCACATTTGACTAGTGTAAGAATCTAACATTTTCGGCGTACCAATCAATGTAGCTAAGAGACTGAGACCATCATCAGAGAACATAGCTAGGGGAACATCATGAAATTTAACCCATACCGGAATATTAGTCAAATAATCTTTAAGTAAGTTAGTTTTCAAAGTCCAAGGTTTAAGAATAATAGGAATATTTATAATCATCCATGGACTGTTTTCAAGGACATCTTCTGTAACACCCCCAAATCTGGTATTGCGGAAGCATTCAGGTCATGGGGTGCTACTGAATTGGAAATCATAACACAAGGTAATAAAGAACGGAATACATATTCTGTTAAAATACATTCATTAGAATTTAAATTGAGTTACAACAGAGTTTTAAATGCGATAAATAAGCCTAATAATCTAGTTGTCCCATAAAACAAGTCATAGTAACGTGTAAAAACACTTTGGAAAATAGTTTATGACCATCACCTTGCCACATTTTGCCAAAAATAAGTTGCTTAAACACCTAAGAAACACATGCTAAAAATCAGCAAAAAGCTGGTGAGTTCATAGGTTTACAGATAAGCAGTAAAATCAATAGTTTTGGACCATGAGTTTAGTATATGAACATTTCAACGCAAATAATGTCATACACAAATAGTCTATTACGCTAGCACTAAGTTCGTGCAACCGAAGCTATAACAGTGTGCATGATCAAAGAGCATGTAAAATATATATAGGGCCCGAAAAGTGTTTATCCCAGACACTTGAGTTTCGACATGGTATACGTTCGTTTTCTTATCCGGTCAATCCGAACGGGGGAGTTACCCCCAATAGATCTATTTATAACATTTGCGCTTCCCAACAGGAATTGACGGTCCATGAGTTGGGCATATGGGACATAATAGGGCTTAGGCTAATCCACGTAATAGCATAAATAACAGTTTTTGGTCCATAAATAGTTTTGCATGTTTCTCACCCCAATTGTAAAACAAGTATAAATAGAGTGGGGCTATAAACTCACCTCAGCAAAAGAAGTCAGAAAGTGAAGTAAATCAGATAAAGCGTGGCACCAACACGCGACCTAGATTAGTAAGACATATTTTAGTTCACAATTTAAGTTTAAGACTCAACGAGGTTTAATTAAACTCAAAAGTTTTAAAGTGTTGTGTTATTGTTGCTTGTGTGGCAGCATTTGAGTTTGAAAACAGTTTTTCAAATGTTTGTGTGTATTGGCTCTTAGAAGTGTGTAAGTATACAACGAATAAGATATCGAGGACGAGTAGTCTTTGGTTTGAAAATAACCAAAAGACGAGATGTGGAAAATAGTAACTATTATGAGTTGGACGTTGACGGATCATATAAACCTCGTGGTTAAAAGAATTTATACTATTATGTGTGTATAAGATGTCTAAAAAGTTAAGTATCAACTTTATCTTCTCATTTATAAGTCGTGATCAAACGTTACTATTGAAGTTTATAAAAATAAAAGGGAGACGTAATTACCAAATAGACCAAACACCAAATGGTCTATACCATACCCGTTGCCAAAAAATGTCCCCAGTTGCCCAAAAAATGGCGATTGTTGCCCAAAAAATACACTGAAAATCCTTCAGTTGCCCAAAAATTGCCGGTTGCCTGGGCAACATAATTATTCGGATTTCGGGTAAATAGGGAACCGCCCTTTGTGTTGGTCTACTTTTAGAATTATCCCAAATAAAAAATAGACGTAAGTTTATATTTCTTTCCTTGGTAATAATGGTCATGACTTGTGTATACGTGCTTGTGTTCCACGTAAAAATTATAGAAATGTTTGTCTTAGTAGTAGTTGTTTTATAAGTTTATAAAACTTAAGTTAGTTTTTATAAAATTACCGTTTCAAGTATTCATAATTTAGATAGATTATAAAAGTACGTTAAATATTTATAAAGTTTTTATAGTTTTGGAATTCGTTTCGAGTGCATTATGTCGTAAGGTACGTTTTATAATTTGATTTAAGACGTGACGTGAAATATGTTGTCGATAAAAGTAGAACGAGTCGAAACGGACGGACTAAACAAATGCGCCCTAAGTTGAGGTCTCGTGGGCTTCGGTCCAATGACTACCAGGCCCATACCCTCCCTTTTTTTCTTGGTTACGATTGGGCTTTGGCCCAAGGACGAATCGAATACACATACTTAGTATGAATGGGCTTTGGCCCACTAACATTTAAACAGGAAAATATTTTTGTGCGATTGGGCTTTGGCCCAATTAGAAGATTAACAAAAGAAAATGGAGCGGACCTAATTTTTCTGCACAAGCAGTGTTAAAATTTTTGACTCGATCAAAACAAGTTTAGATTACTTTTCGGTTTAACCATCCTTCGACTCAACCAAGTCATGACCGGGCACCAAAAACGATTAATCAAAACTGAGAATGCCCTAAGGCTACTACAAGTTAACAAGCGGCACAACATGTAAGGAAAACTCAATCGACTCACACCGAGGTCTAAGTTGCAACAAGCTTTACATCATTTATTTCCAAATCGATTCGTCAAGTTTAACACTCAAAACAAGCTATTTACCCCCCTCTTATCCCAAATGATTGAAGCCGCATGTTAACACAATTAGGGTACTTAAGCAAATCTAAGCATGACCAAATTTTTGAAAACTCGAATTATACTCACAAAACGTTTATCAGTGGTTGACCCAAGCCAACCCATACTATAACCAAAAAGCCACAAACATAATATGCTACCAATCCTAACACTAACGAATTAAACGAGCAAAAACAAACAAAGAAAACCGAAACCACACTTCCAATACCGAGCCATATTAAATCCGGTTTCAGTCCGACAACTTTATTTTACCACATAAGAATTATCACACATAAGTTTTATCACCAATACCACATAATCGGTTTTATATAAGAAAAAAAATGAACACTAATTGATAACCAAACAATCGACAACATCTCAACTAAGATGATATAAGTCAAACCGCAAGTTTTATTAACAAAATAACATCAAGAAATTACAAAGTACAAGAAATTTGAGAAAACCCTTACGTTGTGCAATCGATTGAGACTTTGAGAAAGATGGATTACAAAGACTTTTGAATTCAAATCACCCAAACCCGATCCAAGCAAGAAAATCCCACCACAGCTCCTCTTGAGTTTTCGAGTGTTGTTTTGAGTTGTGGTTTGCTTGTGGCTCAGTGGTGCTATAATAAAGAGTTATAAACAAGGAAGGTTGACCCTTCTTTCTTCGCTATCAGACGAGCCATGGCCAAAAGGGGTTAAGGTCTCCTTCAATCTTCATCAATAACTTGTTTTGATGTGTTGACCTTGAGTTTTGACAGAGATCCCTTTGGACATAAGGAGGATGGCGATGTTTCTGGTCTTCGTTTGTTGCCATTAGCGTAGTGAGTCAGATCTGGCCATCTCAGTTGTGGGGATGAAGATGACGGTATAAATCAAGGAGAGAGAGAGAATCATGGTGTGGGGATAAGAAACGCCTACCCTTTTTTTTTTTTTTTTTTTTTTCGTTTATACGTTTTATAAATAAAAAGCGAGGATAGGTTTAATTAAAGAAAAGTAAGTATTAAATATATAAGGTAAGGATTTTTAGTTAAGGTTTATTACTTTTGTGGGTGTTTAGTGTACCCCGAGTCCCGTTGAGTTCCGGTGTAATTTAGTGTCTTCTCGGTTATCGTGAGCACGAAAGATACTATTTTTGAGGACGTTGTTTATAGAAGTCATACAAAAACAAAATTTGGGTTCCGGATATAATTGTTAGGTTTATGCCGTTACTAGGATTGTGTCGGTACGCGTGTGATGTTGTGTGTGAGATATTTATTGTTTCAATACGTGAATACTCAGTAATAGCCAGAAAACGAAATGCTCACATTTTCTGATAAAATAAACAATGTAATAAGTTACTGTAAGCCACAGTGTGCGGGTTTGCTTCCTGATTTAGTTATGCAAGCTCATAATGCTTAATCAGACATTTAGGTAATAATAAATTAATGTTTATTATTAAAATATTGGTTGGAAAATTACCGTTTGTCACATCCTCCCCGCCTTAGAAGGAAAAACGTCCTCGGTTTTCACTTAGAGTTACCCGATGGATTGGAGAAAAGGTGTGGGTATTTACGCTTGATCTCGTCTTCGCGCTCCCACGTGTATTCGAGGTTTCTTCGAGAGTTCCAGCGGACTTTAACAATAAGAATGCGGCTTTGCTTAAGCCGTTTGATTTCTCGGTCTATTATTTCAACAGGTTCTTCAATGAAGTCTAGTCTTTCGACAATCTGGATCTCCTCCAGAGGAATGGCAAGAGTTTCGTTTGAGAGACATTTCTTCAGGTTGCACACGTGAAACACGTTGTGCACCGAACTGAGCTCTTGTGGTAATTCAAGTCAGTAGGCTACCGGCCCGATTCTGGCGAGAATTTTGAAAGGTCCAATGTGTCGGGGATATAACTTCCCACACTTTTCAAAGCGAATCACGCCTTTCCATGGCAAAACTTTCAACATAACCTGATCTACAACTTGGAACTCTAGTGGTTTTTCGTCTCTTGTCAGCGTAGCTTTTCTGACGACCTCGAGCTGCTTGCATTCAACTCTTGATATGTAAAATCTTTTCAGTAGTCTCTTGCACTAGTTCAGGACTAGTGAGCTGACTTTCTCCGACTTCAGCCCAACATACAGGTGATCTGCACTTTTGACCATAAAGTGCCTCATAAGGTGCAGCTTTGATGCTTGTATGATTGCTGTCATTGTAAGAGAATTCGGCTAATGGCAAGTGCCTATCCCAACCGTTTCCAAAGTCTATCACACATGCTCGCAGCATGTCTTCCAAAGTTTGAATAGTCCTTTCGCTTTATCCATCAGTTTGGGGATGGTAGGTGGTGCTCATATCAGGATCGGTTCCTAAAGCATCTTGTAGTGATCTCCAAAAGTTCGACGTGTAATGGCTTTCTCTACCGGAGATAATAGAGATCGGAACTCCATGTCGTGCTACGATCTCCTTTAAGCATAGTCGTGCAAGTTTTTCCATGCTGTCATTCTCCATGATTGGTAAGAAGTGGGCGGACTTGGTGAGACGGTCGATGATTACCCAAATAGTGTTATAACTACTAGAAGTTCATGGCAGTTTTGGTATGAAGTCCATAGTTATACGTTTCCAAATTTCCATTCTGGAATTTCAGGTTGCACTAGTAAGCCTAACGGTTTTTGTTGTTCAGCCTTAACTTCGTGATGATTTACATCTTCATTTGGATGGGCACCATTATATTTTCTTGGCCTTAAACCATCCCTTTGGTCTAAATCCTGGTAGTGTAAAGTTCAATTCTATTCTGATATAAGGTGATATGATGGCTGGTCCTTAAGGTTTGTTCCGGAATTGGGTGCCTTCCTTCTTAGAGGCATGGGTAAAATTTTATTCGAAACCTTTATTTGAGTAATTGCTTATACGAATTTGACCAAAACAGTGTTTCAAGTAATGGACATTTCTTTGTTTGAAATTAATAGTTATGTAAAGTGATACGATCTCGAAGGATTTATCATTTAGTAAAATAGGTTTTAAACATGTTGTAGATAAAACGATTTCACAAAAGTTGACATTTAGTCATTCCTTAATATGAAAAAATCTTGATAAAGTTCGCCCATAATTTTTTTACCCATCAAAATGTGTGTTCTAGAAAAGTATCACTACGAGTTTTATGATTGATATAAACGCATTTTAAAGAACGGTCCTTAAAGGAAGAATATCGAAGAAGAAGGTGTACTCGGGTATGTACATCTACATATGATTCAAGTTTCTAAAGACAGAGTCTAGTTGTCAAGGCTGAGTAGGGCTTGATGTTTAATATCAGGCGAAGCTCGTAGATATAAGTATTCAACTTACTTAAGCCATGCTAAGAGGTGTCATAACTTAAATTGTCACACCAGTGGTCGGAAATGAATGAATCAATCGGATACTATGTAGAGAGATCTCTTACTGGTTTACAAGTGAGGATTGTGTATGAATGATTGTTCGGTATGTTAAGACTTCTGGGAATCTCGGTGTGAAAATGAGGTCTAAAAGAAAATGATGAGGCTGAGTCATCTAGACTCCTAGAGTGCACAATGCTATAAAGGTAATTGTATATTGATAATATATCCCAGTGTATCGACTGCCCATAAGGAAACCTCATTATAAGGAATGAAGATGATAAATTGTACTTTGACAGAGCAATGTCAAAGCATAGTATATCGCCATCTATAGTCTGAGATGGAGGTGCTTGATTTACTTCTAAGGTTTAGTGAGCAGCGGTGTTCCAATAAAATTTCATGTCTTAGATAAGCTAGTATTCCCAAGGAATTAGTGAAGGGTTAGGCATCTGTTCCAACGATAGTGGTTCGGGGTACTTCGTAAGGTCTTAAGGCTTCTGTTTGGTTACTAGTCAACTTCTGGTAAGTCTCTAGACTCTTAAAAGTTTAGTGGCTCACTAATTGTTTATTTCTGTTGAGGGGTCCCTCTTGTGTTACTAGGATCCTATTAACATAAGGTATACGAACAAGTTCCCCATCGTGGGTGATTACGGTGTAGTATTTTGATATCCTGTCTACACTGGGGACGACTTCGGATTCCCCAGGTTTTGTGGGCATAGGGTCACCCGAGCCAGTATGGGGAGTTTTGTAGGTCTAGCGTACGACCTTGAAGGATGGTGTTGATTGCTACTAGCAGTCAGTTGGTTGGCTCAGTAGTGTACTCAGTCCTTAACGCGGAGAGTATAGCCCTATAGAATGGTGTTGATTGCTACTAGCAATCGATCAGTCAAATTGTTTAAGCTCTTAGTGTTCTACGCAGAAGATAAAGTTTCGATTAGAGATCTAAATATAACCGTTGCATCTATTTGACCCAATTGCTATAAAGCAATAATATGTTTCAGCCACATACAAGGTTATGAGTCATCCGGTAGCTATCAAACTTAAAGATTTGTCTGATTGATGATGAAGTGTCTCAGAATCGGAAGGGGTAGAGTAAAATGAGATGGATCACTAATCGGTGGGGTCGTCCTATGATGGCTGGTGGTGTAACTTATCCTCTCGGATTAGAACGTGGTGTGAGACAAGGCTGATTTTTATGTAGTAAGATTGCGTCGAAGTCGATTTGGTTACTGTGCTTCTAGCACGGATGCCCAAGTCTTGCACTACTTTTAAGTACCATACACGCGAGTTTTTGATTTCTCGAAATGGAAATAGAAAATTTGTCTTTTGGTAAAAATTTTAAGGCAACTATTCCTGGCATAACATGGTTCTACCTGAATTATACATACGTGATCAGGATTTTTATAATTAAGGTTCAATGATGCAATGCTGGGTTTAAAGGAAATATCGGTCATCTTGTTTATGAGGTAGTAGTACGAAATACTTTTCAGAGAAGTAATCAGTTCACTAGGTGATAACAAGATAGTTTGTAGAGCGGTTTGCAAAACAGTTTATAGGGTAATAAGAAAAACACTGTATCATTTGCAAGATAGTAGATGAGTTGTAGTTTGGTTTGTGATTAAATAACGAAGTAGTTTCGTAGGATAATAACAAAATGGTATAACAAAATGGTTCGGGCAGAGAAAGTTTTTTCCAAACAGAGAGCGGCATTAGGTTGATGCTTGCACCAAGATCGGCCAAGGCGTAGCATTCAACCATTCCCGGAAATTCACATGGAATGAGGAATTTTCCGGGATCTCCAAGCTTTTCCGGAAGCTTTTTTAGGAGAACCGCTGAGCAGTGTTCATTTAACGGAGTTTTTGCTAATTCAATTAATTTTTCCTTGTTGCTCAATAAACTCTTCATGGTGGAAACAAACTTAGGCATCAGAAGTAAAGCATCCGCGAAGCTTATATCGAAATGCAATTCTTGAAAGATTTGGAAGAATTTTTCCATTTGAATATTAGCTTTTTCGCGGAGCTTTTGGTCATTAAGTCTAGATGGGTATGGGATAGAAGGTTTAGGTTGAGACTTCGGAACATCGGGTTCCGGAATTGGGGTTGGGACTACCGAAGGTTGGACGTGTGCGGTACTTTGTGGGCTTGTGGAATGCACCTTGTCCTTTGTCACCTCGGTCTCACGGTCAACTACTTTTGTAGAAGAAGAAGAAGTAGTAGTTGGAACCGTGTGTCCCTCATAAGCTTTACCACTTCGGGTGGTAATGGCTTTCAATTCACCCTTCGGGTTGGGAATGGTATTTCCAGGAAGAGTTCCCGAGGATGAAGCTTGGTGAAATTGGTTGATAAGGGTATCAAACATACTTTCAATCTTTGTTTGAGATTGATCAATTTTGTTTTTGAGCTCATTACCCTGCTTAATCATTGAATTTTCAAATTCATTTTTCAAATTTGTGATTTGATTTTGCATAGCCCTCATTTTCACCTCATTTGTCATCATGTAATTTGAAAGATCATTAGAGGGAGCAATCGAGGCTGGGTAATTTTGAGCTTGATACCCTTGATTGTAATTGACCCCTTGGGTCGGGTATTGGTTAGTAGGGGCTTGATATGGAACATTTTGCCCCCTACTTTGGTTTTGATTGTTTTGAGGAAAACCGGGTGGTCCTGCTAGATAGCTAGCACGATAGCTCGAGTCACCTTGAGGACGGTATTGAGTACCTCCTTGGTTGTAAGACCCGGCTACGGCATTGATTTCAAAAGGACGGCCATCGGTGGCGGTACAATTGTAATAAGCATGAGGACCACCACAAGTAACACAACTTTCTTCCACCGCTTTGACTTGAGCGGGTGGAGAAGCTTGTGGGGTAGAAGAAATAGTAGAAGAAGAAGGATTTTTCTGATTAGAGAAAACCAAAGCTTGAATTGCATCCGTGAGCTTGTCAATTTTAGCATCCGTGCTAGAAGTACTCATCGAATGTGAAGTAGAAGGTGAAACACTCACTTGAGAAGCAACCGGCTTGCTTCGTGAAGTGCGAACCTTTGACTTGTTCTCGATGATGGACAAAGCATCACGCGTAGTTCGATTCAATATATAACCACCGGAGGCGGCGTTTAGAGAATCTTGGTCAGTTTGGTTTAATCCATTGTAAAACGTATCAATTTGATGCAACTCAGAAAATCCGTGGTGAGGACATTTGCGAAGTAAGTCTTTGAAACGATCCCACGCTTCACTAAAAGATTCATCAAATTTTTGAGTAAATTTGGTAATTTCATTCTTAAGACTTGTGGTTCTGGAAGGGGGAAAGAATTCGTTCACAAATTTCGACACCAAATCTTCCCATGTTAAGATAGAACGAGGGGGTTGTTTTTCAAGCCAAGTCCGGGCTGCCCCCTCGAGAGAGAAAGGAAAGAGAAGCAATTTAATCGCTTCTTGAGGAACATTCCTACATTTGACGGTAGATGAAATTTTGTTAAACCATCGAATGTGGGAATGAGGGTCATCCCTCTCGAAACCGTAAAATTGATTCGACGTTACTAAGGATAGTAATGCCGGTTTAAGTTCGAAATTATCGGCAACGATCGGGGGAACAACAATAGCATCTCCATAACCCTCGGTGGGTGCTTGGAGAAGCTCAAGCATGGTGCGATTCTCCGCCATTATATCAATGGGAGGATCGGGATTAGTACGAATCTCGGGTTCGACTAATGAGGCAGCACGTCTACGATTACGTCTTCGCGGAATTGCGACGAGTCCAAGAAAGGGACTCGATGACGAAGAAGAACGTGTGCGCATGCACCAAGAACATTTAGGTTAAGAAGAATATTTTTGGGTTTTTTGGATTTTTTTAATTTTTTTTGGTTTTTGGATAGAAAATATTTACAAGATATTTACGAAACTTCACGAGGAAGGTTCTTCAAGTCACTAATCGTCAAACCGTGACGATATTGTCGCAACACACCTCCCCGGCAGCGGCGCCAAAAATTGATGTCGGGGTCGAATTTCGGGTCAAAGTAATCACAAGTCAAACTTCTCACGAAGAAAAGTCAACTTGAAACCGTTAACGCAAAAAACAACCAATTGTAATAACCGGATAAGCGAATACCCGGGTCGTTCTCCTGCGAGGCGTGAAATTGAGAATATCGTTTTCGGTTCGTAATTAAAGTGCTTGAAAAGACGAGAGTTTGTTTGGTTACTAAAATCTATTAAAACGAAAATTAAATAACGTAAACGATAAACTACGAACGAGTAAAAACGTCAAAATATTTGAAAAACTAATCCAACGTGTATCAAAATAATTTTCCTACGACTTAAATATAAAAAGAAAATTTTGAAAAAAAGAAAAATATTTTTTTGATTTTTTAATAATTTTTTATAATTTAAAAACTATTTAAAAGAAAATAATTGATAAAAAATATTAAATGAAAAAGATAAAATCTGAAAATTTTTTAGTGAATACTTTAAACTATAATGGAACTAGGAAAAATAAGAAAATTGAAACAGCTTAAGGGGATAAGCTGTTTCTTAGCTTAACAGCTTAAAATAAGCTTAAAGGGTTTAAAATGAAAAAGGTTAAATAAAACAAGTGCAACAATTTAACTAAGAAAAGCGTTTAGAGCAGATGGTTTGTGTGTTGTGTTGGGTGTTCTCTGACCTGGGTTCGAACCTCACGCTTGTCATTTTTTTGCTTTTAATTTTTTTTTTTTTTTTTTTTTTTTTTTTTTTTTTTTTTTTTCTTTGTTTAGATCTCAAATGCAACAAGTGACTCAAGGCAACATTAACCAAAATTCAAACACAAACATGCGATATCTAAACACAGCTGCTAATAAACTCAACACATACAAACATTCAACATTAACAAATCCAAATCCAACACAGGCAACATTAACTCAACACAGCTACTAGTTATATGCAAAATCCAAATCCAAATCCAAATAAACATTAAACATTAACAATAAACATAGACAATAAAAATAAGCAAAACTACCCATATTAACTGACAATAACAACACAAAAGATCGTATTACGTTGTATTTCGATATCCAGTTAACTGGCACTTACCAGTTTTGTGGCAATAGGGTCACCTGAGCCAGTATGGATTTTTAGTCAGCGTAGCTTGAAATGTTTGATTGCTACTAAGTCAGGTTCTAAGTGTATCATCCTTAACCAATATAACTTATGAATGGTTTGATTGCTACTAGCAATCGATAGCAAATTTTTAAGATCTTAGTGTCTACGCAAAGATAAATTCGATTAGAGATCTAAAATAACCGTTGCATCTATTTGACCCAATATGCATAACAGCAATAAAGTTATCAGCCACAACAAGGTTATGAGTAATCCAGACTATCAACATTAAAGATTTGTCTGATTGATGATAAGTGTCTCAAATCGGAAAGGGTAATAAAATGAGATGCTAATCGTGGGGTCGTCCTATGATGTGGTGTGTAACTTACCCTCGGATTAAACTGGTGTGAGACAAGCTGATTTATATGAGTAAATTGCGTCGAAGTCGATTTGGTTACTGTGCTTCTAGCACGAATGCAAGTCTTGCACTACTAAGTACATACACGCGAGTTTTTGATTTCGAAATGGAAACAGAAAATTGTCTTGGTAAAAATTTATAAGGCAAATATTCCTGGCATAACATGTTCTACCTGATTATACTTAGGTGATCAGGATTTTATATTAGGTTCATGATGCAATGCTGGGTTTGGTTTAAAAGGAATATCGGTCATCTTTTTATGAGTGTATCGAATACTTTTCAGAGAAGTAATCAGTTCACCGGTGATAACATAGTTTGTAGAGCGGTTTGGCAGAACAGTTTATAGGGTAAAGAAAAACACGTATCATTGCAAGATGTGATGAGTTGGTAGTTTGGTTTGTGATTAATAAGAAGTAGTTGTCGTAGGATAATAAAAAATGGTTTGTGAGTACCGCAAAATAGTTTGTAGTGTAATAGCAAAACAGTTTATTGTTTCATGAGATAATGACTAAAGAGCTCAAGGGGTAGCAAACTAGTTTATGAGACGATAGTAAACTGGTAGGATGATTGTAACTGTTTACAAGGGTGTTAGGAAACGTTGATGGTTTATGAAATAATGGTAAGGTAGTAATTGGTTTATTACACAGGAATCAAATAGTTTGCAATGTAACAAGTGGTTTATTTAGATGGTAGTTAAATTTTGTAGTGCATCGGGCGACGTTTAATGGCATTCAGTTGATATAAGATTGCAGATAGTCGTGAGTAATTAAGCTTACAACTTAAAAAACCGATATAAAATCCATCAAAACAAAAGTTTCACAGAAAGTCTAATGAAGTCTTAAAGGAATACAAAATTAAGGAGTCTAACTTAGTTTCATTATATGAGGTAGTCGACCTTTGACATCGCTCAATCCAGTTTTCCTTGCTCTCGGTTTTTGGTTCTTTGGTACCTGACACTCGTTATGTAGTCCTACTTCCACACCATAAGGTCACAATCAGCTTTCGATTGTTTCCGCACTGTCTTTGCTTTTGCAGAGTTTTAGACTACAACTTAAAGCCAGTTCCAACCTTCTGGCTTTGTGTACTTCAGGTGCAAGACATTGGGTGTAGTTGCAACGACTAACATTGGTACTTCCCAGCATAGCCTTTCTGTTACTAGGTCCAGCATGTAAGTTATGGCCAACTTTGCTTCCTAAGGGGTTGCGAAACCTTTGTTTCCTTGGTTGTTCTCGTTTCTCTTTTTGTTGTTGTTGCGGTTGTGGTTGTCGTGTTGATACCTTACCAATCATAGTTCGCACAACTTGGCCCATTATATTTAGCGCCATAGGATGGCTTCATGCATAGTAGTAGGCATGAATGAGGCGGCATCCCTTCGAATCTCTAGGGAGAGTCCCTGGATGTACCTTTCAAGTTTCTTGTACTCAAGTTCTGTCATAGCAGGGCATAGCAGTGCCAGCTCATAAAAGCGGGTGGTGTACCCGATGACATCATCTCCCTTCATAGTCCAATCCAATATTTCTTGTTCCATTGCTCGCAATTCGCTCTTTGAACATTATTCTGCGATCATCATTTTTCTCAGTTCATCCCAAGGGACTGAGTGGGTGGTATCTACTCCTACTGATTGAACATAGGCATTCCACCATGCCAGGGCACGTCCCTGAAATGTGCATGTAGAAAACTTGATTTTGTCTTCCTCGGAGCAGTTTCTGCATCGAAGTATTGATTCCACATCTTCGAACCATCTGCACATTTCCACTTCACCTTCATTTCCACTGAAGGTGTGGGGCTTACAGTCCAGAAACTCCTTGTAAGAGCAACCACGAGTTGTGGGCTCCACTCTGACTATAGTTCCACTGACTCGGTAGGCAGCAATTGTCTCTGCAACTTGCTGGGCTATGAGTTGTTTCATGACTGCAGAGTGTAGGTCTTGTGTCTCAGGTGAAATGTTCCTTCAAAAGGAGAGAGAAAAGTGAGACGTAGTAAAAATGTGTTCCAAGAATAGATGTTTTGAGGCGACATGTTAATTGGTGATAAGTTCGGGTTGTGATCAGATACATTGGCGGGTTTCCGTATGATAGCATAACAAGTGTTTCGAAGGAATAAGACGAGTTTCCAACTCTGAGTTGAATAATAACTTCTTGCAGAATGAGACGAGTGTTCAAATTCGGGGTTGAATAGTAAGTTTACGTAGAGGAGGGCATAACTCTGTAAGTATCACCAGTATATAGTAGGATTATCATGAGTTGTGTATAAGGGTATAAACTAGTAGAGGATAGGTGAAATGTTGTGACAAGTACGGCATGTTTGTATAAGTATATAGAAAAAGCTTACAGTGTGTAGTATAAGTCGAATATGTATAAGTATACAGAAAATACTTATAGTACATGTAATTAAGTAAAATCAACAAACGGTAAGGCATAACATATAGTTAAGACAAGTAAACAACAAGTAAAGTGGCAAGCAAGGCAGACAGACAAGTGGTGGTCATGGGGACTTATTTTTGTAAAAAGCGGTTATAGTTTAGGGTTTATATGTACCTAGTTCTTTATAACCTAGGCTCTGATACCAATCTCTAACACCCCCAAATCTGGTATTGCAGAAGCATTCGGGTCATGGGTGCTACTGAATTGGAAATCATAACACAAGGTAATAAAGAACAGAATACATATTCCATTAAAATACTTTTATTAGAATTTAAATTGAGTTTACAATAGAGTTTTAAATGCGATAAATAAGCCCAATAATCTAGTTGTCCTATAAAACAAGTCATAGTAATGTGTAAAAAACACTTCGGAAAATAGTTTATGACCATCGCCTTGCCATACCTTGGCAAAAATAAGTTTCTTAAACACCTGATAAAAAACATGCTAAAAGTCAGCAAAAAGCTGGTGAGTTCATAGGTTTACAGATAAGCAGTAAAATCAATAGTTTTGGACCATGAGTTTAGTGTATGAACATTTCAACGAAAATAATGTCATACACAAATAGTCTATTACGCTAGCACTAAGTTCATGCAACCGAAGCTATAACAGTGTGCATGCTCAAAGAGCATGTAAAATATATATAGGGCCCGTCAAGTGTTTATCCCAGACAGTTGAGTTTTGACATGGTATACGTTCGTTTTTCTATCCGGTCAATCCGAACGGGGGAGTTACCCCCAATATATCTATTTATAATATTCGCGCTTCCCAGCTGGAATTGACGGTCCATGAGTTGGGCATAATGGGACATAATAGGGCTTAGGCTAATCCACGTAATAGCATAAATAACAGTTTTTGGTCCATAAATAGTTTTGCATGTTTCTCACCCCAGTTGTAAAACAAGTATAAATATAGTGGGGCTATAAACTCACCTCAGCAAAAGAAGTCAGAAAGTGAAGTAAATCAGATAGAGTGTGGCACCAACACGCGACCTAGATTAGTAAGGCATATTTTAGTTGACAGTTTAAATTTAAGACTCAACATTAAACTCAAAAGTTTTAAAGTGTTGTGTTATAGACTTATTGTTGCTTGTGTGGCAGCATTTGAGTTTGAAAACAGTATTCCAAATGTTTGTATGTATTGGCTCTTGGAAGTGTATAAGTATACAACGAATGAGATATCGAGGACGAGTAGTCTTTGGTTTGAAAATAACCAAAAGACAAGATGTGGAAAATAGTAACTATTGTGAGTTAGACGTTGACGGATCATATAAACCTCGTGGTTAAAAGAATTTATACTATTATGTGTGTATAAGATGTCTAAAAAGTTAAGTATCAACTTTATCTTCTCATTTATAAGTCGTGATCAAACGTTACTATTGAAGTTTATAAAAAAAAATAAACGCAAGTTTATATTTCTTTCCTTGGTAAAAATGGTCATGACCCATGTATACGTGCTTGTGTTCCACGTAAAAATTATAGAAATGTTTGTCTTAGTAGTAGTTGTTTTATAAGTTTATAAAACTTAAGTTAGTTTTTATAAAATTACCGTTTCAAGTATTCATAATTTAGATAGATTATAAAAGTACGTTAAATATTTATAAAGTTTTTATCGTTTTGGAATTCGTTTCGAGTGCATTATGTCGTAAGGTACGTTTTATAATTTGGTTTAAGACGTGACGCGAAATATGTTGTCGATAAAAGTAGAACAAGTAGAAACGGACGGACTTAACAAATGCGCCCTAAGTTGAGGTCTCGTGGGCTTTGGTCCAAGGACTACCAGACCAACGCCCTCTCTTTTTTTTTGTTACAATTGGGCTTTGGCCCAAGGATGAATCGAATACACATACTTAGTGTAAATGGGCTTTGGCCCACTGACATTTAAACTGGAAAATATTTTTGTGTGATTGGGCTTTGGCCCAATTTGAAGATTAACAAAAGAAAATGGAGTGGACCTAATTTTTCTGCACAAGCAGTGTTAAAATTTTTGACTCGATCAACACAAGTTTAGACTACTTTTCGGTTTAACCATCCTTCGACTCAACCAAGTCACGACCGGGCACCAAAAACGATTAACCAAAACTGAGTATGCCTTAATGTAACAAATGGTAATTTTCCATTTGTTTAATTATGATTATTTATCAAAAAATGTGCATTATTTATTTTTCTGACACTTGTTAATGAGAGGTTATCTCATTTAATTACATTATCACGCTACGATGACTCAAACACATTGATACATGATACAATACATTGGAACGAGCTCACACATGGACCACAAAAATCCATTACACTAATAAACAACCAAACGGACTCTTGTTACTATTCCTGGCCCAAAACTTAGCCTGTTACTATTCACAAGCCCAACCCAAAGTTTAAACTTATATATTTCATTCTTTTTCATTCGACGCAAATCACCAACACTTTACCCATTTAATTTGTGATTTCGACACATAATATATACAAATCTTTACACGTCTCAAATCTTCATACACCATAGAATCAGGTTCGATTAATCTCATATTATATTTCGAAGGTTTGACCTATGAACAAGACTCAAAGTAAATTGCCATCGAGACATGTACAAGTTCATACAATTCACCCCATATTAATCCATATCGATCGAAACCAATTTTCCCCTAACTCTTTCATTTATTTTCAGTCGAATTTGACTTCATAACATTGTTTCTCACTTTCCCTTACATTTGGTCACGTTAGAAATGATTTTTGGACCCTTTGGTAAAACGTACGAGACATATATACTTCTATACATATATATTTCGACACAAGACAAATCCTACACACAAAATCTACCCCAAATATCTTTGCCATATTCTGATCGAGCAAATGGATAGATATATTCCTCATGTTCCCTCAATATCTTCCAAATCCCTGCCATATTCGATTCACACACAACTTGCATCAATTTAAAAACATTATATAGTACTATACATACATGCATATGTGGAAAACTAGAAGGGGGGGGGGGGGGTTGAATAGTTTTACCGGTTTTTAAGTTCTTTTAGTTCTTTTAACGTTTCTTAAAAACTTTGCTATTGGAAACCTTTGATTCGATTCTTATGTGAAATCAAACAACACCAATATGAACTACACACTAAACTAACTAATAATAAGTAATGAAAGTAAAGAGTAGAGATGGAAAGATCAAACCGGGACAAAAGGATTTATAGTGGTTTAGCTACGAAGCTCTTCTTCGCCCTACTCCACTCCCCGAGTACCACACTCAAGAGTTTCAAGCACTATGTCAACAACCTCCCTTAAGGCGGAGAAAACCGTACACGTCGCTTAACTTGTTTTCCGACACTAAGCTAGATGTCGAGTGCTAATCTTAGCTAGCACCAATCTACCACGATCCACTTGATCCTTTACAACTTCACACAAGACTCGATCTACCCGATCTACTTATGATCACACTTGATCAAACACACAAGCCCAATGGCTTCAAGAGATCTCCAAGATCTTGACACGATCACAATGATCAACTCTCACTTCTCTCAACCTATTCTATCTATCTATGATCCTCTTGATCAATCACACAAGCCCAATGGCTTCAAGAGATAATCAATATCTCTATAAGATCACAATGATCTTGACTCACTCTCTCACAAAATAAAAATGATCTTGATGTATGCTATGATACAACAAGTGTGTAACAAATGTTACAAGACCTAACAACTACAACTCTTGTATCTTCTTGGATACCTTGAGTTCTTCTCTTGCAAATGAAGAGGAATGACAACACTTTGTATCTACTTGGATACTTTGTGTTCTTCTCTTGCTAATGAAGAGGAATGAAGAGGATCACTTGAATGGATGATTGGATCACTCTTGAACAAAAGAAAACCTAACTAAATGATCAAGAAGAGAGAGTGGTGTGGGAGTATTAAACTCAGAAGTTTCTGTGTGAAAAAGGATACCAAAGAACTGTGAACAGGGCTGGTATTTATAGGCAGAAGATTGGATCACTCTTGAACAAAAGAAAACCTAACTAAATGATCAAGAAGAGAGAGTGGTGTGGGAGTATTAAACTCAGAAGTTTCTGTGTGAAAAAGGATACCAAAGAACTGTGAACAGGGCTGGTATTTATAGGCAGAAAAAATCTGGCCGTTATAGAGGGACGGCTCAACTAAATCACCCACGGCTCCACTAAATTTAGTGGAACCGTGGAGCCGTGTCAGACAAAGACGCTCCATTTTTTGTCTTTTCTGGTGAAAACTTATTTGGGGAAGTTTGAAGCTAATTTTGGGGGGAAAAATAGCTGTTATGTATTTTAAACTTATTTTTCAATTAAAACATTTCTTAATTATTCAAAAATAATTTGTAAAGTATATTTTTGAAAGAAATGTTTTGTCACATAAAAATGTGACGTCTAAAACTCAAATTCACTTCTTTGATCATTAGTTAAGTTGTAACTTTGTTCGAGAGTGATTTGTGTAGAAACGGGATCTTCCGATTAAAAACTTGTTTACGTTAATTTTAACGTAACGTGTTTTCACATTTTGTCATCCTCAAAACGTGAAGTTATCGAAAGATAGAAATAACGTTTTTAGAACATTATTTGCATCAACAATCTCTCCCTTTTTGATGATGACAAAACATAAACTCATTTTAGGTTAAAATTAATCTTAACAAGTTTTTAATGAGTTTACTCCCATACGACAATCTCTCCCTTTTTGTTGATGCAAAAAGGTTGCTAAGGCCCCCCCTCGATGTATACTCCCCCTCGTTTGGAGGACACCAAGGAATCGAGCAATGATTCGTGCTACAAAACAAGGTTAGATAACAAGTATACAAAATCTAACATGTAGCACACATGACAAATATCCAACCACAAAAATGACTAAAGAGCCAAGCCCCAAACACAATAAAATAACCACATAAAAGAAAACATTCATTCATAAAATAAATGTCATACATAAGTATGACTACATGATAGAAGCAAATTAAACAATAAGAAAGCACATAAACATCAATAGTTGTATGAGACTTCAAGATTTGCTTCAAACTCCAAAAGGGTTCCTAGACTTTTATTGGAGAAACTAACACTACAAGAAAATTGGCTTTTTAGGACCCTTTGTCTAGGACGGTATGATAATGGAGTCCTAAAAAACTGTTTAATAGGACATATGAGCGTTTAGGGTCCTTTTTAAATATTTGCTACTTAGGCGGTGTCCTAAAAAGTTATATAATAGGATGGTTGATTATTTGGGGTCATATTATCATATAACTTAATAGGACACTTAAAATATGGATCCTAATAAATTACTTTATAAAACATTTAGTTGTTGGTGTCCCATTATGTGATAGTGTAATACGACACTTGATCACTAGATGTCCTATTATGACATAACCTAATAAGACCCTTGACACTTGGGTCTTATAACTTTAACCTTTATAGGACGTTTATTCATTATGGTTTTATTATAATACACCATCATAGGACACTTGAGTTTTGAGTCATAAGACATCAGTTAGTTAAAACGCTTATTCACAAAAGTTTTATTATAACAAAATTTAATAGGGCCTTTGACACGTGGGTATTATAACGTTAACCTTTATAGGACGCTTATGCACAATGGTTTTATTATCGTACACCATAATAGGACATTTCATTTTTCAGTCATATAACATCATTTTTTTTAAACAATTATTCGCAAAAGTATTATTATAACAAAACTTAATAGGACCCTTAAGAGGTGGGTATTATAATTTTAACCTGTATAGGACGCTTATGCATAATGGCTTTATTATCATACAGCATAATAAGACATTTTATTTTTGAGTCATAAAATATCAGTTTTTTAGAACGTTTATTCGCAAAAGTTTTATTATAACAAAACTTAATAGGACCCTTAAAGGACGCATATTCATTATCGTTTTATTACAATACACCATAATAGGACACTTGATACATAAGTCATAAAACATTAATTATTTAGAACGCTTATTCACAAACGTATTATTAAAACATAACTTAATATGACACTTGACACTTGGGTCCCATAGATTGATACACCATTATAGGACACTTGATATTTGAGTCATAAAACATCAGTTTTATGGAACGCTTATTCGCAAACGTTTTTTATTATAACAAAAGTTAATAGGACCCTTGACAATAGGGTCTTATAACGTTAACCTTTATAGAACGCTTATTCATAATGGTTTTTTTATGATACACCATAATATGAAACTTCTTTTTAGAGTCATAAAACATCTGCTTTTTATAATGCTTATTCAAATTAAGTTTTATTAAAACATAACTTGATATGACACTTGACACTTGGGTCTCATAAATTTATCCACCATAACAGGACACTTGAAATTTGAGTCATAAAGTATCAGTTTTATAGAACGCTATCTTGCAAAAGTTTTATTTTAACAAAACTTAATAGGACCCTTGACAACTGTGTCTTTTAACATTAACCTTTATAGTACGCTTATTTGTTATGGTTTTATTATCATACGCCATAATAGAACACTTCTTATTTGAGTCATAAAACATCAGTTTATTAGAACGCTTATTTACAAAAGTTTTATTTAAACATTACTTAATATGACACTTGATACTTGGGTCTCAAAACTTGATACACCATAATAGGACACTTGATATTTGAGTCATAAAAGATCAGTTTTATGGAACGCTTATTCACGAAAGTTTTATTATAACAAAACTTAATATGACACTAGCAATTTAAGTAATAAAACATCAGGTTTTTACAACGGTTATTCGCAACAGTTTTATTATAACAAAATTTAGTAGGACCCTTGTCACTTGGGTCTCATAGGTTGATATACCATAATAGGACACTTGAAATTTTAGTCATAAAACATCAATTTTATAGAACGCTTAATTGGAAAAGTTATATTTTAATAAAACTTAATAGAACCTTTGACACTTGGGTCTTATAACCTTAACCTTTATAAGACGATTATTTATTATGGTTATATTATCATACACTGTTAGCATTGAATTTATGCTAATTAGGAAGTGATGGTCATTTGCTAGTTAGAACCAAAGTGTTATGTATAATAGTTAGTTAATATGTGGGCTAGGAGTATTAGTAATGTTAGTAGTCCAAATGTATAAGCGTGATACACATTCTAGCCCACATCATAGTCCAATATGTAAAGCCCATCAAGCCTTGCTTGATGGCAGCCAACTCATATATGCCTCACTCTCTCATTTAGCAAAGTGTGCTTTGAGAGAGTGTGTGTGTATTTCTTATCTTTGTAACTTTCTCTCTAATCTAATAGACACACATTTCCAGGTTTCTCCACTGCCACCACATCCTCATCTATATTTCTTATTCTATCTTTCTTATATTCTTCATCTATCTTATTCTCTTCTTGTTCTTTAACTGCCATTCGATCTATTGTGTAAGTGGGTATGATAAAGTAGGATTTCCAGTCTTTACAAGTGGTATCAACAGCCGGTCAACGAGGTAGGAAGCTTTTGTGTTCGGTTTGTGCTTACAAGAAACCATAAGCCACGTTTTTTTTATCTCTTAAAAACGTGAGTTTTTGTTTTTTTTATCTTCGATCCACACAAAAAAAAAAAAAAAAAAAAAAATCAAGAAAGTTGTGGTTGTTTTGTGTTTACACAACTTAGCTTCTGTAAAATATACCAAGTTTTTCACTTGTATATTGTTGTGGAAGTTTGTATCTGGGTTTGATCTTCATTTTTGATCGTACAAATCAAAACAATTCTTGTATTAGAATTGTTTTTGATTATTTTAAGTGAAAGGTGAATTAATGTAGTGTGAAAAGTTGTGAAAAGTTGGTGGAAAAGACTGACAAAGCATGGGTAAGTAACTTAAATTGAGGTGCAAGTGGAAAAAAGTCAACAGTGGGGTGTGACTAAGCAAAAATATCGCAGTTGGCCTCATCAATCGCGTTTTATCGCAATTTCTGTGAAAAATAGCGTTTTATCGCACTTGGCGAGTTTTATCGCAGTTGGCCTGAAGTTTTATCGCAATTCAGATCTTACCGCATTTCGAACTGCGATAACCTTATCGCATTTGGCCTCAGACCAGATCTTATCGCACTTCAAACTGCGATAATTCTATCGCAATTGCCCAGAATCTATCGCAATTGTGGACTGGCCAGTATTATCGCAGTTGAACTTTCAGCAGTTCTGTCCGAGATCTATGCCCAAGTGCGATATCGGACAAAGAGGGGATTTACGATATCGGACAACAAAGCATTTTAAGCAGATTTTAGATTTGTCAATTTCAGTCCCTGTACTTTCCAGCAGCCTTAAAGAACTTTCAGATTTGGCAGTTTTGGCCCTCGTACTTCTGTGAAACGATTTCAAAGTTGTCATTTTACGTCAAAACTTCAAAAGGTTATAACTTTTGAACCGTAACTCCGTTTTCAGTCCACGACCTGTCAAAACGACCGTGAGACCGAGGAGAAGGACACGTTGAATAAATCTATTCATTCAACCCAAGTTTCGAGGCCTGAAAACGCTCCAAAATGAAGTTATTGAGGTTTTAAGTTTCCAGACCAAAATTTCACCGTAACAACTTGCTTAACAACAACAACAACCAAGTTCAACCGTCAACAACAACATCTCCTACTTTGTTGCAAAGATCCTGTATCCACTTTATCGTACCAGTCATCATCAATGGCATCTCAACAAGACAATATGGCAACTGATCTGGCACATGCTTTTGCATTATTCACCGAGGCATTAAACTTCAAACAACATAACAACAACCAATGGAATTCACCGTACACTGACAATACGCAGTTATATATGGGTCAAGAAGGACAAATGGTTGAGGTTATCGGGAATCAGCAAGGAAATGCTATGGGTATACAGACGGGGAATCAAATGCAATATGCAGGGCAGTATACGGGAAATCAAATGGATCAGTTTGTGAATCAGAATGGGGTCAATCAAAATGAAGATTATTGTTTCATGACTTCATCTGAAATCCAAATGAGTGATATAGGCAGAATTGGTAATGTTCCTGCAATGACGAAAGTAGAAAAGCTCCAGTACATGTTGATGCTAGCCAACAAGGAACATTCGGGAATATCGTTGACTGCTGAGGAATCAGACTTCTTGCGTTCAACCAGAATCAATGATAATTCTACAGAAGTCACTGGCGTCTCCGATCCTATGCCTGATCAACAAACAACATCATGTAGTGATTCTGAAACTCCTCCGTCCTATGACACAGAACCACTCATGAGGTACCATCATTGTTTACTCATGAAAAGCCACATTCTGTGCCTCTCGAACCTAATTATGATACATACTTGGACACGCCAAGTTGTAGCAATACTAATTTGACAAATCCAGATATGGATCCTAATGAAGTTCAAGTTGCACAAAATGTTGCTAATGATGAGGAAACCCGTTCTCTCTTTGAATCATTACTTCATAATTGTCAAATTGAGATTGAAAAGGTCAAAAAGGTCAATCGCGATGTTAAGGCCGCGAATGAAAAATTGACCACTGAGCTTGAGAGGTATAAGGTGAATGCAAGAGCTTATGATTTTCATAACAAAAAACAGTCGGAACTTGAGGTTAGCTTAAAAGAGTCTGAGTTAAGATAAAAACGTTTACAAATCAAATTTAACACTCTAGATGTTAATTTGAACAACCAAATTAAATCTCTAAACAAGGAAATTTCTGAACTAACCAACCAGCTTTCAAAACAAAAATCAACTTATTCCAATCTTGAAAAAGAAAAGAAGGAGTTGAATGAAAGGTTTTCAAAACGTGAAAAGGATCTTCTTAAAGAGATCAATGACAAAAAGGAAACCATTGGAAAGTTGGAAGATTTACTTGTAAAAACGGGTCATTCTGCACAAACGATTAATTTGTTAATAAATGACAAAAACCCGATTTTACATACACTAAAGAAAACGGCTATCGGTTGTGAAAACCCTTATTATCTCAAGAAAGCTCAGAGTGTACAGAATGTGTTATATGATGGTAGTGTGCTTAATGATAAAGATGATCCGATTGAAATTTATGATTCGGATGAAACGATTGAGCGTACTGAAAAGAGACGAGTGCAAATGAGACAAATGAACCCAGAAATTAAACCAATTGATTATAACAAGCTTAATAAAGATTCTAGTGTTCATCTTGTTAAAAAAAAGTCACAATTGTTTTTTCAAAGACCAGTGGTCTTCACAAAACAAAAAGCTGTTTCAAAACATCTGCCTAACATCGAACAAATGGTATCTAAAAACACTTATGATTCAAGTGCAGCTAGACTATATTTGGTTGATCTTAAACAGAGAATTGAGAAACTTCAACGTATTGTGGCTTCCAAAATTAACAATAACAAGTTTGAATGGTTTCCGGGTGTTCAGGATGAACTCAAAAAGATTTTTGAAAAGGAAATTAATCCACATGTTGCTGCAATCTATGCGGTTGTTCAAAATGTGGAAAATAATCTTTTAAAAGAATCTGCAGAATACGTTAAGGATCACAAATCCTTAGTGAAGGAAGCAAATGAATACTTGGAACGAATAAAGGTTTTGGAACATCAAAATGACTCTCTCTCTTTCGAAGCTCTATCGACCGATATCATGTCAATTATTTACCAAACATATTCTGTTGAGGATGATGAAACACTTCGAGCTGAGATTTCTCAAATTGTTGAAAAATATGAAAAGGCGCTTTTGAAACTTGAAAAACAAAATTGCACATATTTTAAACAACTTGATACAAAAAAGGAAGAATGCAAGTATGACAAATTGTCGTATGAGCGTTCTTACAAACAAATGCAAGAACAAATTCAGTTTTTGAAGTCTCAGCTTGTAAGTCAACCAGGGAAGGGTGAGGAACCAAAGGGTATTGCACCATTAACACCCCTTGCCTAGTGAGAAACAACAAGGGAAAGCTGTTGTCAAAACAAAAACATCGAATGTAATAGCGCCTGGCCTTGATAGGATTAGTCCCACTAATGCATCTGCCTCTACATCTAAACCATATAGGGCGTTAGAAAAATGTGCAAAAGATAATCCAAAAGAGTCTAGGAATGCTACTACAAAGTCAAAGGACAACAAGCTAAATCCCAATGTGAAAGCACCTGGCCTTTCTAGGAATTGCTCACCGAATGTGACCACTCAAACAGTTAAGGAATCAGTTGGTTCAAACAAAATGGTCCACAATCACTACCTAGAAACTGCTAGGCAAAAGGCACAGGTTCGTCAAGACGGAATTTTAGGAACAAAACCTAGAGTGATGAATTCTACAACATTACAAAGCACTGCTAGTAGTAGTAAACCGCTACCTAGGATCATTCAACTAAAGACTAGGGATTGGCTTGCATCTAAGAGTAGTTGCGAAAAAGAAAATGTTATCCACGTATAATCCAACACTAAGAATTCAAATTCCTCTTCGAACACAAAGCAAGTTCAAAATGACAGTAGTGACAAAGTTAAGGTTGCCGCTTTAAACAAGAATGTTGAATCTGTTTGTCCTACATGTCAAAAATGTGTCTTTTCAGTTAATCATGATGCATGTGTTGCACAGTATATCAAGAAAACTAATGCAAGTGCAAAAACACAATCCTCTAAGACACCAAATAGTAACAAACCCGTTGCTAAGAAGCAAAAGGCTAAGAAACCAACTAGGTGGATCTCTACAGGACGTAGTGTTTCTCAAAATGAGACTTCCGCTGCATCTGAAAAGGAAACAACTCCTAGATCTTGCCCTAGGTGGATTCCCACGGGAAAAGTTTTTAAAACAGTTAGTCTTAGATGGATTCCCACAGGAAAGATTCTTGATAGCTGCACAACAACAAGTAATAGTGAAAATCATCAGGATAAGGATGTAGAAACCACTACAACCGTTGATAGTGGACACCCTCAATGTGATGATTCATGTTCTTCTAACACTATTATTTGTGCATATTCTTCTTTTGTGGATTCTGTGATTGCAGGTACTCGTGAAAGTGTTGAGATTTCACTCGCTGAATATGGAAGAGAAGACCTTTATGCCAACATCGCATTTGGACATCCTGGTCTACATCCACTCTTAACTCCACTTTTACTTGTTCATACTTAATCATTCTTTGTGAATATACATTTTTTGAAAACATCAAATAGAATATACAAAAATGGAAAATTTTCAAAAAATACAAAAACAATATAAAATCACAAAAATCCAAAAATATTCTTCTCCGACATGTCTCTCGTATAATCAATATTCTGTACGTACTTAGAAATATCATTCAACAATGATACGGGCATGTACAGATGCTTGAGCGAGAGTTCTTTAAATGTTTTCAAAACATGTCGTTTTCTCAATCTTTTTTCTTAAATGGCTTTTGTTCAATTCAGTTCAAAACCCGCGCTTCAATAATGGCTTTCGTGCACTTCAGTACGAAACCCGCGCTTAACCTAATGGCTTCGGAACATCTCAGTTTCGGACCCGAACTTCAAATAAAGGAAAGTGTTGTGCAAATCCAATTTCTTTTTCTAACACTTATCCTAAAAACAAATGAAGATATTTCTCCTTACATATCTTCAAAGATTTTCAAAATCTTCTCTATCTTGAGCACATTTTCTTCAAGATTTTTCAATAAGATTTTTCCAAATCTTTCATAAAGTGCTCAAGATAACTCCCTCCTAAACCCTTAAAACTGCTTTTAAACTAAAATGTTTAACCATATGCTTTGTTTAAGGGGGAGTAGAAAAACAAAAATGTTCCAATTTCATGCTCAAATCCGTCTATCTCTCCAAAAAGTTTCATTTTAATCAGTTGATATCAAAAATATCACTGCATGCTATTTTTGAGGGGGAGAAGATGTGATTAAAATGTGATCGAAAAGGAATCTCAAAATGAGCTCTTCAAAAAGACTCAGCATGAACCCTCGAATTGACGAAAGAGAAATGTCAGTAATCGAAAAGACTAGTCCGGGACGGGTAATAATTTCAAGATGGTTATCCATTGATGTAAACGTGTCTCGCAAAGGACTTGTCTGAGTAGAATGTACTAATTCGAGAGATGATCTTTTGATATGACCGGGACGGGTAATAACTTCAAGCTAGTCTAACTAGTGATGTAAACGTGTCTCGCAATGGTCATATTAATTGAAAATCGATCAGTTCAAAAAGTGCGAACTCTACCCATCATGTGCAATTCTTTCTTAAATCTCATATGCACATGTGAAGGGGGAGTATTTCAGAAAATGCAAAACTCTCGAAGTATTAACAAAATGTGTTTTATTCATAAACACTTTGAGAGATTTTCTCAAATGGTTTTATGGCAAGCGATCAACAAACCTAGGATAGTCATGGAGTAATAAGGTGATTATGGTTAGGTTATGTCCTATGATCCGCCAGAACCGGAGGGATCTTCCCAAGGACAATTCCAATAGTCTAGAATTAGAAGTCCTTAGGTAAGATTGAAAAAAGGAGTAAATGAGAAAGGAGAAAGAAGGGGTTGAAGAATTAAAAAGAAAAGTTTTTGTAAGGGTGAAAAGAAATAGCCCTCCATGAAAACTTAGGTCAGAAACCGGGTCAATACATATGCTATCGGTATTCACTAAGGTGATACTGATATTGAAGACAAGACGTCATGGACCCAGTGACGCATTGCACCACCCCTCCCAGCCACTCAGATATCTCTTAAAAGATATTTGTTTCATTTCTCACGGAGAACACTACATAATCTATCGGCCTCTCATTCCGAGATGTGTTGATATTGAAAAGGTGGCACTCTGCTCCATGCCTCCGACGACTAAAACCAAAACGCACATAATTGAGTCTAGAGACATGAGATTCATCAAAGATCTCTTAGGAACACTTCCTATGCAATACACTTGTGTTCATCTAAAAGGATACAAGTTGTATGAGTCTTAATGAGATCTTTAGATCTTGCCTCACGACATGATGGCCGCTGGACGATTTATTGCTAACTGTCTTATGCAGGTACTGACGAAAGTCCATTTACCATCATCATCTACAACGTCGACGCATCTGATCAGAAGAAGTAGATCAAGGCAAGAACATTCAAAGTCAATACTTTGAAGATCACAGAGCATGAAGGAACATTGAATCAAGTCTATTATACAATGACACACAAAGTTCAAGACATCAAAAGCAAAAGACCAATCACGGGAGCATCATTCAAATGACCATCCCTTAGGGGGAGATTGTTAGCATTGAATTTATGCTAATTAGGAAGTGATGGTCATTTGCTAGTTAGAACCAAAGTGTTATGTATAATAGTTAGTTAATATGTGGGCTAGGAGTATTAGTAATGTTAGTAGTCCAAATGTATAAGCGTGATACACATTCTAGCCCACATCATAGTCCAATATGTAAAGCCCATCAAGCCTTGCTTGATGGCAGCCAACTCATATATGCCTCACTCTCTCATTTAGCAAAGTGTGCTTTGAGAGAGTGTGTGTGTATTTCTTATCTTTGTAACTTTCTCTCTAATCTAATAGACACACATTTCCAGGTTTCTCCACTGCCACCACATCCTCATCTATATTTCTTATTCTATCTTTCTTATATTCTTCATCTATCTTATTCTCTTCTTGTTCTTTAACTGCCATTCGATCTATTGTGTAAGTGGGTATGATAAAGTAGGATTTCAAGTCATAACAGGTTTTATACACCATAATAGGACACTTCATATTTGAGTCATAAAATATCAGTTTTTTAGAATGTTTATCAAAAATTTGATTCGCTAAAAAAAATGTGTAATTATTTCCAAGGAAACACAAGTGAAGTATGTGTAACCCGGTTCGTTATCCCCAACGAAGGATGAATGAAATTTGTGATCTCGATTCGTGATACGTGTTTGAATAGTGAAAACGAAGAGATTTGGATTTTTAATCTAAAGAGTTAATTACATAAATTGTCACTGTGGTTTGTTTTTTTTTTCACTTTCAGTGACTGAAGTTTTTTTTTTACTGATAGTCACTGTGGTTTGCATATATTACGGACCCAGTCCAATTTTCGAATAAAATGACCAAAAAGCCCTTGTCATCTTCTTTTTCAAATGAGTAATTACATAAATGGTCACTATGGTTTGTTTATTTTTTCACATTTAGTCCTTTAGACTAACGGCCGTTAGTCCTTTACACGTTTTCGTCCGTATTTACATGTTTTCGTCCGTTTTTACACGTTTTCGTCCGTATTTACACGTTTTCGTCCATTTTTACACATTTTCGTCAGTTTTTACACGTTTTCATCTGTATTTACATGTTTTCGTCCATTTTTACACGTTTTTGTCAGTATTTACACGTTTTTGTCTGTTTTTACACGTTTTCATCCGTATTTACACGTTTTCATCTGTATTTACATGTTTTCGTCCGTTTTTACACGTTTTCATCCCTATTTACACGTTTTTGTCAGTACTTACACGTTTTCGTCCGTATTTACACGTTTTCGTCCGTATTTACACGTTTTCGTCCATTTTTACACGTTTTCATCCGTATTTACACGTTTTCGTCCGTTTTTACACGTCTTCGTCCGTTTTAACATGTTTTCATTCGTTTTTACACGTTTTCGTCCGTATTTACAAGCTTTCGTCAGTATTTACATGTTTTCATCCGTATTTACATGTTTTCATCCGTATTTACACATTTTCGTCCGTGTAAATACGGACAAAAACGTGTAAATACTGACAAAAACATGTAAAAATGGACGAAAACATGTAAATACAGACGTAAACGTGTAAATATGGACGAAAACGTGTAAAAACGGAGGAAAACGTGTAAAAACGGATGAAAACGTTTAAATACGTATAAAAACGTGTAAAAATGGACGAAAACGTGTAAAACGGACGAAAACGTGTAAATACGGACGAAAACGTGTAAAAATGGACGAAAACGTGTAAATACGGACAAAAACGTGTAAATACGAACGAAAATGTGTAAATACGGACGAAAACGTGTAAAAATGGATGAAAACGTGTAAATACTGACAAAAACGTGTAAAAACGGACGAAAACGTTTAAATACGGACGATAACAAAAACGTGTAAAAACGGACGAAAACGTGTCAAAACGGACGAAAACGTGTAAAAACGGACGAAAACGTGTAAATACGGACGAAAACGTGTAAATACTGACAAAAACGTGTAAAAACGGACGAAAACGTGTAAATTCGTATGAAAACGTGTAAAAACAGACGAAAACGTGTAAATACGGACGAAAACATGTAAATACGGATGAAAACGTGTAAATACTGACAAAAACGTGTAAAACCGGACAAAAACGTGTAAAACCGGACGAAAACGTGTAAATACAGACGAAAACGTGTTAAAACGGCCAAAAAGTGTAAAAACGGACGAAAACGTGTAAATACGGACGAAAACGTGTAAAAATGGATGAAAACGTGTAAATACGGATGAAAACGTGTAAATACGGACGAAAACGTGTAAATACTGAGAAAAACGTGTAAATACTGAGAAAAACGTGTAAAAACGTGTAAATACGGATGAAAACGTGTAAATACGGATGAAAACGTGTAAAAACGTGTAAATACGGACGAAAACGTGTAAATACGGATGAAAACGTGTAAAAACGGACGAAAACGTGTAAATACTGACGAAAGCTTGTAAATACGGACGAAAACGTGTAAAAACGGATGAAAATGTGTTAAAACGGACGAAAACGTGTAAAAACGGACGAAAACGTGTAAATACGGATGAGAATGAGAATGGAAGCAGAATTGGCCAAAGAATTTGGTTAAGACCAGACCTATGTCGATCCGGTTAATCAACCCGGTGGGTCTGGGGTAGTAAAAGAAGTAACTCCACCTCGTCCTGATCCGGTTAATCAACCCGGTAATGACGAGGAAAAGAATGAGGATGAACAGACGAAGGACTTTGACATGGATAAGGATGATGAGACAGATATGATGTTTATTGATGAGGAAGAGATCAATAAAGCTGCTGTAGAGCTGGAATTGGAAAAGAAGAGGGAGGAAGAAGAAAGGCTGGCTGAGGAAAAGGAAGACGACCGTCATATTCAAACACCACCAACCACTCCTCCACATTCTCCACCAATTGTCCATGAATCACCTCCAGTGTCTCAACAAGCAAGAAAACAAAGAAGATAACTAGGCTCAAAAGGGATGATCTAATCTCCCAAGCGTCTGAAAGGGTGAAAAAGTCCGCAAATCTGTAACGTACCATGAAAGATGACCAACTACGTGACCAAGTCGAAACCTTAACCAATATGGTCACTGGTCTTGTCGGACAAGTGAATGAGCTGCAAAACACCAAAGCTCGTGTAACAACCGACAAGTTTCCAAAATTTGTTCTACGAGCCAAAATAACTATTTTGATTATCCTTAGCTTTTAAAACTCGTTGAACTTGTTTTGGATTGAATAACAGTGGATATCTTGTTGAAACGTGAGAGTTATTCATTTATCGAGCCAACATAACCTAAAACACGCGAAACGAATCGAATTTGCCAAATAAATTAATTTCGAGAAAGTTATGCATATTTATACTCGTTCTTATCATAAAAATTATTTCGGGAATAATGAAGCAAGTTTCATAATTTTTCGAGTCTGTTTGGTACGTCGAATGGATCCCACATTGTTTATGGCAAAATTTAGGCACAAATATATATCACACATTTGAACATTGTGACCAAATATCATATATATATATATATATATATATATATATATATATATATATATATATATATATATATATATATATATATATATATATATATATAGTCCCACATTTATATCTTAAATTAGTCTTAAAAAGTTTTTCCCAAAATTTGGTCCCCCCCAAATATTTTCATTATATCTCGCCCTAATTTTCCCCAAAATCAAAATCACATTTTTGGATCCCTCCCTCCAACCTTTCACATTCAGCCACACCATCTTCATAAACACTAAAATTTTGTGAAATTTTATTAGCCTCCCGCCAGGTTTTTCCCCAAAAATCAAAATCCTTTACAGTTATCCCTCTTGATCTCCCGCCCTCTTTTCCCTAAAATCAAAACCCTAAACACACTTATCCTCTTATCAACGCCCCCTTTCTTTTTGTCACTTGCTAATCCATTTTATGGTTGCTTCATCTCCAGGAGTTCCATCTAAATTCACCATAAACAAGGTATGTAAACATCACCTACAATCAATTTTGTCCAGGAGTTCCTTCAAAATTTTCAATTGACCCACCTAAAAGAAAATTAATAGTCACAATTCTTTCTCTCCATCTACAGTACTACCACCAAACCCTAACTAGCTACCATAGCACCAGCCGCCGTCACCTACACCACCACCAGCGCCTCTCCACCTCACCACCATTGTTGAGGGAGGCGGAGAAGGGGATGCGTGGAGGGCGATTGATAGACGTTTCCAACAATTTTCGGTTAATGGAAAGCTGCCTAGAGATAAATCTACAAAGTTGAGCTAAATTAACCTGGCTCGTTTCACAATCCAAACTGAAGTTGAGCCTCGTACACCTCAGGCTTAATGTGATAAAAAAACTGAAACGAAAGGGGCCTGGTTGACCTACAAGCACTTTAATGTGTTAAAAAAAATGAAACTAAAATTAATGTTTTCTATTAAAACTTGTGTGGATCCATGTTTTGAAACCGAGAATCGTCTGACTCGTGGGCGAGTCGACTCAACTCAGTGAGTTGAGTCAACTCGACCGAGTTGAGTTGACTCGGATATTGGCTATATTTCTGTGTGGATGTGATATCCTAGATTCGCATTGGGTCTATTGTTGTTGTTAATTATTTTGACTCGTATCGAGTCGAGTCATGACTCATTATGAGTCACGACCTGATTGGGTGGTCTGAACTGTATCTGCCTTTGCTTATCTGCTTTTTGTTGCCTCGGTTCAAATTAGATTAGCATGTTCGGTTGGTGCTTGGTTTTGTTTATAGTTTAGATTTGACTCGGATTTGGTATTTACCTTGTTGTTGGTTGCGATAAGCTTACTCCTCTTGATCATTTTATTGTTGTCGTTGTTTTGTTTGACACATATTAGGGTGAGTCGTGACTCGTTACGAGTCACGACGTGAGTGTGGTTGTCTTATTTAGATAGTGGCGATTTGTTGTCGACTGATGTGGTTCAGGTTTTGGATTCGTTTAGTTATGCTTTGTTTTAGTCAAAAGGACATGTATATTTTAACTTATAATAGCGAACAGTTACTTGTTCTTCATCTCTAGCATTGTTAACCATTAGCAAATTTTTTCTCACTGTCTTCCAATCCCATTAGGTAATTTAGGTTAGGAAAAAAGTCGTCTGAAGCATTTATATTAAAGGGTGTTGCGGATTTAGTCAAATTTTCAAACCGGGCTTATTAGTTACAGTATAAAAAATTATCCATTAAATGACTAAAACAAAGTAAATTATAATGTGGTGATATATATATGATTGGTCATAACTTTTATTTTTGGTCCTAGTAAACAAATACGAATACCGTTCTGTGTTAAGTTCCTTAACCCCACCATGCCATGTTATTAGATTGGTTTTGTGGTATTTTTGTGTGATCCTATTAACATGCGTTAATTTCTTTCTTTTTCTTTTTTATAATAAGCTATTGTGTATAATTTGACTTCGGAATTTCTGACCTCTACAGTATACAGAAGAGGAGGTTGAGCGCAGTTATGAAGACTTCTATGAAGATGTGCATACAGAATTTTTGAAGTTTGGGGAAATTGTAAATTTCAAGGTATGACTGAATAACTTATTTAAACTTTCAAATAGTTGATTACGTTGAGTATTAGTGCAGCTATACCTATTATTGCTTCATAAATAGAGATACAACGCTTCCCTCTTACTGCGTGTCTCTGCAATAGGCCGGATTAGGTGGGTTAGGTAAATGGGTCAACCTAGTAATTTTTTGGTAAGTGCCAAATTGTGCAAGACTACACTTTTTATGCAATAAGAATACACTTTAGCGGCTTTCAGCTTATTCAACATATTTAACCTGTTTCCTCCCTAGTTACTTTTTTTTTTCATCTTACCCATTTCACCCATCCAAGTGAACATGTTCATAAGTAAATGGGTCAAAATTGCCACTGCTGAGTGATATAAGAAAATTTACTGGGTTTTAGTTACTAACTTCAATTATTCCGAGCAGCTCTGTAATCAGTCACAGAAGCTAAATATCAGACTTATAGTGAAAATAAACAATGAATTGACACTACTTTTTGCTCTTACTTGTAAGTTTTGTCATTGTTATAGAAAAGCATATTATGTGTGTTCAGGTGTGCAGAAATGGGACGTTCCATCATTTATATTGAGTTACAATCATATTTAATCATTGATCAGACTAATAATATATGTTTGTGAACATGATATTGCAGAACGTGTTGGAGCTGAAGTTGTTGAGTGTGCTTGTGTTATTGGATTGCAACCACTAATTCTCACCTGAGCTGCATGGATACAATTTTGGAACACAACCACTAATTCTCACCTGAGCTGCATGGATACCGGTAGCCATGTAACATTCTTGTACTTTACATTTCATTAATGTGTAAATCGGATCATGCTTATTGGATCAGAAGTCATTTAAATTAAAGATCCTGATAATATGACGCCTTATTTATCCATCAGAACTGTTACCTTCCAGTTTTAGGATTTTTCATGAATGTTTGCTATAATTAGTAGTAGGCTAAGTTCGCTAATAGCACACTGTTGATATCTTTTCATGGTTTTCGCTGATTTAGAGTAGTAGCGAGAAATTTAAAAAAAAAAGGAAAAAAGAAAAGTATAAAGAAAAGAAGCTATATTATGAATTGTACATTACATCTGTACATCTCTGGTTTATATTTTGTATGGTAATGCATCAAAGTTGAAAGTTCTGGACTTGCCATTATAGATTTGAAAATGCTTGATATAGATCTGGGGTCACAACATTATCTTTTTTTGTCATCATTAAAGTTAGTTTAGACATTTGGTAAATAGACTGCTAATTCATTGTGTTGTTACAATGGGAGGTATGCAATCTCGTATGGTCAAAGAATGTGAATGAACTCCTGAGCACCCAATGAAATTCCCAAAACCAGATTATTGTTTGGAGATACCCTACTATAGTATTAATACTACTTTTATTTCTCTTATCATTAACTACTTTATAAACCTGCTTAGATTGCAAATTTATTTGCTTTTGACCTCCTTTGGATACACCAGCCTCCATACCTGCAGTAGCATTTGTATTAGAGGTTGAGGCACCATTTAAATTCATATCATTACCTGCATATTACATTTGTTTAAGCTAATACATGTGTCTGACTATAAATTGATAAATATTTGTTGAAAACTGAAATCTAGGTCGGGGATGAAGTTTTCCTTAAAAGCATTCTAAACTCAACCGAGACTGTAGCAAAAGGATGGGTGAGGAGCTTGGACCCAAATGATCTAGTTGGTGGTACAGAGATTGGACGAGGATGGTGTGAGGTAAACGTTCAAGTACCAACAAAAAGAGATGAAATGTTGGTGAGACCATATGGGTTATTTGCCACAATTGAAGACTGTGTTGGTGCAACCATAGCATGGCCTTGTCCTTTTATCTCGGTATGTCTTTGTTAATCTTGTGATACCAATAATTTTAATAACATGGAGCTTAATGCTTATACATGGATGTTTATTTGTAGGTGGTCCGTGAGGATTGAGAACACTACAAGAAAAGTGGCTTTTTAGGACCCTTTGTCTGGGACGGTATGACAATGGAGTCCTAAAAAACTGTTTAATAGGACATATGAGCGTTTAGGGTCCTTTTTAAATATTTGCTACTTAGGCGGTGTCCTAAAAAGTTATATAATAGGATGGTTGATTATTTGGGGTCATATTATCATATAACTTAATAGGACACTTAAAATATGGATCCTAATAAATTACTTTATAAGACATTTAGTTGTTGGTGTCCCATTATGTGATAGTGTAATACGACACTTGATCACTAGATGTCCTATTATGACATAACCTAATAAGACCCTTGACACTTGGGTCTTATAACTTTAACCTTTATAGGACGTTTATTCATTATGGTTTTATTATAATACACCATAATAGGACACTTGAGTTTTGAGTCATAAGACATCAGTTAGTTAAAACGCTTATTCACAAAAAGTTTTATTATAACAAAATTTAATAGGACCTTTGACACGTGGGTATTATAACGTAAACCTTTATAGGACGCTTATGCATAATGGTTTTATTATCATACACCATAATAGGACATTTTATTTTTGAGTCATAAAACATCAGTTTTATGGAACGCTTATTCGCAAACGTTTTTTATTATAACAAAAGTTAGTAGGACCCTTGACAATAGGGTCTTATAACGTTAACCTTTATAGAACGCTTATTCATAATGGTTTTTTTATGATACACCATAATATGACACTTCTTTTTAGAGTCGTAAAACATCCGCTTTTTATAATGCTTATTCAAATTAAGTTTTATTAAAACATAACTTGATATGACACTTGACACTTGGGTCTCATAAATTCATCCACCATAATAGGACACTTGAAATTTGAGTCATAAAGCATCAGTTTTATAGAACGCTTACTTGCAAAAGTTTTATTTTAACAAAACTTAATAGGACCCTTGAGCCCTGAGTCTTTTAACATTAACCTTTATAGTACGCTTCTTTGTTATGGTTTTATTATCATACGCCATAATAGAACACTTCTGATTTGTGTCATAAAACATCAGTTTTTTAGAACGCTTATTTACAAGAGTTTTATGTAAACATTAGTTAATATGACACTTGATACTTGTGTATCAAAACTTGATACACCATAATAGGGCACTTGATATTTTAGTCATAAAAGATCAGTTTTATGGAACGCTTATTCACAAAAGTTTTATGATAACAAAACTTAATAGGACACTAGCTATTTAAGTAATCAAACATCAGGTTTTTACAACGGTTATTCGCAACAGTTTTATTATAACAAAAGTTAGTAGGACCCTTGTCACTTGGGTCTCATAGGTTTTACTGAAAGTACTTTATTATACGAAAATCCTAGGAAAAATACTAAAAAGCTCCCAGCTTATTCAAATAAGCTGGGAATAAGCTAAGTAATTCGAATAGCAAATGATGGAATAAATGTTAAAAGGATTATTAAAGAAGGAGAAAACGCAAAAGACCCAAAGGCAAGAGTGGTAGTGGCGTGTGTATGGGAGTCCAAAGACCAGGGTTCGATCCCTGCTCTTGGACTTTTTGATTTTTTTTTTTTTTTTTTTTTTTTTTTTTTTTTTTTTTAAGTTTTCTTTTTACAAACATGAAAAGCACTAATGAATAAGCATTTTTCAAGTCTACAACTATTGCTGCAAACTATTGCTGCACACATAGATAATCTCAAAAGTTGCATATTTACATAAACTAATGCAACTTTTTTAACAAGTGTTGCGTTTGAAATAACTTAAAAGCAATATTTATGCAACATAAAGTGTTGCAAAGTTAATTGAAAATAGACATGTTAATAGGCCAACTTGAAAAATATGGCACCTAATAGTACGAACCACCCAAAGTTGAGTTTAGTCATTGCATTTGTTTCGGCTTACTTTAATATACTACTACAAAAAATCTCATAGAGACCGGTTAAAATGGCTCATGGAGAGTGGTTTAGAAACTACTCTAGGCGGGGGGTATTTCTATAACCAAAACATATAGAAACCGGTTCCACAACCGGTTTCTAATATGAGCATCGAAACATGTTTGCTAGTAAGAACCGGTGTCTACAACCATCTACATGCCTCTATTATAGAGTAAAGAAACCAGTTTTTATATAAGAACCGGTCTTGGTGAGAATTTCGTTTAAAAAAAATGATTTTTAAGTTTTTGCAAAAAAATATAAAATTTTCATAATTCCATAATATACAACTAAAGTAAAGTGCATAAATCTTGATACATGACAATATAACCAACTATAACATATCAAATCGTCTCAACTTGACTCAAACTTGGATGATGTATTGTAGTTTTTGGGATAGCTTGGAGTCATTCGAGTCACCAACTGACTGGAAATAAAGCCTGCTCACATTGGATGTTGTACACTTTTGCTTGCAAAAGGGACAAGTCTTCTTCCCTTTTGGACAGTACTCAAACCATTGTTGTAACCTAGATTTACCACCATTATGAGTAAACAATATGTCAATATTATGTATAAAATGTAGCACAAATTTGTTAATGCACAATACAAAACTGTTCCAAATTTTACCATGGAATCTTAGACTTATACAGATAGAATGAAATAATATTATTTAACAAAACAGCCGTCAGCCATAACAAGAAGCATACATCTACACCTACAATACAACATAAGTTAATCATATTGAACAATGGACAATGGGGAGGTCTGGAGAGCTAAAAGATGGATTACTTTTACAACATTATAAGTGCTTATGAGTTCAGTAACCATAAAGCAGCAACAGCTTATCATACTTTGATATATTGATGTGATACAATTGGTTATAAATACTTAAAACTACCAAGATGCTAGATTGCTAGGCATTACAAGAATACAAAGCTTCCGACCAAACTCTAGAAGCTACAACCAACCAAACGACTCTAAAACCACACCTGACCAAACAACTCTAAAACCACAACCAAACCGAACCTAAAACTGCAAAAGACCTTAATAAGTACTAAGTACAGCTTTAAAACACTACCACTTAAAAGGATGAACTCCACCATCCACATCCAAGAATAGCGCATAACAGCTAAGGGCAATCACCTGTTAGACACGAACTAGAGGCTAGGGATTTACAAATTTATCAATCTCAATAATGGCTGATATTACATATAATAATAAGAAGCCAAAGTTACTAAACTGAACAAAAGGATATCACTTTTTGCACTTATGATTTCCAAAGTCATCGATTTCATTTACAACTAATATTAAAGATTATTTAAATTTTTTTATGGTTAAACATATTTTCTGACCTTTTGGCTGACTAATCTACAAAGTTTGAACCCACCGCCACACACAGTCAAACAGGGACAGCCCTCTCTTTTCACAAATAGCCATAGACATAAATTCCTCAAATCACAGATTTGTTAATCCATTTTCATTTAACATCAATAAATAAAGCTGCAAGCTTTTTTAATAGAGATACACTGCATTTCATCAAAATAAGGCTAGAGCTTAATTTCCGGATCGGCGAATTCAACCGATAACTGAAAATATGTACTGATAAACAGGACTGATCAATACTGCTAACCAGAGTTAAAAAAGTGATTATTTTAGTAGCATAATAAGAGGGTGTTCAGGATTGCATTTTGGAGAAGATTATCCAAATACTATGTTTGCAGAACACCAAAAATCAGAAATCAGTGTTTGGCAAACCATTTGAAAAAAGTCAAATTATCTCATTTTCTACTTTTCAGCAAGACAAAAAAACATTTTTAATAGCCTATTGAGACGTGCTTTCTGCAAACACATAATCTGTTCTCAAAAGGCAATCTCAGGCACCCCCCCCCCCCAAATAAAAGTTTCTGATTTCAGTTAATCTGTTCTCAAAAGGCAATCTCAGGACCCGACCCGACCCGAACCCGACCAACCCAACCCGATTAAGACCCTAGCTATAACAAGATACCACTTTCAAGTTTACATCATTTTAAATACATAGTGAACAACAGGTACCTCTTATGCTTCCATGATGGGCTTCAATCATTTTTTTGTCAAGTTTCCACACGTTTTCTTCTTTTTTGATAATTGTCGAACTACAAGAAAGGTATGAGTGATTTAATTCTTTTACATCATTGCGAGAAATGAGCCTCAACAACATATTAAAAAATTTAATAGTACGGTCATGATGCTAAGTTCCATAGTATATAAGCGATATATACTGTGACGTCCTCGGCCTCTTTAGCAGTCGTAGCCTTTGCATAAAGACCAGTTAAAATGGTGAAGCCTTAGCTTCATCTTAGAAATAGATTGCCGTCTATTATTATATCAATAATAGTCTAAATTTAAAAAAAAAAATGATTTTAAGATATTTAACGACTTTTGTAGCATTTGATATGTTTCCAATTTAGCTATATCTTACTAGTTTGGCCTGTTAGAGATATAACATAACCCAAATCTAACCATTTATAGTAAATGGGTCAAAACAGCTGCCTAAACAACCTTTTATAACAGTTCAAAAAAAAAAAAAAAAAAAAAAAAAACACAACCTATTATAACAATTAAGTGCAGGGTCCTGATGTACAATTCCACATAATATGACAGAAAATAAATGTATTGTGACACACCTTTGTCTCTTTATAAGTCGCAGCCTTTGCATGAGGCGGTTTATATGTAGTTGGTTTCTTTGGAACAAAAGGCAGATTAATGTGTTTGAGTGGGGCTGGGAAGACTAGCTTTCATCCTTGTACGGTTGTACTGAATAACAAAGATAATACTTCAGTTCTACAGCTAAAGTGCCAAATATTTGGTCCAAAGCAAATTATTTGAATATGATTCGTAAACTTGTGGTTTGGTAATTGCTATCCATTTTTTAAGAGCCAACAGACTTGGCAAGCTCTCCAATGTCACCAATGCAAACCAGTAAAATAATTTAGTACAAGACCAAAAACGAAAAAAAAAAAAAAAAAACAAATAAATAAAAATAAAAATAAAAAATAAAGTAGCATATGATTACCAAATAAACGTACCTAAGAAGAATACACCCATAAACAAACACAAATTCTTTTCCAGAGAAAGACCATTGAGATTTGAGCATCATGTACTGGCACTTCTTTATCTGGAAAAATGATCAGCTATCAACCACTTATGAACACATACTAATGTCTTATAAATGATGTAACTTTTGAAGTGATGCTTTATGCAACAATGGCTCAATCACATTCACAAAATGCTAAGTCTCCCTCTCAACCTGCTCTTAACACGTGTACTCATCTTCTTCTTTTTTCATTCAGTCTACACCTTAAAAGTGTCAAATGAACCTGTGTTGGAGTTTTTTCATGGTTGTGTCAATAATCAGTAACACAATATTTGGCAATTAGAATTACAACATCAAAAACAAAAAAGATAAATACGAGGCCACATGCCCTCAAAACACAATCAGAGTTTGAATTTCATATATGCTTTAATACATTCATGGCCAACTAGGACCATTAAACCACCATTATAAATAATTATATGAAGACAATGTATAACAATGTTTTGAGGGTAACAAACCAAGCTATTAGTTACAAAAACTGATAAAATAAAATGTAAAGCCTGCTAATTGCCACGAGAACCAATGTCGATAATAATAATATATTCATACTAATAACTCTTATTATGTTAGATCATTAAACTTTTATCAATTGATTATGTATCTTTACAAATACACTACTTTACACTTAACCAAACAACCTTATAATAATTTTAATGTCCATAAAATTAATAACATTAATTGATATCCTAGAATGATGATGCATTACTGGTTAAGGAGGAGAAGAAAAACCACAATTATAAAAAATTAAGAAATTAACTGTAATGCTTAACATATAACTACCTCACAAGTATAAAAAATTAAGAAAAACCACACACATACTTGAAGACTTTAGCTAACCCTAAGTTTCGATAAATATCAGAGAAGGGGATGGAGATGACTCACAATTATCGATGGCGGCAGTGGTATGATGCGGACGAGAGAGAGAGAGAGACCATGAAAAGAAGATGACTAGCAGGTGGGTTTTTTTTTCTTTTGGAAAAAAAAAAATGGGTGGTTTGAATTCGTGAAATAGAGGGGTTGAATTGGGGGAAAACATGAGGCGGCAAGATAAAATTTTGGGGAAAAAAAAAGGAGGTAAATCAAAATTTTTGGTTTATGAAAATAAAGATCTGTTATTTCGACAAAATCAATTTTAGTATTATGGAGATTAGTCAATTCTTAAATACGGTTTTTATACCTCTCATTCCCTCTTATTTTCAGTTTAAAAACCGGCTTTTATCAAACTAGTCTCTATTAGGGGGTGTTCATAGCCATTTGTGTAGTAGTATAATAGGTTATTTCAAATTCAAATCTTGGATTGGTATATTCTGATAGTCAAATTGCTCATATAATTAGATGTTAAACATTAATGGCGCCAAACTATTTTGCGTTCCCTTAATTTTTAAACATTAATGCTTTTAGATCATACCATTTGGATTGGCGCCAAACTATTATGCATTCCCTCCATCTTTAAAATTTGTTAATTAGATCTTAAACTGTATTTGATATAGTTTACGAAATTTTGGCGCCCAAAACTACACATATTTCCCTCCATTTTCCCAAATCACTAAGGCTAGTGATAATAGTGATAATAGCTACCAATATTATTGGCAATTTAGCATCACGTCAGTTTTTCTCCACAACCAATATCACCACTAACATAATGTAATAACACTTATAAATAAAAATTTATTATACCCAACGCCTTTGGTCTAGTGATATCTGAGTTGCCCACCAACTTAGAGGTTATGAGTTCAAGCCTTGCTAGATTTATAGTGGTTCGACACGGTCCCCCCACTGAGTTGCGTGGTTGTACCGGAAAAAAACAGCTCTGCGCTCCTACTCCTCCACGAAGCACCTCTTCTCCCTACTCCACTCCCTGAGTACCCGACTCGTGAATTACTTCATTAGTCACACAAGCTCCATTATGGCGGAACAAACCGTAAACCAACACTTAAACCAATTTGTTCATCTTGTTTGGGGTTTTTGGCCGAATAGAAGAGAGCACAAGCGATGGTTTTAGGGTGTTAATACAAATATCGTCCTAAAAACGTTATTTATATTTTACGATCTTTGCGATATTTTGTTAATGACAAATATAAACTTTATCTTTAGCAAAGCATAAATATAAGTTAAATCTTTCACATATATAGTAATAAGCTTCAAAAACTCAGAACATCATAACATGATCACTAGGATATACATATTACATTCATATATACATTTACATAATTTACATTTTAATTCTTAAAATGGAAATATGTACATGACATCATTGCATACATCATATTGATATCTTTAGAATATCTTGAAGATTTTGAGAATATCATGGAAAGATCTTCAAGCAAAGAATTGGATATGGTAATATCTTAGATAGATTTAGAAAGATATTTGGAGATTTGCTGTCAGGGAACTGGTGAAACCAAATCACATAAAGAACGGAACCCTCGATTTGGTTCCGCCCAATCCGTGGCCTGTTTTTATCATTTTGCCTATAAATAGCAGGCCACTCATTCTTATTTACTCATCACTCATAAGCATAAACATTAGTATACATTCTTTCATTCATTACTAACTCATTCATATTACATATTTCATTCTTAGTAATATTTCTTTTGTAGCAAAGAGATCAAAGCATCACAAGCTTCAACATACCGTTGCAAAATTAATTTTTTTTTCGATTTTTTTTTCGAAATTAATTTGTTTAGATTTTTTTTTTTTTTTGAAATTAATTTTTTTTCGAATTTTTTACCATTTTTTTCTGAAATATTTTTTTTTAAAAGTTTTTTCAAAAAACAAATTTTTGGATTTTTTTTAATAGAGACGTTGGACGCAATTTGGCGTAACGACAGGGACCATTTCTGTAATTTAGAGTAAGGACGGTGGATTCAATATTCGCAAACCCACGGGGACCACTTATGTAACTTGGAAGGGTAAAATGGTCATAATGCCTAAATAAAGTCATTTTTGAAAATTTTTTACTCATTTTTACCGATTTTTTATTCGTCACGCAAAAACGATTTTCACGACAAGTTCGATACGCTTTTAAAAGGATACCCTTTTTTCTATTTAACTAAATTTTCTTCACATGAAAAATAAAATAAAAATAAAAAAAATTCATGTTATAGGGTGTTGGCAATGTAGGATTCGAAATTATGGGAGGGTTCTTATCGACCAAGTTAACGTTAAATCTTTATAAATTGTTTTAAAATACTTAAAAATACAAAAAAAAAAAAAATTAAGAATCTTATCTTTAACGCTGGCGTTCAATATAAGATTTTACACTGTTAACGCTCAGTGAATTGAATGTTAACATTCAATTTTTCCCCTTTTCACGTTAACGTTCAACTTCCTAAACGTTAACGTGGACTTTGACCACCGTTAAAGCCCATTTTTACCTATAAGTACCACACGTTTTTTACCTTTAACGCCACCATTCTAACCCTAAAACTTTAACTTTGCCGTCAACGTTCACAAAAACTAAAAAAAAAATGGCTAGCGGGAGTGATGCACGAGTTCCATGGGAAGAAAGCGAAGAAATTGCTTTGGTGAACTTGTATCTCACTGTCTCTGACGTTCGGGCGGAGACAAATGATACGAGAAAGGATTTTTGGATACGGGTGAGGCGAGATTTTCACATCTCGCTTGGTAGGGAGCGGGAGTACCATAACATGGACCAGATCACGTCGAAGTGGCATTCACTTCGATCGGAGTTGTTCGAGTTCGAACGATGTTACCGTGAGTGCATCAACGAGCTGGACGATGAGGATGACCAGCTCGAGGACGCGATTAGGCTGTGGAGGGAGCGACACGGCGGGGTCGCGTTCAAGCACCTCACCAGTTGGGCCCTTGTGAAGAACCACGTGGGAACCAACATTTTTAATTTTTAGGTTTCTTTTTTTTTTCTTTATATATATATATATATATATATATATATATTATATATATATATATATATATATATATATATATTAATGAATGTATTTTTTTTTAATGTAATGAATGTTTTTTTTTGTTTTTTGTTTTTTTTTAACGTAGCGTTTTTTAATAATATTTGCATCGTGAAACAAAGTAAAAAAAAAAAAACTTAATAATTATATTTAAAATTAATAAAAGTAAATAAAATAAATCAAAAACAACCTTCAATGCCCGTTGATGCATCAACGGTCGTTGGATTTTATAGCATTTAACGGGCTTCAACGCCCTATAGAGGTGGGCCAACAGGCGTTGAAAGGGAAACTAGCCCACTTCAATGCGCTACTACTCTGATACCCATCTAGGGTTAACATTTCATTTTGATACACACAAACACAAACCCTAACCCTCCTCCTCATAACAGCCGCCACCTCCACTTATCCAGCCATCACTCACAAACTGCCGCCACATCATACCACCACAACCTCCATCATCACCATCACCCTCATCCACTACAACATCATCATCGTCACCACTAAATAATCACCATCCCTCCTCTCCACTTATCAGTCGTCGCTGCTTCGACAACCACGCCGCCAACAACACCGCGCCACCATGTAGCCACCATGAAGCCGCCTCCATCAAAGCCATCACAGTCGCCACCTCTAGCCGCCGCTTCTCAGCCGTACCACCGCCATCTACAACTCATATCTATCTCTCTCCCTCTCTTATTCCTTGGGTATGTCGACACCAAACCCATTTTGTTATTTTCTTTCTAATAAAAACCAACTACAAAACATTGTTATATCATTCTCGTGGATATAACTTTTATAAAAACTTTTTCTTATTAAAACTCGTGTGGATCTAACATTTTAACACTAAAAACCAAAAAATTGGTTTCATAATCTTCTTTGAGATATTAGAACCCTTTTCTTGGTGCTAAAGTAGCTATAATGTTACATGATAAGCGTCCTAACAATTATCTTTTAAGTACGCTTGTATGTGTATCAAAAGATTAAAATTAGGTAACCACATGTTAGAACATTGTAAAAGTGTCCTAATATGTTGTTATTAGGACGTTATTTGGTTGTTCATGGACATATTATGCGATCATAAATTTGGTTTCATAATTGTATTTGGGATATTAGGACCCTTTTCTTGGTGTTAAAGTAACTATAATGTTATATGATAACCGTCCTAAGAATCAACATTTAAGGACGCTTGTATGTGTATCAAAAGATTAAAAGTAGGTTACCACATGTTAGAACATTGTAAAAATGTCCTAATATGGTTTTATTAGGACGTTATTTGACCTATTATGCGACCATAAAATTGGTATCATAATCTTATTTGAGTTATTAGGACCCTTTTCTTGGTTGCTAAAATAGCTATGATGTTGCATCATATGTGTCCTAACAAACTTTTAAGGACCTTTTTAAGTGTGTCAAAAGATTAAAAGTAGGTAAGCACATGTAAAAACATTGTAAAAGTGTCCTAATATGGTTTTATTAGGACGCTATTTGGGTTATTCATAGTCATATAATACGACCATAAAATTGGTTTCATAAGGTATTTGAGATATTAGGACGCTTTGGACCTATTACGACCGCCTTACATGAAACGCTTTCATCCTTGGTCCTATTAAATGAAAGGTCCTAAAAAGTACCATTTTAGGACGCTTATGGGGGTCCTAAAAAGCCACTTTTCTTGTAGTGTAAACATAACCATGTTTAGTTGGTTGGGCTATTTGGTGGTGGAGGGGGTAGTATGATGGGTCCTTGTGGTGGTGTGAGGAGGTGCTCAAGATAGGAGAATTAAAGACTCAACTCATCTCTAAGGCACATGATGAGGTGTTGGTTGTGGTGACAACAAGGACAACTTAGGGTATGTGGTTGTAGGGGATAAAGAATGGGATGACCCATTAGTGGTTGTGGTGATGGTGAAAGTGATGAGGATGATGTGTTAGTGCCAAGTTCAAAGGGAGTTGATGGTGATAAGGTGAGTGTTAAGGCTAGTGGATGAATAGGACTTGGTTGAGACAAGGGTGTGGTGATTCTTGTGGTGGAGGTGGATGATGATGTTGGCCTTGTTGAGTTGGCCTTTGACGGAGCTTGGGGTGTAGAGATTGAGGAATTTGATTTGGTTGAGGTTTGTGGTGTGTGGGCTTTTTCATCATCATCCAAAGTTAGATCAATGAGAATCATTTCATTGGAAGGTTTGGTTGAGGCTTATGGTGTGTGGACATTCTTGATCCATTGATCAATAAGAATTGTCTCATTGGTTGGTTTGAGGTTAAATCTTGGCTTTTTAGCTTTGTGTGAAGTGGTAGCCATGGTTGAAGATATGATAACTGTATGGTGAATGTGAAGTGGTGAGGATGAGCAATGTATGATGTTAGCTTATATAGCCAAATCAAAACATGCAAGTTTGGATAGGATGGTGAATTTGGGGATTTGGGTGTATTGGAATCAGGTTGTGTTTGCAGATTTTCAGGAAAAGAGAGTCAAAAAGTGGAAGAGAACAGTTAAATTCGACTTCCCAGGGCACGGTACCACTAAAGGTACCACGGCACCACTAAATTTAGTGGAGCTGTGCCCTATTTAGTGTAGCCGTGGCATGCAGTTGACTCTTTTTCCAGTTCTACAAGTTCTAGGATGCCTAAAATGGGTAATTCTGGGTGGATTGTATTGCAGCAAATCCCAAAGCCTCAAACTAATAAAGAGTTATCACATAGATTTCCTAACACTAGTCTTCAACTAGCAATTAACAAAATCATGTGATCATCTAAGTTTAGGCAACTATTGAGCATGTATCAAGCAATTTTATCATCTAGTGCATGCATGAAAACAAATAATATGAACTAGGCAAAGCTCATGAAAAAGATAAAAACATTAATATTGATTAACTACTTAAAGTTACCAATGTCAAGCAAAAATTGTTAAGACAATTTAAACATGTTAATGTTAGATGGACATTGCCATGACCCCATTGATAATAGCTTAATAATACTTAAGTTAGTAATACTACTTAAGTAACACTATCTAATCACTTCTCTTCCCCAACTTCTTTATCTTATTCCCGAGTCCTTTGATTGCCTTTCCAATGGACTTGAACCCCCCGATTGTATGCTCATGCATCGACACTTGTCGATTGTACATGGTTGTTTTCCTTCTCATCATCATGGATAAGTTGGTTTGGCCGAATTCAAGGTCGGAGGTTTGTTTGAACGATGAAGTGTCAAGGTTACGAAAGTAGGTGTCGGGAGAGGGAGTACGTGGACGAGACGTTCCTTCTTCGTTCACCTCATCATCGTCCTCATCCATAGGTTGAGACGACGAACCATGACCGAAGGAGGAGGAATAGAGAGGAATATCGGAAGTGGATTTACGACCACGTTTGGACCCTTTGTCCTTACGTTGCTTTGTGCGACGTTGTGGTCCACCAAGGGGTTTCATGACGGGATTGACTAGGACATAGCCGACATTATTAAGATGTGGGAAATTTTCCATGACCCACGTGAAGAGACGAGTAAGCAACATGCCGTATGGCATGAGCTTATCGGAACGACTATGAATGTTGGCCATCCTTTTGGCCATGTAGTATGCGAGGTTATATGGTTCCTCGATACTAAGACAATAAAGCATGTGGGCGAGACTCGCCGAAACGTGATCACGGTTGCCCGCAAGGCTCAACACGTTCTCACATAGAAGAAGTTCCCAACTTCTGAGGTTGGGAAGGAGTTCTTTGAGGTAGATTTTGTTTGGGTCAAGATGGACAATGGAACCATCACGTTTTTGATACGTGTTGGCGACTCAAGGAGTTTGGATGACTTGTTTGATGGCTTCGAGATTGGGAATTTCGGTACGATAAGTACCTTGATTTTCAAGATTATAGAAAAGTGACTCAAGGGAATGGTCTTCAGTGTATGCACACTGACCATACGAAGGAACACCGAGAATTTCACCAAGCTCGGAGACTGACAAAATGATGTTTTGGTTTTGGATCCAAAAATCAATGAAGACATTACCCTCAAGGTCATTGAAGGTACGGACTCGAATATAAAACTCGAGGACAAAACGAGGACAAATTTGATCATTTATTTTGTATAAACAATCAAAGTCAATAGTAGGGAAGCAAGCTTGGATGTTATCCAAGAGAACGAAATGAGCATCGACTACACGACCTTCATGTATATATCGATCTTGGACTTTAGCAAGATAAGCTTTTTGCTCATCAGGGATATTTGGATCGTCTAATAGACGGGGAATGTAAGGTTTGGTATCTTGATAATCATTACGAGGCATCGTTACATACAAAAATATAATTTTGTATATGTTAACTTGTTGCATTTTGGTGATAACATCTTTAATGTGTGTGTGTGCCTAAATGCAAAAAATGTGGAGGTGTGGTGATCTCGACTCTAAAAACAAACCTAATGAGATTAGCCAAACACTCCTAACTTCACATTTGCTCAAACAAATATGTCGAAGAATACACATTAATTATGTAATTCGATCCATATTTGTGAGATCATGTATGCATGCAAAAACGTTTTGGTTTGCATCAACAATGCACAAAAAAGGTTTCATGATCCTAGATACGTGAAATTTTTCGAAAATGTTGGAATCGGGATGTTTGGCAAATGCCTCAATTTGGCGCCAAAATTCTCAAAATTGAAAAGCCTCATTGTTAATGGTTCCTAATCTAATTTTAAGTATCCTAGACATGATTCCACTAGAAATAATTTATCTTAATCTGATTTAAATGGTTAAATTCATATTAGATTATGCAACATTAGTAGGTTTGTAAAAATCCTAGGTTTAGGGAGTCATGTAAGTACTACATTTTCTAATCCTAGTTCTAATTGCATAAAAGTTTAATCAAAAATTGATAACCCCCAATTCGATTTTATGCATAAGAACAAACCCTAGACTCAAATTGAAAAGAAATTAAAGATAATTGACTTACAATTTGTATTGTAGTGATTAAGATTTGTTGATTGCAATGCCTCAAACTTGATTAGCAAGAGTGTAATTGGATTTTGGTGTTGGGTTTGGTTTTTGACAACAGCAGGAAATTGGTGTGTTAGTTTTAAATGGGTGTGCAGAGGGAAAGAAAAGAAAAACGGGTTTCCTCAGATCCACGGTACCACGGTACCTCTAAATTTTAGTGGTGCCGTGCCACTTTAGTGGAGCCGTGTGTCTGTGAGACCTATTTTTGTTCTGTTTCGACTCTTAACTGATTAATCTTACTTATTTAGCAAGACTTTTTGACGCGAGGAAAAAGTTTATACCTAATAAACTCTTTGACGAAAGCGATTAGGTGAAATGACAAGGAATGACCTTAGTATGCCTAAGTTGTCATTGAAGGAGAATGAGGATAGACTTTTAATATTTACCGTGAAATAAGTAGAAGTCATGAGTCGAGATTTGGAGGATAACTACAATGTTTCCAATGAAATATTTAAATTAGTCATGAGCGGAATGAGACGAATAACTCATAGAGTTATGGAGCAAGACGAGAAACATGACTTAGTATTTCCAGTGAAATACCTGAGAAGTCATGAGACGGATTTAGAGGGATGACTTGTAAAGTCATGAGGCGATATGTAAGAAATGACTTCGATATTTCCAGTGAAATATTCGAGCAATTCGCGCGATAGGAGGCAAGGGATGACTTTAATATTTCCAGTGAAATATTGAAATAGTCATGAGTGGGATGAGAAGGATGACTTAAGAAGTCATAAGGCGAGACGCAAGAGATGACTTCATTATTTCCAGTGAAATATTTAGAGAGTCATGAGACGAGATATGAGAGATGACTTAACTATTTCCAAAGAAATATTCAAATAGTCATGAGAGGGATGTGAAGGATGTATTGGTTATGATATCGACGATATTGTTTTTTGTGAGAAACTTTTCCAAGAAAAAGATTTCTCTTTGAACATTTTCGTGACGGAGGAGGTGACGTACTTCGACGAGCTTCGTACATGAGCAAATCACGGGGTTCTCGGTCAAGTCTATTTGCACTTTGGTTGCCGCATTTCATGGGGAAATGTCTCATTCATAGTGCTTGTTGTCATGCCTTTCTGACGTTTGCGTATTCGGCTTCGGTCGTGGAGATAGCAAGAGTAGTTTGTTTCTTGGAGAACCAAGTAGTTTGACAACAACCTATGAGGGTACAAACATTGTTGATATAAATAATGCCTAAAAACTTTATTAATATTTTTCGATACCTCTACGTTTTGATAATCACAAAATGTAAAATCATTAAACGAAAGATTATGACATAAACAAGTATTTAGTTGTAAATATCTATTTTAACAACTTAATCACTTAAGGTATGAATAAACAAATGCCTAATGTATTATATGATCAAAGGAACATTTTCTTAATCACTAGATTTTTTATAAAATGTCACAAACATTTTATATCCTTTAGAAAATCATTTTTGGTATTAAGTAAATATATTAAATCCATTATAAATACATGAATTCAAAATTTTAACCAAAAATGGCAAAAATGTTCCAGAAAAACCTTCCCCAGTAAAAGACAAAATTTATAGCCATTCAGGGAGGGGCGGCCCCCTTAATTATAAGGGCGGTCCCCTTAATATTTAAGGGGGCCGACCACTAATTAAGGGGACCGCCCACGCTCCTCCAGCTGTAAATTTTGCCTATAAATACTGGTTCATTCCTGGCATTTTTCCTCACCTTTTGCACTAAAAACTTTCTAATTTAGATCTCATTTCATATCTTCAAAAACCCTTTGATCATATAATTATAAGCTTTTGTTTCAAGTGATCCAAAGCTTCAACCTCTCAAGTGCAAGAGAAGAATACTTCTATCCTTCAAGACAAGAAGTATTACAACTTGGTGTATCTCTTCCATCCAAGTTGTTGGTGTATCAAAATTGTAAATCATTCATTCATCTGTATAAGTTGTGTATATTTGTTAGATAGGTGTGAGCATAATTGTTTAGGCTAGATTAGTATGTAAGTAGTAAAGTTGTGAAGAAGTTAAGGTGTGTAAGTAGTGAAGGTGTGAGAGAAGTAGAAGAGTATATAGGTAGTGCTAGGTCGTGAAGTAGTTGTGAAGCCGTTGTGAAGTAGTTGTGAAGCCGTTGTGAAAAGTTGTGAAGCCGTAGTGAAGAAGTTGTGAAGAAGTCGTGAAGAAGTTGTGATTGAAGTTGTGAGATTGGTTCTAGCTACGATTAGAACTCGACATTTAGCTTTGTGTCGTAAAATTCGTGTAATCGAAAGTTGTGTAAGGTTTTCTCCGCCATAAGGAAGCTTGTTGACATAGTGAAGAAAACTCTCGAGTTAGGTGCTCAAGGAGTGGAGTAGGGCAAGGAAGGTGTCCTTGTAGCCGAACCACTATAAATCCTTTGTCTCGCGGTTCGATCTTTCTATCTCTATCTTTCATTTCATTTCATTACTTTACTTGCATTGTTAATTTAGATTTACTTATATTTGTTCATATTGTTCAAGAGTTGAGTTCACATAAATTCGAATCTAAGTTTTTAAAAGTAAACAAAGTTTTTATAATAAATTAAAAAGACGTAAAACTATTCAACCCCCCCTTCTAGTTTTCCACAATTGGTATCAAGAGCCACGTCAAACAAGATTTTTAAAATAAATTGTATTTTAAAACTTGAAACGATCTATGGAATCCGAAAAATATTTAGAAGGGCAATCTATGCAAAGACCACCACTATTTGAAAGTGATGGTTTTCTTTATTGGAAAAATAGATTCGAAATTTATGTGAAATCAAAAGATCTTGATCTTTGGCATGTTATTACCTATGGTGATTTTCCCCCTATTCAAAATAATCCTTTAACTAAAATAGATGAAATTGTACCTTTTGAAAAACAAAATGATAATTTGAAAAAGAAACTATCAAAAAATAATGAGGCTAAAATGGTAATTTATAATGCGTTACCACGCAAAGAATATGAAAGAATCTTTATGTGTAAAACCGCAAAAGAAATTTGGAACTCTTTGCTAATCACTCACCAAGGTAATAGTCAAGTCAAAGATATTAAAATAGATCTTCTTGTTCAACAATATGAACAATTTACGATTCCGGAAGAGGAATCAATTGATAATGCTTTTGCTAGGTTTAACATTATCATCACAAGTTTAAAAGCACTTGATGAGAATTTTTCTAGTAAGAATTTTGTTAGGAAATTTCTTAGGGCTCTTCATCCAAAATGGCGGGCTAAAGTTACGGCGATTGAAGAATCGAAGAACTTGTCAACTCTTCAACTTGACGAGTTGATCGGCAACTTGAAAGTCTACGAAGCAATAATAAAGAAAGACTCCGAGATGGTCAACGGAAAATGAGAGCAAAGCAAGTCAATTGCGTTGAAAGCTAGGAAAGAATCTAGTGATGAGGATAGCTCAACCTCCGAAAGTGATGACGAAGAATATGCCATGGCCGTAAGAGACTTCAAGAAATTCTTCAAAAGACGAGGAAGATTCGTTAGACAACCACATGATGAAAGAAAGGCATTCCAAAGAAACAAAGACGACAAAAGTAGCAAGAGCGAAAGGAAGTGCTTCAAATGTGGTGATCCAAATCATCTCATCGTAAAATGTCCAATGTTGTCAAGGGATCAAAATCAAAAGGCATTCGTTGGAGGAGCATGGAGTGATAGCGATGAAGATGAGAAAGAAATAACAAAGGACGAAAAATGTCTTATAGCAAAGGCATCCA